>CM073588.1:6862594-8080401 GCA_037074715.1 Magnolia kwangsiensis
TATGAGCTTGAACTGAAAATGGATGTTAAAAATATGGTTTTAGAGCTCAAGATGTACCAAGGCAAGTTACGGGACTCCAGGGGGCCAAAATCGATGAAATCACATGCCAGGGATCGAAGAAAATCGAGAAACTGAAGTTCAAATAGCCCGAAAATTGGTCTAGAATGCAAGATCACAAGGTCCCCACCCTCTGATTGACTTGAAACTTCACACACTTGATGGGGGCCATAAATTAACCGTACATGTCAAATTTTAGCCATTGGATCCATGTGGAAATGGCCCAATAGAGAGATTAAAGGGTGTTAGCCATTAAAGCACACCTTGGCAATCCATTAGCGATCAAGGCTTAAAATTAGGTGTTGGAAAGAGCATGAAAAATAACAACTCCTAGTGAAATTTGATCTCATTTGAACGGTGCAATCAAGAGATACAGATGGCAGAAGTTATAACAAATGAGAATGACAAATTTATAAATAGATGGCATGCATGGCATCACGTGAAGCAAATTATGTTTTTAACGGTGAATATCATCCGCATAGCAGTTGGCTGTGTGGCCCACTCTGAAGTCAGATCTACTTCAAACTTGGGACCATGGGCTATCATGATGTGGTGAAAACGGTGAAGGGAGCAGATTTTTTGAGAAATCACCATAGTGGACCCCACCTATTTTTTGTACAAGACATTCAAATAGTGCAAAAACACGTCTAGTGACGAACGTGCTTTGCATTGGGTTTTGACTGTAGGCCACCATCATGGTCCATATGATGAATCTGGACCGTTCATTAAAATCCCACGGCCCATACTACCATCACCTAGGTGATGAAATTTTAAGGTACAACGGAGATTGATTTTTAACCGCATAAGCATAGAACGGACGGTAGAGCAGAAAATCAGGCGGGCCACATCAATGGACACCCAAAACTATCCCTTCCCGAACAGTTTTTTGAGAAGAATCCAACATACGGCTTAGATTGATGAAAACAACATCGAAGTGGGCCCCACCAACATCTCAGCGTAAGATAGTTATGCATGCTCTGTTTCGCAATCCGTGAAAGACGGACGTTGTAGCCAGCTGTGTGATCAAGAATGGTATCGGATCAGCAATCCAAACCGTTCAAACTCATCAACAGGGGGCCGTTACCATCACCATGAAGGCCGAAAACGGAGATGGACAGCCATCCGTCCCCAAAACAGTCTGTCCTGCGTTTTCTGTGTAAATGTCGACCTTCCGCACCGACTCCAGTAATTTCGCACTCCAGCAAGCCAACCAACTTCCTGCTGCTATAAGAGACAGAGAGAGAGAGAGAGAGAGAGAGAGAGAGAGAGAGAGAGAGAGCCGTGGAGGGGGATCTCTGGGCTTGGGGGCTGGACGTGCACAAGGTGGAGATCTAAGTATTGGAGTCTTAGCTTGGACGAAGACGTGGAGAGAGAGAGAGATACAGGGAGTTGAGTTTGTATTTTTTTTCTTGTCCTTTTTGTTTCTGCTTTATGTTTCTAAGAGATTTGAGTCCACCGTGTCTATGAGTGGCTAAACCTCTTAGCTAGGGCTAAGAGGTGAAGCTTGTAGCGTGATGGGAACTTTTTGCTTGTGTTTTGTTTAGATTAAATTAATATTGATGCTAGTTTAATCAATGGAATATTCTTAGTCTTTAATGGTCTATTGTGACTGAAATTACAATAGATCTGCAATGGCTTTGAGTATTTTCTTTTTCTTTTAGTGTTTATGACGTCAGGAAGTCCTGTTGTTCACCATAGTCTCCTAGGCATGGTCGGATGTCGGTACCCTTCCTAACCTTCATACATGTGATTGGTTGGTAATTAGTTTAATTATGTTGTTTGCCATAGTCTCTTGTGCATGGTTTGGTGATGGAATCCATTCTAATTCATATACCTTTCATCTCTTGAAAACTAGATCAATGATAGTTCAATTAATTTCCATGAAACATGCATAAGATCTCCCTGATCTCTACAAGTGGATCCTCTGAATCCCTAGTTTCCTATCTCTAATTTCTCTTAAGTTTTAGATAATAATCTCACAATTATTCCTTAAATTCTAGTTGATTTAGATTTCATCATATTCTAGTTCAAATTTTTGTTAGTTTTAGATAACGTACGAGTTTCAGTCCCTTGGGATTCGACATCGGTCTTACCGAGTTATTACTACATCACAACCCTGCACTTGGAAAGTGAACAAACGACCCCCGATTTTCAGGGCCTTACCACGTGCTGCTCCTGCTTCCAGCTAAGTTCCTATAGGAACCTCTTAATCCAAAGCATCTCTTTACATGCCTCTGTGACCGCAATATACTCGGTCTCTGTCGTCGACAATGCTACGACCTTCTGTAGCTTACTCTGCTAAGAAATCGCTCCTCCTGCAAATGTGAACATGAACCCCGATGTAGACTTCTTGGAATCTATGTCACCTGCCATATCTATATCTGTATAGCCCTCTAACATAGGTTTTCCGTCACCATAGCATAGGCTCAACTTGGATGAGCCTCTTAGATACCGCAGTATCCATTTTACTGCTGCCCAATACTCTTTACCAGGATTGATAAGATACCGGCTGACAACACCAACCGCATATGCTATGTCTGGGCGTGTACAGCAGACGCGTAGGGTATCTTCTTCATCTCTTCCACCTCTGCCTTCGTCTTGGGACACTTTCTGTCGCTCAATCTGAAGTGATCATCCAGTGGAGTACTGACTGGCTTCGCTGCATTCATATTGAACTACTTTAAGACTTTCTCAATATACCGCTCTTGTCACAACCAAAGCTTTCTCTGCTTCTGTCATGGGTTACCTCCATTCCTAGGATCTGTTTAGCCGGGTCTAAGTCTTTTATCGCAAACAACTTGCCCAACTCCTATTTTAGTCTGTCGGTCTTCTTCATGTCTTTTCCTATGATGAGCACGTTATCAACATATAACAGCAGAACTAAGAAATCACCATCTGAGAACTTGCACGTAAATGCACAGTGGTCCAATTCCGTTTTGTCGTACCCATGCTGCAATATAAATGAGTCGAACTTCTTGTACCATTGCCGTGGAGCTTGTTTCAGCCCATACAAGCTCTTCCTCAGCCTACACACCATACACTCCTTACCCTTGACCTCGAACCCCTCTAGTTGGTGCATGTAGATCTCTTCTTCCAGGTCACCATGGAGGAAGACAGCTTTAACATCTAACTGCTCTATCTCCAGATCCATGCTAGCCGTCAACCCAAGCAACATCCGTATGGATGTCATCTTTACCACTGGTGAGAATATCTCCTCGAAGTCTATGTCTTTCCTCTAACTGAACCCTTTTACTACAAGTCTGGCCTTGAACCTCGTCTGTGAATTCTTCTGCTCAATATTCTTTCTGAACACCCACTTGTTGCTCAAAGTTTTCTTGCCCTTAGGCAGTTTCACCATGTCATAGGTATGGTCTTATGCAAGGATTCCATCTCCTCTTGCATAGTTTTTAACTACTCCTCCTTATGCTCATCGGCTAGGGCCTCAGAATAATCTTCTGGCTCTCTCCCATCAGTCAGCATAATGTACTAATGCGGTGAGTACCTCTTGGACGACTGTCTGTCCCTCGATGACCTCCTCACTTGTGGCTCAATAGGTAGATCAAGTGGGGGCTGCTCCCCTGGTCTATCTTCTGAAGGAATTTTCTCATCCTTTGCACCTTTTTGTACTTTCCCATCATCAGGCACCATAAGAGGAATAATCAGATTCATGTCCTCTAGCTCACCTGCAATAGGCTGATTCTTATCTGGCTTACTAATGTTTTCTATACATTGATCTTCAAAGAAAACCACATCTCTGCTTCTGATGAGCTTCTTCTCAGTTGGATCCCACAATTTGTAACTGAACTTTTTATCACTGTACCCTAAGAACACACACTGCCTGATCTTCATATCGAGCTTAGACCTCTTATCCTTTAGTACATGAACGGATGCCCTACATCCAAACACCCTGAGATGACTGTACGATGGATCCTGTCTAGTCCACACCTTCTCAGGTACTCCATTCAACGGGGCTGATGGAGACCTGTTTATCAGATACACTGTTGTGTGCATTGCTTCTCCCCAGAACATCTTGGGCAACTTCACATGAGATATCATGCATCTGATTCTCTCAACAATGGTGCGATTCATTCGCTTAGCTACACCATTATGCTGGGGGGTCTTGGGAGCCGTCTGTTCATGCCGTATACCCAGGGACTTACAGTACTCGTGAAAGTCGCCGATGTATTCACTACCACTATCAGTGTGGATGCACTTCAATGATCTACCTGTCTCTCTCTCGACCATAACATGAAACAATTTAAACACACCAAACACCTCGTCCTTGGAATTCAAAGCATAAACCCAAACCCTCCTAGATGCCTCATCTATAAAAGTAATAAAATACAATGCCCCACCCAAGGTTTTTGTCCTCATAGGACCACAAACTTCATAATAAACCAAATCTAATGGATGCACTTTATTAACATGAGAAGTGAATTTAACAAATGAAACTCTATGCTATTTTCTTGATAAACAATCAAGACAGGTGTTGAGAAGTGTACTTGTCACGTCTGAAAGGAGCCGCTTCCTTGCTAATAGTTGAAGCCCCCTTTTCACTCATGTAACCTAGATGCCTGTGCCACATATTAATAGTTGAGTCTTCCGCTGCATACAACCCACTTTTGCACACACTGAGACATGCCTTGTAAAGGGTGCAATACTTCTTTCCTCTGGATGTGATCAATGAACCCTTGATGAACTTCCAGCACCCACCAGCAAACCGGCTTTCATAGTCATCATCATCCAACCTTCTCGTCGACATCAACTTGAGGCGAAAGTCTGAGATATGCCTCACATCCCTAAGAACCAATGTACAACCCACAACGGTCTTCACACAGATATTACCAACCCCTGTAATCTTTGATACACTAAAATTTCTCATCTTCACGGTCCCATAGTCACCTGACTTGTAGCTTGTGAAGAAGTCCCTACGTGGAGTCGCATGGAAAGAAGCTTCTGAGTCAATCATCCAATCAGTGTCCTAACTCGTAGTTATGAGACATACATCATGATCTGCAGAAAGAATAACTATATAGTCCCATCTGAAGTGACCGCAGTGCAATCTGATTCATCTTCCTTCTCTTTTCCTTTTCCTTTTTTGTCGTTTTTAGCCTTACGACATTTATGCTTATAGTGGCCCTTCTTGCCATAATTCTAGCATTCAATATTTTTTCTGTTACTCGACTTACCTCTTGATCTATCTCGGGCCTTCCCGCCCTTCCTGTTCTTTCCTCTCTTCCGTTCTTGTGTCGCAAGGGCCTCTTGCTAAGTAGACCCTTAAGACTTCCTCCTTGTCTCCTCATTGAAGAGACAGCTAGTCACCGTTCCATGGATATCTTTCTGTCTGGCGCGGAGTTACTTAGAGACAATACCAATGTCTCCCAACTGTTAGGTAATGAACTAAGTAATAGCAAAGCCTACAATTTATCATCCAGAACCATCTTCATAGCAGAGAGCTGGTTCACTATATTGCTGACCTCATTCATGTGCTCGGCCACAGAACCACCATCCTTGAACTTGAGATTCACAAGTCGCCTTATCGAAAAAATCTTATTACCGGCTATCTTCCTCTCATACAACCCTTCTAATTTTAGCCATAGGCTAGCGGCTGAAGTTTTCGTAGACACATGGTGGAACATAGAATCATCCATCCATTGTCTAATAAACCCCACTATTTTTCGGTCCATCTTCTTTCAATCATCATCAGACATATCCCTGAATTTTGCTAATATGCTTAAAATTGGAGAATATAGGTATTTGTAATAAAGCAAGTCCTCCATCTTAGCCTTCCATATGGTCCAGTTAGAACCATTAAGGCGAATCATCCTTGATGAGCCACCTTCCATAATTTCAAACCGATCCTACCCATTCAACAAACTTGTCTTTGATACCACTTTTTTGGGGGCCTTGCACAAAACCTTAGGATCTAGCCTCCCGAACAAACCAAAATTATAGAATAATAATGCAATGAAAATAATCAAAGCATCAACCACATACCACACAAGAGATTTTTACGTGGAAAACCCTTAAAGAGGTAAAAACCACGGGACCTCATCCAAATCAACAATCCACTATGAAGTAGAACCTTACAACCTATCACAAGCACACCCTTCTATGATCAAACCTTCATCACTCACACAGGAGTGGATAAACAGTAAGAGAATAAAGAAAAACAGAGGGATATCATCGATTACGAGGACGTAGAAGCGCTGAGATATGGTAGATCACCTCTACAAGCATAGCCTCCTTTCCACAAGCTTCCTCTCTCTCTTTTTCTCTCTCACACACCTTTGATAGCCCTTTTGTATTTTTCATGTATACCATCCTACCTAGAAAAATCCTAGAGATCCTTTTTTATAGTTTTAGGAAGCTTACTTCCGCATCCTAGTTGCGAAAGGATTTGAAAAACAAAATCCGCACAAATTTGTGGAACGAATCTGTGTAACCACGACTAGTCAAGATGAACCCACGACCGGTCAAGTGCCACCTATGACCGGTCGAGCGTCACCTACGACCGGTCATGAACCACCCACGACCGGTTGAGCACCTTGAAAAAAAATAGTCTACACTCACTAGACTTTGAGTTGAGACAGGACTCGACTCCACGATTGGTCGTGCACTAGCCCACGACCGATCATGCAGGGCTCATGACTGGTCGAGCACGGGTAAAAAAAAAACCCATCAAGATCAACAACGTATGTGTTGTCAATAATCTTTCAGATAATCGGTACCAGTCCAATTTTCTTATTTTTCAACTTGTTGTACGTCCCGGTAAGAAATTTTTCTTGCGTAGATGGACCATAACTTGGTGACCCACCTCGAACATCTTTCTTATCGACTTGCTCCTTTTACTTGTCATTCGAGGCATATAACTTGGTTTACACCTCCGTATGAATGCCCATGATCCTGTGTGTCATATGTTCTGCTGCAACACTCATGCTTGGGAGCTTGGATAGAGGAACCAAGTCAAGTGTGCAACGAGACACTCGACCGTAAATAATATGGAATGAGAACTTCTTTGTCAAGCAGTTCACCATGTTGTTGAATGCAAACTTCGCTTAAGACAAGGTCAAATCTCACTTCATATTTTCTCATGCAATACATTGAAAGAGGTTCTCTAACGTGCGACTTCAGTTTTTCCATCAATTTGTGGGTGGTAGGCACTGCCAAATTAAAATCATGTACCAAACTGATTCCATAAAGTCTGCCAGAAGTGGCTAATGAACTTCGTGTCGCAGTCAGAAGTAATAGTTTTGGAAACACCGTGTATCTGCACGACCTCTCTGAAGAATAGATTTTCCACGTATGTTGCATCAAAGGTCTTCTTGTATAGGATGAAGTGTGTGTGTCATCTTTAAGAAATGATCTACCACGACGAACACCGAACCCATACCACACTGTATTCGTGGGAGACACAGCATGAAGTCCATAGATAGGTCCTCTAAAAGGCCATCAGGTACAAGTAATGGGGTGTAGAGACTCTTATTCTGAGACTGTCCCTTAGAGACTTAGCAAATATGACAACGTTGCACTGCTTTATCCATGTCACATATTAATTGCTGCCAGTAGTACTGTTCTTCAACAAGAGCCTGCATCTTTTCTTATCCAAGGTATCCACTAAGGCCACTTTCATGTAGCTCTTGCATGATCTGCTCCCTCAATGAGCTTTTGAGGATGCACAATTAATTCTCTTTAAAAATGAATCCATCTTGCATATTTAGGTTAGTAGGGTGTCCTTCTTGGCATCTAACCCATGTGTCCTTGAAATCATTGTCATTGGCATATATGTCTTTAAGGCGCTCGAACCTGACAACCTCATTGCTCATGGTGAATAACAAAGTTGCACGGCGGCTAAGTATATCAGCCACATTTTTTTTTGCTTCTCAGACTTATGTTTAAGCACAAACATAAATTCTTGTAAAAATGAAATCCACCTAGCATGCATACGATTCATGTTAGTTTGACTATTAATGAATTTGAGAACTTGATGGTCTGTGTAAAGAATGAACTCCCTATGAATTAAGTAATGTCACCAATGTTGCAATGCTTGGACCGCTGCGTATAATTAGAGCTCATAGGTTGACCACTTTTTACGTGCATCACTAAGCTTTTTACTGTAAAAGGCTACTGGCTTGCCTTCTTGAGACAAAACTCTCTCAATCCCGACATATGAAGCATCACATTCGACTTAAAACAGTTTGTCAAAGTTGGGAAGTGATAGAACCGAGTTTGTTGACAATCTGTGCTTAATTTCAGTAAAGCTTATGTCGGCTTCACTAGTCCACTGAAATTGTCCTTTATTAATGCAATCCATAATTGGTGACACAATGATGCTAAAATTCTTCAGGAACCAACGATAGAATGTTGTTAATCCATGAAAACATCGCACTTCGTGGATGTTTGTTGGGATCGGGCATTCTCTAATGGCTCTCACTTTTTTGCTGTCTACCCAGATGGCTGTGGATGTAACAAAAAAACCCAAAAATAACAGGTTATAGGTTAAAAAGTTACATTATTTTTAAAATTGCGATACAACTTATTTTTAGTGAGCACCCGAATGACCTGCTTGAGGTGTTCCATGTGGCTTGCTTCATCTTGACTATATATCAAAACGTCATCAAAGTAGACCACAATGAATGACTTTAGAACTTAGTTCATCAGCCTCAAGAATGTGCTCGGTATGTTCGAAAGACCGAAGGGCATGACCATCTATTCATACAACCCTTCATTAGTTTTAAAAGTCGTCTTCCACTTATCACGCAGCCGTATTAGAATTTGGTGGTTGCCACTCCTTAAATTTAATTTATAAAATAATTTTGCACCCTCAAACATGTCCAACATATCATCTAGTTGTGGCATGGGAAATCTATATTTTATGAAAATCTTATTGGTCATCTGGCTGTCGACACACATGCGCCAACTTACATCTTTCTTAAGAGTTAATAGAGCTAGAACGGTGCATAGGCTCATGTTTTCTTAGATAAGACCTTTAGTAATCAATTCCTCCACTTTTCCTTAAAAAATATTATACTCCTTCGGGCTCATCCGATAGTAAGGACGATTGGGTAAGCTGGACCTGGGGACAAGGTTAATATGGTGTTAAATATCTCGTATGGGAGGCAATCCATCGGGAAGGTCATCTTTAAATTTATGCACCAAGGGTTTTAGTTTCTCAAGGATGATGGTGGGCTCGAGCTCCTCTCCCTTTAAAATTAATGTATAGGCTTGTCTTGTGTTTTTGAATTCCTCCACAAAGTCCCATTTGGTTAAGAGAAAATGACTATCTACTTTAAAATTTTCGAGTGGCTCTTCTGGATCCATAGGGGTTAATATGGTTTTTCAGTCATTTTTGATGAAAATATACACATTATCTCGCCTTTTATGAGTGGCGTCACAGTCAAATTACCATGGTCAATCGAGTAAAATGTGATAGGCCTTTATGTCAACTACATGGTACACTGCTTGTCATTATAATGCTTATCAATTGAAAAAGATAGAGTGCATTGTTCAGTTACCTTCGTCTCACCGACCTTCTTCATCCAACTGATTGTGTATGGAGAGAGGTGATGCTCCATTTTTAATTACAATTTTTCCACCATGACCTTGGAGACGATGTTCTCGTCGCTCCCACTATCAATGATCACATCACAAACTTTTCGATTCATAGTACACCTAGTTTGAAAGATGTTATGCATGCCATTATGGGTGTACTTCTCTCCTTGGTGTATACAATAGTCGTTTCACGACGAGCGACTCACCATGATACTGCGGAACCCAATTTGTCTTATTCGTTTCATCCTCTGTGGTGTGCTCCAATCCATAACATTTGGGTCTTCATCGATGTTTTCAGCACTACTATCATTGATGGCAAGGTTCGCCACTTGTCATTGGGGACAAGTGTTTGATAGGTGTCCTAGTTGGCCACAACGATAACAATGGTCGGGTCTTGGCCGACCATAGGTGTTTGAGATCCTACTTAGATCAGCAACAGTTGTTATGTCCCTTTGGGGCCCAACTTACCTACTTCCTTGATCTCGGTTCGCGTGTGTAGGAGGTTGAGTGCGTGCTCTTACAAGTTTTTTCCATTCGGGTTGTGAAGCTCCCTAAGACAGACCCACCATGACGACCCTGGTGGTAGGATAGGTCCATGTGTTGGGACATTGAAGATGTGCTTCTACTTAGGTAGCCAACTTCATTGCATCATTCATCGTTCAAATGGATTACATCTGAATTCGATCCTAGATCGCCATATGCAATCCGCCGTTGAATCGTGTAAATTATTGCGATTCAGTTTCGACCAAATCATTACGTGCCGCCAAGCGGTAGAATTCTTATGCATAGTCTCTCACCAACCGATTACCTTGCTAACAATTTTGGTATTGTTGGAATAATACATAATCGTAGTCGTTAAGGAGGAATCATGCACAGAATAGCTGCTTCATCCGCTGCGATGTTCGGATAGGCGCTTTCATCTGCCTTATCCGTGTAAGTTTCAATTACTCCCACCAAGTTAAAGCTTCGCCTTTTAATTTATAGGCCACAAGCTTGACCTTCTTCACTTCATGGATTTCCATATAGTCAAAATTGTTCAATTTAAAAAGGTCAATCGAGAAAATCCTCGATGTGAAGTTAGTAGTTGAAGTTAGGAAGATGACCCTCATCTTAAATTCTCAATCTGTTCGATCTACTGAATCACCGCCTTGTTCAGGATACTGAAGGATCGTGTTGTCAACCTCCTCATTGCTGCATTCCCCCTCCTCAGGAATGATCATGTGGTTGACTGTTTGCATCGTCCTGCGATCAGTGCGATTATGAGTTCTAACACCTGTTCGGGGTGAATCACCGCCATGAACACGGAGCTACCCTAAGGCCTCCGTCATGAGATCGATGGAAGCCTGCAGCCTTTACATGGATTTTCGATTTTCTCGTTACACTGCTTCGAAAGCCGTTAAAAGATGGTTACATGGAGCACCGTCAATGAGATTGTTGCCTGATCCATCGTTAAAAGCTATAGATTTGAGGAGAAAGCCTCACTCTGATACCAAACTGATGCAAGGAAAGATGTGTTTAGGTCGAGCACCATCCTCCTTAAGGGATAGTTACTCCGAATCCGCGGAGCTTCTCTAGACTCCTCACAAAGATGCCTCAAATCCATGAGGAGAGATAGAAAATACTTCTAATAAAATTCAAAATTAATTGATTGATTCTAAAAAAGAAAAAAAAAAAAAAAAAGGAGCTTACCTCTTAAATAATGACACGAATCATGGTAAGAAGTTTTGGAATCAAATTACACCTAAAACTCCCCAAAAATTGTAACTTACTAGTAAACTATTTATAGATGATCATAACTTCTACTAGACATCATGGTTCTCAGCCAAAAATAGTTAGTGTCCTATTTGGCTTAACCATGCTATTCTCCTAATTTTTCTAAGAACTTTTCATGCTGGACACAACTCTTAAAGCCCAACAGATGAAGAGTTATAGTCAAACTAAAACTTACTATAAATAGTAAGAATAGAAATAAAATGGAATTTCGACCGTCGATCTTATGGAATCTAGCAAATTTAGTCTGACAACATAGTGTAGTGGGATTGGGTGGCTAAAGTAAATTCTCCTGCTCCAAAATCATATCTGCCACGTTGGATAACTCATTTTGGTTTGGGAGATACTTCTGTTTTAAGGTTTTGAGGGTTCAGATCACTTCCGCCTTGGATCGAACCTTTTCTAGTCTATCTTGGCCATGAAATTGTACACGACCCGCTCTAAGTCACACTATTTGCTACTTAAAACTCTGGTCTCAATCTCGCCCATTGATTCACAGAAAGCAATTTCTAAAGCTTTTGTTTAACTCAAGAGCATAAATGCATGGTCAATTATCGCTGATGTTAGCGTAAAACAAATGTTTCCTACTAGCTGGGTATATTTAGAGGGATCACTCTGGTGATCTTCCTTTGGGAGATCTGGAAAGCGAGGAACAAGCGTCGTTTTGATAACCGTTAGGTTACGACTCAGCACTCCATAAAATAGGTCCGGTTTTGGCTTTCTCGATTGTTCAACACTTTTCCCCTCCCGACATGTAAATCCCAGTCTGACTGTGATGTGCTAGTGGACCTCGGCATTCCAAGGTTGGTCCCCCCTCGCCCCTCCATATCAGTGGTGAAATGGACTTGCCCCCCTACAGGGTGGGTTAAGTTGAATGTTGATGGTTCTTCCAAGGGAAACCCGGGTCTATCAGGTAGTGGGGGTGTCTGCAGAAATGAGAAGGGGGACTTCCTCTTTGCTTTCGCATCAAGATACGGGGTGGGGTCGAATTTCATGGCAGAAGTTAAGGGAGTGATTGACGGCTTGAAGCATTGCAAGGATTTTGGCTATTCAAACATTGTACTTGAGAGCGACTCCTTAACTATCGTCGATCTATTCTCTAATAGAGGGGCTGTCCCGTGGGCTGTTTTCTATTGGAAGAACCACTTCGAGTTTTATCGGGAGGCTTTATTTATTTCTGTCAATCATATACCTAGGCAGTCCAATGTTGTGGCAGATAGCCTGGCCCGCTAGGGTAGCTTAAATCAGCTCCATAGATTGTTCCAGTCGTCTATGGATCTCCCCCACATAACTCGTGGTTCTCGATAGAGTTGGTTTGGGGGTGATACGGATCTAGTAGCCGCTCGTTTCCTTTCAGTCAGTCAGTTAGCTTTTTGTTGTTCAGCTCTTCATGACAGGTGGGCCCAGTCCTTTTTCTCCGGGACTTCTCGAATTTTAAATTCTCTTTCTGTGGTTGAATAGATTCGGGGCCGACATGGGGCCTTCTTCTGAAAAAAAAAATGTTTCCTACTAGCTTTTGTCCAGAGTTGTTTTAAATTGAGATGTGAATGTTTGGATGTATATGGTACTCCATGTGCATAGTTACTTCTATACACATGCATCCATTCATTGTCAATATATTGATGGTGTGGTTATAACATACATCATGGTGGGACCCATAGAAATTATGCATGTCAATACACCACGAGGACAGTGGTGGCCGTAGTGGCCCACCATGCAATCCACATCCGCCTCCGAAAGCATATATACTCTTATGTTCTTCTCTTATAGTAAAGTATAACAAAACATGAAAAGCGTCACAGCAAAGGGGTTTTTTTTTTTTTTTTTTTTTAACTGATAATTACACTACTAAACTAACAGGTAAGAGTTTGAGTGAAATTACATACATTTTGGCCAACCGCTAGTATCGTAAATAATGATTATGAATTTACTTTACAATACTGCTGAAAATTTTAAACCAAACAAGCCCTAAAAATGCTCTTTAAGTTTTAAATTTTACTGGTTAGTAGTTGGTTCGTGCCATGAGAGGTTTTTTTTTTTTTCACACGCACTCACACACCCCACGCGTGCCATGAGAGATTAAAGAGGTGATACGTGGTGTGCATATATTATTGAGATCATGGCTATCTGTTAGGTTAGGCCCACTGTAAAAATTCTCCAAAGAAAAAAGATCAAGCTAGCCACTCATCAGCATTTTGATGAACTTCGTTGAATCCAATGAACTTCAAAACATAAATCTACTAAAAACAACATAAGATCCAACCAAACTGTACAAATCAATCATTTTCTAAGCTTTTTACAGAGACCTTAAAGAAAAATCCTTCGTTGATTCATTTCTCATTAAATTTACAAGTCTTCCTAGGCGGGATTCCTCATTTGTCTGTGACTGATGATATGTTCTTCTTCTGTACTACTTGTCTTGACTTGTATGTTTTGTACTGTCATATAATATCTATGGTCGTATATGACTGCCTGGCTGAAGTTCGTAGGAGATTCTTATGTGAATTTATCAAAATATACATTTGGGTTGTGGCCTTTGATGATCTGTTTGGCCTTGCATCCTAGTTTTTCTTCATATAATGTCATTAGATTCTATCTGGGTTCGGATGGGCTCTTTATGCTGCCAAAATCCTCACTATTGGCAAGTCCGTGACATCGACGGCATCAAAATCACCGTTCCTTTTTGGCAGGAAGGTACTTCACATCTTCATTTATGTGATCACTTGTTTTCTATCATTAGTATAAAACAAGTGATGAAAACAAGAGTCACAGACGAATTGCGATGCATTGTATAATCAGGTTTTCATTTTGTACAAGCGGGACTAGAACCCATGGTCCACTGTCCCAGACCATTGATCTAATGGGACCCACCATGGAAGGACCACGACCCGAGATACTTGCTGCGTAATCTTCAGGCTTCTCCTTTTCAGTTGAATGTGGAGGCCTGTTGGATTTCTTTACTTAACCATCGTTCTTCAGGGCTACCAATTGAAGGGTTATGATTGTCCCATTTAGGAAAATTTTGGCGCATGGTTCATTCACTGTGGAGCCCATCAGATCAACGTTCTGGATCACTGAACTGGGCACCATTTGTACAAACTAAAAACCAATGATACCATACATATGATCTCCAGGATTATGATCAATCTTATATGATCCTTCAACCTGAGGATTAGGTCTTCAGTTTATATCAGTACGCTTCATGGTTTGGGTTCCAGACATTGATCTGATGGGCCGTACTGTGTATGGTCCATGCCTCCAAAATCTCCCTGTTGAGACAATCCCATCTGTTAGACCATTGTCCTACAAATAGGTGGTTAAGAAAAATGTAATCACAGTCAAGGTTAACAAGTAAAATGTCAAAGATTAGATGACTCTGCTATTCAGGTGGCGATCCATCAACAGCAGTAATCATCAAATCAATGGTCTAGATCACCAAATCATGGAGCTCGCTTGTTTAAAACTGAAGAACTGATCGAATCATGTAAATATCGCATAATTGATAATACTTAGGAAGAATTATTTACATGAGAAGAAGATTAGTAGAATATGCTGCTGCCATGTATTTTGGTATACATATTTGAAGTTTGGGATGACTCCAAAAAAAAAAAAAAAAGTTTGGACAATATAGTATTAAAAATTCTTCATTGGTAACTCAGCAATGATCTCATCATTCTTGTTAGATTCCATCAATTATTATTTTAAAAATGCATTGCTCAAAGCATGTATCAGTCAGTTTGATTTTGTTTCCTTCACTGATTTTTCTTCGACTATAACAAAACTCAGTTTGAACCAATGCATCCAATTCTCTGATAAGAGTTAGAGAAGTTGGGTGGTCTCCATTTCATTATGACGAATGCCATGTTCTCTTTTAAATCACTCGACTGTGATGGAGCACAAGAGGCCTACTTTCCATTGCAGGAATTTGAAGGAGAGGAAGAGGCGGGAAAATGGAGACAGACCCATTTCCTTGATATGGTGGATTGGTTCGACATCTCTCATCTCAGTTCTGAAAATGGGAACTCCTTTGAGAATGGAATCCCCTCTTCAAATGATCTGCAGTCATTCACCGAATTCTCGATGCTGGATGAAATGCAAATTGATATGTTTTCTACAGCAATTCAGTCATCCCAAGAATCTGTAAGTTTCAATGCTGGCCAAGATTCTAATCAGGAGAAGCTGTCCGAGAAGGTTCATCCGATATCTTTTGCAGCGTTAGAGCTTTTGAAGAATTACATATCCAGATGCAAGCGGTTGAGTGGAGATGATCTAGACAAATCAAGAGATGAAACACTGAGGTCCGCCGATGGAGGAAGAGGATTATCCACAGAAGATGTCATGAGGGTTGCTGCGGCCTGCTACGTCCAATTCTTGGTCAAAACTGGGGATGATCTCTCGAAGCTTACACATCCCTTTGGCTCTATGCTTCCAAGTCTCTCAGATGAGGAAACTAAAGACGTAGAGCTCACCCAACTTCTTCTGGCTTCAGCAGAGAAGATAGGCAACCAACAGTACGATCGAGCAGGCAATTTACTCAAGCAGTGCAGCCACCTCTCCTCCAATGTTGGCAATCCAGTTCAGAGAATTGTTTACTACTTTGCTGATGCATTGCAAGAAAGGATCGACAGAGAAATGGGAAGAAATTCATTGAAGGGACCGGTACGACTAGTACAGGATGGAACTAGAAGGGGAGAAGATTTGGAAGAAATGATGATGAGTCCTGACCCAGCCGTTTTGGCCTTCCACCAACAAATCCCAATTTCACAAGTGATACAGTTCACAGAAATCCAGGCCATCCTCGAAAACATGGCATCAGCAAAGAGGATCCATTTGATTGATCTTAGAATCAGGGTGGGGATGCAATGGAGCATCTTGATGCAGGCTCTCGCGGTGCGATTCACGTCTCCGGTCGAGCTTCTAAAGATTAGTGCAGTGGGGACATCGAAGGAGAAGATCAAAGAGACGGGTCGACAGCTAGAAAGTTTTGCCAAGACACTGAAAATACCATTTACTTTCAAGGAAGTTATAGTATCCGACATGAATGATCTCAAGGAAGATCTATTCGAGATAAAGGCTGGGGAAGTGGTTGGAGTCTATGCATCGTTGATTCTGAGGACCATGATTGTCCGGCCTGATTGTTTGAAGAACCTGCTGAGAGTGATAAGGAGACTCAATCCACGTATAATGACGGTCACTGAAGTCGAAGGGAATCACAATTCACGCTCGTTTATCAACCGCTTCATCGAATCGCTCTTCTTCTACAGCGTGTGGTTTGATTGCCTTGACGATTGCATGGATAGAAATGATCCTAACAGGATATCTTCTGAAGGGAATTTCTTCTCACAAGGAATTCGAAGCATAGTTGCAACTGAGGGCGATGAGAGGGTAATAAGGCATGTGGGGATCAGTCTGTGGAGGTCCTTCTTCACACGGTTTGGGTTCGTTGAAACAGAACCGAGCCGTGCATCCTTGTATCAGGCTAGGCTGGTAGCTAAGCAGTTTGCTTGTGGCAGTTCTCTCAGTCTTGATATGAATGGGAAAAGCCTGACTGTTGGATGGAAAGGTACCCCACTTCTTTCATTCTCAGCTTGGAAATTGAGAAGAGAGATGTTGGGTTCCTTCCCCCATTAGATGCGAATATCATCGGATGTTAGGAAATTAACTATTTGAAGCAATTAAGTTATTGGGCTTTGACATGGTTTCTGTAGTAGTCTTGTTGATGCTATTAGAATCAGAATTCCTAATGGATTGGCTTGTAATTCATTCATCCGTGGGTGGACTCGAATCCATTTTCATGTCATGTAGAGTAATGGGTTCTCTAAAATTAGTCCATGTTACCAAAACATCGTGCTATCATGACTTAGCTGGTGTTAGAATATTAACCACTGCCAGAGGTTTGGGATCTAGCTCTAGCCATGACACTATCGTGCTCGGGTTATTTCATCACCATTCCATCTCACCATCGAGATTGAATCTGGATGCAACCTGAGGGCCACTTGAGAGAGTCATCACAGAAAATTGACGATAATCAACCCCATTTCTTCAAGCTGACCATATCATTCTCATAAATAAGCATCACACATGAATGTAAATAATTCAACAATGATATGTTGCGCAGCACGCCAACAACGCAATGGGCCGAGATCCAATCTCAGGCCTCACCCACAAACGATAAACAGAAAGGAATATAAACTAGAAACAGATCAAAGCAATCCAAACAAACCATAAGACAAGATATACGTGGAAAAACCCCAAACTAGGGTAAAAAACCACGGATGCAAACTTCCACTATTAAGAAACAAAGATTACAAGGAAAAATACTAACCTCTCCCTTGGAAGAATATAGAAAATTCTTAGCCCACACATTTAGAAATATTTTCTAATATTCCTCATCTATATAGAAAAGTCCTAGGAACCCCTATTTATAGTTTAGGTAACTTCCCTTCCGCATCCCAGTTGGAAAATGACTCCAATCTGCAGTTTCACGCAAAATCGCGGAACAAACTGCGTAACCTACGACCGGTCCTAGCTCCCCTACGACCGGTTCTAGACCCCTACGACCGGTCTTATCCCTCCTACGACCGGTCCTAGGCCCCTAAGACTGGTCCTGAAAATTCCAGGACTGGTCCTAGACGGAAAAAAAAAAACAGCACAACTCGCTGGACTTCGAGTTGTGCTAGGGCTCGAACCTACGACCGGTCGAAGACATCCTACGACCAGTCGAAGGTGGTCCAATGTGGCTCCACATTCTTAACAATCTCCCACTTGGAGACACATTGCCAAAAACCTTCATCTTCTTCATCCGGAGTGCACCACCTCCCCGTCTTCAAGCTTGAAGACCAATCAAAGTTGAACAGAGCTTCAGCTTCTCCCTTGTGACCGTCTTGGTCAACATATCTGCAGGATTCTCACTTGTATGAATCTTCTCCAGAATAATCGATCCATCTTCCAGTAATGAACGTATGAAGTGACATCTGATGGCAATATGCTTGGTTCTTGAATGAAAGGCTAAATTCTTAGCTAAGTGTATTGCACTCTGACTGTCACTGTACAGCTTGCAATATACTTGCTTCTTACCCAACTCTTCTATAAAACCTTGCATCCACATCATCTCCTTGGATGCTTCTGTAGCCGCAACATATTCTGCTTCTGTTGTACTAATAGATACTATATATCTTGTGTAACTGAGAGACCCAACTGACTGCAGCACTGCTCAGAATAAAGACATAACCTGTAGTGCTTCTTCTGCTGTCGATATCTCTTGCCAAATCTGAATCCACTTAACCTTGTAGCTTGATTTTCAATCCACCATAACACAGCCCTACATCTTTAGTACCCGCCAGGTATCTGAGGATCCACTTCACAGTTTCCCAATGTTCCTTCCCGGGGTTGTTCATGAACCTGCCAACAACTCTCACTGCTTGAGTAATGTCTGACCTCGTGCTCACCATAGCATACATGAGACTCCCAATAGCTGACACGTATGAGACTTTGGTCATGTAGTCCCGTTCCTCCTGCGTCTTTGCACCTTGCTCCTTAGATAGCTTGAAGTGGTTGGCTAATGGAGTGCTAACCGACTTAGCACCTCCCATATTGAATCGATCAAGTACCTTGGCTATGTACTCTGCCTGTGACAAAACCAATTTCTTATTTTCCCTGTCACGCTTTATCCTCATGCCTAGGATTTGTTTTGCAGCTCCTAAATCCTTCATAGCAAATTCTCTAGACAGTTGTCTTTTGAGATCTAAGATGTCCTTCATGCTTGAACCAGCAACAAGCATATCATCAACATACAGAAGAAGGATGATGTATGACGTATCAAACTTCTTCAAGTAACAACAGTAGTCTGCATGACATCTCCTAAAACCGTTTCCCGACATGAAACTATCGAAATTCTTGTACCACTGCCTTGGGGCCTACTTCAGGCCATATAAATTTTTCTTTAGTCTGCACACCTTGTTCTCATTACCTGGTGTCACGTATCTTGTCGGTTGATGCATATATATTTCTTCTTCAAGATTCCCATGAAGAAAGGCTGTCTTAACATCTAGCTGCTCTAGATGTAAGTTCTCTATAGCCACTATACTCAAGACCATGCGAATCGCAGACATTTTCACTACCAGTAAAAAATATTTTAGTGAAATCGATACCTGCCTTCTGTTGAAACCCTTTTACAACCAGTCTCGTCCTGTACCGTTTCGAACCATCATGCTCCTCTTTCAGTCTGTAAACTCACTTGTTATGAAGAGTTTTCTTACCCTTAGGTAGAGTGACTAGCTCCCATGTACAATTAGACTCAAGAGAGTCCATCTCTTCATCCATGGCTTGCTCTCACTTAACCCGTGTATCTGACTGTAATGCCTCTTCAAAACACTCTAGCTCACCATTATCTATCAGCAGTAGATAATGTAAGGAGGGTGAGTATCGGACCGTGGGTCTCCTCTCCCGAGTAGACCTTCTCACAACCAGTGTTTGTGGCTCTGCCTCATAATGCTCCTGTGCACGATCATCTTGTGGCGCTGTAACACCAATGTTCGGTAACTCTTCCAACTCTACGAATTCCTTTTTCTCGGCCTTATTTTCTTGCACACTGTCTTTATGTATCACTTTTTCGTTGAAGACTACGTCCTTACTTCTGATGATTTTCCTGTTTTCTGCATCCCAAAACCTATAGCCAAAATCATCCTGCCCGTAGCCTATAAACGTACACCTCCTGGACTTCGCATCCAGCTTGTTTCTGTGCTCTGCATCAATGTGAACATATGAAGTGCAACCGAACACTTTGAGATGTGTAAGGTTTACTTCTTTCCCATCCCACGTTTCTTCTAGTAGCCCACCATCCAATGGTGTTGAGGGACTTCTATTGATAAGATATACGGCAATATTCACAGCATCTGCCCAAAAGGTCTTGGGCAACCCTGCATGTAACCCCATGCTCCTGGCGCGCTAAAGGATGGTCCTGTTAATGCGCTCAGCCACACCATTCTGTTGTGGTGTCTCTGGAATCATTTTCTGATGTTTGATTTCACTTGCTGCACAATACTCCCCAAACCTCTTATCATAATATTTTCCCCCATTGTCAGATCTGAGATACTTTACTGTTTTACCTGTCTCATTTTCTACCATAACTTTTCACTTCTTAAACGCATCAAATACATCAGATTTATGCTTTAAGAAATAAACTCACAGTTTTCTACTAGCATCATCAATAAAAGGAAACAAAATAACGTGAGCCACCAAGAGATGATACCTGTGCTGGTCCCCACACGTCAGTGTGTACAAGCTCCAATAGATGCGTCGTTGGAGCGCATCCTGTCTTCTTGAAGCTTACCCTCTTCTGCTTGCCATATATGCAGTCCTCGCAGAATTTCAAGTCAAGAGACTTTAGCCCTAGTAGCTTCCCTTTTGACAACAACACTTTCATCCCTTTCTCACTCATATGTCTCAGCCTCTGATGTCATAACTGCCCATTCACTCCAGTTGATGCGACTGCGAGTGAACTATACGATCCTGAAGTCACGTACAAAATGCCTTCCTTTTTACTTCGAGATATCACCAAGGCACTTTTTGTGATCTTCCAGGAATCACTGGTGAATGTCGTCACATAATCGGTATCGACCAACTTCCCCACTAAGATCAGATTCCTTCTCAAACTCGGTACATGTCTGACATCCTTCAGTTTCAAAACCATTCCGTCTTTCTGATTAACCTGAACGTCCCCCTTTTCAATAATACTGCACGGCTCATCATCACCCAGGTAGACTCTCCCAAAGTCACCTGACACATAATCACGCAGAACTTCCTTACATGAAGTGGCATGAAACCAAGCACCCGAGCCTATAACCCAAGACTCATTCGTCGCATCAAGAGACAAGATCAACGCCTCTGTGTCGCTCTCCTCAGACAGATTCACTGAATCCTTCCCGCCTTGAGAGCTTTCATCTTATTTCTTAAGCGCCCTGCAATCACGTTTCATGTACCCCTTCTTTTCGCAATGCCAACACCCGTCTTTGTCTTTCGGTCCCTTAGACTTCTTCTTTGACTTAGAACGCCCATGTTTATTGCCTCCTCTGTTCTGCGATCTTCCTCTTCCTTCAACGTTTAGAGCATTTCCTGAATCCCCTGAAACTCCTGATGCCTTTCTTCTAAATTCTTCGCTGAGAATTAAACTGGCCACATCATCAAGTTTCAGCTTTGTCGACCCTGAAGAATTTCTCACAGCAATCACCAAACCATCCCAACTGTCTGGTGGACTGGATAAGATCAATAGTGCCCTGACTTCATCCTCAAAAATGATGCCAACGGATTCCAACTGGCTCGTGACTGTATTGAACTCGTTTAGATGTTTAGCCACGCTCCCACCATCTGACATCTTCATGTTGAATAGCTATTTCATAAGATGAACCTTGTTGGATGTTGAGGGCTTTTCATACATGGTAGCTAGGGCTTCCATTAATTCTTTTGTCGTTTTCATCTTGGATATATTAAAGGCGATGCTCTTAGACAAAGAGAGTCGGATCGTTCCTAAAGCCTTCCTATCCAGTGAAAACCATTCATCATCTGTCATCTTTTCTGGTTTCTTCTCTTTTCCTTTTAGAGGAATGTAGAGGTCCTTCTGATACAGATAATCCTCCATCTGCATCTTTTAGAAGGCAAAGTTTGAACCATCAAACTTCTTAATTCTAGTTTTTTCATCTTCCGCCATCGCTCTCAATAGAACTAAACCAATAGCTCTGATACCAGTTGTTGCGCAGCATGCTAACAACGCAGTGAGCCGAGATCCAATCTCAGGCCTCACCCACAAACGATAAACAGAAAGGAATATAAACTAGAAACAGATCAAAGCAATCCAAACAAACCACAAGACAAGATATACGTGAAAAAACTCCAAACTAGGGTAAAAAACCACGGATGCAAACTTCCACTATAAAGAAACAAATATTACAAGGCAAAATACTAACCTCTCCCTTGGAAGAATATAGAAAGTCCTTAGCCCACACGTTTAGAAATATTTTTCAATATTCTTCATCTACATAGAAAAGCCCTAGGAACCCCTATTTATAGTTTAGGTAACTTCCCTTCCGCATCTCAGTTGCGAAAGGACTCAAATCTGCAGCTTCGCGTAAAATCGCAGAACAAACTGCGTAACCTACGACCGGTCCTAGCTCCCGTACGACCAGTCCTAGACCCCTACGACCGGTCCTAACCCTCCTACGACCGGTCCTAGGCCCCTAAGACTAGTCCTGAAAATTCTAGGACTGGTCCTAGATGGCAAAAAAAAAAATAGCACAACTCGCTGGACTTCGAGTCATGCTAGGGCTCGAACCTACGACCGGTCGAAAACGTCCTACGACCGGTCGAAGGCGGCCCAATGTGGCTCCACATTCTCAACATGATATAGATGCAGCTTGATCATGCATATAAAGCAAAGGCAAGGACATCAGACCAGCAACAGAGGTCACAATTGAAAGGCGATCCAACAGCTACATGATCTTGGGACCTTCGCACAAAACCAAAGGTGGAAGATAAACTTCCAGAGGTCTGCCTAACCACTATGAGAGTTGAGATGGCCATCAGATTATGATTAATGGCTTAGATCATTTAGTGGTGGGCCAGATAGACAAATATGCATTATCTTTTCTCTTTTCTCTTTTCTCTTTGGTATGTCTCTGAATTTTTTGATACCTTACAAGAGTAGATTATCCCATCTCTTCCCAATTATATCTACGTTGAATTTAAAATTCAATTGCAACTCCAAAATACGAATAATGATGTAGAGAGATTAATTAAAAAGCAACTCGCATGGGACCTGCCACAAATAATAAAATACGGTGATTAATTAGAGAAAACTTGTGTGGACCCCACTAGCTCATATCCAACAACAACCAGTTTGTCGAGTACGATACTTTCACCTCGAATCTCCTCATAACTTCAGCCAAGAAGTGGAAGACAACGAGAAAATGACATAATTAATACAAGAACATGAGAGGGAAGAACAGCTGAACATGTCTTCGCTGGTAGATAAGAAGAACGGAATAAAGCAAGATGAACAGTACGGAAAGAGATCATGAATACGATAGGCCTAGAAATCCTCCCTGACTGGGAATTAATAGATAGAAATGAATAGGAGGAATGTTCTTTAGAGTTGTATGATCCACACAGAAGATATGAGCTTAGGTCCTTAGTTGGTGCAAGTGCGTTGGAATCTTGCCTGATCGGGAATTAATTGAAGGAAATGAATAGGAGGTATATGTGTTCTCTGAGGCCGGATCTACTCCAAGCGCTTGTAGGTTCAGGGCCTGCAATCACCAGCCAATTTGGCAATGATTAATAATTGTGGTGACATCACTTATATTTGAGTGTAATAATTACATTATACCACTTTTGGTACATAACAATGTAATGATTAAAATTTCATGTACTTGTATTTAACTCTCAATTTTATTTTATTTTTTGTGCCATGATTCTCTTTTAACAAAACAACGTGAAAAGATAACGATGATTCATTTACCTTGATTTACACGGTGAATTGGAAAACCAAACAAGCTGAGGTAAAAGTACACTGCAATTTGTAGGTCCCTTATTGGTCTATGTATACAATCCAATCCGTTCATCACGTACATCTAGCGATTTTTTTCCTCAGTGGCCAAAATTCATTCCAATCTAACTCTTAGTTGAGTCACCCCATAGGGGACAACACCCCGACCCTTCTTTATTCATGGAACAGGCATTTCCATCATTTTGTAAAGAACTCGGTATTCTAAAAAAATCAGCTTTGTGAACACCTACACGCCCATTGCAGTTCCCGTCCAAAAAATTCACACCCCCCCCCCCCCCCCCCCCCAATTTTTTTTGGTGGGAGCTTATTTCTACCGAAAGCTAGGTGGGCCAGCCATTGTGTTTTTAGAAATCCTCCCCGTCCATCCGTTTCCTCGTCTCATTACAGGACATGGAGCGAAAAATGAGGCAGATCCAAAACTGAACTCGCCGCACAAGTAAAAAAAAGTGATATTGAACGTCCATCTTTGAAACATTTGTAGGCTCGGAATTTTTTTGGATCAGGCTAATATATTTGTTTTTTCAATTCATCTCATATTAATGACGTTGTGAACGGTATGGATTTCATATAAACATTATGGTAGACGCAAGGAGTTTTCAACGGTAGTTATTTCTCTGCCCACTGCTTCCAATCGTGCGGCCCACCTTATTTTTAATTATTATTTTTTTAAACACTGAAAATTTTCCATTACAGTCGTGCAGCCATTTGAGCTTTAGATTTACTTAATTTTTGGTCTAATGTCATCAAATGATCTAGAAAAATGGATGGACGTTGTAGATTTGTCACAAACATCAAAATGGGCCCCACAAAAGCGGGAGTGGATCTGACCTTTGCCCATGTGATGTGACGCAGATTATGATGTGAGTGAGAAATCCACCCGTTCATCTGTTTTGAGAGATTATTTGAGGAATTAAGACAAAAAATTATGCGGATCCAAAACTCAAGAGGAAAATTTGGGAAAAGAAATGCCTACCGTTGTGAGCCACACAAGAGGGAAAATTGGGAAAAGAAATGCCTACCGTTGAAACCTCTAGCATGGTGTGTACCTGCCATCGAAACGTTTATAAGGTCATTACCAATGGGATGAAGTGAAAATACACAAAAAAAAAAAAAAAAAAAAAAAAAAAACAGAACTTATCTTAATGCAAAACTTTTTGCGGCTATAAATAAATAATTTTGCGCCATAGAAATGTTTCAACAGTGGTCATTGAATCAGCACTTTTGCATCTAGTATGGGCCACTTGAGTTTTTAAATCCCCCTCAATTTTGGTAGCATGTCTTAAAATGAGTTCCCAAAACAGATGTACAGGTTGGATTCCTCGCCATCATTACGATGTGCCCACCTAGCAATAGCATCTCAGCACAGGAGCTTCCTGTTAAAGGATTTGGCAAGCAATCTGGGTACAGGATTGCCTACAGACACTGTGAGTAGTTAGTGGCTACTGAACAGTCCTCTGTAGGCTCAACTTGATGTATTTGTTTTATCCATACCGTTCATCTATTTTTCTAGGTCATTTCAAGGCCTTATTCTAAAAATGAGACATCCAAATCTCAAAAGGACCACGCCGTTCATCTATTTGTTTTATCCGCTGTCCGTTTTTCTGTTTTCTTCATTACAATAATGCGATCGAGCTGTGATGTGAGTCCACCACTACTTATTGGACATGGACTCTAATATACAGCCTAATTCATGAATCGAGTAGGCCCTAGAATCCGCCTTGGAAAGAAAAAAATCAGGCAGAAAAAAAAGTCACGCGGAAGAAATAACAAGGACTGAAGCTGCCTAGAATATGATATGTGTGTTTTACCTTTATCCATGTTTATGCATACCAGTGAACATGTTGGATGAGATATAAACAACAATATGAGCCCTATGGACATTTCAACTGTATACATCATTTTTGCCCTATTTCCTGTAGTAAGGTCTAATTGAGCTTTTGCTGTGATTCAATTTTGGGATCATGTCCATCCATCTTTTCTTCCATAACAATTTAAGGCATTAAGGCTAAAGAGTTAGATCCATATCATAAATGAATCACATCATAAGCTCCGCTGGTTTCTTACAAAATGGTCTCAATAGACATTCATCATATTTTCCGTTGGCGTAGTTCACTGGAGATTTCGATCAGCTTATATGCTGATATATCATACTCGAATGGCTTAATGAAACATATAGACAGTGTGGATATACAACACGTTCATCAAGGTGTGTCTCATCAAATGCACGTTGAACGCTTTCACTGAACTATGAGCGGTTGTGTTTCTACCTAGGAAGACGTTCTCCAGAAACAAATGAACCTCACACTGACGCACACCAATCCACACCGAACCCCTAAAATAGTACTGCTTCACTCCGACTTACATTGCGGCCCCTTCGAACGCACGTCAAATGCTTTCACCAAACTACAAGTGGGTGTGTATCCACTTGAGAATATGTTGCACCAGGGTACGAAGACTCCAAAAACAATTAAACCCCACTCCAGCGCACACCAACCTGCTCCGACTTACACTACAAACCCTTCGAACGTACGTCAAACACTTTCACCGAACTACAAGAAGGTGTGTATCTACCTAAAAAGATGGTGTATTAGGGTACGAAGACTCCAAAAATACTCTAACCCCCACACCGATGAATACCTCCCACACCAAACTCCTAAAATAACATCAATCTACTTTGACTTTTATTGCAACCCTTTCAATAGCACGATGAATGCTTTTACCAAACTACGAATGAGTGCTTATCCACCTTCAAAGACACTACATCAGGATATGGAAACTCAAGAAACAATCGAACCCCACACCGATAGACATCGACCCATACCAAACCCCTAAAATGGCAATGTCCTACTTCGACTTTCATTGTAGTCCCTTCGTACGTATGTCGAACACTTTCACCGAACTATGAGTGGGTGCGTATCCACTCGAGAAGATGCTGCATCAGGATACGATGACTCTGAAAATAATTAAACCCCACACTAACCCGCACCAAGCCCCTATAATAGCGTCAATCCACACTAACACTTTCACCAAACCATGAATGGGTGTGTATCCACTTTAGAAGACGCTACATTAGGGTACGGAGACTCCAGAAACATTTTAACCCTACATCGACGAACACCGATGAACACCGACTCACATCGAACCTCTAAAAAAACACCGAGCCAAATCGACTTGCATTTAAACCCCTTCAAACATACATCGAATGCTTTCACTGAACTACGAATGGGTGTGTATCCACCTGAGAAGACGTTACATCAGGGTATGGAGACTCTAGAAACAATCAAACCTCACATTGACGCACACCGACCCACACCAAACTCCTAAAATAGCATCGATCTACTTCGACTTACATTGCAGCCCATTCGAAAGTACATCGAACGCTTTCACCAAACTACAAATGGGTGTATATATACCTGAGAAGATGTTGCATCAGGGTATGAAGATTCCAAAAACAATCGAACCCCACACTGACACACACTAACCACATCGAACCCCTAAAATAGCATCGATCCACTCCAACTTCTATTACAAACCTTTTGAACACATGTTGAATGCTTTCACTGAACTAAAAGTGGGTGTGTATCCACCAAAGAAGATGATCCATCAAGGTATGAAGACTCTAAAAATAATTATACACACTGATGCACACTAACCCACACTAAATCTTAAAGTAGCATCAATCCACTTCGACTTTTTTTATTTTTCAAGAGGGTTCACACCCCTAAATTTTGATAATATGAACAGGGGATGTACAAGCCAAACTTTCAGGTGGGCTCCACAAAAAATTTCGGGCCTCACCTATCATATCATCTAATTTGCAAAAGGAAAAGGGAAAAGAAAATACTACGGCCACCCTAAAGAAGGAAAAAAAAACACTACCAACCAGCCTCTCCTACTAACAAAGCCACTGATCCTTGCTCCTCAAGTGATTGGAGAAGACACAAACCCGCGAGTAGAGGCTACTACAAAAACATACCCCAGCATATTAGAACTTAGAAACATTTCTAAATTATTGGAGGATGCCCTTGTTGCCTTATATCTTGAAGATGATGTATTAGGGTACAGAGACTTTGGAAATAATCGAACCTAACACCGACACACAATGAACCCTTAAAATAACGTTGATCCACTCTGACTTGCACTGCAACCCCTTTGAATGCATGTTAAAAGCTTTCAGTGAACTACAAATGGGTGTGTATCCATCTGAGAAGATGTTGCATCTGGGTAAGGAGATTCCATAAATAATCGAACCTTACGCAAATGCACACTGAGCCATAGCAAACCTATAAAATAACATCGATCCACTCCAACTTGCACTGTAGGCCCTTCGAACGCACGTCAAACACTTTCATCAAACTATGAGGATGCATGTATCCACCTTTGAAAAGGCAACATTAAAGTATGGAGACTCCAAAAATAATCAAACCCCACACCGACGCACATCGGCCCACACCGAACCCCTAAAATAATGCTGATCCACTCTAACTTACACTATAAACCCTTCAAATGCACGTCGAATGCTCTCACCGAAGTACGAGTGCATGTATCTCCACTTAAGAAGATGCTGCATAGACTTCGGATACACTCAAATCCTACACCGATGAACACCAACTAACCAGCTCCGATAACATCAATCTACTCTAACTTGCACTATAGCCCTTTCAAACGCACGGCAAACCCTTTCTCTGAACTAAGAATGGGTGCGTATCCAATTGAAAAGACGTATCCAATCAATATTAGACAATAAGTGGGCTTGATTTTTAAATAGAGAGTTTTAAATTTTTATTTTTATTTTTTGTGAATCACTTATAACGAGAAGAACCAAGATAAGAATACATGATTTTGCATATTTTAAATACTCAATCATGGATTTCAATCTTCAATTTGTAAATTGGGAAAAATGGAAGGAATGAGGAAGATCCAATATTTCTTAATTTTATGTATTTAAATCGCAATTAGAGTATGGAAAAATTACATTAAACATGTTTGAGGGTTGAGCTGAAAATTAGAGGTTTTTGGATTTTTATTTTTATTTTTTTTGAAAAGAAATATTTTTTCAATTAAAAGCTATCAAAAAAAATAATTTTTTTTTTTTAAAAAAAAAAAAACTATATCGATTAACAACTATTTAGCCTTAATTTGCAAGTGTTTATGAGTGCTGACTAATCTTAATATTAATTACGCTCTAATTTGTAAATTTGTAAATAAATAAGAGAGAAAAATTCAAAATCTTCTCTATTTCACAATGTAAATTGCAATTAGAGAGGTTTCTGGATATAAGGATGCCTTTTTTTAACATCCCCAATAATTCATTAAAGAATTTTAATCAATCTTCCACTATTTTTCAAAAAATAAATAAATAAATAAAACATTATGTGATACATCCGATATTTCTCATGTGATACTAGATATGTTTCTGTATTTGATGACGATAATGAAGACATTGTATGACGCATAGCTGACATATATGGTCCTCAAACCAACCAAAATCTCCCACATGGCCATTGTGTGGTGCAAGTTGGTAACCTCATCATATCAACATCGACGTTCCGCCGGGAATAAAATTTTAATTTTCAATTCAATGATGGCTTGTTTTTAACCCTCTTAATAAGTGCTATAAAACAAATTCAATTATATATACATGGTCGCATCGAATTGCATTCGTATGATTGACAACATGAAAATGACATGCAATGGAAATGTACAAACATTTGCGGAAAATGCTATTCGGTGCATTTTATACATGTTAGAAGTTGGTCTGGTGATTCCGGCAATGATCTCACCATTCCTTGTCATCTTTTGTATGAATCTTAAGGGTGATTAATATTTGTAGTTGGCATCTTTTGATTACAACTGGAGTATTCTCATCTTTGGATCCATACATCCAAACACTACAATATAACTAACGGCGATTTGGGTCACTTCCATTTCGAGATGGAAGATACTCTCTTACCTTTTGGGGCATTTGATTGCAATGGAGTGGAAAATTTGCACATATCTCTTTTGGGATTTGAAAGAGAGGAGGAAGAAGAAGATACAAAGGGCTCCGGAGGAATGGATTACGTATATACTGATAATCTGTTCGATTATTATTACAATGAAGAGAGATATTTCGATTGTATGTGCTCCTACATGTCTTCTGCTGAAATTCAATCACTTGAAGAACCTGTGAAATTTAATGCAGGCCTAGATTGTAATCAAAAGCTATCAAACGCCAAAGATCGAGAGCTTCTTGAAACCAGCGAGAAGCCGAGCTCGACATATTTATCATCGTTGGATATACTGAACAGGTATAGAACTGATCACACCATATCGAATGCAGATAAAAGAAGTGAATTGCCTTTCGAAGCATCATGCAATTACCAATTATCGACGGAGGAAGTCATGAGGGTTGCCGGGGCCCGTTTTATCCAATTCTCAGGCCATGACGATGAAAACCTCTCGATGCTAACCCACCCCTTCAGCTCATTATTCTCAGGTCTCATGGATGAAGATGTGAAGAACGTTGAGCTCGTCCAACTTCTTCTCTCTTCAGCTGAGAAGATAGGCCACCGGCAGTACGAACGAGCATGCAAATTGCTTATGCAGTGCAGCGATAGGTCTTCAAACACTGGCAATCCTGTCGAAAGAGTCGTTCACTACTTCATGGAAGCCTTGCAGGAAAGGATCGACAGAGAAATGGGGGAATTGAAGGGGTCGACTATCAAGGCTAGACTGGGAGAAAATGTCGACCAAGCAATATTGAGCCTGCACCCAGCATTCCTGGCATTCCATCAAATGCTCCCGTTCTCTCAAGTCCTGCAATTCACAGCAATTCAGGTCATCATAGACAATGTGGCCTCAGCAACAAGGGTCCATCTAATCGATCTTGGAATCAGGGTGGGCATACATTGGACCATCTTAATGCAGGCTCTTGCAGCGCGGTCGACACATCGGATCGAGCTTCTGAAGATAAGTGCGGTCGGAACATTGAGGGATAAGATTGAGGAGACTGGGAAGCATCTGGTGAGCTTTGCCAAGACGCTGAATTTGCCTTTCGCTTTCAATGCAGTTATAGTATCCGATGTGAGCGATATCGACGAAGATCGATTCGGGCTAGAAACTGGTGAAGTGGTTTGTGTCCATGTTCCCTCCATTATGAGGAAATTGATCTTTAGGCCTGATGGTTTGAAGAAACTAATGAGGCTGATAAGGAACCTCAATCCATGTGTAATGACGGTCACTGAAGTCCAAGGGAACCATAATTCTACTTCATTCATTAACCGTTTCACCGAAGCGCTCTTCTTCTACGGTGCATGGTTCGACTGCATCGGCACGAGCATGGCTGGAAATAGTGGCGATCGGCTTCACATCGAAGGAAACTTCTTTCGTCGAGGAATTCAAAGCATGGTAGTGAGCGAGGGGTCTGATAGGGTCATCAGGCATGTGGGGATCGACATGTGGAGATCATTCTTTGCACAATATGAGTTCGTTGAGGCCGAACTGGGCCAGCGGGCCTTGTATCAGGCAAGGCTGATTGTGAATAAGTTTGCTTGTGGGAATTATTGCACACTTGATATGAAGGGGAAATGCCTGACCATTGGATGGAAGTGGACACCATTGCTTTCTGTTTCTGCTTGGAAGTTGAATTGGTAGAGTTTTTTTTTTTGTAAATATCACTCTAGTGCTTTTCTGAATGTATTAGAATTTGATTTACCTTATTCAAATAGCTTTAAAGGTTTTCATGTTTTGGCAAATGGATTAGATATAAATTTGAATTTTGTTCACAATATGTTTTAGGGTGTGTTTGGATGCAATATTGAAGTGAATTGCAGTAATTAGTCTAATGTAGTGGAAGGAATCATGGAGTCCTGATTCATCACAAGCCGATATATGCTCATTTCGTACAATTAGGGCCTCTTCATTGATCTAGACCATTGATCTTGTGGACCCCACATCAGATGTCGGATAACTCAGAAAGATCGATTCTAGTTTGGAAGATCCTAACCATGAAATGATCTTCCACCTCTTTCTGGAACTTTGTTGTATTTTTTCCCCCTTAACTGTCTATTTGTCGCCCACCAATCAAAGGGCTATAAACACCATTCACATGTGGACCATAGGATTTGTGCTCTAGGCCTGTTAGGATGCTATTCATGATATGATCCATCAGGACTTCATAATTCCTCCACATGTCATGACTTCTGATCCATCAGGACTTCATAATTCCTCCACATGTTATGACTTCTGATCCATCAGGACTTCATAATTCCTCCAGTGGAAATGACCAAGTTGCAATTTCCTTTATAAGCAATCTCATTGAGTACTGTTTGGGCTCTGAATCACAGCCTCATTAAATTTAAGTTGGATTTTGAAAGAAACCCAACTTCAATTTGGGGCCTACTTCCTCATCATTAGTAGGATATAGTATTAGTTTTTGTCATTTCATCTTAATTAGAAGAAAGAATGTTCGCAATTCAATTCACTTCTGCATCCAAACACGGCCTAGAGAATGCAATTTATATCTATGGTCTCATTCATCCATTTAAGAACCAAGCTGATGGAGATTGAGCAACAATTAGATGAGAAACTCGGATCAAGAGACTGAGATACAACAGATTCTTAAAAGAGATTCCATTCTCGGGGATACAAAAACTGCTTGTGGATACATGAAAAGAGATGTTAGAAACACCTGAATACTGGGAATTCAAAAATATGACTGTTGCAGGGAAATCAAAACCTCGGATAGTGCTGTAAATGGGGCGGGCTCGGGGCGCACCAATCATAATCACAATATTTATTACAGTCGGCCCATCAGGCCGGCCCAAATGGTTCAAAATCCGGGTCCAAGACAACCCCAGGCCCGACCCTTTGACAAGCCCGTTACCGGAGGAATATATTTCCCGGCAAATGCAAGCAAACACCTTTCGAGGGAATCAAATAATAACCAGGACATGCCGCTGGTGTGACGATGTCCGTTCATGTGGAACAATGATTTCTGTGATCAAAACCGTTTATCTGTCCTATGCACCTAGGAATTAAAATATGCAAAGACAATCATCATACATATCATAGGCATCATCATAAGAAGGAATCACACAACATATGAGCATATGAGCATCGGTTATATCGTCAAACATGTGAGAAGCATAAATACGATCATGAGGAAGAAAAACTAATAAACATGCAATTCCAAACATTTTCATCAATCTCTCAAATCCTAGGGTCTCTCTAGATTTCACACATGTTTCATCCAAACAAGCAAAATCATCAAACTCATGTTATGATTAGTGCTAGGCCACCTAGGATTAATAGTCCGCACCTTGAATTCGATGGAAGCTCGGAAGCGACCTAGAAATGTGGTTAGAGGGTTGACCGGCCGGAATTCCTAAAACCACAACCTTGCATGTAAGAAAATTCCATGCCAAACCCTTCTTAATGCTTGAATCTCAAGAAGAAATGGGGAGAGGTGCTTACCTAGATGCTCAACGGACGGGTATGGAGGATTGAGGCGGAGAATTCCTCCTTGGAGGAGAAATTGAGAGTTGGAGGGGTTAATGCCTTTGGCCCCACCTTGATTTAGGGTCCACACATGCACTTCTCCACCTTCACCTCCACCTTTAGCTATCCTTGGTCATTGGAGAGAGGTGGAAGCTACGAAGAGAAGGTTGTTGTAAGATGGTGGCAGAAGTTATGAGGAAAGAGAGATTGATTTTGGAAGATTGAAGGAAGTTATGAAGGAGAGAGGGGGTTTGTTGAGAATTGAAGAGGGTTATGAGGGAGAGAAGGTTGTGTTTGGAAGAATGTGGGAGCTATGAGAGAGAGGGTTTGTTGAGAATTGAAGAGGGTTATGAGGGAGAGAAGGTTGTGTTTGGAAGAATGTGGGAGCTATGAGAGAGAGCTAGGTTTATTTCTCTAGAGTTGGGCCCCTTGGCCTTATGTTTCTATAATTTCTCAAAATAGACTCTTAGAGCTACTTTTGGTGTTGTGGTGGCCCCAAGACTCCTATGACCACCAAATTTGGTGTGCACGATATAAAATTTGGAAGCATTCGGATGAACGGATATGAGATCTAAGTAGGTGATCCCGATTTGAAAATGGCCCTGCAGGGTTCGTTTCGGTCGTTGGGGGTAGTTCTGGTGGTCCCCTGGCCATGAAATTTATAGGGTAGGTGGTCCATGGTTAGATGAAGGATCATACAAATTTTGGGGTCGATCGAATATTTGGTTTGATCATACGGGTACGACGTGCGATCGACGGTTATCGTGCCACGATCGGGGCCCAGGTTTTTTTGATGGGCGTAGGCCCGCACATTAGACTTTCACCGAAAATTTAGAAGAAATCCGACGGCTGGAAAGCCCGGAGTCTTAATTTCATTTGCAAGTGCCAGATTTAAATTCTGGCATTGGTGAGGTGCATACGGCCTGTGCCAGATCCCAGTTCTGGATGTCTATAGGGTCTGAGGTCCGCGATGGACCTCAATCCCAGTGAAATCTCGTGTTCCCTAAAGTTTTATAATTTTCTGACATACCTGCGTCGCGGTATGGCCCGCACGGGCTGTTGCTAAGTACAAACGGTCATCTGCCTTAGTTTCCCGCGTTAGGTCCTATCATGACCTACCTAGACTACTCTGTAGGATTAATCTTAGATCATTTTAGGTGTGGTAACCCACCACAAGTGGCTTTGATCGAACGGTCTTGCGGCCAGTCCTACGTGGACACCCCAGGACGCGGTGCTGGTTAGACGGGATGTTATAATCTACCCCCTTTATAAATAAATTTCATTCTCAAAATTTGTACCTGCTCGTATTGCTGAAGCAGGGTTGGGTAATGCTTGCAGACTTCAGCTTCCGTCTCCCAAGTGGCCTCTTCTTCATCGTGGTGAGTCCATAGAACCTTGACCAATGGGATGACCTTATTGCGTAGAACCTGCTCTTTCCCGTCCAATATTCGAGTGGGTCGGAGAACGTATGTGGCATTTTCCTTGAGTTCCACATTTTCCCACTTGATGATATGCGAAGGATCGGGGACGTACTTCTTCAACATAGATACATGGAAGACATTATGTACTCCAGCAAGCGGCGTAGGTAGGGCCAAGCGATAGGCAACCGCACCTACCCCGTCCAATATCTGGAAGGGCCCAATGAATCGTGGTGTAAGCTTTCCTTTCTTGCCGAAGCTTAAAACACCCTTCATTAGGGAGATCTTGAGAAATACATGATCCCCAGCTTCAAATTCCAAGTCTCACCGCCTTAAATCGGCATAACTCTTCTGTCTGCTTTGAGCCGTCAAGAGGCGGCACCGAATAATTCCAATTTTTTTCAGTAGTGATCCGCACCAAATCCGGCCCTAGCAAGCTCTTCTCACCAACTTCTTCCCAACAATGCGGGGCTTGGCATGGACGCCCATATAGAGCCTCGTAAGGCACCATACCGATGCTAGCCTGAAAGCTATTGTTGTAGGTGAACTCGGCACATGGGAGATAATCATCCCAACTCTTCTGAAAGTCTAGGACACAGGCCCTCAATATATCCTCCAATATCTGGTTCACCCGCTCGGTTTGTCCATCTGTCTACGGGTGGAAGGCGGTGCTAAACTTCAACTTCACTCCCATGGCCTCTTGAATATGAGTCCAGAAGATCGAAGTGAATCGAGTATCCTGGTCCGACAGAAGTCGGAATTCCTAAAACCATAACCTTGCATGTAAGAAAATCTCATGTCAAACCCTTCTTAATGCTTGAATCTCAAGAAGAAATGGGGAGAGATGCTTACCTAGATGCTCAACAGACGGGTTTGGAGGATTGAGGCGAAAAATTCCTCCTTAGAGGAGAAATTGAGAGTTAGAGGGGTTAATGCCTTTAGCCCCACCTTGATTTAGGGTCCACACATGCACTTCTCCACCTTCACCTCCACCTTTAGCTATCCTTGGTCGTTGGAGAGAGGTGGAAGCTACGAAGAGAAGGTTGTTGTAGGATGGTGGCGGAAGTTATGAGGAAAGAGAGATTGATTTTGAAAGATTGAAGGAAGTTATGAAGGAGAGAGGGGATTTGTTGAGAATTGAAGAGGGTTATGAGGGAGAGAGGGTTGTGGTTGGAAGAATGGAGGAGTTATGAGAGAGAGCTAGGTTTATTTCCCTAGAGTTGGGCCCCTTGGCCTTATGTTTCTATAATTTCTCAAAATAGACTCTTAGAGCTACTTTTGGTGTTGTGGTGGCCCCAAGACTCCTGTGACCACCAAATTTGGTGTGCATGTGCCTCATGGCCCAATGAGGGGCCATATAAAATTTGGAAGCATTCGGATGAACGAATATGAGATCTGAGTTGGTGATCCCGATTTGAAAATGGCCCTGTAGGGTCCGTTTCAGTCGTTGGGGGTAGTTTTGGTTGTCCCCTGGCTATGAAATTTATAGGGTAGGTGGTTCATGGTTAGATGAAGGATCATACAAATTTTGGGGTCGATCGGATATTTGGTTTGATCATACGGGTCCGACGTGCGATCGACGGTTATCGTGCCACGATCGGGGCCCAGGTTTTGTTGATGGGCGTAGGCCCGCACATTAGACGTTCACCAAAAATTTAGAAGAAATCCTACGGCTAGAAAGCCCGGAGTCTCAATTTCATTTGCAAGTGCCAGATTTAAATTCTGGCATTGGTGGGGTGCATACGGCCTGTGCCAGATCTCAGTTCTGGGTGTCTATAGGGTCTGAGGTCCGCGATGGACCTCAAGCCCAGTGAGATCTCGTGTTCTCTAAAGTTTTATAATTTTCTGACATACCTGCGTCGCGGTATGGCCTGCACGGGCTGTTGCTAAGTACAAACGGTCATCTACCTTGGTTTTCCGCGTTAGGTCCTATCATGACCTACCTAGACTACTCTGTAGGATTAATCCTATATCATTTTAGGTGTGGTAACCCACCACAAGTAGCTTTGATCGAACGGTCCTGCGGCCAGTCCTACGTGGACGTCCCAGGACGCGGTGCTGGTTAGACGGGATGTTACAATTTCTGACTAGGTCAGACTCAGTTCAGATCAGCCCAACCTAGACCCAAACTTGGATTGAGTTATGCATGCTGGACTCGGTACCGAGTCGAATTGAGTCATGCATGTTGGACTCAGTACCGAGTTGGATCGAGTTCAGGTCAGGCGTATTTCAAAACCAGATCGAGTCGGGTTGGACCTAACTTAGTCCGACTTGACTCAATGCCCACCTCTACCCGAGAGTGTATTGAGCTTCATTGGAGCTTTTGTCGAAGAGTATTATGGTCCCTCGAAGAGTGTGGTGGTACTCCGTACAACTTCCTACCATCAGCAGCTTCGACTCGTGTGGTCCCCTCTTATTAAAAAACAAAGAGAAACAAGGGGAAAGCCAAATGACCTTCATGCAGAAAGGCCCACCATAAGACCCCCATCGGACAATTTATATGGGACCCACTGGCTTGTCATGAAGCAAATTCACTATATTCAAATGAAAGAGGTTTTAATTTCATATCATTAACCCCAAGTTTGAGGGTAAAAATTATCACAGATAGACCACGTTAGAGAAAACAACTTAGAATTTACAAACAATGTTAATGTTATTCACGATTGTCCTATTAAAATGAATCGACCAGATATGCAATGGAGTGGACCCAATCATGTTTTACTGAGCCCCACACTCCCATTTAAAAAAAGACTTTTCAACTCCCTAGACATGTAGTCGTCGTACTTAGAGCTTTACATGAGTTGATCTTGGCACAACTTGGGTCGACTCAACTAGCAGCAAATCCCAGCTCGAACTCAACTCGGCTCGGTCCTTGAGCTTGACTAGCCCAGCTCGGCTAAATTCAATCAATAGCTTGGGCCAGTTCAAATTGAGTTTGAGCTTGTGTGACATTTTTTCAAACACATAAAATACATCTTTAATCTCTCATACTTTGAATACATAACAATTACAATACTTTGTAGGCATTTTATCAAACACTTAGTGAGCATCATCAGATTAAGATACTAAGGCAGTTCTACAATATAATTTTATTTTATTTTTGTAATTTGTTTCTTCAATCTTCTCTCATATGCCTATTTTGAGAATATACTGATATGAGGGCAATCCAAAAACAACACTTCATTAAGTTATTTTATTAAATACAAGCAAGCATCATCGAGATCGAAATAACTAAGTGACCACACCCATATCCATAGCTCAAGTGGTAGACTAAGTGAAAGATACCTCGTATCAACACTCAAGTCTTGGAATTGACTCCTTATAAGAGGTGGCCAACAGTAAAGTGTGAATTGACTGCGGCTGTACTAACAGCGCCAACAAAAAAAAAAAAAAAAAAAGAATAATAATAATAACTAAGTCCTCGAGTCCATTCAATCTGAGTCAATTTGTATTGGGGTTCGAACCAAGTTGGGGCTCCAAAAACCAACTTGGCTCGGTTTAAATCCAGTTTCAAGCCAAGGTGAGTTGAGTCGAGCAAGTTGAACTAGCTAACTCGGCTTGTTTCTGCTCTAGCCGTAATGGCATGTGGCCATTTTTATCCTAAAACGAAGTAAAAAGCTAGTCATGGCAAAAAATCTAACACTTAAGAAAATAGGACAAAACTTAAGTTTTATACTATCTTAGAGTCAGTGTTATTATTAAAAAAAACCAAATATTGTGTACATAGCTAACGGTATAATACGTAATACGCATGTACAAGTCCTACGTGAATATGCACATATCCAGACAGTTCAAAATGTGGGTCCTACTATGGATGGTAATAATCCAGAACTAAAGGATAGAAAACAATGAAAAAGATCAGTTCAGCTGTCATCAGTCGAGCAGACTGAAATAAACGGTTCAATTTCAAAAATAATTTAATGGAATCGTCTACCTCCCAGTCAAAATCATGTTTAGTATATATTCAATCTAGAAAATGTACCATGGTTTTAACAGTTTGGATCGAGGTAAATTTAACCCAATTGCATAATATATGCATGCATGTACACTGAATTCTGTGATCCTGCGTAGTATAAGACGTTCGCCCTTGCCAAAAAAACATCCAACGAACCTGAACTTTCCTCGACCTGAAATATTCAGAGGTTATCAGACGAGCGCGGCTTCGCTGGATCCCGGAACCAGCGATGTGGGTGGGACCCTGACCGAAGGCCCCACCTCGATATACGGATTTGTATATCCACGCTGTCCATCTGTTTTTCCACCTTATTTTAGACCATGGTCCAAAAAATGAGCAGATAAGAATTTCAAGTGGACCATACCAAAGAAAATATGTTTATTGACCATTAAAAAATTTTCTGGCCTTGAAAGCTTTTCATGGGCTAGAAAAGTATTGTATCAAGCTGAAAGTTGCCTTTTCCTTTACCCTAGGTCTCTGTGACCTTATCAGCGGTTGGATGGCCAATGAAAATTACAGTGGACGTTAGGAAGTTTTTAATGGTGAGCGTTCAATGACCAATATTTCCTTTGATGGGGTTCCCATGAAATTTATGCATGTTTCATTTTTGGTACCATACACTAAAATAGTCTGGAAAAACAGAGACGGAGTGGCTATAAAATGCATACATCTACGTGGGCCCTACGGTCAGAGTCCCACCTACATCGCAGGGAAGTCGCGCTCATATACGTCACGCCGGCTGCATTTTCATTGCATACGCGGTTTTTCAATTCCGACTAAGTGGAGCCCATCGTTCCAAAAGCCAGACTATTGATCTGTGTAGGTCGTCGTGGATGGACGTCCTAAATTAAAAGATCCTGTCCGTCAATGCTGAAATTTGTTAATTTACGGACCGTTGATTTTATCTCTTCTCAACCGTCTAATTTAAAGATATTAATAGTAAATTCAATATGTTAAATCAAGTATTATTTTGGAATATAATCTTTCTACGAAGATTATAAACAAACAAACGGTCTAGATTACTGAAATATAGGTCCCACTTGCCAAAAAAACTCACGTCTAAGTAGTCTGCAAACACGCGGTTTTCGTACCATATCTTCCTTTCGACCTCATCTTTTAACACCGAGAAATTGACCATCGTAAATGCTACCTTTTACCCAACGTCTTTTATAAACAGTCTCAAACATGCTTTCCCAGTCTAAATGTTTTATGTACGGACAGAACATTTTAGGACGAAAATATACCTACTTTTTAGTGCCATTGATTTCACTCATGCACCTCACTCCATTTTCATAGAAAAAGAGACAAAAAAAACTCTTTTCTTGTACGTTCCTTAGCTCGTACCATCCTCTCATTGGAATGCACCCTTTCCATACATTTGCATTTTCTCAATTTTCTGAAAATAGTTCATCTATGGAAGAAAGCACGCACCATAGGTATAATTTAGTATATTTTCCTTAGGGATGCACATCGAACTGGTAGAACCGTAGAATCGGACCGGAATCGATCAAACAGTCCAGTTTGGTCTAGTTCTAGACTGCACCAACTTCGATTCCGGTTCCAAAAATTCAAGAACTGTTGGATACAATTCAGTTCCGATTTAGGGGCATGTAGAACCGAACCGTTGATTTGAACCGTGGACATGAACCATGGATCCAAAATCATGGGTTGTATTGATCATTTTACAAAATGTTCTCACCATTGATCTAGACCATCGATCTTCTTTTTCTTTTCTTTTTGGCTGCGGCCCTCACACTAAATAGAAATATCAAAATCAAGCTTTCAACACTTGTTATATCAAGTTATACCAATCAAATGCCTAATCATTATGAGCCAAGTGCCAGCTCTTATGGCTAATATTTCAATCATTTTTATTTTTTTTTTGAAATGTTCTTTTAATATATATGAGATGGTAGGAGCACATGTATCAGATGATACAGTATTTGAAATGACCAATTGTCAACTCATATGGAATTTAAGTGTACAAGTATAATGTATTGATGCTGCCAATTTAATCAACCAAAGTTACAATTGGGATGGATTTTAAAAGGCCCATAACCATGGAATAGATCCGGAGCTGAACTAGTTTTTAAGGTCCGGTTCCAATTCGATTATAGGGTGCTAACGATTCAGTTCCTATTCTGAAAATCCTAGAATCGTTAGGAGCGGTTCGGTTCTGATTTCACCCCAGAATCGAACCGAATTGACCCGTGTGCACCCTTAATTTTCCTAAACGGTATAAATTTTTTGTAGGTCATTGAACTGTTGGATGAAGCTTACATATGGGTTTTTGGTTCATCCGTGTATACGCCATCCTATGAACATGATAGATTACAAATAAAACATCATTGTGGGGCATAGCAAGGTTTCTAGAGTGGAATTACTATTTCATGTGATATGATCCACTTGATATTTGGATATGCTACAATTTTGGGCTCAAACCCTTACTTTGATGGAAAAACAGATGAGTGTCGTGGATAATCCACATACATTCAAAGTAGGCCCAACTTAGTTAACTCAGTATGATAAGAGCATACTAAGAAAACTGATTTTCAATTTGTAAGAGTTTTTGGTTCAATTAACCTACTTCTCGACAACACGCTCGAGTCATCGCCGACATTCTCTATTCATAATTGGTGAAATTTCCTAAGCAATTCATAAATTCGACAAGAATATCATGAAAATAGGATCGAAAACTTCCACGAATTCGTATAATGTAACAAAAAATTTTATGAACCACTCGGTCAATTTCACTAATTACTCGACCAACTTCACCAAAGTACTCGTGGCATTTTATGTGAAGCTTGTTCAATTATCTATTAAGCTAGTTTAATTTCATTTAAAGTTCATTCAAATTTATATTAGTCTGGCTAAATTTCATGTTAGTCTCGTTATATTTCATGTTAGTCTCGCTCAAATTAAAGCTAGCCTAGCTCGATTTCATATTACCTTTACTCGATTTCTATTTTGGTTTATTGAACTTTTAGTAAGTTTGGGTTTGTTTAGAAAAGAGAGTTTTCGGAGTAAAGTGCGGAATGATTTGCCTAGACGGCTACGTTATAAATGGCTGCGGTTATAATCCGTAGCCATGGATTTTAAGCTATGCGTTCAAAAGTAAAGTAACGGAATTTTCGTCCTCGAATATCTGTCCGTACGTGAAACATTTATATTGGAAAAGTAAGTTTGGGACTGTTCAGAAAAAGCCGCTGGTTAAAAGGTGGCACCTGCAGTGGTCAGTTTCTCTTTAACACCTGAGCGACTTTGAGTCTTTCGAGGAATAATTATATCAGACCTGGCCCACATCTTTCAACAGTATACACGCGTTTACGGTTCTGATAATTGGGACCCTCATTTCAGTAATCTGGACCATTGGTACGGTGAATTTCACAGTGAATGGACTATTTTCACAAAATCTCTCGAACTAGAACCTTCCAGTCCTTTCTGGATTTGAATCAATGTAGACCATTGCTGTATTTTTCTTCTTTACCATCTAACAGAGCTGTGTGGCGTCCAAAGTGATGTTTGAGTGCTATCCAACACGTCGTTTCTAAGAAAACTTCAATCTAAACGCTAGATCCATAACTCAGGGGGGCCAAACTAAAGGGAACAACGTTGAACATGGGTCCCACCATAGAGACTTCCACATGTTATTTTGGGTCCAAAGTATTTTTTTATATTAAATCTAAACCGTTAATCAGATTATAAAAATCAGGATTCAGGGATAATCCTGAAATTTCATCCCATTCCAAATCTCTGGGGGGACAAACCACTTGAAAATATAGTTTTTATACGTGGTTGTGCACTTATCCATGAATTTTGAAAACTATGAGTTATTTTTCAGAAAAATTATTTCTATGTACGGTTAAAATAATTTTATACACAAGATTAACGGTTTGGATTCTATATATAAAATCATTGGTGGGTCGCATTCATATCAAATGTATGGTAAATTACCATACATTCGAACGTATTTGATCAAATCCTCTTTGTAGTCTCTCTCTCTCCCCATCTCTGGAATTGCAGCGAAAGCAGACATGGTTTCGAAGGGTACCGAATCTTCTTCATCTAAATTCAAGGTTTCTCTCCATCTCCTCTCTTTTCACCTCCGAATTCAGTGAAATTACCATCGTAATCTCAATCAATACCAATGCCTAAAACACGACCCGGTTCTTGTATCTCTGACCCTGGATTTGCATGTTGATTGGATTTGAGAATTCAATTATATATTATTCTTCTTGTTCTTGCTTTAATGGATTATATTTTAATTTTGATTAAAAAAACAAGTTTTTATGATTTCTCGAGGATGGGTACGATCTTGCGGAGATTGAGTGCTTTTGGGACAATTTCTCATCGATGAATGGCATTTCCTCGTGACCCATTTGCCAATATGGAGAATTCAGGTGTTGGGTTTGCTTGGATTACAATCTAATAATGAAGGGTGTGTTTGGATGCTCAATTGAAATGAATTGTGATGTTCATCTCAGCAAAAGAGGAACCCATCATTGTGCGGTGAGCTCCACTTTGTAGATTTAATTGTTGATATAAAGAAATCACGTGTTGGAATGTTTGCGTTTGAATCTAGTAGTGTAGAATGGAGTGTTTGGATGCTCAATTGGAATGAATTACAATGACCTGTCTCAACAAAAGAGGAACTGATCAGTGTAGGCTTAGTCACACTTCAATGAAGATTTCATTGTCGATATGAAGAAATTGGGTGTGGGTTTGTTTGGATTAGAATCCAATTGTGAAGGATGGTGTGTTTGGATGCTCAGTTGAGAGGAACTGATAATTGTGGTGCTAGCGCCAGTTCATTTGAAGATCTAATTGTCAGGCTTGAGAAGTTGGGTGTTGGGATTATTTGTCTTATAATCTAATAGTGAAGAATGGTGTGCTCTGATGTCAATGAAATGAATTGGGATAGCCCATCTTGACATAGAGGAACTGATCAGTGTGGGGGGCTAGTCCCACTTTATTTTTAATCGAGTGACTTTTACCCAAATCATCATTAGTATTGTTTCAAATCCAACTTGAAATTCATGGAATTGCAATTAGTGGAGTGGTTGTTTTGAGGAATTGGTGTTGGTTACACTCTGACCAGTAGCTCCTTATTGAATTGATCTATTGCAATATGATGCAGTTGGGCATTCAAACATGAATGAAGTGATACATGCCAATGTTGCACTCCTGTGCAAGATTAGGCCCTCTGCTTTGTGTGCCCTGGCCAAAAAATCTGGCCGACAAACTCATCTGTTGGGCTGTGCATTTGCCAAAAATAGATAAACTAAGTAGACTAAATTGGCCCACCTGATAAGTAGGCTGTCTGGTTTGGGGGCCAGGAAACAACAATATGGGGCCTGCCTTGATGAGTGGACCAGATCTGTCATGTGTGCGCTACATCAGCAAGTTTGCCCATGAGCAGGATTCTAGTCCTGAACTTTGTTGACGGATTGTTGACTTGGGCAGAACATGACAAAAGTTGCCAAATCTGTTGAATGATTTTTCCAAAGGCTTATATAGAATTTTATGAAATACTGCTAATAGTTTTGGACTTCTGGAGTCTACGGGCATTAAAAATGAGGAAATGCTTTCATCAACCCTATCTTTATTGTTACACATCAACCCATGCATATAGGGCTGGTTTATTAAACAACATTTATCTCCCAGATCACTTCAAATATGATCATGGTTTTAAATAGCTATATCAACGTGAGACTTGCTTGGAGATCGAAACTAGTATGACTCAATCTGACTTGTAGTTTCAGTCTGTTTTGATCCTGTTTTGGTTGGCAACTTGTTTCAGTGCCCATCACATGGCCTAGTGTACTCAGCTTTGGATGATATTTAGAACCATGATTATGATTCAGTTCTCATTTTTCAAATAAACAATTGATTGGAAATAGATCATGGAGTGAATATAGTCTACACTTTTTCTGATCCTTTTACAGAAATATGGAGGGGAGCAGGTGACAGAGGTTTCTTGGACATTGACATCTAGGATATGCCAGCTGAAGAAGCATATCCAAACTGCTAGATTTGCTTCAGTAAAAGTAAGCTATTTCTTGGATTCCATAAAATTTTTTTACAGTGCATGCGTCCGTGTGTATGTTAGACTGTCCATTCTTGTGTATGCATATGCACATAATATCTTTTAAATATTGGTTGCATGACTCTACATACATGCATGGTTTTACATACACACACGATTACGGCCCCATATTGGCTGATAAAGGCATATAGTCTATGACATGATCATTTAAGCTGACATGAAAGATGCAAATGGTGATGAAAGGGCCTCAGCGGGTAACAAGCCTTCATATTCCTTTCATCACCTCAAAACAAGTACCATTAGCTCTTCCTCTCATTCTCCTTCAGGCTCTCCAACCCTAATCAATGTTTCCCTCCATTCTCAAGCCATGTTTGGTCTTTGTTTGCCATGACTGAACCATCTTAGTTTGCTTTCCATCATTCTCTCTCTTACTGGGACTATTCCATCCCAACTAAAATTTTAATGATTGTTTTAATTGTTTCTGTACAGGAAAAGATTGAAAGGAATGGGAAGAATTTAAAACTTCACACATCTCAACTTCTTGTGTTGACACCAACTAAAACAGATTGTGGTTCTGTGGAGAAGGAAGGAATGAAAAACATGCTTTCTTTCAGAATTGAAAGTGCTCTCTGTAAGTTAAGTGGATCTGACGCAGGGCCAGGAGACAAGGAAAATGTTATCATTCAGGAAGAAGTTTTGTCCTCAATAGTGTTTGCAAACAATGGTGGTGGAAACAGTCCTTTTCAATTAATCAAGCTTCCTAATGTTGAAAAAATTCCACCATATACTACATGGATATTTTTGAGCAAGTATGACAAAGTCCTCCGCCTATTACCAAATCAATGGATACCATATTTTATTTATAAAGGTTTGCTAACTGCACATGTTTGTGCAATAAAGGTCATGTACATTCCACACGTGTGCCAGCATGGCACATAGGTGCAAGATCCAATCCATTCATCAGGTTGGTTCGAGCTTCTACATGCTTTCCCAAAAATAGATCTGGTCTACTCAGCATGTGGGACCCCATATTGGAAAGAGGTGGATGGGTTAGAAAACTTCAGCCAAGTTTCAGAGCTGTACATTCTTTCTTGCAAACTGTGGCCCCCTGACCAGCGGATCAACATGATTATTGGGCTGGGGTGTCAGTATAGTGGTGCCTTTTTTCATGGATGTGTTGGATCTTGGACCTATTATTCCATGCTGGTGCATGTGTGGTGTGTACATGAGCTTTATTGCACACGTGTTGGCTTAGCAAAGCTCTTATTTTGTTTATAAATTATTTTAAGTACTTGTTTTAATTGCTTGATGAGTATGTGTAATTTTTCTTCTCTGGTTATTTGCATTTATCTGCTAAACCCAATGTAAATCCAAATGAAAAGCTTATTCAATAAGACACGGGTAGAGACAATCCATAAAAATGACAGTGCTTAACTAAAACTGTTAGTTTCTTTGGAACTCGTCATTAATAAATGATGAGTGAAATTCGTATAAACCAAGGAACATAGAAATACTCTATAAAACAACCACCATACTCTTTGAAATTGTCGAGAAAAAACATGAACTGGCTGGCATACTTTCTGCATCATCCTGCTCTTGATATTGATGACATCACACTGGTGTTGGCATTAGCCAAACTCTCATGTTAATGCAAGCCACTAACAATGCAACTGCAAATTTAGTACTTGCTGAGTGAAACCCATTTCTCAATCAAGTTGGCATCACATAATCAAAGAGACAAATGGAGAATTAACCCTCCTTTAAAACCAAAGAGACAACTACAAAAAACCAAATGATAACGCACCTTTCAACAAGTCACCTCTCGAGAGTTCGCACCTGACGTTGGTGCCACGTGTCCAACGACGCAGCACATGTTTCTATAAACCTGGAATTCACATGGTGTTGCAATAACTTAAGTTACATCACATGTATTGCCAAGGACTTCCTTTCCAGAGATTTCGGCCTCTTTCCGGAAGTTGGGTATCTCAGTTCAACAATGGGGTCACGACGACTGTGACTGTTGTCCCTATAGCTTCTCTTCCTCCAATCAGTGAGTATCATACCCCAGGGGCGATCGAGATGGCCTTAGTTCCAGTCCTTCAGGATTATGAAGTTGAAGTTGAGCAGCAGTTCTCAGAGGCGTTGCATGAGAGAGTGCTCGATGTTACTCCCCTCTGCACTAAGGTGATGTCTTCTGCTGCTCAGGAGGGGGAAACGCAGGAGATCGTTGATGGGACATTGACGGGGAGCAGTTTAAGCACACAGGCAAGTATTGTTAAGGAGAAGTGATCAATTAGAGGTGTGCTGATGCATGTTGGCCGGCAAGTGGGAGTTGTGTTCAGCAACAGGGACGAAGACTATCATGGCTTATGTCAATTTGTTGAAGGTCGTGGAAGGAAAGGGCAGCTAATAACTCCATCCAGGAAATCTTCAGGCCACAACAGAGAGCTGGTATGTTTACATTCATCCTTCTCTGCTGAGGATACCCATCTCAATCATATAAATAGATTGGGGCGCAGGGCAAGATCCTTATCCAAATAAGGATGCTGTCCTGGAATGTGAGGGGCTTGGGCTTCGGGGATAAAAGGATCCAAGTCCAGGATGTCTGCAAAAGGGCCAAAGTGCAGATCCTAACTTTCCAAGAAACTAAAACTCATTTATTTGATTTTCTTCTGCTGGATTTTGTTTGGGACTCTAGGGGGAAGGATTGGGTTGCTCGGGAATCAGAGGGCTCTGCAGGGGGCATTGTGGTGGCTTGGGATGCGTCTCTATGAAAGAGATGCGAGCACTAGGTCAGGAAATTCTTCGCATCAGTGCTTCTAGAAGGGGTGGCTGACAGTTTTAGTTAGGAAGGATTGTTTGTGGAAACAAATGGAGAAGGTGGATGGAGTTCACGAGATCATCTAGGTTCTCGGTTTTAGTTAATGGGTCGTCTAAAGGTTTCTTCCAAAGCTCGAGGGGGTTGAGACAAGGGGACCCTCTATCCCTCCTCTTTGTATTGGTAGCTGAGGCATTGAGCAGAATGCTGGATCACAGTCAACAAATTGGTCTATTTTCTGGTTTCTCGGTTAACAAGCTTAGCCCCCCGATATCTCATCTTCAGTTTGCGAATGATACATTACTTTTCTGTGAGGCGAATGAAAGTATGGTGGATAATCTGAGATTGATTATTATGTGTTTTGAAGTTGTGTCAGAGTTGAACGTAAATGCTTCTACCAGTGCGGTGCTTGGTATTCATGTGACCAAGGAGAAGCATGCGAGACTTGCTTCTAAATTCGGCTGCAAGACAGGGGAATTCCCATCCATGTATCTTCACCTTCCCTTGTGTGCGGGGAACCAGCCAAACACTTATGGGACGCAATGATAAAAGGGTGGAAAAAATGCTAGCGAAATGGAGAGGTTGATATTTATCTTTTGGGGGATGCATAACCACGATCAAAGCAGCCTTGTCAAGTCTTCCAATGTACTTCATGTCTTCATACCATTGTCCAAAAGCAATGTTGGATAGGATTGATAGAATGCCGGGAGACTTTTTGTGGCAATGAGTGGAAGATAAAGGAAAGTTCACCTGTTAAAATGGGAAGAGGTGTGTAAGCCTTACAAGGAGGGAGGTGCGGGCATTAAAAAAAATAAAAATAAATAAAAAATAAAAATAAAAATTGGGAGACATAAATAACGCTCTTTTGGGGAAGTGGATTTGCAGGTTGGGCGTGGAAGATGGGGCTCTTTGGAAGGATACAATCATCTCCAAGTATGGTCTTGGTGAAGGTGGATGGTTTACGAAAGAATCATCTATGTACGTGGCATCCTATCTGTAGAAAGGGATTACATCGGGTAGAGGGAATTTTTGTCAAGGAGTGTGTTTTGTGATTAGAGAGGGTGAAAATACAAGATTTTGGAGAGACTTGTGGATTGGTGAGGAAGCATTGGAATCGTGCTTCCCATGAATTGCAAGACTAGCGATGGACCCAAATGTTCTTGTGGGTAGGTGTTATTCTAGATATGGGAATGAGGTGGTTTGGACTCTCCTCCCTACCGGTCTCTTTCTGATAGATGAGGAGGTGGGGGAGTTGCGTTCCCTTTTGGAACATCTTAGGGGTCGTTTGGCACCATGGATTATTATTATTATTATTTTATTTTTTTTTTCTTTTTTTTTGAGGGGGGGGGGGGGGGGGGGGGGGGACCATAAAGTAACTGGGGGTTTCAAATCCAAGGTGAAATCTTGGATTACATCTAAAATCTTTCCAAGATTTGCATGTGTAACATGTTTGTCACTAGACTATTAATCTATTGGGCACATGGGCCACTGATGATGTCCCAAAACAATTAGATTATCAATCACATCACTATAATTACTTTAATACGATGATTTGCGTTGTCCCAACATTGTCCATGTAAATCAACCATTAAAAATCATTGGGGAAGTGATCTTGTGCTTGTGGCCATCCGAGACTTGGAATTTCATCATTTTCAGGCAAAGTATATATTTCAACGGGCTTATTACAACAATTGTATCAAACATTACAAATGTACACTAATTAGAGATATTAAAGTTAATCAGTAATTAAATTCAAACCCCTGTAAATGTATTATGCATAGCTACTTTTGGATTACAAGGGATTCTGAATCCAAGATGCCAAACACAACAGGAGGATTTCAAATCCAAGGTGTTCCAAATCCAGGGGGTTCCAAATCTATGCTCCCAAACAGATCCTTAGAGTCACTCTGTAGGAAATGTTTTGTCAAAAGCGAAAGGCCTGGTTATTGAATGGGCGTTAAGCTTAAAAGGAGACCTTGATTTCTCTTTTTTCATGTAATTATTTTAGGTGGTTGTCCACCAAAGCTGTGTACAGTTTGCCTTTTCGGCTCTCTCTTTTAAAAAAATAATAATAATAATAAACAAAATATTTTTTTGTTAGCTTTCAAAAAAAAAAAAATGCATGATTTATAAATCATAATCAATTGTGCCTGTGGGGAAGGTTTAAAATCTCAGCCGAGAGCTTTTAAAAAAATAAAAAAAAAAAACAAAAAGGATATTTCATATATGAAAATGTAAGGAAATGTACAAGTATGGCTAGGCCTGTTAACAAAAAGGAAAAACAAGCCCAGCAGAGAAAAGGGAGAAACAAAAGCTCTCATGTATCCTAAAGCAAGCTTGTCCAGGAAGAGTCTGCCTCGAACAATGGGAGGAAGCTCATCCAGAGACTGGAAGCTTCTGTGAATTTGGCCTTCACTACCCATGCGGGCTAGCCCAGAGCTGGTACTACAAGTATTTTTGCCCCTTGGCTTGGTTGGCATACCTGTTAGGAGCCTGGGTCCCATGGATGCTCTGGCCTTCTGTCGAATACCAATGTCAGTCTTCATTATCATCTAAGCCTCATCCCAACTAATGGGGTCAGCGACACAAATCCTGTTCTGCCATCCCACTCTATCATGGACTGTATTCTCTGTTAAAGTCTGTTGTTCATATCCGCATATGAGTATTATGAAACCTTGAGGTGGGCTGATAATCAACTTGCTCACCCAGTGAGAATCAGAATGTGTATCGCTATATCATCATCCCACACAACTAGGCCGCTACCATCATCTAGCAGTGCACATGCCAGTGGCGCAACCGCTCATGGCCATGTCTGCATTGGAGAGTGTGTGGAACTAGTAAATTGTTGTTCTTTATCATACACAATGAGTTAGCAAATCTTAAATCTGCATAAAATTTGCAAAAGTAGCTGACAGCATAATACATGCGACAATTATCATATGTAAGCTGTCCTATGTACACTTTCACTATCTGTTGGCCATTATTTTTGCAGTGTGCTTTTTTCTTATCAATATTCTTGAATTGGGTCATGTCATAGCTGCCTTCTGGATACACACTTGTCTATTGGATCTTTTCCCATATAATTCCCTATAAAGATTTCGTTCTTCCTCTTTCTTGCTCAAATTTGCTTTACACAGCACAGAAACCAAAGAATGGCTGATGATCAGTCGGTTGTTGGGAGGAGACAGATTTACTATGATCAGTACGGCAGTGAAGCACTGATTTGTAGTGATAGTGAAGAAGAGGTCCCAGAACCAGGCGAAGAGAAGCATGATTTCTCAGAAGGCGAAGATCAGATTTTATTGTAAGTATTAATGTTATACTGTATACCCTATTCATACCAGACATCTGTTATTGTTTCCTACAACCAGAGATTGAATAATATTTGCACAAAAACATGCTGCAGAAATCAGCAGTGAATTGGGTTTTTCTGTGCAATCAAAGGTTCTCTTTTCAGTCTATCACCACAGACTTCTAACTCTTTGATGCCCTCTGTGAGAAGTTTGACGTTCAAGGGACCATTTGGTTGCCGTCAAACTTCTGTTCGGATAGACTAATCTGAACACATGCGGTGGCACACTTGGCGTACACATGCGGGCATTGGCACATGTGGCACATATGGGGCACTTGAAGGTTGGATGTGACAAAGTGGGGTGCTTGATGTGATCTCGCTTGCAGCACACTGACACATGTAGCACATGTACCATGCATGTGTACTACTCGGTTGTATATTATATGAAAAATAGGCTAAAACCAATTTCCTATATGGATTTCCTTGGACAAAGAAATAACTAATTTCTTTAGACAGCCTTTTACTGGAATTGGTGCCACTATCTAGATAATGGTGGTTGATAGACCATGGATAGTGCCACACTTTGGGCAGCCAAATGGCCCCTAAAAGTCAAGCATTCTATAAGAAGAATTTGCAATTCATCATATGATCTTTGTTTGACTCGAAGCATGTGATCTCGAAGTCCTTTTGAGAATGTCATGTATTGCCAAATGTGTTGTGAATTTATGTTGGAAGCCAAAAGAAATTGACCTATTTACTTGAGAACAATATCAATTGACGAATTATCAGAATTCTAAGCACACCATTGATGCAATTTTTAACAGTTGATATGGTGGCCGTAGTGCTCATTTAGTGCATTTCAGGATTCAATTCCCTGTAGAAGCTCGCATGAGATATTGTGATTGGATGATTCATATAAATTGTGTTTTCTTTTGTTTTACTAAGAAATGTTTTGGACTAAATCAATTTAAACATTTCCTCTTTGTAGGAAGGTCCTTCAGGAACATGGGCTAAACCAGGATGTCCTGAATACTCTAAGCCAGTTCATTGATGCAACCCCGTCTGAAATACAGGTAAACAAAATGAGAATGATGAATGCCAACATCCCTATTGGGATCTTCTTCTCTCTAGATCATAAATTGTGTGCTTCTGTGCTGTTACCTTCATTAATTGACATTTCTCTTCATGCTTATTTTCCTTGCTTTATTTCAAATTATCATTTTGTTTCTTTGACTTCAAATTATTTATTGTGTTTTGACAAAGGTAGCCTTTTCATGTTCATGGTTGTATTGGATTTAACATTTGCAGGAAAGATACGATGCACTCAACCAGAAATATCGAGAGAAGCAGGCCAAAGATTCTGAAGGTTCTAGCGAAGTGGGATCTGAGAGGAACATATTTCTAGACAAGAGCCTTGGTGCAGCTTTAGATTCTTTTGATAATCTCTTCTGCCGTCGTTGCTTGGTATTTTTAGTCTCCAAAATGGTTTCTAGTCTTATATCTTTTGTAAAGAGAATATTTTCTTCCTGACAGTTAGCCTCTAAGTGCTTGTTGCATCAAAATACTGATAGTTGTTATAATTGTACAGGTTTTTGACTGTCGTTTGCATGGATGTTCTCAAAATCTTGTTATCCCAGTACGTCTAGTTTATCAACATGGGGGTTTAAAATACTTTGCATGTTTATCTCTCAAAAAAAAAAAAAAAAACATGGTTTTAAGTTTTTAACTTTTTTTTTTGGCAGGATGAAAAGCAACCATTCTCACTTGAAGTTGAAGATAATGGGAACCCATGCGGCGAACAGTGCTACCTTTGGGTATGACTCTTGTTTGGAACTTGAGATGGCTCTATAATGTGTGATTCTCTATATCCAATTCCATAATTCCATTGCATGTTTTGTAAAGTAAGATAGATTGACATGAAAAACAAACTTATCAATCTCCAATAGTTGTTTTCAAGTATTTGAGAATTCTTACAACTTCACGAAGAGGCCAGATCCACTAGAAATGTTTCTATGTTAAGCTAAATGTAATCGATGGGTGAGGCCTACCGTGATGTTTTAGTACATTCAGTCCATAACTTGCACCCCCTAGTTCTCTCCTTGGTGCCCAAACCAGGCTGATCCAAAAATTAGGTGGGCTGCCCTACAGTGAACAGTGGGATGGGGACACTCACCATTAAGAACATTCTAGAGTGTATGTGGGGCTGTGACTATTTTGTATAATCCATCTAATCCACTCAGAAGATGCATCCAGCCAGGTTGACTAGGTGCCCAAAAGATCAGGCCATGCCAAAACTCAACCGAGCCACAATACATGATTTTGGAGGTTTTGGGCCTGAATTTGCATGGTATGGCTCACCTGAGTTTGGATCTACCTGAGTTTGGGACCCAATGACAGGAAGGGGGTGAAACATTATGTACTAACTGGATGTCATTAAAACATCTCGGTAGGCCCCACATGTCTATTTGTACATTAAGCTTAAAGTAGAAACGTTTGTGTTGAATCCAGACTCCTTCACAAATACCTCTAATATAACAAAAAAGTGACCAATGTACCCTTCACTATCGTGAATAAATAAGCAACCAAACAATGATGCCATATGCACTCTGTTTCTCCAATGTCTTTTACTATCATAGGCCATAATACTCTTGTGGTAAGCTGAACTTACCTTGGTTCTGCTTCGCATTGAAGGTGTTTTCTTTAGTTCCTTCTACATTGTTAATTTCATAACTAATCTGCATTTTCATCTCATGGCCTATGAATAACCATTAACCTAACTTTAACTTTCAATTCTTTTCTGCAGGGAAGGGAAGGTGTTCGAGACATGCCTTCTAACAGGTCAGAAACTAGTACAAAGTGTGGAAGGGATGATGGAGATTCAAACAGCAAAGATGACAGCATAGTCGACACATCTTCTGACACAAGCTGCAATGATGTGAAAAGGGCTGCCACTGTTTCTTCAAAAGATGCGTATATGGGCACAACTCCTGAAATTGTTCCCGGAGGTCTTGGGACTGATACAAATGCTCAGGTAGCACCTTCTACTGAAAATGTAGGGAAACGCAAGGCCTTAAAGCATGGAAGTATGTCAGTAGGAAACCCTGAGCCCAGTGACGAATATTTCCTGGCCTCTGTTGTTAAGAAGCAAAAAACAGTGGAGGCTTCAGATGAGAATAAGGATAATATGGTTGCAGACAAAGCAAATGATGACATTGAAATTACTTTTGTGAAGAAGCCATCCAATTCCGGCAAGCACCAAGTTGAAGCGACTATAGGCAGCCATGTATGGAGCCCTATTGAGAAAGAATTGTACTTGAAGGGGATAGAGATATTTGGGAGGAACAGGTAAAGGGATTTTTTATTTCATCTTTGTCCCTGTCAAACATCCCAATTCATGAACTTACCTTGCACTGTAGCATCCTTTTTGGAATTAGCTTGAAGTTCTCAAATTTATATCATTTGACTTATAGAGGAACAACTACTATTTAAGAGAGGACAAGGAAGGCATACATCTAGTTTACAAATTAATGCAACTTTGGAAACTAATTTGGTGAATAAGGTGCTCAAATGTGCCTTTTGAAATGCACTTTTGCGCATGCCGTTTTAGTAGAATTAAGTGAACTTAAAACAAAATACTGGGTTGTCCTTGTACTTAAACCCATAGTCACATCTTTTCGGAGAAGTTGCCTTTATGAGTGTTGTTGGGGACTAGAAAATTATAGCTTGTCCACCTGTGGGAGATTTGTGCTCATTGCTGGTCCCAATCCCTGTGGGAGATTTGTGCTCATTGCTGGTCCCAATCCCGGATAAACGAGGGTTGCGTTGAGTTGGTAGCTGGTGTCAAACTTTGGGCACATATTTTTCCCATGAATCCTGACAATCTGACATTTTTATTGGGGACTCTTTGTTGTAAACATTGTAGAGATCAATTGCAGGCATTAAATGTCTAAATATCAATTGTGAGTCTGTTACCCTCCCAATTCCCATCCAATTTCAAGTACACATACCAGTTAAATGTTGACATTCATCTAAAATATTTCCACAAATACTATATCTAAATTAGCTTAGCAAAGATACTCTAATTTCACATTTCATTGTGAGTGTTCTTGATCGTGTGCTAAATAGTAAAATGTCAATATTGTGACATGAGATTATACCATCATCACTCAGAAGTGCACTATGGTGTTTGGAACGTATTTAATTGTGTTGTTAAATTGCAAAACTGCTGCTTGAGAGGTATCTTGATCCTAGAGGGAGGGAGGGAGGTAAATGAGCATGGAGAAGAGGGAAGAAGAGGGAAAGAAGTGGAAAAAGTGTCCATGCAATGGGTTTCAGGAAGAATGAAGTTCTATTAGATAGAAGGTGAAACAACTGAGTGTGGAGAGGAGGAAAAAGTGTCAATGCAATGGATTTCAGAAAGAATGAAGCTCTATTAGTCTTAGCCATTGGGGATATGCTTGTATTCAGTTAGGTTTTACTACGCCCCACCTAAGATATTATTCTCAAGAAATATTAGCTATAAAAGACCACAAAAAAAAAAAAAAATCAAACTAAAGCTATAAAGTCGTACAATTGCAAGAAATATTACGTATGGAAGATGATCAGAAAATGTAAGTAGAGCTGTAATGTAGTGGCATTATAACTGTAGTAGACCGAGAGGGCACATTTGGAGCACTATCTAATTGAATTGCAATTATTAGTGTAATCATCATCATCATCTAAGCTTTATCCTAATGTTAATGGACTCGGCACCAAATTTTCATTATGTTACTTCAACTTGAAGGGAAAATAATTGGAATCTGTCGGATACTTCCTGATTATGTGCACTAGGAAGCATCATTTATGCTTGTTTTTTCCATCTTCATTAAACTGCATATTCACAATTCAAAATTCAATTCACTCATAAAACCAAACGCAGTCATCAAGGATACACATCATCAATGTGCAAATCTCATGAACTAGGCTATTGCAAATTGTGCAGGTAATATATATGATGTTAAATATGCTTATTTCTTTGTTAATGCAAGTTATTGACTATAACCTTAAAGCACATATTCATTTTTAAAATTTTATTCTCCTTTTTTTCATTTTCTTTTTGAGATGATGAATGGCTCTTGTATTCCACTCTAAATGTTGTATATTTGTGCTCAAGCTCTATCTTATGCTATGCAGTTGCCTAATAGCCAGGAACTTACTATCTGGTTTGAAGACTTGCATAGAGGTAGCCAATTACATGCTTGATGACAGGGGTGCTGCACCAAACAGATCTGCCGCATCACCAAATTCATTCCTGGAAGAAAATGGGAAGGGTGATCAGGATTACATGGTATGTCTTAAAAATCTTCTTTTTATCTTTTAAACTATATTTTGTATTTTTGGGTGTGGGATTCTAAGGAACTACAGGAATTGATGATCAGAGATCGGTTGTTAATTGCACAGACATGTAAAAGGCAGCCCCACCGCATGCCACCAATGTGCTGACATGGCATATTGACGAAAGATCTGATCTGTCCATCAGGTGTCCCAGTGTAGATGCTGTGACCCAAAAATGAGGCTGGTTGATCTATCAGGTGGCTCAGTTTAGAAATTATCATCATCCTCATCTTAGCCTTTCTCCCAGTGATTTGGGGTCAGCTTTGAAAGGGTAGATAGGCAAAAGTTTTACAGTGAGCTACCCACAAGACATCAACCTTCATCTTATACACCGGCTCTGGAATTGGCGATGGCAGACGCTCAGGTCGACAACATTTGCATGGCAACATGGTGATGGTAGAAAAAGTAGACCATCTTTTTTTTAGTTCTCTATTTGTTTTTAACATCGTGTTCTACTTAATCCATGCACTGGCCTATTATTCGGATAGGGCATCTATATATGGGGCCCGTCTGATGGATGTCTTGGATCTTGCACCCATATATCACTTCATCAGATAGGTGGGATGGATAGGGATTCCTTATATATGCACTATTGGGTGGCATGTGTGGTGATGCCAGAAGAGAGGGTGCCTTAACTACATTAATAGTCTTTTTTATGTGCAACAACATGTATGCAGTAGGGCCCAGCAAATCATCTGCCCAGGTCTCACATGATTGTGCCGCATTGGCACATGCAGGAAGAGTGGGATTCCTGCAAGTAGTGATAGCAGAATAAGATTTCCATCACTATTCATAGGATTCCATCTTTTCAGCATGGCTCTTCAGTTTTGGTGTGGGCTGAATACATCTTAACCTGATAGTAATCCTTTTGAAAATGGTTCAAAAATCTACTTTCCAAAATTTCCTTTTCAAATACAAATCAACCCATTAGTAATTGAAGGCATATTTGGAAATAATCTTCTTTCCAATATTGCCTTTTCAAACAAATCAACCCATTAGTAATTGAGGGTAGTTGGAGATACAACTAACCCCATCTTTGACATCATAATAGTAAAGATGCAGGATTTGCAAGCCACCGCATGACAGGAGTAGGAAAATATGTAGATTGCATTTTTCGTTCGCCCACACTAGCATACTAGCATAAGCAACATTTCCTAAGCCATTTTGATTTAATGGGTGCTAATGTAAAATTATGAACCTTTAAGCATATATTTTGTGGTAATGCTTTTTCTTATGACCAATACAATGATGTTTTCCATTTGGTTTCACTTTGTTTTTAGGAGCAAGAAATTCCAAAAAGAACACGATTTTGGCGTAGAAGGGGCAGAGCACGGAAGTTAAAATACACATGGAAATCCACCGGACATCCATCAATTCGCAAAAGAATGGCTGACGGCAAACAACAGTCATGTAAGCAATATACACCATGTGGATGCCAGCAAATGTGTGGAAAACAATGCCCTTGTCTTCATAATGGAACGTGCTGTGAAAAGTATTGCGGGTAAGTTATGATTTGTCCTCGGAAACAAGATGTTACTGATGACCTATTACACAAAGTTATTTATCACATAAGCACGTATGTTTATATAGAGTGGTGCTCACTTGCGAGCAGGACCGCACGAAGCATTCTGTGCGGTCCAACTCAGGTGGCCCCACCATGATGTTGTGATCTCATGCATGTCATCCATCAAATGTCACCTCAGAAAATCCACTGGTGCAAAAAATCAGACGGATCCAAAATTCAGTCAGGCCGTCTCACAGGAAACAAGGCAGGATGGGACAACAGCAATTGATTTGCATGTGGGGCACCACACCGTGTTGTGTGTATAGAATTAGGCCATTCATACCCTTCATCTGGCTTGGATGAAGGATCATGCCAAAACTCATGTGGTTTTACAACTCTTATCAAGGGTAGGTAGGGATGTCAATAGGCCGGGTTAGGGCTGGGCCAAGATCTGTCGGAGCCCAGCCTGCAATGTTTATATATGTCCTGGCCTGAGCCCAAACCAAAAATGTAGGGGTGTATGCTAGAAAGAGAGAGAGAGGGAGGGAGGGAGGGAGATGGAGTTTGCGTATTTGTGTAGTTCTCATATATAAGGCTTTAATTTTAAGCTTCAGCCCAACCCTTGGGCCGGATACACCGGCCCAAGTCTGGGCCAATGCAGGCCAGGCCCAGGAAGCCCGACGGGCAAGCCCGGGCCATTGACTTCCCTAAGGGTAGGTGTCCACTCCCACCTTGTTCCCTCTCTGTGGCCCACCTGAGTTTTGGATCGGCATGATTGGGGTCGGGGGGTTTTCTGAGGTGACGTATTTGATGGATGGGATGGCTGTCCTCGCTACATCATGGAAAGGCCCATCTGAGTTGGACCACACGAATGCTCTGTGTAGTCTTGCTTGCAGGTGAGCACCACTCTATTTATGTATTGGCAGTTTTCATTTTTAGAGGCATGTAACTAAGTATATTTGAGCAAACCATTTTTTATTTTCATGCTAAGAATTTTTAATGTTAGCTTAGAAATTCCTGGCACCATTTTTCATTTCACCCATTTACATCATCTAACCTTTCAGGTGTTCAAAGAGCTGCAAAAATCGTTTTAGAGGATGCCACTGTGCCAAAAGTCAGTGTAGAAGCCGGCAGTGCCCGTGCTTTGCAGCTGGACGTGAATGTGATCCAGATGTTTGCAGGAATTGCTGGGTCAGGTAATGTGTTAACCTCTTGATATTATTTTAGACTCATTACTCACTGATCCATGTATTTTGTTTGAATGTATTTTTGGATCATTCATTAATATTAGGGTTTAATTCATTGCATGTACTGGAAATTGACATGAAAAATCTTACACAAGAGGTTACAAAGAACGTGTATTAACAGTTCATATACTTTTAGAGCCTGTTTGGATTCATGGAAAGCATGGGAAAGGAAACAATGTTTCTGGGAAAACCTTTTTTTCTAGGAAACACTGTTTCTCCTGTTTGTTTTTCAACAAAGTTTTGTAGGAAATTGGGGTCTATTTCAAAATTTGTTGTTTTGCAAATGAAAATTTTCATGGTAGTCACTAGTTTGTACTACATTAACACATGCGGCACATGTTGGACACTCGAAGATGGATGGTGGCACACGTGGCATGTGGCACATTGGTGCATGGGTTGCTTGAAGCCAATGGTGACATGTGGCACAAGTGCACACTGCACATTGGCACATATGGGATGATTGAAGACTGCTAGTGGTGCATGTGCCACATTTGCCACATTGGGCGGAAGCAAAGATGGATGGTGGCACATGTAGCATACTAGCACATGTGGTTCAATGGCACCTATTGGGTGCTTGAAGCTAGACCATGGCACATGGCACATGGCACATATGGAGTGATTAAGGATGGATGTTGGTATGGCATACTTGCACATGTGGTACATTGGCAGCTCTGGGGTGCTTGAAGCTAGAAGGTGGTACATGTATCACATGGACACATATGAAGCAACTGGGGATGGACCGTGGCACATGTGACTCATGTGGGGTACAAGTGAAGATGGATAGTGGCACGTGTGGAACATTGGCAAGGTATAGAAACCAAGTTTTTATTCTCACATGTGCTGAAGGAGTCAGCCATCCTCGTCTTACAGTTTCAGTTATGATTCACTCCCTATCAGATACAGTGACATAAATAAATGGTTTATAGCTTTCAGCATCTTTATTGGCATTTATAGGATATTCCTAGGGTGTGGAACATGTTGTTTGAGGATGTTCTCTCCTCACCCACCCATTGTGCCATTGACATATTGTCATATGATCATGCCATGTTTAGCAAAAAAAAAAAGCCACTTTGCTTCTTCAAAGCATTAAAAATTATAAGAGCGGATGATTGTCAGAAGAATGTAAGGTTATAAATATTTTGGTTGAGTTACAGCATGCATTAACACCTAGCTTCTTTTTTTGGGAGAAAAAAAAAACCTAGCTAATTATTTATCATAATCATAATAAATAAAGAAAGAAAGTTCATGATCAGAAACTTTTTGTTCTTTATTCAGCATTTCATGTCTCCAACATTGTGAAAGAGCAACATGTACATTCAGAGACTGCATTTTAAAGGATAATCCATGCACGCTATTTCCTTTTGTATTTCAAACGATATATGGTATATCTTGAGTTCTGTATAGAATTAATAGATATGTGCATTTGTATATTTCAAACAATATGTCTTGAGTTCTGTAAATCTATGCAAATAGCTTTGTTGGTCATGAAAATCCCAGTCCTGGATCAATTGCATTTTCTTTATGATAAAGGGATGTATTTTGAACTTTTAGGATCATGCACATGTATGTTGAACCATTACATACAAAGATTTAAGCTTTTAGATGATTATATTGCAAGTTCGGGATGGCCCAATGGATTTTTTTCCCTATAAGTCTTACCTTTTCTATGTGCAGCTGTGGAGATGGCTCATTGGGTGAACCACCAGCACGAGGAGATGGCTATCAATGTGGAAACATGAAGCTCCTCTTAAAGCAACAACAGAGAGTAAGGGTGATGGCTATTCTATTCTTGAGTAATTATTGGATCCTTGACCTAAGAGCCCACTTGGACACGCTTCCTCAAAGAGGATTTCAAGCCCTATTTCTCGGTTGACTTGGGAGTCGGCATTTAGAACCTATTTTGTTGAGAGGGAGATGAGACCGGTGCCAAGTGCATCCAAATGCACAACGTCAACTGCTGTTTGGATCAAAACAGCATTTAGGCCTCAAAAGCCCCTTTGGAGGGTACGTCCAAATGGGCCCTAAGGCTTTGACATTATACTCAGATTTAGTTGTGACAAGTGGAGCCCATGGTTAGGTAATTAGACTATTGGCTTGCCCCAATATCCTCTTTAGAACCATCCTAGCTTTTCAATTGTGGCACACAAATCTATGGTTGAGAAATACAGCAATGGTCAATTCAACTGAAAGAGTCCCAAGATTGGTGGCTAGGGTCTTCAAATCTGGGAGATTTTTTGGGTGTGTTCTACCATGCGAACAGACTGTGCGAACCGCCCCACTTGTCAGATCTAAAAACCTGAGTAGATTATGCAACCTTGGATCTAGGAGCCTACAATTACTCTTTGTTTGTAATATTTATATGGTGGCATGATTGGTGGAAAAGTGAAAACGTCATGTCAATTTATAAATGCTGTTGCTTATAGTCCTTTTCCTTTCAGATCCTGTTGGGGAGGTCTGATGTTGCCGGATGGGGTGCCTTTATAAAGGTAGGAAGGCATATGCAATGCTGTTTCTTTGAGGTCCGCTTGTGTAGGGTATACCACAAAAATCGGGATTAGATTACACAAGAACTGACATAATCCCGACTTTGATGTGGCCCACCAAAGCCAGTATCAAGGCATAATCCGGATTTTGTGCAGTCTGCTACCCAAATGGAGCCTTAGATTATCTTTCTACTGAATTTCTCACTTGGACTTGTGTTTAATACGAATTCAGAACCCGGTCAATAAAAATGATTATCTTGGAGAGTACACAGGCGAATTGATTTCCCATAAAGAAGCAGATAAGCGCGGGAAGATCTATGACCGTGCCAACTCATCATTCCTTTTCGACTTGAATGATCAGGCAAGTTATTGAGTTGTTCATTCACCTTCCTCAGCATGACTTTGAGGTGTAACAGCTGCCCATCTAAGCAGATTCTTTTCTTTTCTCAGGCATATCGGTGGTAGTCAATGGCCCTCCCAACCCAATTTCAGGCCCAGCCCAACACATGAACAATGTCGGGCTTGAGTACTTGGCTGGTGGGCTGACTCAAGCTTTGGGTCTGAGTCCTCATGTATAAGGGGTCCAACTTGGGTTCAGACCTTAGCCTATGGTCCAGAATTGGGACTGGATCATTTCCCATTTGCTGGTTTTAGACTTGATCCCCAGCTCATGGGCCAGATCTTGACAAGCCTTGGCCTTGCCTGGCCCAGTTGCAGCTAGCTGATTCAACTCCTTGCAGTCAATTTTGACTCAGGAACCTGTGGGAAGCCTTGCTAGAGGCTTCTTTGAAAACAGACAAGAAACTCAAAATCCTTACTGAATACACTCACGATTTGATCGAATCAATTAGGCATGCAAACAGAGATCAGTTCGAGTCACAGGTTTTTAAGCTCATGGCGTAAGCCATAGTTTTTAAATTTAAATAATAATAATAATAAAAGCTCAGGGTGCATTTGGGTGGGCACCTAATATAGTGAAATTTCATCATCTTTTGCACCAAATTAGACTGATTAATCATGAAATATCATGATATTTGGTGCAACCAAACACGCCCTCAAAGAAAACATGCAAGAAAGGAGACTGGTTCTATGAAAGGGTATCAAGATTCAAACTGAACCCTGACACAACATTCTTCTCTAATATTTAATTCATAAATCAACATTCACTTTGCTTCATATTTCAGCGCGTTTCTTTCCTTTCATATTTCTCAAGTCTGATTTTGACCAGCGTACCTTTTTCTAGCTCTTCTTATTACTATGGTCTTGATCAAGACATGAGGGTTTTCTTTGTTTCTTTCTTCTGTCTACTTCTTCTTTTGGCTTTAAATTGTATAGCAACATGATCTAAGAGGAAGACGGTGCTTGTCTGCAGTATGTTCTCGATGCCTATCGCAAAGGAGACAAACTGAAATTCGCAAACCATTCATCAAACCCAAATTGCTATGCTAAGGTATGTTTATCACTTCTGCTCCATTCCATACTTGGTTTTCTTCATTGAGCCAATTCTAGCTTGAACAGGTAATGCTGGTGGCTGGAGATCACCGAGTTGGTATTTTCGCTAAAGAACATATAGAAGCCAGTGAGGAGCTCTTCTATGATTATCGTTACGGACCTGACCAAGCACCCATATGGGCACGGAAGCCCGAAGGTTCAAAAAGAGACGATCCATCAGTCTCTTATGGCCGAGCGCAGAAAATTGCGTGATGGTGTCTGCAAAGAAGCATATATGATTGCATGTACAAGTAAAGCATATATTTATTCCATCACTATTGTGTTTATGAATCTAGTTGTTTATATACATGTATTACATTGGAATAACGTAGTGGCCCGATTCGTAGGCCAATATACACTTCATATTCCTTAATTTCTTTTGTTTATCATAATAATTCAGGGATCTGTGTCTATGCCTTTGCTGAATCTGTATGAAATAAACATGTATGGCACTGTTTTTATGTATGGAAACACCTTAAACAGTTTGATTATGATTGATTGTTTCTGATAAATCTTTATATTTCAGAGTTGATTCTTCAGAGGGGAAAGTCTCATGGGAGGATGGATGTGGAATTTCTAAATTTCTTCATAGAATTTCCTTTTTAAGGGCTGGATTTTTCAGTCTGCAAGGACCATTGGATTGAAGACCCAGCTGAGTTGGAAGCAACTCGTCCGAGTCCAATCCGGTTCAGCACCACGCATTAATGTTGAGAATGGAGGGGACTTGCCTGAGAGTCACCCCCTTGCATATCCTGCTTTAGATTGTTTTCTCACCTGGAAAACACCTTGATGCAGCAATCTTCGTTGGAAGTCATGAGCTTCGTAATCTAGTCAGATTCTTTGGAGCCTAATCTGTGATTGGAACTCTTTAATTTTAGTCTTTAGATATTGTTACAATTGCATTCTTTGCCATCTTACTGAAATTTGATGATATTATTGGACCTACCTCTCTGTGCATAGCATGATTGGGTCCACCTAGATGTCGACATGGTGCAAACTGTTCATTTTCCATTGACTATTCGATTAGTGGCCCGAAAATGAGCAGTTAGAATAGTAATAGAATGAAGGTTTTCATTCAACAGGTGAAAATCTGGTTGGATGGTTAGGCTTGTCCAACCAAGATGATCTTTGTGCAGTGGTATGCTGGATGAACATAACAGTTCAATGGCTAGCAACCACCTTAACCACATGCAGTTTGTGAAAGCATGATTGTCTGATGAAGACGGACCACTTCCAGGGACTAATTGGAAGCAGTTGTCTGATGGGTGATGGATTGCCTCATCTTCGGATTACATGGCCTATGCAAGCAGTGTTTGCTGTATCTGTTAACCCATTTAACAAAGAAACCAGAGGTTAGATGCATGCTGGAGGTGTATTACGGTCCGGGCCATGGATTGAAGAATTGGCGACTCAGACCGACCCATCTGGTCCCGAGTCTGGTTGGAGGGTCATCTTCCGACTACAGCATATTTTCAAAGCAAACTAGTGGTGCTGATTCAGATCAGACCGAGAGAGTCTGGGTCCGCCTGGATGAATTGACAATCCATGGTCTACCATTGCAAAGTCTATTTGAGCAGTCCAAATCCGAAACTAAGCCGAGCCCCAGCTGTCCAAACCGGACAATCCTAGCCATCTAACAAAATTGGGAACTGTCCACATTTCATGGGGATCCAATCGGATAGTTGAGATCGCCTGATGTGGGAGATTTCGGGTTATCCCTCATCCACCATGGTGCCTACCACAACTGATTTGCACGACCAGAAGGTGTGCCCCATACAAAAACTTCAATTTGGCTGAGCATGTGCTCAATCTCCTGCCTTTTGGACAAGAACTTGCAAATGCTGTCATGGTTGGTTTGTCAATGGGCAGTTAGAATGTCAAAAAAAAAAAAAAAGACAACAGAGATAAGGAAATGTGTGCTCTTGGCAGTTTCATTATCACAACGAGTATACAATATGCCAGCTGTTTCTATTTTGTAATTAATATGGTAAAAAACCATCAATTATACATAGTTACATCCATGTATTTTGGCTCAATTCGAAAAGATAATGTCAAAAAGAATACAAGAACACTTGCATACTCAATGGCTAAATAACTTGCCACGCGGAACAACTCGTTGGGTCATGAGTCGAGCTGGGACTCACCTGGGTCGAGCCTGAATCAGCCTGACTCAACCGGTGGGGGTGTGACTATTGGTACCAAACCAGATCAGGTCTGTCCAAGTCCGAGTCGGAAAACCATGATACACTCAAACAAACATATACATAAATAGAACATAATCACCCCACTCCAACAGAACAGCAGTTATCAAACACTGAATCTGGCGTCCTGCAGTCAAAAATCACATCTTCTTGATCCTTGATTTTCCCCATCAAAATCTCATATTCAGCACCACCATTAGTCCCAGTCATTGGTTAAACATTTCACAACAATGAAAGATGAGAGATGCAATCAAATCAGTTGACGCTTAGAGATCATTCCGCAGAAACTGTTTTGGGTTTAGATAGCAAATAGAAATATAGCAACTCGTTCCAGGCATCGGGAACTCCAGGAAGACACCAGTGGCTACAATCTTGAATGCTTGTAGAGGTGCCTTTCCTGGGTTTTCTCCCATATATGGATGGGTGACCGTCTATCCTATATTCTGACAGGCTAGTTATATTCAAGATAGTTACGGGTGTTTTCATCTGCTTCACGACCTCCTCAGTGATAATATTTTTTTCTGAAAAGTTTCTACTCAATGTATCATTGAGGGGTCGAGTGCCCTCCTGACAGTGACCTCCAGAATTCCATTGACCACCCCTATATTCAAAACACAAATATTACTAAATTACGGACAGGGAGGATAAGTGCTAAAAGCCTACTATGAATGGGAAAGCGACGAACTAATGAAACAGTGGGAATTAAGAGCTAACCTGAAATGTGAAGGTTCTGAAGTTCGAAAGAAAACTCGGGTCTTGTGCGGGTTGACGTGTTGGTCGATCCATGATGCCCAAGTTGTCAGAGCTCTTCGGAATGCGGTAGAAACGTCGAGATGGTGATGAACCTCGTCCCCTTCCTGATAGTAGTTCACCCTGTTAAAGAGCTAATAGATGTTAAAATAATAATAATAATGTTCCAAGGGGCACTCAAATCAAATGGTGTTACCACCATTGATGAGCAAATGCAAATAAAATCTGTATAATATTTTCATGCATGCTTCGTTGTCTCCGAACTACTGATGAGGTGACTTGCAATTAAAGTTCAAACATCAACTATCTACAGGTTTGATTTCAAGTTCTCAGCCCAAGCTCCACTCTAATTTCCATGGACAGAATCTATGTGGGTTTTAGCTCCTAGCAACCAGAATCTATCACTGTTAATGTCAAACTCAAATCCATGCACTGTTAATGTCAAACTCAAATCCATAAGACGGACATTAATTATTCAAAACGAGGTTTACCCATTTTTGCAGTTTTAAGCTACTTACAATTGGAAATCAATGCCATCACCAAGTTCCATAGGTCAGTTTTTGGCATCGTGGCATGACGGTTTGCATACACAAGTGGCACAGAAAGTGTGGCGTCTTGCTTTGTTGGCAGGGCTATGGTTCTTATGGAAGGAAAGAAATAACAGATGCTGCAGGAACCAGTCGGGTAGGTTCGAAGAAGTGTTTAAGAGAGTGAAACATCATGTAAAAGAATGGGCAATGGCATCAAAGGTTGTAGCTTCCTTTCTGGAAAGATGGGCTGATGTAGAAGTTTCTCAGGTCACTGTATTCTGTTCTCGGCCTGCAGTATAGTGTTTTCTGTGTTTGGGATGTTGTAAATTTTTAGGTTGCTGTTCAGCTGTTTCAGGTTCTGTGTTGTTTTCTGGCCGAGGCTTTTCTTTTTTCAATAAATTTCTTCATTGCTGTTCAATAAAAAAATTTGATGCCATCGCCAATAATTACCGAGGTCAATCCTTTCAGCCTTTTGACATCAGACTTAATGGTGTGTTTGGATTCACTCTGATATAATCATCATCATCTAAGCCTTCCACCAATTACTTGGGTTGGATACATGAGCCTTATCCCAATTAATTGGAGTCAGCTACAAGGGCCTCATTCCAAGTAATTGGAGTTGGATAAATGAATCGTGTTCTGCCAGTCCACTCTATCGAAGGGCATACCTTCAGCTAGACCATAGGTCATCAAGTCTACCACAGAAGTAGTGTAATAGAATATTACACGGGTTGATTACAATCAAGCACTATATAATAATCTATGACGTAGGTTGATTACAATCAACGAGTTGATATGAACTGCAATTTCTACAACAAAGTGGAAATAACCAAAAATAATTTCCTTGATGGTCTGGGCTCCAAATTGGAGATTACATTACTTTCAGGTTGGATTTGAAGAAACATAACTGCAAGTTGAGGGAATCGTTATTTATTGAACATCCTCTTCACAAAACAGAATGTTCGCAATTCAATCAACTTGAGCATCCAAATGCAGCCTAAGCCATTGCTATACTTGAATTTTAGAGAAATGCTACCTGAAGCAAGGAGGAACACAAAACCAAACTGAATCCTTCTTTTCTTGATGATGCAATGTTAAAACCGTAGTTTTGAATATCGGTATCAGGGGGCGTATCAGCCTGTCCCAAAAAAAGATATGATACGGTCGTCGCGTATTGATATCGGTCTGTATCTGACCATATTGGCCTGTATCGGTTGAAAAAAATTTCAAGCCAAAGAACTAAGAAAAATATCAAGGAAAAAACGAATAATAAGATATTCAAGAATCCATCCTTCTTCTTCTTCTTCTTCTTCTTTTCGGGTATTTTGGACATGCATATGATGGTGTATCAATGCCATTCTTTGATGAGAATGTTGTCTATCGGTTTGACTTGTTGAAAGTCAACTAAATGGGCCCTAATTGAACACAAATCAGGCAAATTTGGTGAACTAGGGCCCATTACATACAACAAAAAGAAGACGAAAATACCAAAAAGAACGTGAGGGTTTACCTGTCGTTCTGATTTTTCCTATAAAGGTCCACTTCACTTTGATTTCTTGAATCTTATTCAAATAATTTGTTTTGATCTCAAAATAGGCCTAGATCTAGCCTAAAATGATTTTTTAAGATTCCTCCATGGTTTAAATTATATATATATAATGGAGACATGAGTGAAATTTTGAGAAAAATAAAAAATAAAATCAAAATTGGGCTTTTATGAATGTGTCGGCTTGTATTGGCCCACATTGGTGTCGATACGCCCCGTATCATCCGATACAAGTTGTTGTTTTTACTTTTTGTATCAGGCCAATCCAACCCTGTATCACGTATCGTCTCATGCCAATACGGTCACATCGGCCGATACTATAGTGATATTAAGATCTATGGTTAAAACACTCAACCAAAAACCTAATTCACCGAGGCACTAATGTATTGTAAACTAAACTACCCAAATATCAGATAATGCTATAACCAAAAGAGCGGATCGGTGCCCCTTACCCTGCTTTTGTTTTATAGTGAGTCCACCAATGTGCAGTATTAAATATCAAAATATCTGCTCCTTTCCATCTTGATGAAGTCCTATCAATGGTGTCAATTTGAAGAGTCTGCACCCGCTTGTGTCCTACTCTCGCTTTACTCTCATGGACCAAGAAGTGGGTAACATAATACTCGACGGTGCAATGGTAATCCTGCGATGCCCCACCTTTGAAGATGATCAGGTCTGCAGGGAACCAAATGAAGAAATGGAACCAAAAGAACTGAATTTCACAGAATTACCGCGAATCTGAAGCTGTACATCCCCTTCTCCTTAGTGATCCTCCTACCATGGGTCTCATAAACCCGCTTTGGATCTGCAACAGCTCCTCCCAACAAACAAAGCATGGATTCCCATTGGTTCCTGTTTATTGAATCACCAGCAAAAACCACTCTCTTCCCTCTAATCAATTCTAGCATTTTTGAAGCAGTGAACCTAAAATAAAACCCAAATCCAAGATTCCCAATTTGTCAATGCTTGTTGTTTTCTCCCATAGTCAAGTAGCATTTACAAGAAAAGATTACAATAAACAGAAAAATTAAGGTTGTGTTTGGTTGCGCATTAAAATCATGATATTTTTCACCAAGTAGACTGATCAGTCATGAAATATCACAAAATTTCATGATATTCAGTGCAACTAAACACACTCTAAGATAGAAGTAATAAGAAGTTGTCAATACTTTTTTACTAAACATATTCAATCAAAGATGAATTTTATAGTTCAGTGGTAGACAGACCTCTGTTTCAACACATTAATCCAGACCATTGATCTTACAGAATCCATTCCAAATGAGGGATGACCCAAAATTCTTCCAACTTGGAGGATGCTAGTCATCGCATATTTGGCCTCTTTTCTAGAACATTGCTTACTTTTGGCCACCACACTAAGGGTTATGAACCTCAAACCTGACAAGTTTATCAATTCCCCATCCACGGTAAGGACCATTCGATCAACGGTCTTGATGACCGAATGGTACTTGGGGGTTTGTAATTCATCTCAATCAAATAATACTTTTCAAAACAAATCACATATATATATATATATATATATATATATATATATATATATATATATATATATATATAAAGGCTGTGTTTGGTTGCACCAAATATCGTCGAATATCATGATATTCCATGATTAATTAGCCCAATTTGGTGCAAAATATGATGAAATTTCATGATATATAGTGCAACCAAACACACCCTGAACTATGAAAAAGAAGAAGAAGAAGAAGAAGACAAAATCAGGTACCTTGGGATGTCACAGTCATTTGGTTGCCATCTCCACTTCATATAATCTCTATCCAATCTCCCATTAGACTGACAGTTGAAACCTTCATCTATGAAGGGACATGAGCTATTACTATACAAAGGGTAGCTTTCATCGAAGACCCATTTCCCATCGAAAACATCACATCTGCTTCTCTTCTTCCTTCTAATCTTCTCCATAGCAGAAGCAGTAACTTCCTTATAAGAATGATCAGATTTCCTGATTTGGGTATCTATCAAAACCGTATTTTGAGCCTCACCGGCCCTCTTTCTATCATCAAAAGCATGAAAGATGGCTCTTCCAGTAGAATTAGCAGATTTCCCGATCTGGGTGCCTACCAAAACCGGATTTTGAACCTCACCAAGATTTTTCCCTTCATTATAGAGATGAAATGCAGATTTTTCAGAAGAATTATCAGCTTTCCCGAATTGGTCACCTAGCAAAATCGGATTTTTGGCCTCACCAGCTATCTTCCCTTCATTGAAAACATGAAATGAAGATTTTCCAGATGAATTTCCAGATTCTCTCAAATGGGTTTTTTCCGAAGTGGGGTCTTTTGCTCCGCAGACTGTAGAATTTCTAGTAAAAGCAGAAAAGGTGTGAACTTTTGGGGATTTGAGGGAATCAATGAAAGAGGATCTGTTGAATTGGAGAAAGGCATTATTAGAATTTGGAGAAGGGACTTTGAAAACAGAGGAGGAGAAGAAGAAGCAGAAGGAGAGGAAGAGAGAGGAAGAGATGGTGAAAGAGAAGACAACGAGTCTTTTGAGCTTGAAGGAGAAGCTCCTCTGTCTCTCCATCTATCTTCTCTTCTTCTTCTAATGGGGAAAGGCTTGTGAAGAAGAGATATACGAGATTGCAAGGAAGAATGACATGTGATGTGGGATAGAAAATGCCTGAAAATCGAAGGAGAGAGAGAGAGAGTAGCTTATAGTTGGGAGTAGGTCATGTGATTGTAGTGGGGCCTGTGTTTGTTTTCATGATGTAGATCTAATTACCAAAATATCCTACTTCCTGTCTGAAAATTACACAACTGGCCTTTTAAATGTGGAGAAATGGATGATAGTAATTCATTTTCTATTTTTTCTTAAGTTGTGGCCCACTTAAGATTCTTTCATTTTTGGGTTGATATCTAAATATTAGATGTAAAATATATATATATATATATATATATATATATATATATATATATATATATATATATATACAGAGTGAATTTTACATAGTCATTATATTAAGTTTATGCCCCTGCTCTAACTAATATGAAAAGGTGATAGCTTTCTGATTTTTTCCATCTTCGAATTTAGACCATTTACTGTACTTTTAACCATTCACTTGAAAACCTTTAATTAGATGGTTATGATTTCTCCATCAGTGTGATTTTATATATATATATATATATATATATATATATATGCTCCATCCATAGTGAGAGAATAAATTTGAATGGTCTGGATAGCGGCATATCAGTGCCACGTGTGAGCAAATGAGTCATTGCCATTTTCTGAATGGTGATAAACAAACACAGAGATCAATGACCCTGCGCAGTATTAGAGCTGCCTACCCCACGTACGTGAACCAGCAGCTACATTTAATAACCTCTATTACGGAAAATGACAAGATGACAAGGGCATGCTCGTCCTTTTCTGAATACTACTCTGACGTATCAAAGTCCATGAGCGGATGCTCGTCTATATGTGCGAGCATGGAGAAAGTGTGAGAGAATGGAACTTTACATGAGGTGGGCCACACTGTATAGATCTTCTCTCCTGTTTATCGGGTTGTCTCACTCTGGTGGGATACCGTGTACAAAACAAATAGACGGCTGAAACATTTTTTTGTAGCCATCCATTTGCTTTATACACCAGTATCCCACTTAAGAATGAAATGGCCTGAATTTGGGTCCGAAGGATTTAAACAATATGGCCCACCTGATGGAAAGATCTTATTTCAATCACTATAGAATCTAGTTTGCGTGTGTATGATCAGGGTTACTCACGCGTGACAGCTTAGCAAACTTTCTTTTATTGTTATGGTATGGAATCCAACGTTTGTTCTTAGCCAGATAGAAAATGAAGGTGACTCATCCAACGCACATGGATCACTGATGTACAGCTATCTAGATTATCCGAATTGTGGTTCCAGTTTGGGATAGAGCATATGTTTAAAAATTAAAATCATACCGACCAAGAAATCCTTGCCATCGAATGAATGGATCTTAAGTGGCCAGTTAAAAGTAAAATGATGAGTGGTCAAATGAAGAGAGAGAAATCAGATGGTTAATAATAATAATAATATTTTATTGGGGGTAGGTTTGGGTTAGTCACATGGACAGCCTAAATTGCCCTAAAACTATTTCATGGTTACAATCAATTATTATCATTTTTATGACCACATACTACAATGGGTGGTAGAACTCATGACCTTATTAAAACCCTTGTGAGCTTGCCACTGTGTCATGAGGAGTTTTTTTTTTTTTCTTCTTCTTTTTTAAGTCTCTACTTACTAAGGTTGTTTGGACCAGCTACAGCGCATGATATATGTATGTCTTAAAATAGCTTATTTTGGTTTCCACTTACTGGATAGAAAAAGTATACACAATAAATACTAATCAATAAGTAAAAATGTATATTTAGTTTTTAACACCACAAAAGTACTTATATTAGTAAAAAAGTTGCTCATTAAGGAATATGTAAAGCTCTTCACTAGTTATAATATAACTCCATCTTTTTAATTTTGTTATTATTTATCTTAATATTCTTATTTTAGTCATACTCATTTCATGAGCACGTTGTTATTTCATTTTACAATATTAAATACATAAAGTATGGTTAATGTTATAATTATTTTATAAAACATCTCTTTCTTTGAGTAATATACAACTATTATATAGGACTACAAACATACATTTACATTTCTTATGCTAAATTGGAATTTTACTAACATTCTTCTCAATTACTCTACTATTATAAATTATTGACTCAAAGGTATCAAATGTAGTCATTTCAAAATGCTTACCATTTTCAACGGATGAAGGGTGATTGACCGTCATTCTATTCTTAAATGGTGTAAAACTCACATATGCTCTTTCATCCTATGCTGATTGTGGCATTAAGAAATTACACATGACATACCTTGATTCAAATTAAAAAATTTGAATTATGGGACCCAATGCAGATAAGTCATTGACTCAAAATCAAATTGGTTGGACAATCCCTGATTTATGGACATTTGTTTGTTGAAACAGGACCCTTGGATATTTTTATTTTATTTTTAATTGCCCATAAAAGTCAATCAATCTAATAGTTAGATGGTCAAATAGGTGTAATTTTTCTTTTGCGATCCACCTAAAGTGGGACATATAAATTGGCCCGTTCAATTTGAATATTTTATATGCCACGTAAGCATTCCTCTCATGAACGATGGCTAGATGTTATGTGCGTCTTGCACCTTTTACTAAAAGATGGTGGCTCATCCTATGTCAATCTAGACAGATCTGCCCATCAGTATACCCCAACATGTGGCGGATCGTACAATCTTTAAGTACCTGATATAGATCAACCAACAATTTTAATCACATTTATTTGATGGCCTCGAATTAGATGGTTAGGATCATCCGAACAGTGAAATTTCCAATTACGTGATCTATCCGCGGTGGCGCTTTGGACAGTCCAGATTGATCTGTTTTTCTATGAGACTTGTACGGTGGATGACTCACCACCACTTAAGAAATGAGAAAATAAGCAGACGATCGGAGATAATCATAAAATAGACATTTTTGGGGGAGTAGATGGACACTTAAGTCCACCGAATTCCGTACTATAACGTCATGGATCCTCTACGACACCAGTTTTACGCAGAGCGTAGAACGATAAATCTTTGTGCGCACACTACGTTGTCCGTGTGAAATCTACTCCGTCCATCAGGTGCAATCCTCGATTCTATTTTAGGGAAAAAAAAAATTTAACCAGATCCACAACTCAGGTGGACCACACAACAAGGAAAAATGGAGATCGGACCCTGACCATATGTTTGAGTATGTGGTCATCATAGCATTCATCTTTCATCAAACCCGTTCATCAGGTGTGACTCACAAGTAGTGAAGGTAAAAAATAAAAACAAAGAACCTTCCAAAATTCAGGTGGGCCCCACCGCGTGAACTTAGATGTTTGAGGCGTAATTTTAGATATTTCCATTGGCGTGGCTCATATGTTTTTTTTATGGGTCTGATCAATATATACGGTTATTATAAAGGTTTTCACATGATGGACGGATTTGATTTCACAAATACAACAATAGGTGTTGTATTCCGTTCTTTTGTTTCTTTTGAAGGTTCCGTGAGTAACGCAACTGTGCAGCTCCATCTCATCCAGCGTGACAAAACACAGACGCCTTGACACGTGCTAAAAATGAGCAAGTGTGAGCGATCCGGACAGTTGATCAGTTTGGCCCCATGCTGGGTATAGACTGGACCAAGAGTCCGGATGGTACACTTCTTGAGTAGGCCACAAATATGCATTGAGTGTTTACCGTTGGTTGTCGTTTTCTACACACGCGGCCTAGATTACGAGTAGGAGGAGCCTGATTTTTTTCCAGGTCACGGTCGCCGTGGGACCCACCTGATGAACGAGCTGGACCTTTCGCACGTATGCCACTTTGGCACTGGCGTCTTTAGGAAGTCGTCTCCATTGAGATTAAAATAATAATTCCATGATCACGAGCTTAAAGAAAATTAGATGACAGTAACCACACAACTACAGAAGCGGATTAGCTGGCACCCAGCACAGGGATATCTGTAGCAAGACGTGGGGCAAGCTCTGTGGGCCCACTGTGATGGATGTGTTTTATCCCCGCCGTTGAAAGTGAATCGTGCCACGTAAAATAGTGAGGATTGAACGCCAACCGTTGAAAACTTTCTGGGAGCCTAGGAAGTTTTGAATCAAGCTTATATTTATTTTTTCTCCGTGTGACCTTATGAAAAGGTTGGATGGAAAATAAAACATCACGGTGGGCTTTAGAGCCTTTTGAACGGTGGGTGTTTAATCTCCATTGTTTTTTACAGTATGGTTTACTTGAGTTTTGAATCCATCATTTTTTAGGTTGCGGACATGTTGGTGGGAGCTTTTCTCCCGCGGATTGCCCTACTAGTGGTCAGGTTTTATCCCGCAGCTATTTAGATACTTCTTCCCATGGTGGATTGATTACAACAATTGCTTTGATGCCGCTCTAGCCTTCAAGACTCTTTTCAGACACTTATCCTAGTAACCACCTCAACACTGTTTTTCTCTTGACAATGTTTCATCTGTCACTGTTCGGCTATGTTCCACCTCTGGATGACTTGTATTAGCCAACCAATGCCACCTACTGTCTCTGCAACATGCGCTCGAAATATATCTTCAACGATCTTAAGCATAATATATATATATTACTTATGCAATGATATATGTCATATCCTAATTTGGTGGATCACATCAGTTATGTCTAGGTGTGTACACGAATCGAGCTAACTTGGTTAGCTCGCTTGACTTGACTCGAAAAAGCTCGATTCGACTCGATTCAAAGTTGAGTTCGAGATGAGTCAAGTTGATTTTTTGAGCTCGAAAATGAGTTGGAGCCGAGTTCGAGCTGGCCCTAGCTCAACTCTACTCGGATTGAACCAGTTCGGTGACTCGGTTACTTTTCCATTGATGTTGCTCACCAACTGTTTGATAAAATGTGGAAGGGACGGAGGAGAGGAAATCTAAAGGGGAAGCAGCTATGGATGACTTGTTCTCTACGTATATGAACTTGGACAAAATGGATGCGTTGAACTCTGGCAGGGCTTTAGATAAACAATGTAATGAGAACTATGAAGATTAGGATAGCAGAGCTAGCGGCACGAAGAAGAGTAATGACAATGAAGTAGAGAGCAGTGTGAATGAAAGTGGTGGGAGCATGTATCTTACAAATCGGCTTACCAGTCAAAACAATGAGTTGAAGTTCCGCCTTCAAGCCTTGGAGCAATAGACACAACTAAAAGATGGTAACTTCTTCTCTTTTTGAAGTTGCAGTTCAGGTGTTTATGGAAATGCCTCAATGGTGAACTCAGCTCGAACTTGGCTCGATCTCGACCCGAGCTATTGATCGAACCAAGCCGAGCTGACCAGTCAAGCTTGAGGACCGAATTGAGCCGAGTTCGAGCTGAGGCCAGCTCGACTCGATTCCACTCAATATACACCCCTAGTTATGTCCTGCAAACTATTTAGCTCCATTTTCCTGTTCACACATACAGTCGTAGGTAATTATCTTTATTTTCTCTTCTTAGTTAATTTTGTCTTTGTTGATTATATTTTCATCTTCTTCATTTAAAAAAATAAAATGAAATTGATGATATAATCTTAAATTTTATTTTTAATAATTTATCATTGCATTACTAAGAAATTTAAGATCACTATCACCATTAAAAGAAACTTCTATTTTTAATAATTTATCATTGCATTACTAAGAAATTTAAGTTCACTATTACCATTAAAAGAAACTTCTTAATATAAGGTAAAAAAATTTCCATTTTGAAGGACTAAACTTCTCATCATAAATTGCCTAATCACTATAATATTGTTAGCCGAATATTTACATCAACCATTATAGGTTTAAATCTAATATAACTAGTTTGGAATTTATGGATACAAGCGTTTAACCAATACAAATCTTCATCGACTTTAGTATACCTAGCACTATTTCTAATCTCTCAGGTTAAACTAAATTCAAAGCCTTCATAACATGAGCTGCGTTTGGCTGAATAGCTAACGTTGAAAGTTGCATGCAGTGACGTGCAATTTTTTTTCTCATTCGGTTGAATTTGGCTCTGACCAGCGGCTGGTTGTATGATAAGTTATGGTACAAATATTTTCTTTCGGCCAACATGTCACGTGTACAATATCCAATCCTAGAAAATGTTGGGCCGATCTTCTCATTGGGTGGGCCACACAAGGACACCGGGACATTGTATTGGCTTTTAATTGATATTGACATTGTGTGGTAGATGGGCTTGATTTTCAAATCAGTTGATGATGATGCGGTCCACCTTTTTCACCGACGATCATTGGCTATTGATCTTGTAACTTTCCTTCGAACATCGGACAGGACTTTCCTATCTGTAACCGTAAGTTATATGAGGCCTACTGTGATGCCTGTATTATATCTACTCCGATCCTTCCGTTTTTCTTGCTCAGTTTAGATGTAAGCCCAAAAATGAGGCAGATCCAAAACTCAAGTGGGCCACACCAAGGAAAAAGTAGGGATAAAAGCATCCATCGTTGAAACTTTCCTGGGTCCACCGTGATGGTTATATGCCATCTGATCCGCTCATAAGGTGATTCCCATCTGATTGAAGGGAAAAAAATTACCAGTATTCAAAATTTCTGTACCCACAAGAAGGTTTCAATGGTGTACGTTCAATATTTCCTGTGATGTGGTCCACTTGAGTTTTGAATCTACATCACATCTCATAATGGATGGCATATAAATAACATGTGGGACCCACATTTCATCTGAGAGTTTCTCTGATGGGTCTCACGCTCCCCAACGTCCCCATTAATCCTTTTGGTGGAGCCCACCTGGGTCATGCATTAGGATGTATTTTGGTATCTAGACCTAACATAAAAGGAGCGAATCTAATGGACGGTTGGATGGCAATCACATATCCCCGTGTGTCCCATATAGCTCCAACGTATGGGAACGCATGTGTTCACTTCCCTTGCATATATGCCATGTGTACAAAATCAGATACGTTGATAGGCTCAGATTGCTGAAATTTATCTGGTCCATTGATGTGCAGTAGCATTCTAAAAGTAGATGAACGGCTAGTATTCGCTGGAGTGAATTTAGCATTTTAGAAGCAAAATCCAAATCAAAATTATAAATTTATATCAGCCAATGGCCAATGAAAGCCTACAGTATCCCAACAAAAGCCCAACCAATCACCAAACGACACATGTCCACGTCCTATTGCACGGGCCCCACACACCATCAAATCCAACCGCACATCACAAAGCCCCCCTCCCTTGCACCTCAATCCAAGTTTCGGAACACTGCCTCAGTGATGATATGCTTCCTCTTAGGTATGCCCCCACCAAACATATGGTTCAGATACACCCTCCCATCCTTCAACGTTGCTGACGTGGCCAGCCTATGCATGGGCCCCACATACCTTCCCACAACTTTAGCAGTATCCCAACCGTCCAGACTCTCGACCAACCTACCAGAAGGAGTCCCAGCAACCACGATCTGTGTCGGCGATAAGAGATCTAGGCCATCTCCCATAGATAGGGACCCTTTGACAATCTCAACCGTTGATATCTCTTCTTTCACCACATCAATCTTAAAGAGATGGCCACTTGCAGTATGGACGACAAGTAAAAAACCGTTTGGATGGTACACAATCCCATTCAATCCAACCAAGTTGTAATACCATTCCTTCCTTTGTTTGAAGATTGGACTTCTTATGATGGATAGGATCTCACCGTTCATCCCAACCTTCCATATCTTATTAGATGCGGCATCTGTGATGTATGCATTGCCAACGTCATCAACGGCCACGTCATCCGCCAAGGATTTCTCATCTCCTGCAAGCCGTTGAATAATAGAATCAGATGCATGGGAAGACAATCAAATAAATTTGAATGATTACAACATGTTCGAACTGTGTGGGGGCCACCCGTTATGTGTATGTAGAATCAAACCCGTGAATCTGGTGGCCGTTCTCATTTCCACCGTACATCTTAAGAATCATCTTTGATAAAATCTCAGCTGGGACACGCTGCAGGGAGCAATGTACAACCACGCCTAAAACCTATATACTGAAATCATGTGGCCCACCTGAGTTTTGGAACATTGTGAGTTCTATTTTGCCCCTTCATCCCTTGCGGCGCATCTGATGAATGGTATGGATGTCATATAATAGACGGGTTGGATGGTACTTAAACATCACGGTGGACCCCACGCAGCTCGGACCATACGTTCGAACGCATGCGACCGTTCGCCTAATAATATGGCATTAGGAGAAATGTTGGAGTGGTTTTGCGTGCAGAGACATGGAATCTCATTCGCCGTTCACGTGCCAATGCAGCCCATGTTTGCATGATCCAGGCCTCTCATCAGGTTGGCAAAAATGTGAACATGCATTTAGCCAAAATACTAGAAGGTATAGTCATCAGGTGGGCCATACATACATGTTGAATATGGACCGTTGATCTGTTTTTAACCGTCCAAATTCCTTTTTTCGTGTACACTTGCAGCGCATGATATGGGGGAACTGCTTAAGTTTTGTGACAGGGAATGGCCCGGATCTCGCACACGTTCCCTACATAGTTACGTGTGCGGAGAATCATCGCGTATGAATTCTCTAGTGCATGGTGTTTCCATCAAGACCCACATGTGATCATCAACTCCCTCTGATGAGGCTTAAGGCCCACCATCCGTCGGGGAGGCAATGTTCTAATCTACGGTTATAAAAAGTCGTGTGGGGCCCACCATGACATGTATGTAGAATGTAAACGGTGCATCTTAGTGCAGCCAGTGATGGTAGGCCTACATTCCAAAATCCAGCCTGATTCATAACTCAGGTGGGCCACACCAAAGAGAACAATGAAGAACAGTGGGGAGGGAGACACCTACCGTAGAAACTTCCAGATGGAACATGGTATCCATCTTGTTTTGTATATATCATCCACACCGCTCATCAGATGAGAACCACTAGGATGAAGGGGCACATCAAAACGCAGAACATTCAAAACTAAGTAGCCTACACCAGGTGAATATATAACCTCTAGGTGTCATTGTACATATTATACTCCATGTAGTATGTACCACCTGAGTTTTGTAACAGGATGACTCCGGAGATGGACGATGAACATGTGGTGCACATGCACGGTTTAGATTCCACGTACACGAAACGGGTGGGGCTCAGTACACATGTCCGCCTCCAGTCCGTATTCCGTTTAATTTGCTGAGTGGCAGTTGAAGGTCAGTAAATTCGAAAGCGGACTAGCTGGTGTACCACACAGCAGCGGTAGGTACGTGACGTGCAAAGACGAGCACTGACACTCCTCAAGCTCACAGTTGTACGAACGAGATCAAAGTTGCATGGCCTACGGTGATGTATTTATTATATTTATACCGCTCATCTATTTTTGAAATCATTTTAATGCATTGTCGAAAAAATAAATCATACTCAACGATCATATGAACCACAACACAAATAACAGCAGGAGAGATAATGATTTTCACCGTTAACAAACTTGCAAAGTCCATCATAACTTTTTCAGATTGTATATGGAAAACAAAAGTGACAGTCTTATCGCAACCACTCCAAGGGACTGTTTGATTTTTAAATTTCCTATGTAAATATACATAATTACCTTATTATTACTCACATCAATTTTGGAGGTCGCTTGAATTTACGTTTCGAAAATTAATCTCATGAACGTTTTTATTATTGATTTAAATATGTTAGCCTCACTATGGTATATATGAGTTATCCACATCATTCATCCTTTTAAAAAATACATTATAAGGCATGAGCCCAAAAATAAAGAAAATCAAAAGCGTGATTGGACCATATCTTAAGAAATAAAGATCTTTCAAACATCAATAGTTGAAAGTTATTTTCAACCTAAGGTCCACAATGATGTTTATTTGTCATCCAACCTGTTAATAAGGTCACACTGTCATGAATAAAGTGAAAAAAAATATCAGTTTGATCCAAAACTTTCAGGGTCTTCAAAAAGTTTTCAATGGTACAAGTTCAATTCCCATTGTTTCCATTAGCATGTTCCTCTTGATCTTTGTATCTACTTCTTTTTTAGCTCATGCCCTAAAATGAGTTGGCTAAAAGGATGGACAGTGTGAATAATACACAACCATTAAGGTGGGCTTCATAATTTAACTTTTTTTCTCCTCAAGTGACATAAGGAGTGCTATAAATGAAAGGTAGCGGCCAAATTACCTTAGAAATTCAACTGAAAACACAGGGGTAAATAATTATTACCCATTTACGGAGAATTACCCTTGTAATTGAAAATCAAACAGGCTTAAAGGCTAAGGGTAGTTTCATCCAAAATCCTAATTTCATACCTCAAAAATTTTCTTTGGTAGCATAAATTTTTAGGCATAAAAAAGACAGCATAATATAGAAGAGTATACTGTGCTAATTTTTTAATGAGAAAATATACCATTTGGCTCGTTAATAAATGGGGTACCAATGAGACGGACCAAAAGTTATGGTCCACCTAACAGCTATCTTTCACGGTCCTTTCTCCTGCGGGGGTGTTGGACACCCAGGAGTAACTCCTGGTCAGGGGTTCGAGTAGCCATAGGTGGTGAAATTCCACTAGCGTGAGTGTGTAGGGCGTCTGTGCGTGTGTTTTAAAAAAAAAATAACAACAGGTATCTTTCAATAAAATACGTAAATGTGAAATCTCACTCTTGTACTAGGTTATCCTAACCATGAGGACCACCTTATGTAAAAATGAGCCGCATTCACTCATCAAGTGGGCCACACCAAAGACAGCAATGTGTAGCCACTGATAAATACCAAAACACAATTTTGATCCATCTAATAGATGGATGGTGATCATTCGCATATAATATGATCTTCAAGATGGGGAAAATCTATTGGACGGTTTGGATTTCGTGCACACACTATTCGTCAGGTGGGCCGTAACTTGTGGTCCATTTCACTGACCTGGGACGTTATCCCAAATAAAAATAGGAAACAAGTTTTACAGTTTTACAAATTTACCCTTACCCGACCCTGTTTGAGATCCAGTTTCATATCCATATCATTTCGGATCCAAATTCAGGCTCACAACCGACTTATGCTTGGACCCGAGTAATATAACCATCCGATGGCTACGAACCATTTTTATATACTAGGAGTTTGGATGGATGAGATTTCTCTAATAGAGAAGCGCAGAAATTACTGTCGGATCAATGGTTAGATAGCACGTGTAGCATATCCAGGCCATCCATAGGGTAGGGCATGTTGTGATACATGTTGGGAAATTTATACAGATTAATGTAATTTCTGTATAATATGGAAATCGAAAATAATTAGAAATAAGGACAGGCTGAAGCACGTTTGAAAACGTTGTCCTTAAAGCGTTATTTGCCCCAACTCAAGTAAATTGAGTATGCTGATAGGTTATAGGCAAATTGCTTCTAGAATACGACAAGTCTGGTGTGAGTCTGCGTTCAGCAAACACGAAGGCCCATCAAATGGAACTCAATTTCACTATTTCTGTCAGTATTACAATATAAAGGAAAAATCTCAAAAGAAGAAAAGAAGAAAAATAGAAAAGTGGTTTAGACTTCTGCTCAATCAATATCTAATCTTCAGCCGCTGGTTCGGTTGAATCGTCCTAGACCACACTGCTGGTCTATTCTTCAAGCTAAGGTTGATACCTTGCTATATTGCTGGATAACACTTAAAATATATGAGTGGAGAAGCTGTTTTTCTAGAATTTGTATGGAGTTGCTGGAGTGAGTTGAGATGGTTTGAGACCCATCCAGGCCCTCCTTTTATAGGCTATGATGACTAGGGGGTTATGGTCCAGAGACTTAAATTCCATTAAGTCATTTCTAGCTGTTGGAAAACTAGCCGTTTTATGGCCTTTTTTTACTGTTATGCATAGTTCATTAATCTATTGCATGCTGACTGTTATGAGATGACAGCTAGCCTAGCCATGCAGCAGTTACAGCTGGACCCTGCACTAATGACTCAGTTGTTACAGTTTCTACTACAACAGCTCTATTCAGTCACTCTATATAATACTGAGAGATCTCTCTCAGTTCTCTAGTCTCTCTACCAACCAGCCACCCGACTTAGCCACCTAGTTGCACCGCGACTCGCACACGTCTCGCTCCGGCACGTGCGAAGTGCAAAGTGCGCCACTAACGCCTCTACAGTCATACTGCCTCACATGCCCACGCCCTCGCACCGAGTCTGAGTCTGAATCTGAGCGCGTGCGCTTCGCACTGGAACACGCAAGTCCCATTCTCTTTTGAACTATGTGGGTAAGTATTATAATACTCCACCATATTCATTTAAACCACTTTTCTTTCTCTTCTCTTTCCCATGTGGAACTATTCCTAAAGCCTCAAATATTTTTTTTCAAAAAACAACTTTTCATATATATTATATATTATTTTATTATTAAAATATTTTTATTAAAATCAATATTTTACGACAATACATCGACGGATCAAATTCTACCAGAAGGCCGGGCGGTTAAAAAAATAATAATGTAACTCACTTGATGAGTTTACCATGATTTATCTATTTATTTAAGGGATCCGATATTCTATCATAAGCTAGGACCCGAGAAGCTTTGGATTTATACGGATGGACGTGCCTCCATGTCATTCTGACACGTGGCACACATGTATAAGATTGAGAACGTAAGCTTTTTATTTTAGTGGGGAATAGGTCATGGTTTAAGAATCACAAGTCACAATGTTTGGCTGATTCCAGCCCTTGACTTGGTGCCACCCAAATAAGCACTAAAGACAAAAAATCAGCAACCGTTCCCATTAATTAAGGAAAGGTCCATTTATTGGAAGGTTCCGATTATCGAATCAAAGTTAAAATTAGCTTGAGTCCAATCAACGGCTGAGCCAAGATGATGCTCGGTTCGGATCATTATGCACATATCCACACGTGTGTTACACATTCAAGCGGCAGGAAGAATCAGTGCGCCCGTGCGAAGGGCAGGTGGTCCGCTTCCTACCAACAAAGTCATGAATGGGTGTGGTAGCTTGTACGAAGGGCCTGTGCACACTCTAACTCTGTCGATCTACCATGATGTTTCTATTAAATCCAATCCGTCCATCAGTATATTCACTCATTTTCACTTTGCATAACAAAAATCAAATCGATCCAGAATTCTGGTGGGCCACGCTACTGGAACCGCTCAAGTTCACTGGCTGTGGCCCACCTAAGTTTTTGTTCTAGCTAGTTATTGGCATACATATATATATATATATATATGTTTATTTATTTATTTATCACTGTTCAGATCACCTGATGGACTTGTTGGATGGCATATAAAACCACTACGGTGGCTCCATTGTGGGCGTCAATATCCGACAATTCCCTTTGGTGTGGCTTGCATGCTTCTTTTTTTTCGAACCCATTTTGGGGATTACGTCCTAGAGGAATTTTACAAACTGATGGGCGGATTGGATGTCATAAAATATCGTGATGGCCCACAGAGCTAGGGTGTTGAACGCTCTTTCTAAGACAGGTATGGTACAAGATTCCGGTAATTCCATGAGCAGAGATTTCCGCGCATCAAAATACGTAATGTTAAATATCAAATAAAGAAAAGTTCTACGGACAGGGGCAGCTTCCACCCGATGGACCCCACCATAGTCTCCATAGACCAAAAAATTACTCTGGCTGAACAATCTTAACCGTCTGACCTTTAGCCACCCAAATTGACAGTGAAGATTTCCCCAAAGAGCAAGATTCTAGGCTCAATTGACAAAATCCCCTGATCATGCTGTTAAATTCGTACACTAAAAGAAAATTTTGACAAATGGCCTATCCACAGTGGGATCCACCAAGTGAACAGTCCGGATCTCAGTATAATGCTTAGAAAGTGGGCGAGTTTAGAATGAGGACAGTAGTTTTTCATGTGCTCCCGAAGGACAGTTTTCTTTTCGGATCCCTGTGGCCCCAACGTGATGTTTTCATGTCATCCAACCCGTCCAGAAGTGTCGACCAACATGTAATTGGGATGATCAAAAAAATCATCCCGATCCAACCATCACGTAGGGCATCCCGTAAATCAGGGGTTTTGAATGGTTGCCCTCTTCTTTTCATAGTGTGGCCCACCGTGAAGTTTTTATACGATCCAACTTCTCATAAAGCGATCGCAAGCATGATGATGGTATTTCCAAAAAATTCAGGCGTGTACAATCTTCAAGTGGGCCACACCATAAGAACCAATAGACAACCATCCACAAACCTCCAAATTAACGTGGTGGCCCACATAATGGTTGGATTTATATGAGTTTTAGGTTGTCACACTTTAATGATTGGGCGGACCTTCTGGACGGGTTCGATGCCATACACATGCATACACCTCGGTGGGGTCCACCTATAACTTTTATAGAACGAGCTCTCTGACAGGAGTGCACTGAATAACTCATTACGCAATCATCGAAATCGGTCTGCGTACTGAGTTACTCAGTACACTCTTATCGTACTGTGTAAACTCTTTTGGGCCCACCATAAATGTATGTGATTTATCCACGCCGTCCATCCGTTTTTCGAGCTCATTTAAGGGGTTGAGACTAACATTGAAGCATATCGAGATCTCAAGTGAACCATACACATGAAACAGTGGGAATAATGATTTCCACCGTTGAAAACTTGCAAGGCCCTACAGTGATGTTTATTTGTCATCCAAACTGTTCATAAGATCCAAAAACATGGATGAAGGAAAAACACAAATATATTCTTGATCCAAAACTTCCAGGGCCCTCAAAAAAATTTCAACGGTAGAGGTTCAATGTACATTGTTTCCCCTGGTGTGGTCCATTTGATCTTTGGATATGCTTCCATTTTGGGCTCAAACCATAAAATTATCTGATAAAATGGTGGAAGGAGCGGATAAAATATATAAATCATGGTGGACCCCACGGTCTACCTCATCTGCTTCCTCATTTGTCTCTGTCTCACCTGGGCCACTGAGCTGAGTCAGAAATAACCGGTTCCAGTTTCGCAAATCGTACGCCGCGAGAGCACCGTAGCGGTTCCCGATAATGTCCGCGTGAACGACGAGGAGCCGGTTCCTGGACGTGTCGACCCGAATCCCGAGGGACCCGTTGCCGGCCACGTCAGCATCTCGGACCACCAACTCTTCTTCCAAAACTGCCCCTGGGTGTTGGTCATCCGGCACCGTTAGCTGGCTCACGCCACCCTCCATGAGGGATACGAGGAACCGACGGCCCTGATCGTCCCATTTGGCGCACTCTCGGAGCCATCCGTTGCTGTGGTACTCGTAGGCGTGTGTAGCGGATTTGGTTCTCTCGAGGGCTATGATAAGGGAGAGAGGGATAGCTGAGAGAAGGACGAGGACCGCGAGGGACTTGAGAGAGCACAGAAATGCCATGAGAAAGAGGGAGAGAAGTAGAGGGGGATTAGATATATCATATATGTGGTAGGCGAGATGATACGGTGGGAAGCGGATTGGCTGGTGTACCACACACCACCGACTTTAGTGGTGTGGGTACGAGTCGGGCCAAGACGAGCGCTTACGTTTCTCGAGTTCCGAGTTGTACGAACGGTTCAAAGGAGATTAAAGTTATATGGGCCCCACAATGAAGTATTTATTATATCCACATCGTTCATACATTTGAAGAGATTATTTTAAAGGATGAGGACAAAAATGAGCTGTATCCAAAGCTCAGGTGGACCACACCACAAATAAAAGTGGGGCAATGATTCTTACCGTTAAAACATTTGTAGGCCCACCGTAACGTTTATTTTTCATCCAATCTGTTCGTGAGGTTACATGGAAGAAGAGGAAAAACAAATATCATGTTTATCCAAAACTTCAGTGACCCCCCAGAAGCGTTTCAATGGTAGACGTTCAATCTCCCAATGCTCTCTGCAGTGTGGTCCACTTGATCTTTGGATCTGTCGCTCAAGCCTTACGAAGAGCTCGACAAATGAACGGACGGTTTGGATATAACGCATACATCATGATGGGACCCACATACTTAGTGACGTCAGCACATAAGCCAGATTGGTTGTGTGTGGTACACCAGCCCCAATCCGCTTCGGATACGGTGGACCCTGGATTATCGTACTATGGTAGAGCTATCTTTCTGCGGTACGTTTGGCAGGGTGATGTACAAATCGGGTCCGTCCAGATGTGGGAAACTATGGTGGATGGTTCTTTTCTTTTTCAAAAAGATCACTTATTAGGCAATCCTATCCATCTTATGATCTGTTGGCATTAAAGCGACGGTTGAAATTTTAAAAAAAACGGTTAACGGTCAACTATGCAGTGGGATAAACTGCGGAGAGAGTGTAAGGATAGGATTGTCTCATGGAAAGAATCCATCCTGGTGTCAGTGTACAGGTAGACCTGATCAATACACTACTGGGTCCCACGTACTTGAACCGTTCAGGTTCTCGTGACTACCGTGAGATATATCTCCGTAATCACGCTTCAAAGAAAGTTAAGAAATTGACAACTGTAGACAAAACCTTTTATCCAGCGGTTTTTTTTGAAGGAATACAAACTTAAGTGACCAACTTAGACTAGCACGTCCGGAGCAAATTTGAGGACGAAAAATACCCCATCTATCTATTGCTACGGATTTGCGGATCTCTAGGGCTACGGATTATAACTGTAGCTATAGGAACCGTAGCCGTTCTCACCACCAACCTCGACAATGGGGCAAGACATTGAAATGGGGTCGATCAAGTTGACCCGGTCGACTAGGTTAGTAGGATAGTGACTCGGGGTCGAACGAGTAGACTTGGTCGACCGAGTCAGTGGGATGTGATTTTTTGGGCCATGCTCCATCCATATTAAGTTAATTCAAATAGTTTTTGTTTTTTTTTTTTTTTCACATGGACACACCCCACGCACTCATGCTAGTGGAATTTCACCACCTATGGGTACTTGAACCCTTGACAGGGAGTAGAAACTCCTGAGAGTCTACCACCCGAGCAAGAGCAAGGACCATTTTCAAGTAGCATTTTCCTGCTGTAATATGAAAAGTGGCAGTTGCGATTTGAATAACATTTTTCTAATGCAAGATGAAAACAATATGAATTTGTGAATCTTTTCTTTCAAAATCATGCATCATGATGCATTCTTCTTGCATTTGGGCATCAAATACAATGGGGCAAATTTCACATGCATTATTTACCGAATCACCTCTGAATATAAACATGTATTGAACAATCATTCCTGTAAAAGAAATAAATTAGAGAGGCAAAGAACAAGAAGCGATCTATTTTTTAGAGAAGAAAATGAAAAATGATCCAACATTCTCATATGATGGTTAAATGATCTAACATGCATAAAATCCATCACATCCCTCAGGTAGACCATTCCTTGTTTGGCCTTGATCCAAAAATCAACTGATTCAACAATCGACCTGTTTAAAAGTATACAGAATGTCAGAAAACAACTAAATTCTCATGGTATGGCCAATATTGGGAATCGAAGAAGAAGAAGAAGGGACTTCTCTATCTATGACACTCTTATTCTAGAAACTCAAATTCCATTGAACTTAAGTGGGGAGTTCCACACTGTTGAGGGTCAAATAGTGCATATTAGACCCCAGTTATTACATAGATTTACAAACATGATACTGTTTAGCGCCCAGTTTTAACCGTATTTGTGATGCAGGGTATATTTGAGAGCATGAACTGCAAAAAGGTATTAAAAGCATGGATTTAACGTTCAGAATTCACCAAGACAATGGACGGACTCCTGGGGACCAAGATCGACGGAATTTACATGCCAGATATCTACAAAAAATTGAAAAACTAAAGCTCAAGTGGCCCGAAATTAGTCCAGAAGGCAAGATCAGAGTGTTCCCGCTCTCTGATTGACTTGAAACTTCATAGACGTGATGGGGGCCATAAATTAACTGTACACGTCAAATTTCAGCCATTGGATCCATGTGAAAGTGGCCCAGCAGAGAGATCAGAGGGTGTTAGCCATTAAAGTATATCTTGGCAATCCATAAGCGATCAAGGCTCAAAATTAGGCATTAGAAAGAGCATGAAAAATAACAAGCCCTGGTGAAATTTTATTTCATTTGAACGGTGCAATCAGGAGATACGGACGGCAAAAGTTATAACAAAAGAGAAAGGCAAATATGTAAATATATGTGCATGCATGGAATCCACGTGAAGTGGATTGTAATTTTAATAGTGAATATTGTCCACACATCGATCGAGCATGTGGCCCACCCTGAAGTCGGATCAATGTCAAACTAGAGGCCATGGGCTAACATTACTTACAGGAGCTGATGAAGGAAGTGGATTTCTAAGACGAATATTGCAGTGGACCCCACCTATTTTTTACAAACAATCCAAATATAACCTGCGAAAACGTCCAGTGACGGACGTGATAACCATTGGGTTTTGACAGTGGGCCCCACCCATTGTCCATATGTACAATCCAAACCGTCCATTCGCATTCCAAGGCCACTCTGATGGTGGACTAGGTGTCGAAATTTTGAGAAAGAACCACTGGAATGATCTCCAACCGTCTGATAGAGAATAGACGGCCGAATGGAAAATCCTATGGGTCACACCTAAATCGATCCAAAACCAGTCATATCTACATGTTTTTTCCTTGTAATTCCGGTGGACGGCATGGATTTCGCAAAGGATAGATGAAGTAGACTCCACCAAGAAATTTGCGTAGCCTTGACCCGTCCTAACGCTGTCCGTGCATAGCCTTGACCCGTCCTAACGCTGTCTGTCCGCTGTGAGTTGAGGTGGCCCACCACGATGACCAAATGGATGATCTGAGACGTCCATCATGTTTAGGGGAGGGTTTCGACCAAAACTCAGTTAGTTTCATGCACCCATACAGTCATTCAAACACGCAGAGTAAGGAACAAGCTGCCACGTTAAAAAATAGATGGGGTCCACTGCAATATTCGTCTTAGAAATCCACTTCCTTCATCAGCTCATATAAGTAATGTTAGCCCATGGCCTCCAGTTTGACATTGATCCGACTTCAGGGTGGGCCACACGCTCGACCGATGTGTGGATAATATTCACCATTAAAATTAAAATCCACTTCACGTGGATTCCATGCATGCACATATATTTACATATTTGCCCTTCTCTTTTGTTATAACTTTTGTCATCCGTATCTCCTGATTGCACCGTTCAAATAAAACAAAATTTCACCAGGGCTTGTTATTTTTCATGCTCTTTCTAACGCCTAATTTTGAGCCTTGATCGCTTATAGATTGCCAAGATATACTTTAATAGCTAACACCCTCTGATGTCTCTGCTGGGTCACTTTCACATGGATCCAATGGCTGAAATTTGACGTGTACGGTTAATTTATGGCCCCCATCACGTATATGAAGTTTCAAGTCAATCAGAGAGTGGGAACACTGTGATCTTGCCTTCTGGACCAATTTCGGGCCACTTGAGCTTCAGTTTTTCAATTTTTTGTAGATATCTGGCGTGTAAATTCTGTCGCTCTTGGTCCCCGGGAGTCTGTCCATTGTCTTGGTGAATTCTGAACGTTAAATCCATACTTTTAATACCTTTTTGCAGTTCATGCTCTCAAATATACCCTGCATCACAAATACGGTTAAAATTGGGCGTTAAACAGTATCATGTTTGTAAATCTATGTAATAACTGGGGTCTAATATGCACTATTTGACCCTCAACACACACATCCAAACAACCCCTAAAGCACTTCATCGAAACCAACTAACCATGTGAGACATCGAGGAAAGGAATTGATGTAGGCCAGACATACTCATTCAACTAAACAAACAGAATAAGAAAACCCAACTGATCATGGATACAGATTGTATAAATGAAAGATAAGGAAACATAAGATTTACTAATAATGCGAGCAACAACATGCAAAGTATGTACTTTAGTACTAGTTAAAGTATGCTTTTTAATTAATGGTAGTTAAAAACCATGTCTCTGCCGAAAGTTAGAACAACCAGTAGTTGGGCATAAGCAACTATACAAATTGAGATAACTCAGATTTCAATACAACCAGCTAAAAGTCAATGCAACCAAAACCAACACGGTGGAAGAAGCCTTTCAACAAAAGGTTAGGTTCGAATTGGCACAACAACTTAACCCATTTGATTAGTTTGCAATAGCCTTAAAAAAATTATTGAAATAATAGTATTCCAAGCATGTTATGAATTGGATTAAGCCATGTGGCATATTGACTATTATCTTAAAGCTTAGAACGGTCCAAAAGGGTCATACCCTAGCTAAAGGTGCATCTAAAATCTTATCCAAAATCAGGATCACACACTCCTAGGAATTGAGTGAGGCAACCTAGGAATTGAATGAGGCAAGATAAAAATTAAGCGAGGGAACCTCACAATTGAGCGAGACAACCTAGGAATTGAGTGAGGCAATTTAGGAATTGAGTGAGGGAAGGTAGAAATTCAGCGAAGCAAACTAAAAATTGAGCGAGGGAACCTAGGAATTGAGCGAGGCAACCTAGTAATTGAGCAAGGGAAGCTAGAATTTGAGAGAGGGAACCTATGAATTGAGCGAGGCAACCTATGAATTGAGTAAGAGAAGCTAGAAATTGAGTGAGGAAATATAGGATTTGAACGAGACAACCTACAAATTGAACGAGGCAACCTATGAATTAAGCGATGAAAGCTAGAAATTGAGCAAGACAACCTATAAATTGAGTGCGACAACCTAGGAATTGAGCGAGGCAACCTAGAAATTGAACGAGGCACGATAAAAACTGAGCAAGAGAACCTAGGAGTTGAGCAAGGCAACCTAGGAATTAAGCGAGGGAACCTATGAATTGAGTGAGGCAAGCTAGGAATTGAGTAAGGGAACATATGATTTGAGCAAGGGAACCTAAGAATTGAGCGAGGTAACCTACGAATTGAGCGAGGGAAGCTAGAAATTGAACAAGGAAAGGTAGAAATTGAGCGAGACAACATAAGAATTGACCAAGGGAAGCTAGAAATTCAGCGAGGCAAACTAAGAATTGAGCGAGAGAACCTATGAATTGAGCGAAGCAACCTAGGAATGTATGTAATGTTTGACGTAATGTTTATATTAAACCCATGAAATTATATATTTTACCTCAAAATGAAGAAATTCCAAGTCTTGGATATGCCACAAGCATATGATCACATCCGAGTGACTTACCAACGATTTTTATCTATTAATTTACATGAATAATATTTAGACTATGCAAATTATTGAGCGAAGGAACCTAAAAATTGAGTGAGACAACCTAGGAATTGAGCAGGGCAAGCATGAAATTAAGCGAGGCAAACTGAAAATTGAGCAGAGAAAGCATGAAATTCAGTAAGGCAAACATGAAATTGAGCAGGGCAATCATGAAATTGAACAGCCCAATCATGAAATTCAGTGGGACAAACTACAATTTGAGCGGGGCAAGCATGAAATTGACCGGGGCAAACTAAAACTTGAGCGGGGCAAGCATGAAATTCGTTGTGAATCAATGGTAGGTTAATATCATTCCTTGCCTCTACAACTGAACCATACAAGTAATAGGCAAAACTTAGGAAAATTTCACTATTTGGCGCTTTGGAATTAAGGTAGTTACCATGGATACACATAGTTCCGACACTTGGTTCATCTTCGAAACACAGAATACAATGCAAGTCTCTGATTCTCGAGCCTTGGTGAATAGATATCTAGAAGAGATTCTGGTTATTTGAAATCCCATATAATTGATGTGAAATTTTCCATTAATGTCCTTAGTTATAATATATGATAGGAGATGAGAAAATAAAAATGTGGAGTAGCTGGACATTGAATGAGACCGCTACATAAAAAATGTCGATAAATTTCATTACGAATATGCCGCAGTTATAACCATTTTCCTGCTTCTGTGTCGATTCATCGACTCTGACGGTCCACTTATTCCCTTCAAGAGTGGTGCTGTCTCTAGTGGCATGGAAGAGAATGGGGAGTGCATTTGTCATCCTTTTCATCTCCTGCTTGTACTTTAGTAATGAATTTGTGCAAAAACTATCCACAATAATGTGCAAAAACTATCCACAATAACGATTTCTCTTACTATAGGATAGATGACCAGCAAAAATCAGTGTGAATTTTCATAATTTATGGGCGCATATACCTATCCATGATTTTAAAAATAATATATTAGTCAAAACATGATAGAACGCATAATAGCCAGAGATGATGTTATGTGACAAGTGCATTACCTGTTCATAATACCAAATCGCTTTGGTGTATGGTTTATCTCGCTGCTTGGCAATTACGTAAGCCGTGGTCAAATTCATATTTTCCTTGCTCAATTTCTCGGTTGCCTCACTGAATTTCTACATTGCCTTACTCAATTCCTAGGTTCCCTCGCTCAATTTCTATGTTGCTTAGCTCAATTTCTAGATTCCCTTGCTCAATTCAGAAGATTTTTTTTATTCATAAATCTTATCTTCCAGAACCCCAGCCGAGGAATGAGGATAATCTCATTTGGCAGCTCAATCCTCGCAGTCATAATTATGCTAATTCTACCTACAAATCTCTTCAGGTGATTAAGAGGGCCCCCTTTTCCAGTAGATGAGATTATGATGAAAGGTATTATCTCAACGCTTCTTTTCTCTGTCTTGCCCTTAAAAATTGTTGAATCCAAAGCCCTCAAAGAAGAAAGATATCTCTCCTGATAACAAATGAGAGGGATCTCTCTTCTATATTATATCTATGAAGAAAGATACAGAGATCTTCTTTGTTCTATCTATTCCTCTATCTATATCTATTCCTCAATCTATGAGAGGATAGATAGTCTCTCAAAAAAAGTCATTCTCACCTTTGTTGATGATTTAACTAGCGCTCAATCTGTTGGTTGCCTCTCTAAATTTCAAGGTTCATTTGCTTAATTTCTAGCTTCCCTCGCTCAATTCTTGAGTTGCCTCACTGAATTTCTATGTTGCCTCACTAAATTTCTACGTTGCCTCACTCAATTCCTAGGTTCCCTCGTTCAATTTTTAGGTTGCTTCACTGAATTTCTAGCTTCCCTCGCTCAATTCCTAGGTTGTCTCGTTCAATTTATAGGTTGCCTCGCTGAATTTTTAGGTTCTCTCTCTCAATTTCTAGCTTCCTTTACTTAATTTCTATCTTCCCTAGCTCAATTCCTAGGTTTCCTCGCTGAATTTCCATGTTCCTCACTCAATTTGTAGGTTGCTTCGCTCAATTCCTAGGTTGTCTCGCTCAATTTCTAGGTTTTCTCGCTCAATTTCTAACTTCCCTCGCTCAAATCCTAGGTTGCCTCGATCAAATCCTAGGTTTCCTCACTCAATTTCTAGTTTCCCTCGCTCAATTTCTAACTTCCCTCGCTCAATTTCTAGGTTGCCTCGTTTAATTGGTAGGTTGTCTCACTTAATTTCTAGGTTCCCTCGCTCAATTTATAGCTTTCCTCGCTTAATTCCTAGGTTCCCTTGGTTGCCTCGCTTAAATCCTACGTTGCCTCGCTGAATTCCTATGTTGTCTCACTCAAATCCTAGGTTGCCTCACTTAATTCCTAAGTTCCCTCACTCAATTGCTAGGTTGCCTCGCTCAATTCCTAGGTTACCTCACTCAATTTCTAGCCTCTCTCGCTCAATTCCTAAGTTGCCTCGCTCAATTCCTAGGTTGCCTCGCTGAATTTCTACCTTGCCTCGCTCAATTTTTAGGTTCCCTCGCTCAATTTCTAGCTTCCCTAGCTTAAATCCTAGGTTGTCTCGCTGAATTTCTAGGTTCCCTCGCTTAATTTCTAACTTCCCTCGCTCAATTTATAGGATTTCTCACTGAATTTTTACGTTGCATCGGTCGTTTCATAGGTTCTTTCACTCAATTCCTACGTTGCCTCGCTCAAATCCTAGGTTGCCTTACTCAATTTATAGGTTCCCTTGCACAATTTGTAGCTTCCCTCGCTCAAATCCTAGGTTGCCTCGTTGAATTTCTAGGTTACCTCGCTCAATTCATAAGTTGCCTCGCTCAAACCTAGGTTTCCTCGCTGAATTTCTACCTTGCCTTGTTTAATTTCTAGGTTTTCTCGCTCAATTTCTATCTTACCTCGCTCAAATCCTAGGTTGCCTTGCTGAATTTCTAGGTTCTCTCACTCAAATTCTAGCTTCCCTTGCTCAATTTCTAACTTCCCTCGCTCAATTCCTAGGTTACCTCGCTCAAATCTTATGTTTCCTCGCTGAATTTCAACCTTGCCTCGCTCAATTTCTAGGTTTTCTTGCTCAATTTCTAGCTTCCTTCGCTCAAATCTTAGGTTGCCTCGCTGAATTTGTAGGTTCCCTCGCTTAATTTCTACGTTCCCTCGCTCAATTCCTAGGATTCTTCGCTAAATTTCTACGTTGCCTCACTCATTTCTTAGGTTCCCTCGCTCAATCCTATGTTGCCTTCCTCAAATCCTAGGTTGCCTCACTCAATTTTTAGGTTTCCTCGCTCAATTTCTAACTTCCCTCGCTTAATTTTTAGGTTCCCTCGCTCAATTTCTACGTTGCCTCGCTCAATTCTTAGGTTGTCTCGCTCAATTTCTAGGTTCCTTCGCTCAATTTCTAGGTTGCCTCGCTTAATTTGTAGCTTCCCTCACTTAATTTCTAGGTTTCCTTGCTCAATTTCTACCTTGCCTCTCTTAATTTATAGGTTCCCTCGCTCAATTCTAACCTTACCCTGCTCAATTTTCAGTTTGCCTTGCTCAAATTCTAGTTTGACCATGAAGTGATTGAATTGACCGCCAAGTGAATGAAATGGATTTTCGACCATCGACCCGATGGAATCTTGGAAAATAACTAAGTTGGTAGACTAAATTAGCTTCTGTTACTCCAAAATCATAGGTTGTGCGTTAAGTAATTCATTTTAATTTAGGAGATGCTTGTTAAATAAATAGATAAAGAAATTAATTAAAAGATAGAAAAATATTTTTGTATACTTATATATACATATTTATATAATTATGTATTAGAGAAAAATGTAAGGGAGAAAAATTTCTCCTTAGCAAAAAATAAATAAATAAAAAAATCTGTTAGACTTCGATGGCAGTGCCGCCATGGTTGGCACTTTTGTAGGTCCCATCATGAGGTCTGTGTTATATTCAAACCGTCCATTTATTGGGTGAGCTCATATTAAGGCTTGAAACAAAAAATAAGACAAATCTAACTATTACTACATTGTAAATAAGTAGTGGGGAATTGAACTCTATCATTGAAACCCTTTCAGGGATTATAGAAGTTTTGGATCATTATAAATTTTTTTTTTTCTTCATTCAGGCCTTTGTGACCTTATGAATAGATTAGATGGAAAATAAATGTTATGGTGGGCCTTACAAAATTTTTAACGGTGAAAATCAATTTCCCAGCTGCTCTTTGTGGTGTGGTCCAATTGATTTTTTGATATGATTTTTTTTTTTTTTTTTTTGATAATGCTCGGAAATGATCTCCAATTATGAATGAACGTAATAGATATAATAAATATATAGCCGTGGGGCCATATAACTTTGATCTCTTTTAAGCCGTTCGTACAACTCTCGGTTGGTGGAGCGTCGGCGCTCGTCTTCGCAGTGAGAGGGGTAGTTTCGTCCTCACAGTTGTTGTCCGCACGTGCTAGTCTAAGTTGATAACTTAAGTTTGTATTCTTTCGTAAAAACCGCTAGAGAAAAGGTTCCGTCTACAGTGGTCATTTTCCCAAGAAAGTTTACATTTTCTTACGGTGTCCCGTCTAGCGTAAATCTTTGATGATCTGGCAGAGTATGAAAGATGATGCACCGGCGCTTAGAAATTAGGTATAGAAGCTATAGTTATACAAATTTATCTGTCCAAATTATGTTTCTTTCTATTATCGTATCATGAGCTGAAATTTACTCTTAATTTGATTATTCGACTATCGGATTGGAGGATATTTTTTTGAACGGTTGAAAAGGAAAAATATCAAATGTTTTATTTGAAAAAACAAGCCTCCATAAATCAGAGTTAGGATTTCCTAACTAGTTATATTTTAGCATATGATTTTATAAAAGTGGATCCCACAAATTAAGCGGTTTAGATTGCGTATTTGTACGCCACATAGACAGTTTCTAAGTGCTTGTGCATCAAGCGTCCTAGGCTGCTAGAGTATAAAATAAAACCCGCAGTCTAAGCTCAAAAAATACCAGGACCATAGGACCTCCACTCGAGGATTTTCACACTTACCCAAAAGGTGGAGTTTTTTAATTTGATTGTAGACCGTTGATGTATTTTTCTTGTTTTAGGATTGTCCCATCAAGGGCATGTTTGGGGCATGGTACATGATCGTGGGACACGAATGGACGGTTTCAATTGTAGAATTGAAAACCCGAGTATACTCTTGAAAGCCTCCGGTCCAGGATGCTATAATTACTCAAGTACGTACGTACGAGTGAGGATCCAGTGCTATCACTGCCATTTAAGATGTTTTAAAACATTTGATATCCAGAGATTCAATGATGTGCATGAAATCCGGACCTTTCATTTATTGGTAACCACAGTGGATGAGCATACTGCCAAAAACCGCATCAGAAACAATGATCCTAGCCATTGATTGAAGGACTTCCTCAAGTCAATGGCTCTGATCATCTGAATAGAGTTAGGGGTCTTGTGGCTTGTAACGATAGAGGACCACGTGTACAGAGAGAGAGAGAGAGAGAGAGAGAGAGAGAGAGGGAGAGAGATTCAGTGCCTCGCACGGTTTACAAATTCCACATGCGTGTGTAGCGACGCGCATCCACACGCACGCACATGTGCCAGAAACACGAGATCTGAAGTTTTCATCTCGTTGGACAGAATACTTGGATCTTCTTTCTCAAAAATCACATGGGTTAACTCCTCACGTGGACGCAATATATAAAGTAAGATGAGAATTAAATTCTTTCCTAGCCGTCCATTTGTTTTATATGTGGTCGCCTACCTGATGTGAGAAATGGCCTCATTTTCAGGATATAAGATCCAAACGGTGCAGACGACCTGAAACAAAAATCTGATTTAGCACTCGTGTCTCTACTTGACACGTGTTCTACCTCAACAATCAAAACTGTAGGTGGGCCACAGCAGTGCCATCATAAAGATGGCACACGTGTATGATGATCAGATACGTTCGTCCAATTCGATCTTCCATTGATTCCTTCAAGTCTATCCTCAACAATCTAAAAAAATTAAAATTTCCCTTTTGATGTCCATTTATACTCCAGAGATAGAAGGCCAGGATCGTCCAGGAATTTCCGCCTGTGATCTACTATCTGTGGCACGTACTGGATGAATGGTCATGATCTCATCCACATTTTCCTATGCATCCTGAGGCACCGGAAATCAGCTCCTGACGGCAGAAAGGCCAGCCAAAGCTCAACGTACAGGGTCCCGTTCCCGAATCTAATAAAAATATTGATACTCGGGAAGAGCGTGATGGATGATACCCGGGCAGTTAGAAATTACTTAAAAATTGCAGACTTCAAATACAATTACTTTTAAATAAACTGTCCAAACCAAGGGACGAAGTTTAGATGCATCGTGAACAAAACATCGCACTTAGTTGGTTATATGACTATTGGATTGGTGGACATTTGTTGGACGGCTAAGAATGAGGGGAAAGAAAATTAAAATTTCCAATGGTCGTTTTTCAACAAACAAAGCGTTTACGAATAAGAGGTCGTGATTGTTCAACTAGTCTGATTTTTCCAGTGGGCTGTACACCTAATCCGCTCTCCGAATAACTTCCTGGATCCGAGCGGATTAGGTGAGACACCGGATCTACTGAGTTGGGTGGGACACTGACTGTGAAGCCCTCTGTGATGTATATGACTACATCCATGCCTTCCATCTGTATTTAAAGCTTATTTTAGAGCGTGATCCAAAAAATGAAGAAGATCCAAATCCCACGTGGACTATGGTACCGGAAACAGTGATGATTGACAATTAAAAATTTCTTGTGGGCTACAAAAGCTTTGGATCATGATGATATTTGTGTAGTCTCTTCATTTAAGTGTTTTTTACCTTATCAACGGGTTGGATGGAAAATAAACATTTTGGGAAACTATGAAATTTTAAATGGTGAGGATTCAATCACTCTTGCTGTTTCGTTGTGGTGTGGTACACCTAAGATTTGAGTCAGTTTCTTTTTTTGGATAATGATTTAAAATGAGCTGTAAAAATGTTTGGACGGTGTGGATTTAAGCTACATACATCACTATGAGCCCATAGGGTCCCACCCACCGTCGTCGATCCGGGTCTCACTTAATCCTATCCCGTTTTGACTCTATTCTCTATTCAGGGATTGGTGAGCTACATGAACCGAAGGGCGAAGATTCCTAAGAGAGGAATGCGATGGGACTCGCGCGACTGAGATTGAGAAAATAGGTTACAGGACGCGCAAGATCCTGGCCATTCATAAGGTGGGATCCACTGTCAACATGTCCAGTCTCTCTCAGGCTCGACTACATTGAATTTTGCCTTTTGGTTGAATGGTGACGTTGTTGGCCACGTGTTGAACGGTTAGGATCTTACCATTTGGAAACTTTCAGGGCTACCTATTGCCGGCCCGTATCCAACCCGTGTAAGTGGGTTGAATTCGGATCCATGGTTTGGCATGGCTGATCCACCGGTGTGGTGGGATTTTTGGTGGATTTTGTAGATATTGGCCTTTCAACGGCCCATTGACACGTGGCTTAGCTCACACATGTCATCACCCATGTCATCATCTGCGCCATCATCATGCATGATCTATGCTGTCATCCTTATCATTATCCATGTCGTCATCTGCACCATCATCTATGACCCATTTGTACCCATGTGATGGTATGCATGGTTTACATGAGCTTAGCGTTATAACCGAACCATGGTAACGACCCTCTCGAAATGCCTATAAAAGGAGGCGAGCAAGAGTCCAAAAATAAGCGTAGAGCCGAACAGAGATAGGATGGGGAGTGAAAGATGCCTTGATAATTAGGAGAAGGGTTCCAGACAAAGGCTTTTGCTCTCAGGAATCTCTTCCATTTTCTTGATCTTTTCTATCATATTTCACTTCATTTTGTGTTCTATTTTAACTTCAAGTTTAATATCATATTTTCAATTTATCTTTTCTATCATATTTCACTTCATTTTGTGTTCTATTTTAACTTCAAGTTTAATATCATATTTTCAATTTATCTTTTTTTAGTATGCATATTCTAACTCTTCCAATTCCCTACTTTGAATACTTGAGTAACTGAGCTCTGCTCTAACATCATAAAAATTATATTTTATAGTTGCCTCTCTTAAGAATATTTTATATAAGGAAATATGACTTTAATGAATAATAAAAAAAGCTATGTTTTTTTCTTTTTCATATTTCCATTTAAAGAAATATTTTATCGGTTTTGTTATGGAGAGATCCGATCTCGTGGCGAAACGTTAACCGGACTTGAAGTATGAGTTGAGGCGCCCAAGGCATGATCCATCTGATCAAGACTACATCATCGCAGCAACAACACGCGAACGTCTTCGAGACAAAGCCAGCTTGGAGTTGGTCCTAATTGTCAGATCAGATGACGCGCTACCCCCAACTCCGATGCGCTTAAGTCAGTCGGATCGAATTTGATATGACTGGTCGGATGGTGTCCTACTCGGAGCGTTCTTTGATATGGCCTGATAAGCCGAGCTGAGCAGACCTTCTGACGTGCGTGTCCCACTCGCTTTATATGGAAACTGCCGATAACTTTGCTCGCAGATGTGCACGATTCGCCAGATACGCAGCGCAATCAATAGATTGCGGGCAGTATCTCCATGATCCCAAAATTCCTCTGATCTTGCCGAGATCATCGGATCCGGACCGCCCCACAGGCAAGTATAAATAGCCCGCAGTGTTATGTCTACAGGTACGCGAAATCGAGCTCTCTTCTACTCTACCTAGACCCTGATTCCCTTGTCTTGACTTATGCATCGGAGGGTCCATCGGCTTAGCCAGGGTCACCTTTGCCTTTCCCCTTGGTGCAGGTTTTAGGGATGATACGCAGAGGATGGAGTAGAGAGAGGGCCGACCAGATTTTGTCATCAACATTTTTTGGCGCCATCTGTGGGAACTTGAAACTAGAAGTCAGGTTCTCATTCACCTAAGCAATGACGAGGAAGAAGAAAGCTGTAGTAGTGGAACCGGTGCCGAGCGAGCAGGCTCGGTTATCATCAACGCTTCATGCCGAGTCCGCACCAGGACCTTCTCAACTTTCTCGTAATCGGTCGAATAAATACCGCACCATGCAGAACGAGATCCAGGCCCTGCGCGATGAGATCAATAAGATGAAGTAGCAGAGGAAACCAGAGTCACGTCCGGTTCAGGAACAGCCTGTTCTCGAACCGGTGGGATTCTTCATGGAGACCCGCTTTGTGCCAAGGAGTGCAAGACCTGAAGCCCCCCAGCATTCAGGGGTGCCGTGTTAAGGACAGAACCCTCCTGCGGTGCATGGCGAGGGATCCGCATGGAATGCCACTACCCGGGTTTCCACAACCGTTCATTCCGTTACGTTCGCTCTGCCGCTGTAAGACCCGTATCTTAGTTCGTACTGTTCCGTAGACTTTCGCGGTCTTACCGGTCGAATTCCGGCAACCTTCGACCCTTAATCGATACTTGCGCACGACCCTGATTCATATGCCGTCAACCCGTATTGACTCAACCCAAGACCATTACCATAGCGACTGCGCCATCGCTGCGGTTCCGATGCCGTGACTTGCGCGCCGATGCGATACCCTGGTCAAGAGATGTGGGCCAATGTTCGATGCGAGAAAAACACCGCGCGTTGCGAAATCCAAGAGAATCTTTACGATTTGTCACATCAATCCCATCAATCAATCAATCCATTAATCCATCACATGTCAAATACATGTCAAGTACTGTTCACTCCGCAAGTGCAGGGTTGTGATGTAGTAATAACTCGGTAAGACCGAGGTCGAATCCCAAGGGACTGAAACTTGTACGTTATCTAAAATTAAATAGAATTTGAACTAGAAAAAGATGAATTCTAAATCAAGTATAAATTGAGGAATAATGATGGAATAATTATCTAAACTTAAGAGAAATCAGAGGAAGAGAAACTAGGGATTCAGAGGATCCACTTGTAGAGATCAGGGAGATCTTATGCATGTTTCATGAAAATTAACTGAACTGTCATTGATCTAGTTTTTAAGAGATGAAAGGTATATGAATTAGAATGGATTCCATCACCAAACCATGCCCAAAAGACTATGGCAAACAACAGAATTAAACGAATTACCACCCAATCACATGTATGAAAGTTAGGAAGGGTACCGTCATCAAACCATGCCCAGGAGACTATGGTGAATAACAGGACGTCCTGACGTCATAAACATAAAAGTATAAAGACATGATCAAAGCTATTGCAGACCCATTGTAATTTTAGTCACAACAGACCATTAAAGACTAAAACATGCCATTAATTAAACTAGCATCAACATTAATTCAATTCATAAATTAAATAAAAAATTCATAAATTAAACTCTCCCATCTCACTACAAGCTTCACCTCCTAGCCCTAGCTAGGAGGTTTAGCCCAACATGAATAGGCTAGATATCTCAAAACAAAATAAAATAAAAAAAATAAACAAACTCAACTCTCTCTCTTGCAGACGTCCGACCTGAGCCTTCCTTCCCAGCTCTGAATCTTCCTCCCAAGACTTGAATGAATGCTCCCCATGTCTAAAACCTTCTTATATAGCTGCTGGAGTGGTGAAAATCGAATTTGAATCAGATTTGGAAAGCTATGCATGCCCATTGAAAGCTTTTCCGTAGCCAAGTTCGGTGCCTCGAAACACGCCACTTTCCTCGCTCAAATTCCAAAGAAACACCGTTCCTTAGTACTTTCTTGGGTCCTCTATATGATAGACGGTTCAGATCTGCCATATGATCAAAGATGGTGGCCAAAACTGCCTGAAAAAGTCAGTTTTTACGGATGTGCGAAACCTTTCGCACCATTTCGCTGTTGTGATCGGTGGGCCCCACAGAAGCATTTTCTGGAAAATCCACCTCATCCATTGGATTCAGGACGAAATTTCAGTCAAGAATGGGTAGTTTTGAACGTCCATTGACGTGGCCCAGAGAAGAAATCACAAAAGGATCAGTTTTGAACGTTGCAGGGCAGCCCTTTTGTGGCTTCTGTATCTCACACGTGTGCACGCATGGGTGAAAAGTGACAACATGATTTTGAAGTATTCAATGCCGTCTACACAGTGGACGGGGCCCACTAGCTTCCGCAAAATGGCCAGCGGCCGTGCATTACGCGACACATTTTTTTTTTTTTTTTGAATTGGAGAAGGAAACGTCGGTCAGCGGCACTGATCGACTTTGGGCAATTACGTGCACGGCTAGTGCACATGTGCACTATGCACACTCAAGCTAAAGTGGGGTCCACTATGATATTTTTACAAAATCTGATCCAACCATCTGATTGGTCTCCTCATTTAAGGCGTTGATACCAAATTCGAGGTAATTCCAGATATCAGGTGGGCCCAGAATCGATGATTTATAAGCTGATCGGTCAGTTGGAGCACTTTTATAGTGATCCAAGAGCTGAAATTTGAAATGTATGGTTAATTTATGGCCCTTATCTCATGTATAAAGTTTCGAACCGATCAGATGTCGGGAATCATGTGATCTTGCATTCTAGATGCGTTTCAAGCCACTTGAGCTTCAGTTTCTTAGTTTTCTCGGATTTCTGACCATGTATATCCGTTAATCTTGGTCCTCTGAAGTCCGTCCATGCCCTAGTGATCATCAGAACGTTAAATCTAAACTTTTGGCATCCTTTTTCAGTCAACTCTCCTAATCACACCCTGCAACAAAATACGATTAAAACTGGGCATTAAACAATATTATGCTCGTAAATTCAAGTAATAAATGGGGTCTAATATGCACTATTTGACCCTTAACAAGTACATATCACCTTTCACCCATACCCAATCAACCACAAAAGTCAAAAAAGGTCTTATAAACCCATGCTTTTCTTACACAAATGGCCACAAAAGTCAAGATTTCCTTACACACCCATCACTCACCACATCTATCCATCACCCATCACTCTCTCTCTCTCCCTTTACAACTCTCTCTCTTTCCCATTTTCAAATCACATTCCAAAGCTAAAGAAAAATCACACGTCTAAGCCTCTCTCCATTTCTCTCAAACTACAAGTGTGACACACCTTCCCACCCTCTCCATCCCAAGATCTCCCATCCTAGCCATCCATTTCTCATCTCCTCCATTAGGATTGAAGCTTAGGTGCTAAGGAGCCCATAGGAGCAAGAAGATCGGACGGTGGGTGCTTGATAATACTAGTTTTTCATATTTTTGAGATGGGCCAAGTGAGGCCAACCGATCAATGGTTTGGATCTCACTTGGGACCCTATGTTGTGGCCGATGGACCACTTTGATCATCATGATCATCCATGATGGAGCCATTCTCTATGGACCCCATCATGATGTTTATTTTATCGCATTAGGAAGGTCATCTAAACCGTCCATATTGGTGGGAAAAGGATCTTCACCGTTGATTTTAGATTTCGGTAGTCCCACATGCCGGGGTCCCTCCATCACAAGCGTGTCTCACTCTCTATCTCTCTCTCCTTCATTTTTCATATTTTTTCTTTCTATTATAATATGGTTGTGTGGCCCACTTGAATGGACCCCACATTGAAGTATTTATTTTGTCCGAGCTTTCTTCATGTGGGGCCCACCTTATATGTTGTACCCTTATCATCCATCAGTGGTGGCCCACCTAATCAGGGCCCACCACGATGTACTTCTTCAAGGACCAAACCGTCCAGCGTCTGGGACGCTGGACGTCCTTGTAAAAAGAAAAAGAAAGGAAGCTTTTGGGGTGGTCCTCTCATAGGCCCCACCTTGATGTATGGGTACAATCCAAGCCGTTCATCCTCTTACCGGCCTCATTTTAGCCGTTGAGTAGAAGAATGGGCCTGATCTGAGCATTTGGTGAGCCATAGCACAGGGAACTTTAGTGGTTACCCTTAAAAATATTTCCTGATGATTTTATGCATCCAAAAATCCCGAACTTTGGACTCTTTCCGCCTGTTGCGAGCCGTAGAATCCCATGGACGGATTAGATTAACTTGATATGGGCCCCACCTGTGGAAAACCACAGAAAAACCAAAATAGAAGAGAGAGAGAGAAAGGAAGAAGCAGTTGCTTGCTGCTGCTGTCAGACAGTGCAGGCAGCGCCTGCGCTGTTGCCAGGCGGGCGGACGGACGACAGAGACCCACGACCTCCAGCCGTGGGCCCCACCTTGATTTTATATGCCATCTAAACCGTTCATGAGGTGGGCCCCCTCCAAGTCTCAGCCAAATCCAACGCTTAGGTGGCCCACACCGCAGGAAACTGTGGGATTGAACCTCTACCATTGAAACTCCCTTTTGGGCCAACAGAAGTTTCAGATCAAGTTGAAATTTGTTTTCCCCTTTAGTCTAGGGTTGTGTGACCTTATCAACGGATTGGATTTCAAATAAACATTTCAGTGGGCCCCACATGGGACCCACAGCGATGTATGCGTTTGCATCCACCGTCCAGGCGGACGGTGGTGCCCTCCATGATGTATGTGTTTGCACCCACCGTCCAGCGGATGGTGGGGCCTGCTGTGGTGCCTATGCATGTGTGCATGCGTGTGGGTGGGTGTGTATGTGTGGGGTTGTGCATGTGTGCGTGTATATATATATATATATATATATATATATATATATATATATATATATATATATTATATTGTATATTATATATATATATATATATATATGTATATATACATATATATATTATATTATATTATATAATATACCTGATAGTGGGCCTTGTGGGCCCCACCATGATGCATGGGTTGCATCTAATCCGTCTAACCATCTTAGAAGCTCATGGGTAAAAAGAATGAGCCAGATCCATAGTCCAAGTGGACCCCACCTTGGCATGTTTTAAGTCCCATCTTAATCCAGTGGTAGTAGTCCATTGGTGGCCCACTTTGATGTGGATGTAAGGCCTATTTGATTCATATAAGGCCTATGGGTCGGTTCAGGCCCATTTTGATTCATATAAGGCTCATGGGTTTAGGCTCATTTGACATATAAGGCCTATGGGTTTAGGCCCATTTGTTATGTATAAAGCCCATGGGATTAGGCCCATTTAAGACACATAGGGCCCATGTGCTTAGGCCCATTTTGATATACTCGGAGGCCCATGGATTGTGACCCATTGCAATGTACCTAAGGCTCATTGGTGAAGCCCAGTAATGCGTGTAAGACCCGTATCTTAGACCGTACCGTTCCGTAGACTTCTGCGGTCTTTCCGGTCGAATTCTATCAACCTTCGATCCTTAACTGGTATTTGCACGTGACCCTGATTCGTATGCCGTCAACACATATCGACTCAACCCAAGACCTTTCCCATAGCGACCACGCCGTCGCTGCGGTTCCGATGCCGCGACTCGCGCGCCGAAGCGATACCCTGGTCAGGAGATATGAGCCAGCATTCGGTGCGAGAAAAACGCCGCGCGTTGCGAAACCTAAGAGAATCTCTACCCAATGTCCCATCCATCAATCCCATCACATGCCATCAATCAAAGTACACATCACCTCACACTCTTCCCCAAGAAACCCCTGAAGTCAACACTCTTCTTACAAAAGTACAAATCTATCACTCACCCATCACACCCATCTCTCTCTCTCTTACACCTCCCCCTCTCATCTCTCTCCCTCATTTTCTCTCCAAGCAACTCTCGCCCATGGCTCTCCATGGGAGGAGCTTTGTGTGGCCACTCTCTACCATCCAATCCAATCTTTCAAAGCCAATCTCAGCCGTTGGATCACACCCATTCGGGCCCTAGATTGCATTGGCGGAAGAAGGAAGGGAAGATAAAAAGTAGGTGCTTCTCTCACTCCCTCTTCATTTTTTTTTAAAAATATATATATTTTTGTGTGATGATTTGGCTGTGTGGCCCACTTGGATGGAACCCATCATGAAGTATTTTACCCAAGCCGTCTATGAGTGGGGTCCACCTTATGAGTGTTGTACCCATACCATTCATTGTGTGGTGGCCCACTTGAATATAGCCCACCTTTACTGTGAGGACTGTCCAGCATCCAGGGACACTGGACGTCTCTGTGAAAACTCAAATATTTGCTTGGTTACAAGTTTGTGGGGTGACCCACTCATACACTCCCTACTTTGTTGTATGTGTTAAATCCACGTCGTCTATTCTATACACCAACCCATTTTAAGCGTTGAGCCAGAAAATGAGGTTGATCGGATCATCGGATGGGCCATAACTTAGTAAATAGTGGGTGTAGCTACCAGTGAAGTGTAATCTAACGTGGGCCCAGCTCCACAGCTCAGGTAGTAGACGGAGTGGGAGGTGCCTCATTTCAACACTGAGGTCTTGGCATCCATCCCTAGTGGGGGTGGGTATCATGGACATCCAGATCCATAGCTCAACTGGTAGGCTGAGCGGAGTTACCTCATTGCAACATTGAGGTCTTGACATCCATCCCTTATGGCAGTGGCAGCAGTGAAGTGTAAACTGACATAGGGCTATGGGACCCACTCATGTCATCCATCCATTTTGGGAGGTGCTGGTGTACCTGGACAAGGTCTGAGCAGTGCTGGTCCTCTCTGATGTGCCAGGAGCCCCATGGATTTAAAGTATAATGTTGCATGTTATGATGGCCTGACTATAGAGAAGAGCTCGGCTCGGACTACCTGTGTGTTGTTGGTTACCAGGTCAGCTCGGCTCAACCCACCTGTGTATTGTTGTTTGGTCAGGTCGGCTCAGCCTACTTCTGTGTTGTTGGTTGTTAGGTCGGCACGGCTCACCTGTGTGTTGTTACCAGGTCAGCTCGACTCGGCCCACCTGTGTATTGTTGTTCGGTCAGGTCAGCTTGACCTACCTGTGTGTTGTTGGTTACCAGGTCAGCTCGGCTCGGCCCACCTGTGTATTGTATTTTGGTTAGGTCGGCTAAGCCTACCTGTGTGTTGGTTGTCAGGTCGGCTCGGCTCGGCTCACCTGTGTGTTGGTTGCCAGGTCAGGTCGGCTCGACCCACCTGTGTATTGTTGTTTGGTCAGGTCGGCTCGACCTACCTGTGTGTTATTGGTTGTCAGGTCGACTCGGCTCGGCTCACCTGTGTGTTGTTGCCAGGTCAGCTCGGCTCGGCCCACCTGTGTATTGTTATTAGGTCAGGTCGGCTCGGCCTACTTGTGTGTTGTTGGTTGCCAGGTCGGCTCGACTCGGCTCACCTGTGTGTTGTTGCCAGGTCAGCTCGGCTCGCCCCACTTGTGTGTTGTTGTTCGGTAAGGTCCCCTTAGCCTACCTGTGTGTTGGTTGCTAGATCAGCTCGGCTCGGCCCACCTGTGTGTTATTGTTTGGTCAGGTCAGCTCGGCCTACCTATGTGTTGTTTGCTATAGTGGTTAGGAAATGAGCCGCTAAACAGGCTCTCATCGTGGACGCCTTGGACCCTCGAGGACTAACAGAGAGTTCATCAGTGGAGGATCTGGAAAAAGTTCCCCTTGATGAATCAGACCCGGGCAAGACTGTCCAGTTCGGGTCATCATTGAGCGGAGGAACGAACTACTAGCCTTCTTGAGGTAGCATCGAGATGTCTTCGCATGATCGCATGCGGATATGCTGGGAATCTTTCCTGATGTACTGGTTCATAGGTTGAACGTGGACCCAGATCATAAGCTGGTCAAGCAAAAGAGAAGGCCGTTTGACGCCGAACGATATGAATCCATTGCCGAGGAGGTCTCCATCCTGCTTGATGCGTGCTTCATAGAAGAAGTTTACTACCCTGACTGGATAGCAAATGTTGTACTCGTCAGGAAGTCCAACAGGAAGTGGCGGGTCTGTGTAAACTATTCCGATTTGAATAAAGCGTGTCCCAAAGACAGCTTCCCGTTACCTCGAATTGACCAACTGGTGGACAGCACGACCGGACACGAGTTACTCTCGTTTTTGGACGCTTATTTCGGATACAACCAGATCACTATGCATCCCCCAGATAGGTAAAAGACTACCTTTGTCACTGACAGAGGGCTCTACTGTTATCGGGTCATGTCGTTTGGCCTGAAAAATGCTGGGGCAATATATCAGAGGCTGGTGAATCAGATTTTTGCCAAACAGATCGGGCGCACCATGGAGGTGTACGTGTACGACATGCTAGTGAAGAGTACTCAAGCCTCCAACCACCTTTTTGACCTCGGAGAAACATTCAGCGTCCTCCGACAATATCAGATGAAGCTTAACCCTGCTAAGTGTGCGTTCGGAGTTGAGTCAGGGAAGTTCCTTGGCTTTTAAGTCAGCCAGCGAGGGATCGAAGCCAACCCAGATAAAATCAAGGCCCACCTCGACATGAACTCGCCTCAGACTTAAAGGAGATACAACGTCTCACGGGAAGAGTTGCCCCCCTCGGACGCTTCATATCCAAAGCTACAGATAAATGCCTTCCCTTCTTCCAGCAGCTGAAGGATCATAAAAGGGCGAAGTGGACGCCAGAGTGCGAGCAGGCCTTTCAGCAATTGAAACAGTACTTGGGTTCTCCGGCCCTATTGTCCAAGCCCGAAGAAGGGGAGCCTCTACTCCTCTACCTCGCTGTCTCGGCTTCAGCTGTCAGTTCGACTCTGATTAGAGAAGTCAGAGGTAAGTAGTACCCCGTGTACTATGTAAGCAAAGTCATGGTACCAGCTGAAACAAGGAATCAGTCATTGGAGAAACTAGCACTCTGCCTCGTCGTAGCGGCCAGAAAATTGTGGCCATATTTCCAAGCCCACTTCATAAATGCTAACGGACTCTCCTCTGAGGCAGGTCCTCCAGAGATCTGAAGTGTCAGGTCGGATCACCAAGTGGGCCGTGGAGCTCGGAGAGTTCGACATTCAGTTCCGCCCTAGGGTGGCAATCAAGGGTCAAGTGGTAGCCGATTTCATTGCCGAATTCACCGCTCCGAGTGAGGAGCAGATCAGTAAAGAAGTTGAGATGACACCACCCGTCCCGCTGAGCGAGCAAGAGGCAGTGTCGGATCCTGGATGAATCCTTTATGTTGATGTGTCTTCCAACATTAAAGGAGCAGGAGCCGGTGTTGTCCTGCTTGCACCTGATTCAGCGACAATCCAGTACGCAATCAGGCTTGGATTCAAAGCTTCAAACAACGAGGCCGAGTACGAAGCGTTGTTAACTGGGATCAGGCTAAAAACAAGTCTAGGCGTTCAGACCCTGTAAGTCCGCTGCGACTCACAGCTGGTAGTGAACCACATCTCCTCAGAGTATGAAGCCAAGGAAATCAGAATGATCGCCTACCTTGAGGAGGCAAGGAAATTAATTGAAAAGTTTTAGAGTTGTACTATCTGACAGATCCCCAAAGCCGAGAACTCCTGGGCCGATGCATTGGAAAAATTCGCCTCTTCCTCTAAGGGAAAGATCCCGCGTTTCGTCCCGGTCGAGTTCATTGAACACCCGAGTATCGCCCAGTCAAAGAAGGTCAATCCCGTCCCGTCCAGTCCATTCATAGTTGGATGGACCCGATCTTTAATTATCTATCAACCGGTGAAACTCCCAGGGTCCGAGCGGCGCGGTACACCATATTGGACGAAGTGTTGTACAAGAAGGGGCATTCTCAGCCTTACCTTAGATGCCTCCGACCGGATGAAGCCGACTACGTAATTCGAGAGATTCATGAGAAAATCTGCGGAAACCATTCTGGCAGTCGCACCTTAGCCATGAAGATACTCCGACAAGGGTACTTCTGGCCTACCCTTAAACAAGACTCCAAGGACTTTGTTCAGAAGTGTGACAAGTGCCAGCGTTTTTCTGCCGTGCCGAGGCAACCAGCAGAGGAAATGACTCCCATGAGTGGGCCATGACCGTTCGTCCAATGGGGGATCGACATCATCGGTCCCTTGCCCACTGGGAAAGGACAGGTCAAGTTCGCTATAGTCGCACTCGACTACTTCACCAAGTGGGTCGAGGCAGAGCTAGTTGCGAGGACCATTGTTTCTGATAACGGCCACCAATTCGATAATGACAAGTTCCGTAGTATGTGTCAAGGGCTTGGCATTGTAAACGCTTACTCATCTCCTCGGCACCCACAGTCGAATGGACAGGTAGAGGCAGTTAACAAGATCATCAAGCATCACCTTAAGACAAAGCTGAAAAAAGCAAAGGGAAATTGGGCCGAGGAGCTCCCCTTCGTCCTCTAGGCTTACAGGACCACAACCCAGACTTCGACGGGTGAAACTCCATTTTCGTTATCCAATGGCTCAGAGGCAATGGTGCCAGTAGAAATCGGACTCTCTACGGCGCGGGTAATGAGCTTCGAAGAAAATCATAACTCCGAGCAGATCGCTGCTAATCTGGACTTGCTCAAAGAACTCAGAGAGGTTTTCAAGCTCCGAACGGCGGCTCGGCACTAACAGGTAGCGCGCTTCTACAATTCAAAGGTCAAAGTCAGGCGCTTCTGACCAGAAAATTTAGTCTTCCGACGGGTCTTTCAGAACACGGCTGAGCCGGGGGCAGGAGCACTCGGACCCAACTGGGAGGGACCATATCGTGTAGTCAGATCTACCAAACCGGGCTCGTACCACCTGAAAGACCTCGAAGGCTACTAGCTCCCTCATCTCTAGAATGCTGAACATCTGAAGATCTACTTCCTATGAGGAACTAGCCTTTTAAGGCTCATGATAAAGTGTCTCGAAGTGACTAGCCTTTAAGGCTCTTAATAAAAATTCCATTCGGCTTCGGATGTTTACTTCACTATCTTAGTTAGTACGACTATAACCTAATGATCCGACCCCTAAGGAGTCGGAGCCTAATCTTACAAAGATCGACAAGGCATCCATTTGGAAAAAAAAAGCCTAATCATAATCTGATTCTCCAGTGGAGTATTCGGCTCGACATACGATAATAAAAAGCTCTCACCCGAAGAGCGATGAACCGAGCACTCCAAAAGATCGGAGCTCACGATAATGAAAAGCTCTCACCCGAAGAGCAAAGAACTGAGCACTCCAAAAGATCGGACCCCACGATAATGAAAAGCTCTCGCCCGAAGAGCAACGAATCGAGCACTTCAAAAGATCGGACCCCACTAAGACTTGGGCCGAAAACGGAAAGCAACAAACAAGGGACTAAGCCTGTAAGAAGAAATAAGCTCGACAGCATCCCACAATAAGACAATGTAAAAAAAATTACTTTTCATTGAATCCCCTCAGAGGGGTAAAAAGTACATTGGTAGTTTTTTTTAAAAAATAAAATCAAAACAATAAAACATCTTCAGGACGGAGGAGGAGCTTGGGTATCAGGGGCTTGGTCCGAGTAGACGACTTCGGCCGGGGCATCTTCCGAGTCGTCAAGCAGGAGGGAATCAAGATCGAGGTCTGGGTATAAACCCAGAAGTGCCTCGAGACACACATCGAAGCCGCGGTTGTAAAACGTCGCTGCCTCGGCGTCCCTCTCCTTGGAGGTTTTGAAGTCTTCAACTACAGCGGTAACTGCCGCAGCCGAGGAAGCCTCATCCTTGACCCGCTGAGCCTCCACAGCCTGGGCGATGGCTCGGGCTTGTTCTTCAGCCGCCTCGGCCTTAACACAGTTCAGGGCTTCACCGAGCCGAGTGGTCTCCATGGCCAAAGAGTCCACGTGAACCCTGGCACGGGTCAGCTCAGCGGACGCTGCATCGCCACTCTTCTTAAAGTCATCTGCCTTGTCCTGTAGATGCAGCTCCCTGGCTTCCAGGTCAACGAAGACTCCCTACAGTCGCCTAACCCTGGCCCTCTCACCCGTGAGCTGTTGGCACAAATTAATCTGCTCGGACCTCAAGGCCGCTGCCTCGGCCTGAAGAGCCTCTAACTCCGCCTCCTTACTCTTGTGTTCCCACACCCTCTGCCGAATCGAGAGCAACATCAGGACGGCCTAAACAGGAAACAGATCAGAATTTACAGAATGTGTATGACAACATGAAAGAAAGTCTTCTCGGAGATATACCATATAGCATACGAAGGCGAAGTCATTAAGGAAGCCTCCCTCGGACCGCTCAAGGTTCTGAGCGATATCGTCTTCCTTTGCATGCTTGGCAGCCCACGGAGCCAAGCACGCCATATGATAGTCGAGCTAGAACCTCCCACTGCTTGTGCCTGCCTGGGACGAGACCTCAGTCCCCTCTGCCCCTACCCTGCTACCGGCCGAGTTCTGACTCTCGGCATGGACCTCTCCCCCGACCTTAGGGGGGAAAGCGTATTGTCGACCATTTTATTGGCCTCTTCCTGTTCGGAGGAGGAGGGAACAGAGACGAGGGCCTCAGGACTGCGGCAAGCACCTCCGCGGTGGGGGGAACGGCGTCGGTGGGAGCTCGAGGAGCAATGGAGCTCGGCATGATTGGGGTGCCGACCACAGTCGTTTCGACGAGTCCTGGTGGAGGCCGTATCAATGGGCGCAAGATTACCGTGGGAGCCGCGCAGTGCTAGGGCGCTCCAGAGTCGGCAGTACGGAGGACAAGCCAACTGGCCTCGGTGTTGGAGCTGCTGGGGTCGGCGCAGTGAAAGACTCCCTCACACGAGAGGGAGCCACCTTTTTCCTAGTGATATTCACTCGGGGGGCTTCCTTTAGCAACTCCACCGTGGTCGAAGCCGCTTTCCTCTTCCGAGCCCCGGACGCCTCGGCCATGCCTGTGAAAAAGCAGATCATGTCAACTACTAAATATCTGAAGGAAAGTTCGTCGAAGAGATCAGGGCAGCTTACTGAGGGATGTAGGCGAAGGTTGGGATTTGCAGAGCCCAAACCAGTGGAGGTTGGCCGCAGTGATCAGATCAGCTCAGGAGCGAAGCGCCTCAGATCGTGCTCTGGCCTTTGCAATCTGATTCTTCTGAGCCGAGTCGATGAGCGGCAACCCCTTTGCGAAAGTTGCAAAACAAAAAAAGGGGTCACTTCAATGGAAATATGTGAAAACTAAGACAGCGACCCGGATGCCAGATGAAGTCTGACCCGATCTCGTAAAGTGGGTCGGAATACGGGCCGTCGAGGCCCTAAGCTCAGCCGCTGGTGCATCCTAGTCACCTGCCGCTCAAAACCACTTATTCTTCCAGTCCTTATTAGAAGTTGGCAGGTGCAAAACTAATCCCGACCCCTTGCTCCCCCGAGTTAGAAAATAGTATCATGGATCGTTACTATCATGCTTGACCAGGTACAGGCTCAGCAGCTCCTCTGGGGTCAGCTCGAAATTATCAACTTGCCTCCAGATAATGTAGACAGATCATTGCTCTACAGGCATTCGGAGTAAATTGCCCGGAGGCCAATCCGAGGTGAGCTGCAACCTTCCTGATGAAGGGATGCAGAGGGAGCTGGACCCCGCATTGCAGCGCACAAAGGAAGATAGCCACTTCCCCCTCGGCCGGAGTACCAGCAGCGTCCAAAGGACCGGGAACCGTTATCTGAACGGAGTCAGGGATCTGGAACTCCGAGCGAATCCACTCCATCTGAGATTTTGACATGACAGAACCTTAGGGAACTACCTCTGCGATACATAGACTCGCGGGCATCTCGGTGGTGGCAGTGGTCTCGACTCGGTGGGCTCGGGGGGCTGTCTTCTTGCTGGTTTGCTTGGTCTTATAAGCCAACGTTTTTTGTTTTCGAGGCGGGGGATACAGGAGAGTGGTCTCGAAAGGGCCTTTGAAAGACCCACTCTCACTTTCAGTGGTCCCCGGCTCGGAGTCATCGCCGTATTCGCGAACCACTTTCAGATCGAAAAACATGGCAGAAAGAATGACGAAGGTCAGCGAGACTTACCGGGTGATTGCTGAAAATCGCCTTCTGCCGGGAACTTCAAATTTAGCCGAAATTGCCTCTCGTCGAAAATCGTCTCCTTCGGTGCGATCTTATAAACAAAAACGTAAAATGACAGACGAAAGTCCGGGGCGCCTTATATAGGCAGCGAAGGATTTTCACATTAATGGCAAGCTTCGATGGCAGCAGCCGAATCGGCACGAGCCGATCTCCGAGTACACATGGCAACATCGCATTGGATGAGAATCGAACCGACGGTACGGCTCTGACATCGGGCAGTGTGTCTCGACATGCGAAGCATGCCCTAACAGTCGAAGCCATCATAAATACGCCACCTCAAGCCCGGGTGACAACTTCTCATAGGCTGGGAGAAGATCCGGGATCGTAACCGTCGCCACGCGTTAACCAAAGTAACCAGCATGCGCGATTCGAGACCCGTCATGATTGCGATAAGGGCGGGAGATTTCCTGCATAAGTACTATCCAAGTCCGCAAGCAAGCTCGAAGAGTGGGGGGCTTCTATTATGGAGAGATCCGAGCCCGTAGAGAAATGTTAACCGGACTTGAAGTCCGAGCTGAGGCGCCCAAGGCATGATCCATCTGATCAAGACTACATCATCGCAACAACAACACGCGAACGTCTTCGAGACAAAGCCAGCTCGGAGTTGGTCCTAATTGTCAGATCAGATGACCCGCTACCCCCAACTCCGAGGTGCTTAAGTCAGTCGGATCGAATTTGGTATGACTGGTCGGATGGCGTCCTACTCGGAGCGTTCTTTGATATAGCCTGGCAAGCAGAGCCGAGCAGACCTTCTGACGTGCGTGTCCCACTCGCTTTACATGAAAACTGCCATAACCAAACGTGACCGATAACTTCGCTCGCAGATGTGCACAATCCGCTAGATACGCAGCGCAATCAATAGATTGCGGGCAGTATCTCCATGATCCCAGAATCCCTCTGATCGTGCCGAGATCATCGGATCTGGACCGTCCCACAGGCAAGTATAAATAGCCCGCAGTGCTATGTCTACAGGTACGCGAAATCGAGCTCTCTTCTACTCTACCTAGACTCTGATTCCCTTGTCTTGACTTAGGCATTGGAGGGTCCCCCGGCTTAGCCAGGGTCATCTTTGCCTTTTCCCTTGGTGCAGGTTTTAGGGACGATACGCAGAGGGTGGAGTGGAGAGAGGGCCGACTAGATTTTGTCATCAACAAGTTTCATTTCATTTTCCGTCTATTTCTTATAGTTTAGACATTTGAAATTTACTATTTTACTAGAAGTGTTTCTTTCTTTTAAAAAAAATAATTTATTTTTATAATCTCCTTTGAAAGCTTACAACTTATAAAAGTAAAAACCATGCTCCACATGGACAGTAAAAGGGTGCATAATTTCTTTCTTTTTCGTAACGAAGTCTCTTATTTGAATTTCATGGTGCAAAACTATCCAAGAGTCACTGGAATCAGAAATTTTTTGGTTTTTTTGATCTTTATGTGATTTTATGAATTTTAGTCAATTGCATATTCTGAAGCATTTATTTTGTCTCATAGGGACTATGATCGATACATGGACTTCAGAATATTATATAAGGTATCACGAATGATATAAGTATAATTATTAGCTTATCTTCTCAATTCTTTTATAAAGTTCAAGTAGGGAGGTCTTAACTATGGGTTTCATTGGATCTATATGGACTTCGGATCTATTGTCCGTATCAACCGAAGACCTAAAATCATTAATATTTTTTTCTCAACCTCTCAACAAAGTTTAGGTATGAAGGACTTAGTCATGGGTTCCAATAGATTTAAATAAACTTCAAATATAGACCTTCACATGCTAATGCCAGTATTAACTGAGCATAAAATATTTCAATATATATATAGTCATGCTCACTTATGTACTAATGCACCTATGCACACATATCATTAGCTCATGAAACCCCTATGGCCTAACCTTCAACTTGATCTCAAACTTTGGTGGGCCATAACAAAGAGAGAGAGGCAAATCAATAAAAGAAATTGCTTCCAATTGCCATGACCCACTAAAGTATTAGATTAAGGTAAAAGTTTGGGCCCCAAAAGCTTCATGGGCTGCCTCATTATATGGATCATTCAAATTTTAAGCACGTGAAATGAGTTTCCAAGAACTAATCTGCATGTGAACATTTCAATATATATATATATATATATATATATATATATATATATATATATATATATATATATATGATACCTGGTGGGACAGAAACCTCCCACCAACATCCATACCATCAATATATATATATATATATATATATATATATACCATCAAAACATATAATATACATTTAAGATTCTTAAGCTTATTTCTTTCAACTCTAGCCGTCCGGAAAGTCTTTACATGAGCAACCGGCCATGTCAACTGAATCGCATCAGCAGCCCTGATCAACTTCAAGTTGACTTGGACAAGTCACATCAATCCGTAGTAGTATTATATTATAAAGTTGCCCCAGTATATAAGTTTATCTAGGCTTGATGCTAAATGCACACAGAGAAAAGAAGTGATTTGTGGAGAAGGCCGTAGGAGTGATTTTAAAGACACTTAATAAATACTACATTAGAAAATGACATCTGATACATGATTCATATGTATTTAGAACTTGTACACATGGCATATATTACTCACCGTAACCATCCGTAAATGGGTCATAAATCAAGAACCAAAATTAGATTTATTTAGTAATCCATATGCACATTTTCTATCTTTGGCTGTGTCCATGATTTTGAACTGATGGGCCATACTCAAAAGCTTGATTTTGCTGAAAAGACTGGTCCATATGCGGCCAACTTCTCATGAACCTCTTTCTTTTCCACAGTCCAAGAAAATTTGCTAAGCTGATGAGCGGACAGTTAAGGTCATCTTGTCATCCAAATTTTGCGTGTGAGATGTGAGTTTCCTAGCAAAGATGATTGAAGTATAGGGAATAGGTTCATACGGCTTTCTTTGGAGCTGTGGACCACCTGTGTAGAATCTTATATATATGCGCGGTGTGGGGGGATGGTATATATATGAGGTCCACCTCACTAGAAGTTCCCCATGAGGTTGAGCTGTGTGGGCCCCACTGTGATGTGTTGAACATTTACCCTATTAGTCAGATGCACCATTCTATGGTGGGCCTTGTGCTTAAAAATCAATTCAATTCATAACTTGTGTGGGCCACACCACATACAAAAGTTGAGAGGGGTTATCCTCCCATTAAAACATTCATGATCATTTGTTGGGCCCACCGAGATGTGGTTCACAAGTCTACCCCATCCATTATGTGTGTCCCACTTGGACAAGGGGTCAGACCAAGTTTCAGATACATCCAAATTTTAAGTGGGCCCCGCCAAGTTCTTTTATATGTTTTAAGCATGTCTTTACATGATTTTAGATCGTATGGCCCACCTGAGTTCTGTATAAGGCCGATTTTTAGAATATTCAATAATCTAAAGGAGACCCATCAAATGCACAGTGTTGATGTTGAACACACATCACGGAGAGGCCCACACAGGTCAACCTCATGGGAAGTTCCCCTTATGCGGACCTTATATATATATATAGAGAGAGTAGGGCTGTTCACGAGGCGAGCTAGCTCAAAAAACTTGCTCGACTTGGCTCAAGTCAGCTCGGATTGACTCGGCTTGAATGACCGATTCAAGTTAAGCCAAACTAATTATTTGAAGCTTGAGTTGAGTTCAAGCCAAGATCGACCAGGGGGCATTTTAACTCGACTAGACTCAACTCGATTAATAAATATATTAAATATTAAATATTATATATATATATATATATATATATATATAAAATATAATATTATATTAATATAAGTTTTAACTTTTAACTTAAAAAAAAAAAACCTAGAGTCTCTACACGATCGTACGTACCCCCTTTCCCTTTTCCTTTCTTCTCTTTCTCTACTCACTGTCAGCCGCATGCTCGCCCGGATTACTACCACTAGTTTTCATTTTAGCTCTATAATAGTATGATTTCAATATCTTGAGAAGTACTTCTTGTGCGAGAAATCTAAGAAATCTGAGATGGATTTTTCTTAGATTTGTTAGAGCTTCAAGGAAATCCAATGACCTAATTGGCTAGAGCTCTTTACTTGGATTTCTGATTTATATTCTACTCTGTTTCTTTTCTAGTATTTGAATTTCTGCTGGTGAAAGAAGATCAAGAACAGATTGGTTCTCACAGGTTTCCTCATTCGATTCAAAATTTTGTTTGGTTTTTCATAAGGTTTTACTTTGATTCTCTTAAGATTTTTGAATTTTTTATCAATGGATGAGGATTGAGAATAGAATCCATTACTCTCTCACCCAACGAGCTCGAGCTCGACTCGAGGTAAACTTGACTCGACTCGAACCACTAGCTTGACTCGAACTCAACTCGATTGCTTTGGCAAATAAGCTAAGCTTCAATGTTGAGCTCGAGGCTGAGCTCGAGCTCGAGCTTGAACTTAAGTACATCATGGATAAGTTGAGCTGAGCTTGGCCCACCTCGACTCAACTCGGCTCGATGCCGACCTCTAAAAGAGAGTAATGGTCTCCTGCGCACCGTATGCAAGAGACTTTTTGTGCACTAAATTCCCACTAGTTACACCAACTTAGATAAATGTGCTTAAAGTGGGCCTCTCCATGATTTGTTCCAGTGATCCACTCTGACAATTAAGTTGTGATATCAATTGAATTGTAGTGTATAAAAGATGTGACTGATTTGTGATTTACTGGGCCACAGAAAGGAAAACAATGGGAGAGAAGCCTAGCTTTGAATTTTTACAAGACTTGCCATGATGTTTACGTGAAATCCATTCCATCCATTAGCTGCCTTGACGTGGTTAATATGTGGAGACCAAACATTAGGCCTACATGTGATGTACGTGGATCACAACAAGTGAAGTGATTTGGATGGTGGGCGTCTGGTACACGGTTTCCACTCATGTGGCCCATTAGAATTATAAATGTGACTGATGTTGAAATAATACTTCTAAATCATTGTCATGCCCCGTTATGGTTGGAGTGAATTTTACAAACATGTCAAGGTGGGCCCACCTCCAGCTAGCTAAGGTATTAGTGGCTGGAACATCGTCCTAGGCTGGAATACATGCTGTGAGAGTCAGCATACCTCGCGGCTCATGGGCCTAACAATGATGTATGTGTTTAATCCTAAGCTGTCAATATATATTTGCGAGCTGAATGTATGGCATGAAAAACAAATAATAATAATAAAGAGTCAGATCCAATCTCAATCTAACCATGTCATAAGAAAGATTGCTGAAAAGTCCATTAAAATATTCCCTGGACCGACGTAAGTTTTGGATCAAGATGATATTTGTGTTCACTTCATCCCGTATCTATGACTTAATTAATAGGTTGGATGACAGATAAACTAAACCTAAGAATTTTTAATGATGGGTGTTTAATCACCACTATTTTTGTGTGGTGTGGTCCACTTTAAATTTGGATCTTGCTCATTTTGGGTTCGTACCATAAATTGAGCTGGGAAAATGGATGGACAGCTTAAATTAAATATATACATCATTGTTGGGCCCACTAGTACCATCCAGCAACAACATCCCTGTCGACAGCATGCAAGCCATGTCTCTAATGCATCCCAACCACTACTAAGTCGGCTGGGGTGGGCCAACCTTAATGCATCTTTTAAATCTGTTCCATTCATAAAGTGTGTGACAATAATTTAGTTATAGGAATAAAAGATTAGCCACATTTATAATGTTGATGGGCCATATGAGCAAAAACAGTATACGGAATGCCCATTATTCAAAGTGTCACTTGATGTGGCCCATCAAAATCACAAATCTACTTACTTTTTAATATATATTGTTAAATTTCACCCACCTGATGATTGGGGGTGAATTTCTTGAATGCATCATGGTGGGGCGTAATTCCAACCCACCCTTTCTACTTTTGTTGGTTAGCTTACAAAATGCCCCCGGGGCTAATATCATGAAAGGTAGTTAAGGCCATCCTTATCAGAACCACCTTTCATGGCATGAGCCCAAAATCCAAATAGTTCATATGATACCACAACTCGTGAAACTTCTAGAGCTCAACTTTAACCCTAATTCAAAACTTTGGTGGACCATGACAAAATGTAATAATTTTCTCTCTTGACTTGTCTTTTTCTTTTTCCATGGCCCTAGGGTTTCATACGGTGCTGCTCATGTGGATACCGTTCAGATTTTAGAAATTCTAGTGATATCTTGTGAGAATATATATATATATATATATATATATATATATATATATATATATATATATATATATATATATTGGCGCACCAATTTGCATGGAACTCATGTGAAACTTTTTTTAGAACTCATCATGCGTGATGTGACTCTAAAATCTAAACAGTCGTCCACGTGAAGAAGCACCTCATTAAACCCTCAGGGCTTAATTTTTTACTTTGATCAAAAACTTTGGTGGGCCATGAAAAAATGAAAACAATTTCCTCCATTGATTTGCATTTCTCTTTGCTATGGCCTACCAGAATTTTAAATCAATATGAAAATTTGTCACGTGAAACGGATTCCGCATCACATGGACCATTCAGATTAGATGCCCATGACACATGTGCAAAGGTGCGCGTATACATGCGCACCTTTGCACATGTGTCATGGGCGTCTAATCCGAACCGTCCATGTGATGCGGAATCCCATGAAATCCCAAGGGATAAATTTTCACCATAATTTACTCTTTTCTTTGTTGAGTCATTTCATCAAACACTTGCTGAGCAATGTCAATATCAAAGTAACCAAGTCACCGAACTGGTTCGATGCGAGTTCGAATCGGGTTGGGGTTCGTTCCAAGTCGAGTTGAGCTCGGCCAAGCTCGAACTTGGTTCAGAATTTTTTTGAGCTTAAAAAATTAGCTCAACTCGGCTTGAACTCAATTTCGAACCGAGTCGAGTCAAGTCAAGCGAGCAAACCGAGCTAACTCGGTTCGTGTACAGCCCTAGGTCAAAGCTCACCTTCCAAATTGTTTTCCTTCATGCGTCCCACCTGAATCACTAATGAGCCTCATTTTTTGAGGCTCAACACTATATTTTAGTGTGACATCTAACAGTTAGAGTAAATTTAATATCATAATCATGGAACACCCTGTAAAATAAAAGGATGGGCATCTCTGTCCGAATAGTTTCCATTGTTGTGACACACTTGAATCACATGTCACCCTGATTTTTTGGTGCCTAAAATGGTAATACACATCTAGTGGTCAGCATGGATCTTACATGCACATCGCCATGGACCTCATAAAAATCATGGCTAGAAAAAATGAGGTACAAGGTCCAACATGAAGCATAGGCTAAGTTCCAACTTGAGATAACTTCTTATATGCAACATATAACCCATGTAATCGGTTGACCATCATGATCATCGCATTTTGGAAAACTCAGTAATAACTCATTGAGTGGACTCCACTTGTGTTTTGCTATTTCCCAAAGTCCGGTAATTTCCCAATTGATGTGTAGATAGGATGGAGCATTGCACTAGGTGATCCTCACTATGGGGTCAACTTACTGGAGGCTGGAAGTTACATGCACTTTACAAGTTATCGTATAGGTGTAACATAACATTTGGTCCTATAAGTTAGACAAAAACCAACTTTTGAGGGAATAACTTTTCCCTGGGAACGTCATGCCAAAGCTTTGTTTTTTTGCGGGATCCACCAAGATGTGTGTACGAGATTCAAACCAACTATTAACTGTGTAATTCCATTTTAGGCTTAGATCCAAAAAGTTAGGTTGACTTGTGATTCAAGTGGGCCACAACAAAAGAAATGGTTGAGAGAGAGACGTCCACTCTTGATTTTTATTGGGCCCGTGATTATTATATTGAATACACTCCAACCATTAGATGCCACACTAAACATAGTCTTGAGGCGTAAAAATGAGGCTCAATGATTTAAGTGGAGTCCACCCAAGTTGAGATCTCCTTTTCTTCTCACCCTTATATTGCTACAATTTTGATTTTGGTGCTATTAGGTGTACCTCCAATAAAATAATTGATTTAGGAATTTTCAAATATAAGAATGAATTCATTAATGAGATCCTTGTGTAATACGATAAACCACCGTGTGGGAGATGTACAAAGGCTTTACTGTTCATTTTCTAGCTTTTGCAACTTGAGAACAAGTTGCCATTCAGAGAGGATTTATTGTTAGAATGCCCAAATGTCCCATGTCAAGATCTTTTAAATTTACTTAGTTGTCAATATTAATCTTTACATATGAAGAGATTCCTTAAATAAAGTCTAAGTTATATTAGGTAAGTTGTTAAATAAGAATTTTATGTATATTAATATTGTCTTATATAAGTTCAAGCAACAAAAGTTGATAGAAGAGAATTGTGTGTATGTGTATGCATTTGTTTGATTGGAAAGCAAGAAGGATGATTACTTTGTAGTTGGATAGTTTTTTTTTTCTTTAGGTTAGCTTGTTAGTACACACCCATGTCAGTACACACACTCTATGTTAGCCACCCCTGCTAGGGATGGATTGTTGGAAAATTGGTTGAATTAAATAGACTATTAAAATCGAGAACCAAAAAATGAAAATAATATTTTTTGAGAAATAAGAACTTATTGAATTGAGTCGAGGCGTGACTGAGTCACTCGGCTTGAAATCGAATTTTCTCCGCTTGGACAGCGTCCCAAGTGCAACAGGTTTCCAGAGTAATCGACCTCTAAGATACAACAACTATGACCTGGTCTCAGCGGTGCACTCACTGTACATGGGCTCGAACCACTTACAGTTTAATCCGAAAGTGCTGAGTTGACTCAGCAATGAACACAGTAAATGTTTAAAACCGTATCAGAGAGAGTTTTATAAGAGAGATTATTTTCGTATTTTTGAAACTGGAATCGGAAGTCTTTATATAAACTCTGAAGTAGTGCATAAGCACCCTTTATAAAAGGTTAGGTCTGTTGGGTTTAAACCCAACAGGGGCTACCAACCGGAAGGGATGAATCTCTCTGGTTTAAAATGAAAAGGCGTAAGTGCGAGTACACTCTCGCACATAAAGTCCTGCGGGTACCCATACACACCCACCCTCGCGAGTACACTTACACTGCACCAGCACCCACACCTGCACCCATGCCCAGCCTAGCCCGTCCCGTCCCGTTGCGCACGCGCACGCGCACACGCACTTGGATACGAATGCGGCTCGGCTCGGCACAACACGGTTCGATTCGGTGCGTGCGCGCGCGTGTGTGTAAATAACATAGATTAGAGCTATTGGCATAGCCCTCCACAGGACCAAATTCACATGCCCCTTGAAAGGGGCTCAAGCCCTAGGCAAAAAGACTATCTTATATACAAGATAGTTTACTTTATCAAATCCAATGTGGGACAAAACCCACAACTCAAAAGTACCACAACTTTTCAAATGTGGAGGGAAAATATCAAAAATTTAAAAATTTAAATTTTAATATATTTTAAAACAAAATATAACAATCCCCAACATGTTTTAAAATAAAACTCTTTCGGATTAAAACGTAATAGTTATGCAATGGTGCCGGTGTCACCATAGACTTGAACTGACATTAGAATAAGCAAGACAGGTCTATAAGAATTAGGTGACACCATAGTCTTGAACCTGAATCCTTTTAATGTAGATCGTAAGTACATGTCACTTACACAACTCTTCCTCTGCAAGTGATTCTGCGGTTCGATGCGTTTCGGCCATACACCATTACCTGAATTTCATGAGTGCTCTAGACAATTCGCCTAAATTCTCATAGGAAGCGGCCTCCACCTCCACATCCATATAGATGAATTTCATTAAGTATATATAGCAACTGTATACACCACAAAATATATGGCTATGAATCTATTAAGAGTTCTAAAAAACTCATCATTCTACGTTACTGCTCGCACTGTACACCATAAAAGGGGCTCTTAAAACTCAGTGCAATCGTCTACCTTGCGTCTTGTTGTTTACCCATTGAACCTATCTCATGAAATCTTCACTTGTATAGGTTGGGTTGCCGACACTGACAGCTCATATATTAGGCTCAGCCCCATTCTCTTCGATGTATCATTGACTAACTTTTTAGATAATCCTTTGGTCAGAGGATCTGCTAGATTCTTTTCTTACCTTATAAAGTCAATAGAGATGACTCCATCACGCAACATGTGTTTCACTATATTGTGTCTGAGTCTAACATGTCTGGTCTTTCCATTATATATTTTACCTTTTGCTTTCGCTATAACTGCTTGACAATCACAATGAATAGACACGGTCGATACAGGCTTAAGCCACAATAGTATATCAGCTAAGAGATTTCTAAGCCACTCGACTTCTGATCCAGCCTTTTCTAAAGCAATAAACTCGGATTCCATAGTCGACCGAGCAATACATGTCTGCTTGGTAGACTTCTAAGAGACTGCTCCTCCACCCAAAGTGAAGACATATCCACTTGTAGATTTTGTCTCATCTGAATCACTGATCCAGTTAGTATCACTACATCCTTCTAATACAGCAGGATAACCAGTATAATATAAACCATAGGTCATGTTGCTTTTTAGGTATCTCAAAATCTTAGACAAGGCATTCAAATGCTCTTTTTCAGAGTTATGTATATATCTACTTAGCCTTCTTACTGCAAAAGTTATATCTAGTCTAGTGCAATTTGTTAGATACATGAGGTTACCAATTATTCTGGATTATTCCAATTGACACACACTATTTTATATATTCTTCATGAGAGTCACACTATAATCATAAGGAGAACTGACAAGTAAACAGTCAAAATGGTTAAACTTTCTCAATATCTTCTCAATATAATGAGATTGCGATAATATAATAACACCATTTTTTTTTTGTTACTTCAATACCCAAGATTACACTAGCCTCTCCTAAGTCTTTCATGTCAAACTTAGATGACAAGAATTTCTTAGTTGCATTAACTAATTTAATATTAGTTTCAAAAATAAGTATGTCATCAACATAAAGGCATATAATAACATAATCATTTTAAAATTTTTTACTATATACACATCTATCTACATCATTTATATGATAACCATTTGATTTTAAAACACCATCAAATTTTTCATGCCATTGTTTAGGAGACAGTTTTAAACCATATAGTGATTTAATTAGTTTACATACTTTATTTTCTTTACTTGATATCTTATAACTCTTAGATTGCTCCATATATATTTCTTCTTCTAAGTATCCATTTAGAAAAGTCGTCTTAATATCCATCTGGTGTACTACTAGTTTATATATGGAGGCTATCTATATTAAGAATCTAATAGTTGTAATCCTAGTTACAGGGGAATATGTATCAAAGTAATCTATTCATTCTTTTTGTTTAAAGCCTTTCGCTACCAACCTAGCATTAAACTTATCAATAGTCCCATCTGGTTTTAGTTTCTTTCTAAACACTCATTTACAGCTTATTGGTTTGTTTTCAGGTGGTAGGTGTACAAGTTCCCAAGTGTTATTAGATATAATAGATTATAACTCATCATTTATTGCTTCCTTCCAAAACGTTGCATGTGGAGAGTTAATAGCTTTTATATAAGTTGTATGATTATCTTCTACTAAGAATGTAAAAAAATCATCTCATAGGTTAGTTTCTCTTCTAACCTAAGTACTTTTTCTTGGTTGTATCTCTTCTACTACTTTCTCGTAGGCATTTTTACTAGTATACGTAATATTTGATCTATTAACTTCTTCTATTCTTATAGATTTAGATTTCATAGGGAATACATTCTCAAAGAACTCTGCATCCCTAGCTTTTATAATTGTATTAGGATTTACAATATTATCCTTAGTTTTTAAAACTAGAAACCTATAAGCCGCACTGTTTTGTGCGTACCCAATAAATACACAGTCGGTTGTTTTATAAATACCCTATAAATTCGATTTCAAGATTGTTAGAAAATTGGTTAAATTAAATAAACTATTAAAATCGAAAACCTAAAAAAAAAATATATATATTTTTTGAGAAAGAAGAACTTATTGAATTGAGTCGAGGCGTGACTGAGTCACTTGGCTTGAAATTGAATTTGCTCCCCTTGGACAGCGTCCCAAGTGCAACAGGTTTCCAAAGCAATCGACCTCCAGGATACAACGACTATGACTCGGTCCCAGCGGTGCACTCACTGTACACGGGCTCGAACCACTTGCAGTTTAATCCGAAAGTGCTGAGTTGACTCAGTAATGAACTCAGTAAATGCTTAAAACCATATTAGAGATAGTTTTATAAGAGAGAGTATTTTCGTATTTTTGAAACTGAAATCAGAAGTCTTTATATATACTCCGAAGTGGTGCATAAGCACCATTTATAAAAGGTTAGCTCTGTTGGGTTTAAACCCAACAGGGGCGACCAACCGGAAGGGATGCATCTCTCTGGTTTAAAATGAAAAGGCGCAAGTGTGAGTACACTCTCGCACATAAAGTCCTATGAGTACCCATACACACATACCCACGGGAGTACACTTACACTACACTTGCACCCGCACCCGTGCGCACGCCCAGCCCAACCCGTCCCATCCCGTCCCGTCGCGCACGTGCACACGCACACGTATACGAACGCGGCTCGGTTCGGCACGACAAGGCTCAGCTCGGCGCGTGTGCGCGCGCGTGTGGTAAATGACATAGATTAGAGCTATTGACATAGCCCCCCCACAGGACCAAATTCACATGCCCTCTAAAAGGGGCTCAAGCCCTATACAAAAAGACTATCTTATATACAAGATAGTTTACTTTGTCAAATCCGATGTGGGACAAAACTCACAACTCAAAAGTATCACAACTTTTCAAATGTGGAGGGAAAACATCGAGAATTTAAAAATTCAAATTTTAATATATTTTAAAACAAAATATAACAATTCTCCACATGTTTTAAAATAAAACTCTTTCGGATTAAAATGTAATAGTTGTGTAATGGTACCGGTGTCACCATAGACTTGAACCGCATTAGAGTAAGCAAGATAGGTCTACAAGAATCAGGTGACACCATAGTCTTGAACCTGAATCCTTTTAATGTATATCACAAGTACATGCCACTCACACAACTCTTCATCTGCAAGTGATTTTGCGCTTTGGTGCATTTCGGTCATACACCATTACCTGAATTTCATGAGTGCTCTAGACAATTCGCCTAGATTCTCATAGGAAGCGGCCTCCACCTCCACACCCATATAGGTGAATTCCATCAAGTGTATACAGCAACTGTATACACCACCAAATATATGACTATGGATCCATTAAGAGTTCTAAAAAACTCATCCTTCTGCGTTGCTGCTCGCACTATACACCATAGAAGGGGCTCTTACAACTCAGTGCAATCGTCTACCTCGTGTCTTGTTGTTTACCTATTGAACTTATCTCATGGGATCTCCACTTGTATAAGTTGGGTTGCTGACACTAGCAGCTCATATATTAGGCTCAGCCCCATTCCTTTCGATGTATCATTGACTAACTTTTTATATAGTCCTTTGGTCAGAGGATCTGTTAGATTCTTTTCTGACCTTACAAAGTTAATAGATATGACTCCATCACGCAACATGTGTTTCACTATATTGTGTCTGAGTCTAATATGTCTGCTCTTTCCATTATATATTTTACCTTTTGCTTTCGCTATAGCTGCTTGACAAACACGGTTAATATAGGCTTAGGCCACAATGGTATATCAGCTAAGAGATTTCTAAGCCATTTGGCTTCTGATGCAACCTTTTCTAAGGCAATAAACTCGGATTCCATAGTCGACCGAGCGATACATGTCTGCTTGGTAGACTTCCAAGAGACTGCTCCTCCACCCAAATTGAAGACATATCCACTTGTAGATTTTGTCTCATCTGAATCACTGATCCAGTTAGCATCACTATATCCTTCTAATATAGTAGGATAACCGGTATAATGTAAACCATAGACTATGTTGCATTTTAGGTATCTCAAAATTCTAAACAAGGCATTCCAATACTCTTTTCCAGGGTTATGTGTATATCTACTTAGCCTTCTTACTGAAAAAGATATGTCTAGTCTAGTGTAATTTGTTAGATACATGAGGCTACCAATTATTTTGAAATATTTCAATTGAGATATACTATTTTCTGTATTCTTCATGAGAGTCACACTATAATCATAAGGAGTACTGAAAGGTAAACAGTAAAAATGGTTAAACTTTCTCAATATCTTCTCAATATAATTAGATTGTGATAATATAATAACACCATTTTTCCTGATTACTTCAATACCCAAGATTACAATAGCCTCTTCTAAGTCTTTCATCTCAAACTTAGATGATAAGAATTTCTTAGTTGCATTAACTAATTTAATATTAGTTTCAAAAATAAGCATGTCATCAACATAAAGGCATATAATAACATAATCATTTCTAAAAAATTTACTATATATACACATCTATGTACATTATTTTTATGATAACCATTTGATTTTAAAACACCATCAAATTTTTCATGCCATTTTTAGGAGCCTGTTTTAAACCATATAGTGATTTAATTAGTTTATATACTTTATTTTCTTTATTGATATCTTATAACCCTCAGGTTGCTCCATATATATTTCTTCTTCTAAGTCTCCATTTAGGAAAGTCGTCTTAACATCCATCTGGTGTACCACTAGTTTATATATGGAGGCTATCGCTATTAAGACTCTAATAGTTGTAATCCTAGTTACAGGGAAATATGTTTCAAAGTAATCTATTCCTTCCTTTTGTTTAAAGCCTTTTGCGACCAACCTAGCCTTAAACTTATTAATAGTCCCATATGGTTTTAGTTTCTTTCTAAACACCCATTTACAGCCTATTGGATTGTTTCCATGTGGTAGGTGTACAAGTTCCCAAGTGTTATTAGTTATAATAGATTGTAACTCATCATTTATTGCTTCATTCCAAAAGGTTGCATTTGGAGAGTTAATAGCTTTTATATAAGTTGTAGGATCATCTTCTACTAAGAATGTGAAAAAACTATCTCCTACGCTAGTTTCTCTTCTAACCCTATTACTTTTTTTTTTTTTGTATCTCTTCTAATACTTTCTCGTAGGCATTTTTACTAGTAGACGCAATATCTAATTTATTAACTTCTTTTATTCCTATAGATTTAGATTTCATAAGGAATACGTTCTCAAAGAACTCTACATCCCTAGCTTGTATAATTATATTAAGATATAGAATATTATCTTTAGTTTTTAAAACTAGAAATCTATAGATCGCAATGTTTTGTACGTACCCTATAAATACACAGTCAGTCGTTTTATAAATACCCTATAAATTCAATTTCAATATTGTTGGAAAATTAGTTGAATTAAATAGACTATTAAAATTGAGAACCAAAAAAAGAAAATTATAGTTTTTGAGAAAGAAGAACTTATTGAATTGAGTAGAGGCGTGACTGAGTCACTCGGCTTGAAATTGAATTTACTCCTCTTGGACAGTGTCCCAAGTGCAACAGGTTTCCAGAGCAATCGACCTCCAGGATACAACGACTATGACCCGGTCCCAGCGGTGCACTCACTGTACACGGGCTCGAACCACTTGCAGTTTAATCCGAAAGTGCTGAGTTAACTCAGCAATGAACTCAGTAAATGTTTAAAATCATATCAGAGAGAGTTTTATAAGAGAGAGTATTTTCGTATTTTTGAAACTGGAATCGGAAGTCTTTATATAAACTCCGAAGTGGTGCATAAGCACCTTTTATAAAAGGTTAGGTCCGCTGGAATCGGAAGTCTTTATATAGATTCCGAAGTGGTGCATAAGCACCCTTTATAAAAGGTTAGGTCCGTTGGGTTTAAACCCAACAGGGGAGACCAGTACACTCTTGCACATAAAGTCCTGTGAGTACTCATACACACACCCACGCGAGTATATTTACACTTACAACACACGGATGCGGCTCGGCACGGCGTGGCTCGGCTCGGCGCGCGCGCGTGTGTGGTAAATGACATAAATTAGAGTTATTGGCTTAGCCCCCCACAGGACCAAATTCACATGCCCCTTGAAAGAGACTCAAGTCCTAGGCAAAAAGACTGTCTTATATACAAGATAGTTTACTTTGTCAAATCTGATGTGGGATAAAACCCACAACTTAAAAGTACCACAACTTTTCAAATGTGGAGGAAAAACACCAAAAATTTGAAAATTCAAATTTTAATATATTTTTAAAAAAATATAACATGAATACCAAGACCTCAAGTGATGAAACGATGTATCTCCACTCAGCCTGCTATTTGAGCTATGGATCTGGGTGTTAGTTGGATAGTTCAATAGTATATGATAGAAATAACTTCAAGCTAGGCTTTATCACATCCAAACATGGGTTGACTAAACTGATGAAACTCTCTTAACAGAAACCTTGAATCTAAGTGAAGATAGCCCACAATCGTATTTACGTCGCATTCGGTCTATCAAGCATTTGCGCCATGTCATTTTGTAGCTTCATCTAAAAAATCATGCTGATCTAAACTCAAAGTGGCAAAACCACATAGAAAAGCAGCATGACATTGCACTATCAAAATATTTACCTAGCCCACATTAGTTTCAGGTCAGGATTATACTAAGAATTTTCTCTTCATACTTGTACGACTCATCTTTTGAATGGGTTGGACAGGACGTGGACATCACCGTGTTTACAAATTTCAAGTACCTGTGCATCAAGCATCATACGCCAGAGTATCAATGGTGCGCACTATCAACTTCATGGGATCAACCATGATATATATGTGACATTATGTCTGTCCATCATTTACATCAGCTTAAGTTAGGTCAATTACAGCTTAAGATCGATCTCAACATCCAACGTCAGAGAAAAAAAAAACCTGTTGATATCATTACTTATGATAAGCAATTGGCAGGTTGCTGCGTCGATCCTAACTGGCCTTGAAGAGTACCCTTTCATCCCTGGGAGCGGATTTGGTATGCCCCAGCTCATCCAAGATGGTGCAACCCTTACCTTGGCTCCAACCTTGATGTATGTACTGTATATCTGTGCCATCCATCAGTTTCTTCCTATCATTTTAAGACATGAGTTCAAAAATAAAGCAGATCCAAATTTCAAGTGAACCATGCTGTAGAAAACATTGGTTATTGATCATTGAAAACTTCTCGTGATCCACACAAGTTTTAGATCAAGGTGTTATATATATATATATTTCCCTTATGGAAGTTTGTGTGAAAGAGAGCAAATAACCATTATGGAAGCATTACCTTAGGCCCCAGGGAGTTTTTAATGGTGCGGCGTTCAATTAACATTGTTTCTTATAGCATGGTCCACCTGAGCTTTGAATCTGCTTCAGTTTTGGGCTAATGCCCTGAAACGATTTTGAAAAAAAAAAATATAAGATAAACGGATGTACAGTGTGGATATATAACACATACATCATTGTGGGCCCCACCCTAAGGGCTACACCATCTTGGGTGAGGCCGGGGTGCAGCTAGTCCGCTCCCTTCATCACTAATACCAAAGCCACCACCTTATTCGACCTTTAAACTTTTACCTATTTTATATATTTTTATTAAATATAACTTTTGTGATCTACAGATATTTTCAATCATGTCCGTCCATCCATTGTAAGGGCAACAAGATGGAAGATCCCGACAATAAATCACCTGACCTAGTGATAGGTATGGGGAGATGGGCTTTCACTATTCTGGTTCTTTTGTAAGTTACGAAATGGGCTGATTTTAGGCCCGAAAATCTAACGGTGGCCATCATGACAAGCTTAAATTTAGTACACGTGTTCCACATCATCACGATAGATGGGCATGCAGAGCTCCCTCACACGTGTGGATGACATCTTTTGGTTCACACTAGCTTGTGAAAGAAAGGATAAAGGATAACGACCGTTGGATCAATATTATTTCTTGATAGAGATGGGATATCAATGCTACCAACAGAATGGACGATGCAAATTAATAATCATATCATTTCTTGCATGAGCAATATAAATCATCTATTTCCCTAGTCATCGCTTGGATGGATAGGATCCTCCGATCAGATGGGGGCCATTGATGTGTGTTCTGAGTTTCAAGTTCCGTGGAGTCCACCGTGATGTATACATGCATTTGGTGTGGCAGACAGGTTAGACCTTTATTACAAAATCTCCATAACTTAGGTGGGTCCCACTAAAATAAACAGTTGAGAACATATTTATTTTATTTCTTAAATTATTTTAGCAAATTAATTATAATAATTAAATATTACATATTTATTTTCTTAAATAATTTCAAAAAGATAATGACAAGAAACCCATTTATATAAATAGATCACTGGTAACTATGAATCAGTCCAAAAATCAAACCGAGAACAAAAGTTATGGAACATGTAATTAGGGCCGTCAATGAGCGTGGCGCAGATTTTGAACGGTTTGGGCTAGCTTTCAAGCCGGTCTTATTTAAAATTTTGATTTTGCTTAGCTCAGGTTTGCCCATTGACATCCGTCCAAAACTCAAGTGGGCCATACCAAACGAAACAGTGGGAACTGAGATATGCACCGTTGAAACCTTTCCGAAGCTTAACATATGTTTATATGCCATCCAAACCGTTGATAGGGTTATTATCACTCAGATAAACTGTAGGCACAAATATCATCCTGATACATAACTTTTATCGCCCCAGGCGTTCAATTCCCACTGTTCGGTGTGGTGTGGCTCCCTTAAGTTTTGGATCTGCCTATTTTTAGATTCTCGTCCAATTGTGGTCTTGTAAAACAGATGGACGGAGTGGATTTTTCCCGGACATTTCAGTGGGCCCCACAGGCGCATAAATTAATGGCTTTGCTGAGCGCACACGCGTGTACAATAAAGCTTATATACACACCGCACATGTGCCGGCATGGCATTATAGGTCAAGGATCCAATCCATCCATCAGAACAACACGGCTATAATAATGCTCTAGCCAAAGAATCAGGTTGATCCCATTGATCAGGTATGTTTCTACGACTGGAGTCCACGTGCTGATTGGACCAGATTTTATTTTTGGAAAAACATGTACGAAAAACCTGGTGGATGGATTAGATCTTGAACCGTCCAATTTTTGGGACACACTAAATATTTAATAGGAATTTGCTTGTTGAATTCAGACTGTTGGCCGTTTTCTTCTATCTCGACCGTCAATTAAGTGCCCAAGAATCAGCCAATTCATATAACAAATCAGTATAATTTTTGGTTTATGAGACATATAGAATAGTATCCATGACATGGACGGTTTATTTGCAATTACTTGTATGCCGCCTTTAAAATATATGAGTTCCTGCGTATGAACTTTCACACACTATCAGAGTATCAAACTTTTTCTCTTACGGAGTCGGAGTCATTGGTTTCCTTTCCATCTGTGCCGGTGCCATCACTATTCGCGATGGAGAGAGAGCCCGAAGGCGAACGAGATGGTGGGACTATCGCCACGTGGCTGAACAAGCACCGTCAGATGTACTCTCGAGCTACGCGACACCCTTTCATCCTCTCCATCAAAGACGGGACCGTCGATTTCTCTTCATTCAAACGATGGCTTGTAACTAAAATCATCCCTTCCCCCCCTTATTTTTCCCATTTTTATTTTTTCAGCTCTTCTCTAATTTATTTCTCTAATCCAGACCGTTCAAACATCCAGCGCTGTTGTGTATGGATTATAAATAGAAAATCAGACTGATCGGATGAACGTAAATGTCTGATTTTCCCCGATGAATTTGTTAAGCAATCGAACGGTTGGGATTGTGTAGTCGGTGTAATTTTCGTTCTATGGTCCATACACAGTGGGGCCCATAATCTGGTCGGTCTGGTCCGTCTGGATTGATCTTGCGCACGGTGTACAAGTCACCACCATTTAAGATGGTGTGGCAGACCAACACAGATATATTCTATGGTTTGTATCCTTATTAACTGGAGTTATTTTAATTTCATACTCCCAGGTGGTGGGCCATACTATAGGAAACAGTGACGGTTGAAATCCCCACCGTTAAAAACTTTCTAGGGCCCACCTTGATTTTCCGTAATGTTTATTTGTCACCGAATCTGTTGATAACGTCACAAAAACTTGGATGAAGGAATAAAAAAAATCAGCTTGATCCAAAACTTTTGTGGCCCACGAGAAGTTTTTAATGGTCACTCACCACTGTTTCATATGGTATGGTCCACCTGAGATTTGGATCTGCTTCATTTTTGGGCTCGTGCCCTAGAATGATCTGGAAAAACGGATGGACGGTGTGGATATAGAATACACACGTCAAGGTGGGCTCCACGGTAAGGGCCGCACCTTCTCGTGTGAGGCCGGGGCCGCCCCTAATCCGCTCCCCTCAAGCTTCGCCTGCTGGTTCATACAGAGGGACTCAAGATTGCACACGTGCCATGCATGTAACGGTCTCAGATTCTGATGAAGAGCGGTCGCGGACAGTTTCGTGGGCAAGATGGATCAGAAAAGGCCCGGTCAACTATAGAAGTGTCGTGGACTATCGGACCTTAAATCGAACATATCTCACAATTCGGAATGAGTTATTATACCTAGAATATATAATTTTGGATAGAATGAGCTACTTTAGCTACCCAACCTGGCGGCAAGCCGGATTTGTGAAATGCCATCAATCGTTTCCCTTTTTTAATTTGTTTTTACTATAAATAGTAAGTTTTAGTTTGATTATAGCTATTCATCCGTAAAAAGTGCTTAGAATAATTAGGAGAAAGCTTGAACACTTACAATTTTTGGCCGAAAAACTTGCCCAATAGTAGACATCACATCTATAAATAGTAAGTTTACTATTTATAGTAAGTTGCGAATTCTAGGAGTTTTAGTTGTAGTTTGATTCTGATTTCTCTCCTATGGCTTAGTATCCCTATTTAAAGGGTCGTGAAGTCGTTTGTTTCATTCATCAATCAATTTCGAATTTTATAGAATTTATTTTCTATTTTCTTATTCTTTTCTCCGTGGATTTGAGGAGTCTCTGTGAGGAGTCGTGCTCGACCTCACGTCCTTCCCTGCGTCAGATTCGGTACTGACCTTTCTATTACTAAGATTGTTATTGGAAAAGCTCTGTGGGGTCCCACCATGATGTATGTGTTTTATCCCTTTAGGGCCCACCGAGAGATATATTTTCCATCCAACCTATTCATAAAGTCACATAATCATGGATGAAGGGAAAACACAAAAATCAGCTCGATCCAAAACTTCTGTGGCCCACAAGAAGTTTTCAACTGTAGGTTTTCTTGTAGTGTGGTCTACTTGAGCTTTGGATCTGTCTTATTTTTTGGCTCATACCCTAAAATGAGCTGGAAAAATGGATGGACGGCATGGATGAAACACATATATCATAGTGGGCCCCACAAATTTCCCACCAATACCAAGCTTGGTACCGGAGGGGTCACTACGGAATCTGTTCCACATGTAACCCAAATTAGAAGTAGATATGTCATTACCAGTGCAATTTTAGGATAATTGGCCCATCTAAATTGAGGTCCACAATTTGTCCAGTATAGATTGGGTTACATGTGTGCCACATATACAATGTCTGAGTGCATGCGTATGAAACATCACAATCCATCAGAGCATCAAAGCTTTTCTCTTACAGTTATTTCATGCACTAAATTCTCTATTTTCACTGATAAATACACCCATTCTTAATATAATACTCAGGCAGCTAATGACAGTTGATACGCCACTATGTCACAATTAGAAAATCATATTGGTTGAAGAGTCCTAACCTCTCATGATTTGCAGCCACTAGTCTGTTATAGTAGGAACATTGGATTTTTATTTATTTATTTTAATTGTCTAATAAATATCCACCAATCCGATAGTCAAATAATTAAATAAGCTTACTTTTTGGTTCATGATATATATGAAGTGGGTACCATAATTTGGACAGTTTAACTTGACTTGTTTGCTACATGTGCAATATCTAAGTAGTTTATGAACGGTCTAGATTTCATATTTATACAGCCTTTTTAGGAATGTCTTGAGCAAAGTATGAACTTATTGGTAGAATTGGATTACGGGCGGGGATTTTACAGAAGCTTTCTATTGTATCAATTTACTCATGTGATTCTTGTGGAGGCATATACATAAGGGGTGGCTGCAGGGCAGATGATTTTCAAATAAACCCCATTCGTTAGATGGAGGAGCCTAGATTTCGTGATCCACTGCCAAAACTTTTCCAATTTGATTGTGGGAATCATCAGAATTCTTTGTATGATGATAAATATATTCATATCGATAAAGATCGGAGATTTGTGTGGTGTGTTGCTCGAGGGACCTATATGATAGATAAAGATGATACCGTACATATTCATCTAAACCATCGTTTCTACTGTATCAGTTTACCCTTGTGTGATTCTTGTGGAAGTATATAGTTTTGGGGTGGGTGTAGGGCAGATGATTTCCAAACAAACTCCTCATTCATTAGATAGAGGAGCCTAGATTTCATGATCTAATGGTGAAACTTTTCCAATTCAATCGTGGGGATCACCAAAATACTTCGTATGATAATAAATATATCAGTGTCGATAAAGACCCGAGATTTTTGTGGTGCATTGCTTAAGAGACCTATATGATAGATAAAGATGATACCTTAAACCATGGTTCCTATTGTATTAATTTACCCTTGTGTGATTCTTGTGGAAGCATATAGTTACGGGGTGGGTGCATGGCAAATGATTTCCAAACAAACTCCCCATTTGTTAGATAGAGGAGCCTAGATTTCATGATCTAATGGTGAAACTTTTCCAATTCAATCGTGGGGATCACCAAAATACTTGGTATGATAATAAATATGTCAGTGTCAATAAAGACTTGAGATTGTGTGGTGCGTCGCTTAAGGGACCTATATGATGTATAAAGATGGTACTTTACACATTCGTCTAAACCATGCTTACTAGGAAATTCATCGCCCTCATAAACACCTATATTTCTCACTTCCTTTTTCACACTTTGGTTTATGCCATTGCTTCTCGTATCCATTTCCCACATTCGCTTATTCTAATGTATATGATTTAAACATAGTTGAAGAGTGCATACTTGAACAAGAAAATACTCAACTGTGAATAAAATAAACATACAAATCCGATGAGATTTCCAAGATTTCTTCATCTGTGTTCCACATTCGCTAGTGGCACATTTCATTATTGCTCATTAATGTAGCCCTAAAGAAGAAAGTAATCTAGAATCCAGAAGATTAAGTACGTACCAAATCAATGTAGGGAATCAACACACTCCCTGTTTATGTGTGAATCAAACGAGAATGTGAAATTTACATATATTCACCACAAATCCAAAACAAAGCCGCAGAATAGAAAAGGCCCAAACCACAAAATCAAACCACAACCAATATTACATGGAGAACCCTTCAAAGTTAAATAAACAACTGCGGGGTAAATCTGAGAGAAATCCACTGTGAAATGATAAAGTACTATGTTTTTCTCAAGTTTTTTGCCCAAAACTTGAGATATTACAAGAGAAGGGACCCAATACAAGTTACCTCTTTGGTGCTTCAAATAACTCATACTTCTCACCACAAGAAACCCTTAAGAGAGAAAACCAACTTCAAAGAGATACAGGGCTGCTATGAGTATCAAGTCTGTGGAAAGAGCAATAAGAACCCATCAAGAATCACCTCTTGAACGCAGGCTCTAATCAATTAAAATTTAGCAAGTAATAGGATAAACAGTAAAAGATGGGACACATAGATGGAATCTCTTCACACAAAACCCCAATGGAGTTACTAGTAGCAGCATCACACCACTAGGTTTTGAATCCCATGGCAAGAGACCAGGACAAACTTAAAATTTTTTTGTAAAAAAAAAGAAGAAGAAGAAAAAAAAGAAAAAAGAAAAACCTCATTCGATCATCATAATCATTACTCTCTCACGCATAGGATTGTATGCCCTCCTAAAACTCCTCTAGAATTTTCTAGAAACAATTCTTTATAAGATTCTAGACTTTAAAAATTCATTAGTACACATTACTAGCCTGATTCTTCTGAATGACTTAATAAAGAAAGCAAAAACTGAGGGAACTGAATTACAGAGACTAAACTTAACTATGAAGTCTTATTGTAATTTGTAGCAACCACATACGAGTTTTATATAATTATATGGATGTACCTGCTGTGTGGTTGGTATGCAGTCCTGAGTAGGCAAACAGTTGATATTCAGAGACATTTAACATCATCTGATTGGATTGTAAGCCACACAGTCCAATGGGTTCTTGCTTTTGGGCCATCAGATTTGATTTGCGGTCCCACAGTCCAAATGGATGCTCTTTTTAATTTAATCTTCAATCGGCAAGCTTGAGGGGTCCATTTGTACCCTATGTAATGGAAGATCCACTACTTGGTGAAAACATCCCTCATTAAAATTTGAAAAAAAATCAACAACAAAAGAGGCAGTTTTGGTCATTTACACATTTTACATCACATGTATCAACATACGACTTGTATGTTAGAAGCCTACAAATCTTTCCCATTGGTTTGAATGTCTATAACACTCATTCCTTCCATAAAAGTTGATGTGAGGTTCTACTTCCTACTTATTAGGTTTCTAATCAATGGTTTGTTTGGTTGCACTAAATATAATGAAATTTCATGATATTCTGCACGAAATTATTAATCATGATATTCGGTGCAGCCAATTTCACCCTAAGAAATTACAGTGGTAGTTGACACCAATTTGTTAGGATAAGGCTAAGATGATGATGATGATGACAAGGATGATGAGGTTAGAGTAGTTTGAGATTAGCTGGGATCAATCAGCCTTAGGGTTGATTTCTGGAATTTTTCTGGGAGCTATTTTTCAGCTGTGTCGGTAGATTTTCTTGACTCTTTTATTTATTTGTTTATTTTTTATTTCGGAAGAATAATGTGGAATCATTTTGAGGTTTAAGGTTATTTCGAACCCTAGCTTGAGGTCTGAATATTCGTTTTTCTTTCCAGTTGCTTAGCTTCTTGAATCTGGTATATATTGGAGTTCTTTTGTTTGTTGGATTTTTTTTATTTTTTTATTTTTTATTTTTTAAAAAAATAAATAAAATATATTGCTGGATTTAAGTAAATACTGGAGTTTTACTCAGTGATTGATTTCTTGAATAGACACACTGGAATTTATTTCTATTTTAGCTAGGACTCATTTCTAGAAATTGGGTGGTTGTGGCTGATTTTTATTGCCTAACCTCCATACTACTCATATTTTGCATTGGAATTGAAACTGGGCCCACCGATACCAGTGGAGTTATGTTGCAATCAATCAGGCCTCTTTCGTATGTATTTATCATTTTGATCTTCCTCTATGTTTTTCAATTAATTTTCCTGAAATTGTAATCTTACTTTCAGAAAAATTGCAGGGACAGGACTACTTATTTGTTAGGGAATTCGTTCCATTCATCGCTAGTATTCTTTTGAAGGCATCAAAGGAGTCAAATGATAGCTCGGACATGGAAATTATATTAGGTGGTGTGGCTGCTCTGCATGACGAAATATCATGGTTCAAGAAAGAAGCATCCAAATGGGATGTCCCACTAACGGGCGTTGCTCCTCAAGAGGCAAACAAGGATTACTGCAGGTATCTTTTTTCTTTCTTTATATCTCATTTAAGCTGTAGATACTGCTAATTTCGAATATTGAAAAACCATTGAATTTCTCATCCAGGTTTAATTTCTTTTAATTTTTTACAATGTTATGACACCAGGTTTCTCGAAAGCATGACAAGCTCAGATGTTGAATATACAGTGGTGATTACAGCATTTTGGGCCATTGAGGCAGTGTACCAAGAGAGCTTCTCTCTCTGCCTTGAAACTGATTCTAAAGCTCCACAAGAACTGATGGAGACTTGCAAGAGATGGGGCAACATTGGTTTCAAGCAATATTGTGATTCTCTCCGGCACATTGCTGATAGGCATCTTGAGAAGGAGCCAGAGGTCGTGCGGAGAAAAGCTGAAGAGGCATTCATATGTGTTCTTGAATATGAAGTTGGATTTTGGAACATGAGCAATGGCGATTCGTGAACGACTGATCCAAGGTAGAGAAAAACATGATCTGGTATGTTTATTATCTTTGTGACATTGTTCTACAATATCAAATATCAGTGCTAACTGTGTAGATGTTCTTGAAATTGTATGGATCTTAATATCATATAGTTGAATGGTTACAAGTTCTTGATTAGAATCTTGAACTTAAATGATTGTTCTGATTCCTATTTGATAGTGGTATGTTTGGATGCACAAGTACATTGAATTTCAATTCAGAGACAAGACCCTCAACAGGAATACAGAGGATTAGAAATTACAATTTAGTCATTTCCATTATGAAAGAAATCCCAACCAATTCATTGGTGCATCCAAAAGCATGATTAGTAGTTTGAGGGTCTGCTACAAAGCTTTGCTGGTTAAGCTTAACCTACAATGCGAAGTGTGGGTTAATGCATGTAATGGATGGATTGGATTTAATGCACACATTGTGGTGGGTCCCACACATCACATTGTAGGTTAAGCTTAACCAAGTAAGCTTTATATTGGATTCAGTTTGAAATCAATTGGTATATCAAAACATATTCTTAAGAGAAGATAAGAAAAAACAAAAACTGAAAGGAAGAAAATCTAGTTACTCTAGTGATGTTTTACCACCATCTACAAAACAGTGCCCACCATAAATGGCATTAATTGCATATATATGGTATGTAATGTAAATACAAAAATCCAGACATTCAAACATTGAACCCTGTTGTAAATGAATAATATCCTGTTAATGAGGATGACAGGATGATTATAGCCATCCAAAATTCATTGGTAAAAAGCTCTTCTACTTCTGAATCGTTTAAACAAAATTTTTATGCGAGAGTAGGAGCTCCAAAGGGAAAATTGGAATTTTTTTTGATAGGAGATTGTATTTTTTTTTTTTTTGTTGGAGATGAATCTTGGCAATCTTCTCTTTATCTAATGAATGATATTTTTTTGCTGGAGATGAATCTTGGCAATCTTGTCTTTATCTAATGAATGAGTTCATTTTAAAATGGTCCTCTCTCTCTAGGTCGAGCTGTGTGGGCCCCATCGTGATGTCTGTAAAACATTAACACCGTGCATTTGACGGGTACCTTTTAGGTTATGGAATATCTCAAAAATCAGCCATATGTGGACCTCGGATGGGCATACCATTTAAAACCATGTGAAGACATGCCTAAAATATATAAAAACACTTGATGGGGCCCACCTGAGTTTTGGATGTAGCTGAAACTTGGTTTGACCCCTCATTCAAGTGGGACACACACAATGGATGGGCGGGATTTGTGGACAACATCTTGGTAGGCCCAATAAATGATTATGAATGTTTTAATGGAAGGATAACCCCTCTCAACTGTTCTACGTGGTGTGGCCCATGGATTGACTTGATTTTTAAGCCAGTGGCCCATCATGGAATGTTGCATCTGACTGATGGGGTAGATGTTCAGCACACATCACAGTGGGGCCCACAAAGCTCGACTTCACAGGAAGTTGCCACGAGGTCGACCTCATAGTACCATTTCCACACACATATATACAGAGGAATGCTCACCTACGCACCTTCTTACATGAGCACCGGAGCACACCTTTGCACACATGTCATGAGCACAGAATTTGATGCAGTACTCCTTGAAACCTCACTAGCCCAACTTTTAGCCCAATACAAATATCTAGTGGGCCATAGCAATGAGAAATGCAAATCAAGGGAGGAAACTGTTTTCTCTTTCCATGGCCCACCAGAGTTTTGTATCAGGCTCAAAGTTGGGTTAGTGAGGTTTCAAGGGGTGCCGCATCAAGTCGACCATTCAGATTATGTGCCCATGACATGTGTGCAAAGGTGCGCATGGGTGCTAACGTAAGAAGGTGCGCAAGTGAGCAAGCTCACCTATGCACATTCTTGACCTTTGCACACATGTCATGGTCACAAAATCCAAATAGTCCATGTGATGAGGTACCTATGAAACTCTTGGGGCCCAACTTTAAACCTAACCCAAAACTCTGGTAGGCCACAACAAAGAGAGGCAAATCAAGGAAGGTAATTGTTTTCTTTAACCATGCCACACAAGAGTTTTGGATTAGGCTGAAAGTTTGTGCTATGGGTTAATAGGTGATACTATGTGAACTCAAGATGGTGTGTTTAAATGACTTGGAGTCGCTGCTGGTTGACGGAGACCCAAAATTAATAGCATGTTAAATTTGTAGAATTGCTTTGGGTTAGAGAATCAAGGACTTCTTGAGTTAAGATGACTACTAAATAAGGTCTATGACCAGAGATTCTAAGGATGTGGGTGATAGTAAGAGAAGAGGTTAAGTACTCTCAACTACCCATGCTTGCACTCAGTTTCTACTTTATGATATATAAGATGTTTTCGGAGATTTTCGGGCTTCTGGAAATCCTTGTATTAATAGACTAATCAGTTACCAATGATGCCAAGTCACTACTCTCCCAAATCATTACTAAGAAGATCGCAATGTTTTAACTTGGAGTGAATTTAGAGAAGATAGTAGCTACAAAGAAAGAGAAGAAAAGAAAGACGTAAGTAGTATGCATATATAGAATATTAACAATTAAATAAGATACTAATTGTGCTAGTCACTACTAAAAAGATCACAATGTCTCAACCGAGGTTGAGTTTAAGGAGAGTAATTGCTTAAAAAAATATCAAATATATAGTATGCATGTGATTAAAAAAAAAAGGGTCTAAGCAGAACTTGACTTTTAATACGTTAAGATTGGAGAGTTTAGCAAGGTATCAAAAATTGCTCAAACTATAAGGGGTATAGGAGAAAATAAATATACAAGATGTGAACAAAAAGATATAAAATGGATGCTCGAATTGCTGTGAGAGGGAAGGAAGAGCTAGAAAAACAGTGGAGATGGCATAAATGCTAGTATGGACTAGTTTAAAAAAAGCTTAGACGATGAGAAACCTTTTACTTCACTTTCACTCTCAAACTCTCTCTCACTCTCGGGAATATCTCTCTTATAGTGTCAAGCCTCATGTCTCTTAGGGGGTGTTTGGGGCATGGGATTAGATGGGTTTAAGTGGGATGGGATTAGGTAAATGTAATAATTACAGTGTCAGGGATTGTCATGTGATTCCATGGCTTGGAGGGCCATCCCACTTGTTTGGAAGAAAAGACGTTGGAATGGAAACGGATTGGCTACTCACCTTGCCACTACCGGTTGGTGCTCTTTGGGCCCCACCATGATGTATGTGTTTCATCCATGCCATTCATCCATTCTTCCAGATCATTTTATGGTATGAGCCCAAAAATGAGTTTGATCCAAATCTCAAGTGGACAGCATATGTTGATTGAACGCCCACCGTTACAAACTTTTTAGGAGCCACAAAACTTTTGAAACAAGCTGATAACTATTTTTTCCCCTCATCCAAGTCTTTATGACCTAATCAACGAGTTAGATGTCAAATAACCATTACGGTTGGCCCTAAGAGATTTTTAATGGTGCAATTCAATCACGACTATTTTCCCATAGTGTGGTACACCTGAGATTCATATCTACCTTAATTTTGTGATCAAGCCCTAAAATTATATTTCAAAATGGATGGACAGCATAGATAAAACACATACATCATGGTGGGCCCCACATAGCACCAACTGCTAGGCACACGAAATCCATAGCTAGATTGTAGAAACCCCTTGCTAGGCGTAGATTCAAGAACGGGCTTCACAACCCATGCCTGATGTGAGTCCCAAACAGAACCCTGCAAAGATCCGTGGGATCTTAAAAACCACTTCCACCTAATTCCCTTTAAACTCATACGCCAAATGCCCCCCTTAAGGTTGTCATGTGTATGAAAATAAGAGGGGTGGGCTTCTATTTATAACAGTTGGCCTAATAATTTGGTAATTTGTAATAACTTCGAAGGTAAACATTAACACACGGCATGATCTAGACAATTGAAAAGTACGTGGCACCATGAATTTACTTTGATAAGTGATAAAATATGTAATTTCAATTCCTAGGAAAAATAAAGTGGCCATTCCACCATCAAGCAACAACTAATTTTTGCCTAGCCGCTAGTTTTCCTTTAACATTGTCTGAAAAATCTTGGCATATTCTGATATATGTTTGGATTTATAAAGAGTTCGGCAGCAGTAGAATTGGTGTCTATTCATGCCGGTTTTGCACTTTTGGTCACAGTGATTTTGGGTGGTCATAGAGATTCTAAGCTCGCAGGTGATTATCTCTTTTAATTTAGGTGTGCGGTTTTCCTCGAGTTGGGTGTCTTCCGTGGCACATGTGAGTGAGAGTTGGGTCATTCATGGGGCCTGCATCATCACGTGTGCCATGGCCAGAAAATCGGGACGGTCCAATCATAATGTCAATAGTCTGTATCTGTTGTGTATGTTGGCCACGCACAGTACGGTCAGGGCCCCGCGTGATGAACGGTCTGGATCTAAAGCAAACGCGCCACGACATCTCTCCTTCCTCGAAAGATCCCTCTCCTGATTTTTATTTTTTTTTCCAGCAGTAAATGACAAAAATGTCCTCTTCTCTCCATACCTAATATCTACGGAAATAGTATACAATTCTCGGACGTAGGGATTGCAGAGTGCGTGCGGGTTTCAGTCTCTACAAGTGGCCCCCATGTTTCAATGATCGAAATCGTTGATATGATGGGGAAACATAGTAAAAAATACCCTGGATTTGAAAGATTCTACCCGTAGAATATTAGGCCTTTTATTGTTTAAACGGGAACGACCGTTCCATCTCCCGTCTGATCTTTCCATCCCAGATATTTTTGTGCACAGATCATTCAAAGTGGGGCCCATGATATCAACGGCTTGGATCACTGAACTACTTAACCCAGTTGTACAAACACTAAAACCCGACCCGAGCATGGTACAACACCTCACATCAATATCTACCACTGGGTCTGTCGTGGAAGCCTACCATTGGCTGTGATATTGATAAGATTTGTGTGTACAAAAATGCAAGCAGACCCCAATCAAATGCCTCTTATTATACCATATCTCATTGTAACCAAACGCCCACTACCACAACAACACCTACAATGGCAACAACTCTAGCTGGTGTGAGCATTTCTACCACAAGGAGTGTGACCAAAGCAGACAGACCCAAGTGCCCAAACAACCTCAAATCCACATGGGTGCAATGCCCATGGAAGACAAGCTACCCAACCCGTTGTATGCAGGTTCGACCCATGGCTACACCAGAGCGGATCGCCAAGACGCTGGAAGAGACCATCAAGGAGGCTGAGGAGATATGCGCCAGCGACCCGTTGAGCGGCGAGTGCGCCGCTGAGTGGGACATGGTGGAGGAAGTGAGTGCAGCGGCGAGCCATGCACGTGAACGGGAGAAAGAATCAGATCCGTTGGAGAATTATTGCAAGGATAACCCGGAGACCGACGAGTGCAAGACGTACGATAATTGACGGGACTGCAACATGCATGCATGCCGTTACAGCTTTTACTTGAATTATTGTGTTTTATTTTATCATCTTAGAACTTAAGAATCGAAGAAGACTTGGATGTTGATATATGATTGTATGAACAGATATGTTTTCTTGCCTTAGCATGCCCATACAATACCATGTTAAATAATTAAAGATAGTGGTCCACTTTTCACATGGTAGATAATCTAGAATTAGGTTATAAGCGAGGGAACCTCGATCCGAAGGTTAGGATCGTATATCATTGGTGAAAATTTTAGGCTACTTCGCTCTGAGTGGTCCATCAATTGGATGGCTTGGATTGAGACAGCTTCTTATTTGATGGCGAAGATGACTTGTAGCTTCTAAAGCTGATATTTGATGGGGGCGTCCAAAGGAAACATGATGTATGTGTGTAGACATATGTTCCTACATAACACGCTCGATTCATGTAAATATCTAAATCACTCGTGATGGTTTTTTTTCATTTTGAAAAATCTGCGATGGTCAAAGAATTTGAAAACACTGTATATGTAAACGCACATGTGTTATCTAATATCTTAAATTTGTTTGTAATAGAATTTGTCAATGTTATTGAGAGACCACAGTTTCCGTCAAGAAAATCTAGAAAATTTATTTTTGATTGTCGAACAGTTTTGAAAGTTGCTACTTGATGGCATCAGAGGATCTTCAATGTCATTGACTGGGCTTCGATGTCTCCCTCGAGCACATGTGCAGAGTTGTGTAAGTGCACGATTTGTTTTCTATTTCGGTTGAGTAGTATATATACCGAGTGTAATTGATATTGGAGAGAGAATTATGGTTTTTTAAGGTGTTTCAAAGGATTCAAGGATATAGCTAGGGTTTTAAAGGAGATTCGAGGGTTGTTCGAATTAGTAAGATTGACTATCTCTTGTAATTTTTCTTTCATAATGCATTACTCATCGTTTTGTGCTGTGAGTTTTTTTTTTCGCAAGGATTTTTTCATGCAAAATTTGGATTGCCTTCTTGTTGGGTTTGTTTGTAGAGGTGGATGTAATGAAAGTTTCACACATGTGGCACTAAGTTAGTGGTAGACACTTCTAGAGAGGTACTCTAGCACAGTTCTTTTAAAATTTCTCTCCAGTGGGCCTCTCATTCTAATGATTGTTAGAAGTGAGCCTCTCGGGCAATTATAGATACCTATATGGTGGGTATTCAAGGCCTAAGGCATGTATCAGGTGGGACCCACATCGTCAAATCTCAACTATTAGTGAAACTATGACATGAACTAGATAGTAAATTGTATGGCCGATCTAGGGGGTTTCTTGAGGACGGTTAGAATTTTGTGCCTACATCACATGTCAATAAGTAGAGTTGGGTCGAGTTAGGCTGAGTTAGGGTTGACCCGACTCAATTCAGTTTTGAAATAAGCCTGACTAGAACTTGACCTGACTCGGTACCGAGTTTAGCATACTTGACCCGATCTGAGTCTAGGTTTAGCCTGGACTAATCTAGATCGAGTCCAACCCAGTCACAAGTACCAAGTCAGGTTGAGTTGGCATTGAATTGGATAGAAAGATGGAGGGAGGGAGTGGAGAGGAGAGAGAAAAAGAGAGAGAGGAGGGTGGTGATGGTGGTGGGTGGCTGTCGGGCTTGGAAGAGGAGGATGAGGGAGGGAGAGAGAGTTTGAGATCGGGTCGAAGTCAGAGTCGGAGTCGGGTGCGGCGAGTAGGGTTAGAGATACTTAGAAATTAGGAATATTATATATATATATATATATATATATATATATATATATATATATATATATATAGAGAGAGAGAGAGAGAGAGAGAGAGAGAGAGAGAGAGAGAGAGAGAGAGAGAGAGAGAGAGAGAGAGAGAGAGAGAGAGAGAGAGAGAGTCGGGTCGAGTTACTAGGTAACTCAAACTCGACTCGATTTGAGTTCGGATTGGGCGAAACCTAGTCGAGTCATGGGAGTTGAGTCGTCTCGTGCCCAACTCTATCAATAAGGGGGCGTTTGGATCCTAAGTTGTTTAGGATAAGTTACTTATGCCACAAGTAGCTATCTTAGTTTTTTACTTATTAAGAAGATAAATATAATTAGTAAACAACATGCTTATCAGCTTCTCCTCTCTTTCGTCTCCCTTGATGGCTCTTCAACAAGTTATAAAAAATAGAAAAGCTAAAAGAATTAACTAAAGTGATTAAATACTTTTAAGTAAAAAATTTACTTATAACTAATTATAAATCAAACTTATCTAAAATAAATTACTTATCTACTGATGTAAGTAGATAAAGTAACTTACTTGGTGGTATCCAAATTAACCCTAAGTGCCCACGAGTTCCCATGAGAACCGGTTCCATTGCGAGCATTTCTCGTATGTTTGGGCTTATATAGAAATTCCAGCAATACATCTTTGATTCACTTGGAGATCTGTTTGGGCTCGTTGTTTGGAGAGGGGCACATCAGGCCTGAGCCCATTCGATAGATCTCCTGAAGGGAATAGCTGGATTGGTCTCGAACGGGCAGACTGCCAATCGAGCACCATTTATATAGATTAATGTTGTCTGGTCCGCCATCATGCAACGATCAAACCGCAATATCTCGATCTAATGAGACCGGCGGTCACTAATTACTATTAGGATTTTCCAAGAGAGCCATTGATTTCCTAGGTTCACAAAACTAAGCCCAAAAGTGGGGGTGGATTTTAAACTAGTTCGGTTGGGTTTATTGATCTTGCTTGGCTGAAGCCCAACCCATCGCCAGCCCTACACAAAACAGCTCTTATTTATTCTCTTAATTGTTTTAGAGGTTTTTCTAACCACAACCGTTAGCAATGTCATTTACTAACAGGTTAGCCTTTATGACCATAAATCCTACAGCTTTTATTGTAGATGAGGCATTTGGGCTATAAGTAGAGAGCAAAACCCTTCACCTTGAAACCAGCAGAGTAAAATAAGAGAGAGAGAGGCATCATATCATGGCTTCATATTCTGTGGTGAAGAGATTTATAGTAGCCCTTTTAGTTGTGGCATTGCTTCAATCTTCGGGTACTGGGCATTCTCCTTTTTCTCTCTATCTTTTTCTTTTGAATGTAGCTAAATGTTTCACGGATTCATTGATCTAGACCGTTGATCTGATGGAGAATGTCTCATATGAGGAACCAAATAAAAAGTTTCAAGATTGGATGACTCTACCTATTTGATAATGTATGTCCTATATGTGCACCACTGATAGAAGGGTGAGGAAACTGTCCCTGGTGATTTTTGAGGAATTCTCCATCCATTCATCAATAGTCTAATCTGGTGGACCATACTATCCATCATCAGAGTCATGCCAATTTCTCTACGGTACATGTCGCGTTTATCTGATCAATTCAACCAACCAACAAGCATGTTTGTAACCTGTTGATGGTTGGATGTCTAATTAACGGTAGAAAAGAAAAACGGTAGCTGGGCCAAAATCAACTATCGAATAACAATAAATCGGAGGTCAAATGTGTCTAACCAATGGTTTTGGGGGAATGTTACAAATCTCTAGTGGGGCACATTATTTGACAAATGGATGTGGATAATTGCCTGCGACACCCTAATGTTCTTGAGAAATGGATCCTATTCATCTATTTTTTTCATCTCATATTAAGATATGAGTCCAAAAATGAGGCGGATCCAAAACTCAAATAGGACACTTGTGGGAGAAATTGAGGATTGAATGCCCACTGTTGAAACATTCATGGGGCCATAATTACCTTATGAACATTTTAGATGACATATAAATATCAATGTAGACCTGGGAAAGTTCCAACAGTAGGTATTTCCCTCCCCATTATTTCCTGTCGTGTGGCTCATTTGAGATTTGCATCTGACTTATTTTTTGGCTCATGTCATAAAATGAGCTGTCAAAATAAACGGACAGAGTGGATTTCTAACAAACATCACGACAACGCTAACTAGCTTCCCACTTGTAGACGGTCAGTTTGAAACTTCTTATTTGTAGAAATATAAATCAATGAAAATACAAAATGACACAATGCCTGTAACTTTTTGCTTTTTTTTCTTTTAAAAGGTGGAGTCTTGCATTGTTGGACACCCGTCTTGTTTGTATAAAATCCAACCCAACCACTAGGTGCAACCCACCATTATGATCAAAAGAACCAAAAATTATGCTCATTCAGTTGCACTTTTTAGTGGCTTCAATTATTTCCATGTTGTGGCCCAGCTATGATTGGATGGGCCTGATTTTTTAGTCATTTTATCACCATGGTGGGTGCAAGAGCTCATACACACATTAAATGGGCCCGCACAATGCAGGACTTATTCCACCCTCAATTACCAATTGCATTTTTTATTCTTTTATTATTATTATTTTGTAATATTAGATTTCTCGAAGAATATTATGTTAAAAGTCAGTGGAATTTCACAAAATCAGAAAAAAAAAAAAAAAAAGAGCTTCACATAACTCCATAAAAACAAATATCTCATCTAATCCAATCAACTGATCAGGAACAACAGATTGAAGTTTGAATTGACTCAATGCTTTTTTACACCATATGTTTCTAACATTGGAAAATGTTGGGTTGCAGCACTCGCGGACTATGAATTACCATATTGTGTTGGATGGCAAAATGAGGAAATTGATTGCAGCGACTTATGCATCTGGGGAGGAATTTCAGAAACAGGCGAATGCTGGGACCCACCTCCTAATGCTCCGTATCCACCTCCAAAGAGCGGCATGTGGCACAGTGAACCAAAAACTTGCTGGTGTTGCTGCGTTGACTACCCTGATAAATAATGATGTCGACTATAACAACAACTACAATAATAACTTTTGGAAATTACAATATAGAGATATCAAATAAAGTTTGTTATTTTTAAAGTCTTTTCAATGAGTTGTATTTGAGAGAATATCAAATTCCCCTTGATACTTTTTGGAGAGTTGCTCAACTTCCTTATGGCAGTTCTTTGAATTTTTGCTGGTGTATTTCCTTTTCTTTCCATGGATTAAAACTTTGCAATTCTAATAATAATAATTATAGTAATAATAACACCAACAGTCGTATGTTACTAGTAACAATATAACTTTTGCCGGTCTATTTCCTTTTCTTATCAGTGCCAATCATCCATTTTACCAACTCCTTTTATGACATGATCCCAAAATTGAATCACACCCAAATCTCAAGTAGACCATACCATAGGAAATAGTAAGAATTGAATTCCTACCATTAAAAACTTGAGGAGGCCGAAAAGTTTTGGATCAAGCTGATATTTGTGTTTTCCCTACATCCATATCTATGTGACCTCACGAAGGTACGTTAGGTGATAAATAGACATCAACGGAGGCCCTAGGAAGGTTTTGGTGGTGGACGTTACTATAGCCTCTTGAGATTTGGATATACTTCAATTTTGGACTCGAGCCTTAAAATGAGCTAAGTAAAATGGACTGACAAAGTGGATAAGACACAAACATCCCATGGCCCTACAGAATGCTAGTGTATTGCGTAATTCACAATGTGCTTCAGGTCTCGAGGAAGCAAAGCATTCAGTAGTTCTGAATCTTGGTTTAGGTGGGTCTCATCATAATATGTTTCTCGAATGTACATCAAATGCATCACTTGATGATAGGCCAAGGACTAAAAATCATCTACATCCATGATTTGGGTGGGCTACGTCAAGCGAAATAATTTAATGATAAACATGTATCATTGAAGATTTTTTATAGGCCCTGCATGTTGATTAAGTAAAATCCTTGTGACCCATTAGTTCCCACACAAAAATTAGTTTTGAAGCCCAAAAATCAGTCCCATCCATGATTCAGGTGGGCCACATCAAGGGTAATAGTTTAGTGGGTGGGGGTCACCTAGTACACTGTTTTCAAACATATATGGTCCACTGGAATCACGTAAGGGGCTGATTTTTGGGCCCAATACCTAAAATTAGGCAACGCACCTGGTGAGTGGATATCAAAGGAAGCCTCATGTGGGGGCCACCGTTAGCATTTTTCATTATCGGGTAAATTCTTCATGTGAATGACAATGGCTTGCTTAGCTGATTATGGAGGACTTATCCGTGGTGTGGTGCTATTAAAAGTCAAGAACCAGACTACTATGTGATTTAAATTAGCCACATGATTTGCAATAGTTTTCTCACCCTCCAAATTGTTTCCCTTGTTTGCCCCACCTCCATCAAATATAGGCTTGATTTTTGGGCCACGTGCCTAAAATTTTGTGTGGCATATATGGTTAGAGTCATGATGTGTAATGCACTGAATTTTGTATCCTAATTTTAGTATTCATTTTCTGAAATCTCGAGTTTTAACCTTCAAAGATAGCCGACATCTTACAATATTTTGTTTTCTTTTTCAAGTGTATAAGTAAGCATCACAACGGAAGGAAAACAAACCACACGCAGAGAAATGTTTGAATATAAATTCCAAATGTACGAATGGTTGCACAAAAGGGTTTATAAAAATCGATGACTTAAAGACAAACAAATTAAAAAAATATATACTAGAGCAAATATGAAAAAATATAAAAATTAATAAATTTAAGCCGCAAGATCAGGTATCTCCTTGTGCTCCATGTGAGCGCCAACCTACACATCATTCACATATCCTTCACCAACTGAATATGTTTTAATAGCATTAATCACTATCCCAATAAGGTGTACCCCCAAGATTAAAAAGGCATCACAATAGTTAAGAATTATATTCAAATAAAACTCAACAAAGTACAATATTCAATCTATACTTCATAACTAGAATTCAAGAATATACAATTTACACTTCATAAGTAGAATATAAGAGTATATCACCTGCATTTCAGAAAAAGATAAAATTTATATTTTTCAAGAAACCATAATATCTAAATTATAAGTCACAACTCACAAGTATAAAACTAGCTACACATTCAAACCACAATTCAAAGTATAATATAAGGAGATACAATTATCTATTTATCAATATAACATAAAACCATCACAACGTGCAATTGCCAATTTAATCTTAATTAATACATGAATGTATAAATATAATCAGTCTTGAAATGCATATCCAGCTGAATAAATGAATGAACCTTTCAAATAGTTGACCCGTTCATGCAAGAGGATGTGTCTTTAGACAGTCGACCAATTCAAAATATAAAAGGGTCATTTGAACAGTACACTGGTCTTTCAAATAGTCAACCAGATACCCGATAACCCTTGCGTGCCACATATACATGATTAACCCAACTGTTATTCATCCAATTTACAAACATTTGCATAATGCAAGCTCAAAGGTCACTATGGGGGGTGCGCGTAACCAGTGTTCGAGTTGTCGGTATCGTTACAAGTTTCGCTGGCTGGAGATAAAGATATAATATCGTTATCGCCGATAATATCGCTGATAATCGAAAATTGGGGAAAACATGATAAAATGATGTAATTTTTCAATGAAACTTCAGTAGAGGCTTAAATACACATATTTACATGTTTAGGAATAAAAAAAATTGTAAAATTAATGCATACATAATAAGTTTCTATTTAATTAGGGCATACAAGCATATGTTATCATAAGAAACATTCCAATAGTAGTATAACAATCACTTAAATCTCATTAAACCAATTAACAAGTATAATGAATGCATACATTTTACAACCATGCATAAATAAGCATATAAATTAAACAAAATACATATGCATGATCATCCAACCATTCAACCACCCAACCATCCATCCCACCTAACTATCCATCCATCCCATCAAATCATCCAATCATCCAAACATTTATCCATCCATCCCTATCCATCCTGTCTATCCAATAATTCAACCATCCAACCATCCCATCAAATCATCCAATCATCCAAACATTTATCCATCCATCCCTATCCATCCCATCTATCCAATAATCCTACCATCCAACCATCCCATCCATCCATGCCGTCAAATCATCCAAAAATCCACACATCCGTCTCATCTATCCATCCAACCAATCATCCATCCCATCTATCCATCTAACTATCCATCCTATCAAATCATCCAATCATCTAAACATTTATCCATTCATCCCATCTATCTAATAATCCAACCATCCAACCATCCCATCCATCTATGCCATCAAATCATCCAAACATTCACACATCCATCCCATCTATCCATCCAACCATCCCATCCAATCATCCATCCATCCATTGCATCCAATCATCCATCCATCCCATCTATCCATCTAACGATCCATCCATCCCATCAAATCATCTAATCATCAAAACATTTATCCATCTCATCTATCAGATAATCCAACCATCCAACCATCCCATCCATCTATGCCATCAAATCATCCAAACATCAACACATCCATCCCATCCAATCATCCAAACATCCATCAATCCCATCCATCCATCCATCCATCGCATCCAACCATCCAACCACTCAACCATCCCATCTATCCATCTAACGATCCATCCATCCCATCAAATCATCCAATCATCCAAACATTTATCCATCCATCCCTATCCATCTCATCTATCCAATAATTCAACCATCCAACCATCCCATCCATTCATGCCATCAAATCATCCAAACATCCATCCCATCTATCCATCCATCCCATCCATCGCATCAAATCATCGTATCCAATCATCCATCCCATCTATCCATGTAAACATTCATCCAACTGACCCATCCATCCATCCCATCCACCGCATCAAATCATCCCATCCAATCATCCATCCATCTACCGCATCAAATCATCCCATCCAATCATCCATCCATCCATCCCATCCCATCCAACCATCCAATCATCCAAACATCTATCTAAACATCCATCCAACTGACCCATCCATCCCATCCAATCATCCAAACATCCATCTCATCTATTAATCCAAACATCCATCCTACCATCCCATCCATCCATGCATCTAACCATCGGGAGTGGATGATGTGTGGCCTCGACCTCACTTAAGAGGGTGGCCCCCACTGTTGAGGGTCAAATATTGCATATTAGACCCCATTTATTACCTAGATTTACGAACAAGATATTGTTTAATGCTCGATTTTAGCCATGTTTGTGATGCAGGGTGTAATTGAGAGCATGAACCGCAAAAAGGTGCTAAAAGTATGGATTTAACGATCTGAAGACACCAAGGCAAGAGACGGACTCCAGGGGACCAAGATCGATGAAATTACATGTCAGGGATCCTCGAAAATCGAGAAATTGAAGCTCAAGTGGCCCGAAATTAGTCCAGAATGTAAGACCACAAGGTTCTCACCATCCGATCGGCTCGAAACTTCATACATAGCTAAGGGACCACAAATTAACCGTACACGTCAAATTCTAACCATTGAAGATCTAGGGAAGTGGGCCAACTGACAAATCAGCCCACAAACCGTTGATTTTGGGCCCACCTGATATCTGGAGCTGCTTCAACTTTGGTTTGGACAGTTAAATTAGTTTGAGAAAAGGGATGGACGGATTAGATTTCTGAAACACATTGCAATGGGGCCTATATGCATGGTGTGTAATTACACATGTACATGCATGCGATGTGCACAGGACCGCTGATGCGGTCAGCGCACCTTCCAAAACAGTGATTGCTTCTCCAAAACGGCAATAGCCGTTTCACGTCAGCAAGCGGACGAACTGCGTCCGACTTACGGTCGATAATGGACCCCACACATGCCCCGTACGGATAATCCACACCGTCCATCTTGTTGAGGGCATCGAGAGCTACAAAATCATGCTGACCTTTTGCATCCATGCGTGCACATGTGTGCGATACAGGGGCCACAAAAGGGCTGCCCTGTAGCGTTCAAATCTGATCTTTTAGTTATTTCTTCTCTGAGACATGCCAATGGACATTCAAAACTACCCATTCTTGATTAAAATTTCATCCTGAATCCAATGGACGGGGTGGATTTCTCAGAAAATATTTCTGTGGGGCCCACTGATCACAACAGCGAAATGGTGCGAAAGGTTTCGCACATCCGCGAAAACTGACTTTTCCAGGCGGTTTTGGCCCACCATCTTTGATCATATGGCAGATCTGAACCGTCTATCATGTAGAGGACCCAAGAAAGTCATAAGGGACGGTGTTTCTTTAGAATTTAAGCGAGGAAAGTGGCGTGTTTCGAGGCACCGAACTTGGCTGCGAAAAAGCTTTCAATGAGCATGCATAGCTTTTCAAATCCGATTTTCACCACTCCAGCAACTATATAAGGAGGTTTTGGACGTGGGGAGCATTCATTCAGACCTTAGAAAGGAAGATTCAGAGCTAGGAAGGAAGGCTCAGGTCGGACGTTTGCAAGAGAGAGAGTTGAGTTTGTTTATTTCTTTTATTTTTATTTTTATTTTATTTTATTTTGAGATATCTAGCTTATTCATGTTGGGCTAAACCTCCTAGCTAGGGCTAGGAGGTGAAGCTTGTAGTGAGATGAGAGAATTTATTTTTATAATTTTTGTTTAAATTATTAACTGAATTCATGTTGATGTTAGTTTAATTAATAAAAGTATTTTTGGTTTTTAATGATCTGTTGTGACTGAAATTACAATGGGTCTACAATGCTTTAAATATTTCCTTTTTCCCTTTATGTTTATGACGTCAGGAAGCCCTGTTGTTCACCATAGTCTCCTAGGCATGGTCGGTTGACGGTACCCTTCCTAACTTTCATAACATATTGAGTGGTTGGTAATTAGTTTAATTCTGTTGTTTGCCATAGTCTCCTGGGCATGGTTTGGTGATGGAATCCATTCTAATTCATATATCTTTCATCTCTCTAAAACTAGATCAATGTCAGTTCAGTTAATTTTCATAAAACATGCATAAGATTTTTCTGATCTCTACAAGTGGATCCTCTGAATCCCTAGTTACCCTTCTCTGATATCTCCTGAGTTTTAGTTAATTAACCTACAATTATTTCACAATTGCTACTTGATTTAGAATTCATCTTATTCTAGTTCAAATCCTATTTAATTTTAGATAACGTACAAGTTTCAGTCCCTTGGGATTCGACCTCAGTCTTACCGAGTTTATTACTACATCACAACCCTGTACTTGGGGTGTGAACAAGTTTTTGGGTAAGACCACAAGGTTCTCACCATCCGATTGGCTCGAAACTTCATACATAGCTAAGGGACCACAAATTAACCGTACACGTCAAATTCTAACCATTGAAGATCTAGGGAAGTGGGCCAACTGACAGATCAGCCCACAAACCGTTGATTCTGGGCCCACCTGATATCTGGAGCTGCCTCAACTTTGGTTTGGACGGTTAAATTAGTTTGAGAAAAGGGATGGACGGATTAGATTTCTGAAACACATTGCAATGGGGCCTATATGCATGGTGTGTAATTACACATGTACATGCATGCGACGTGCACAGGACCGTTGATGCGGTCAGCGCACCTTCCAAAACAGTGATTGCTTCTCCAAAACGGCAATAGCCGTTTCACGTCAGCGAGCGGACGAACTGCGTTCGACTTACGGTCGATAGTGGACCCCACACATGCCCCGTACGGATAATCCACACCGTCCATCTTGTTGAGGGCATCGAGAGCTATAAAACCATGCTGACCTTTTGCATCCATGCGTGCACATGCGTGCGATACAGGGGCCACAAAAGGGCTACCCTGTAGCATTCAAATCTGATCTTTTAGTTATTTCTTCTCTGAGACATGCCAATAGACATTCAAAACTATCCATTCTTGACTGAAATTTCATCCTGAATCCAATGGACGGGGTGGATTTTTCAGAAAATGCTTCCGTGGGGCCCACCGATCACAACAGCGAAATGGTGCGAAAGGTTTCGCACATTCGCGAAAACTGACTTTTTCAGGCGGTTTTGGCCCACCATCTTTGATCATATGGCAGATCTGAACCTTCTATCATGTAGAGGACCCAAGAAAGTCATAAGGGACGGTGTTTCTTTAGAATTTAAGCAAGGAAAGTGGCGTGTTTCGAGGCACCGAACTTGGCTGTGAAAAAGCTTTCAATGAGCATGCATAGCTTTCCAAATCCGATTCAAATCCGATTTTCACCACTCCAGCAACTATATAAGGAAGTTTTGGACGTGGGGAGCATTCATTCAGGTCTTGGGAGGAAGAACAGAGGGCTCGAGCTTGTACGTGGGAGAGGAGGAGAGAGAGATTTTTTTTCTTTTTCTTTTCTTTTTCTTTCTTTTCTTCTTCTTTTTCTTTTAGTTTATTTTGGATTTTGGCCACATCATGTCAGGCTAAACCTCTTAGCTAGGGCTAAGAGGTGAAGCTTGTAGTGAGATGGGAGATTCCATGCTTTTAATTTAATTTTAATATATGAATTGACGTTGATTTTAGTTTGATTAGTATAGAAATATTTTTAGTCTTTAATGGTCTGTTGTGACTGAAATTACAATGGGTCTGCAATGGTGTTGAGTATTCCTTCTTCTTCTTTATGTTTATGACGTCAGGAAGCCCTATTGTTTACCATAGTCTCCTGGGCATGGTTGGATGACGGTACCCTTCCTAACCTTCATACATGTGATTGGTTGGAAATTAGTTTATTTCTGTTGTTCGCCATAGTCTCTTGGGCATGGTTTGGTGATGGAATCCATTCTAATTCATATACCTTTCATCTCTTGAAAACTAGATCAATGACAGTTCAGTAAATTCTATTATTCATGAAACAAGCATAAGATCTCCCTGATCTCTACAAGTAGATCCTCTGAATCCCTAGTTTCCTATCTCTGATTTCTCCTATAAATTTTAGATTAATATTTTCATCATTATTCCTCAAATTACATTCAGTTTAGATTTCATCTTAGCCTAGTTTTATTTCTAATTGATTTTAGATAACGTACAAATATCAGTCCCTTGGGATTTGACCTCGGTCTTACCGAGTTATTACTACATCACAACCCTACACTTGGGGAGTGAACACCCACCTTAAATTATGTATTCTATATCCATCTATTTTACAAGATCCTTTTAGGACATGAACCTAAAAATGAAGTGGATCCAATTCTCAAGTGGACCTTATCATAAGAAACAATGGTGATTGACCATAAATGGGTCACAAAAGTTTTGGATCAAGCTAATATTTCCTTTTTCCCTTTATCCATGTTCACGTGACCTTAGCATCTGGTTAGATGACAAATAAACATTATGGAAAGATTAAGGTGAGCCCCAGGAAGTTTTTAATGGTATGACATTCAATCACCATTGTTGTATGGTCCACGAGATTTGGATCTTGATTTTTGGGCTCATGCTATAAAACATTTTTGCAAAATGGATGGACAATGTGGATATAGAATAGATAAATCATGGTGGGCCCCATAGTAAGGGCCTCACCTGCCATAAATATCCTACTCTATTTAAATTTTTAGTTTTTTCAAAACTGCATTTTTTTTCTTAAAGTGGTGGTGAACCAGTTTTATTATATGATACAAAACTCACACTCTAAGATAACTTAAAAGTTACTTAAACTATTAGTTTTATTTTCATTTAAAATAGTGGTGACATATGCTTTTAAACGGTGGAAAAAGCATACTTTAGAAAAAGTTACAAAGGTAAAGTTAAAACAAATAGCTTCGACCCTCTTTCAAAACCCTAAAACGCATGCTCATCCCTCCGCAGCAGCTAGCGCAACACAGGTAGCTCCGTTAAATTCTCCTTCCACAGGTATGGATCTATTCAATTACCTGTTATATCTAATCTAATATCTCTTGCTTCTTTTTTGTTTCTTTTTTTTTCTTTTTTCTTTTTTTCTTCTTCTGCTTCTTTTTTTTTTTTTAATTTAAGGCTGTATACGGAAATATAATCGTCGAATTGTCGATATTTTCGTTGTCATCAACGTTATTGGCGATATATATCGCCGATATTTGGAAGAGAAACGAATTTTTGAGTTTTCGGTATCGCAAGTCCAGCGATACCAAAATTATCGGCGATAATATTGATTTTTCGCCGACAATACGAACACTACGCGTAACTTAACATAGGCCAGCAACTCAGGTATAGTATCCCATACTACCATCTCAGGTTCATGAGATTTTAACAAGTAAGATTCGAAGACACTCAAATGATTATAAATAATGATGATATAATGAAGAATCCACGGCATTCCATTTACAACAACCCATATAACTAGTGGTCACTCATGATTCAATACGTAGATATTACCATCACAAGTCCAAAATACCTCCAAAAAAAAAAAAAAAGAAAATTCTCTCAACAAGCTATATTGGCACCAAGTCCTTCAGGGACACAATAAAATAATATAATCCACAGGCCACAATGATACAAATAATCCATTAGATGACAAGTATACGACCAAGTAATATTGTATCAATTCACAATCGGCCACTTGTTCGATAAGCCTCTAATGTACATATCCACCAACATATATCATTAGATTCCAGTTACAACTCCTTAACACAATTAAGTGTCAAACCAAGCCATCATCAATTCAACCCTCTAAGTACAAATAGGCATTAATTCTATCAATTTACAAATGTACCATCAATATACAAATAAGGCATTTTACTTACTTAGATTAGAGAGACAATTCTACAATATAAAGCATATCAATTTTACAATGTATACAATGATTCACATACTAAACATATATAGAGTCAAACAAAACTAGATATATTATGTAAACTAAGCATGAGTAATAAATCAAGAATGAAAGACAAATGAAAGTACATTAATCTAAATACATGGTTTGATCCTTTTATCAAAGATATAGCGGCATGGCCCTTCTTTTTTTTTTTTCTTAAAAAAAGTACATTAATCTAACTATTGTAATGAAGGAAAGCTTAAAAAGTGAATCCTCACGTTCTAAGTATCGGATCATTGTCCAATTACACTTGAATCGAGTGTATATGCCATGAGGCCAAATCCTCCACTCGACTCGCTTCAACTTGACTTAATAAAACTCTATTAGCTTGGTCCTCAATCAGAATCCCAACCCAAACTCTATCAGCTTGGTCCTCAATCAGAATCCTCTCTCTCTCTCTCTCTCTCTCTCTCTCTCTCTCTCTCTCTCTCTCTCTCTCTTTTCCTCTTTCTCTTTCCTATTTCTTTTCCTTCTTTGCTAGAATGCCATGCTAGACCCTACATTTAAAACTAGCTCGTAACATAACTCAAGCCACCACCTAAGTTAACCTAGTGAGTTACCAACTCGGCCCACACTTGGAGGCTTTCTTCTCCTCGATCTTCTTCTTTCTTCTACTTCCTTTTCCTTTCTGCAACTCACATCTAGTTGAAGCTCTGGACATGACCAACATATGGGACTCAACTTGACTGAGTTAGCGACTCAATTCAAGTCGGCGAAATCTAATCCGATCTATCTCACTCTCTTCTTTCTGAGTTTCTTAAATCATGTTTGCACTCCATAGAGAAGTGAAAGCTTCATATCATACAAGGAGGAGAGACTCAGCATCGAGTTACAACCAAAGGTGGCCGAGAGCAGCATTAAATCGATGTTGGAGCGATTGGATTCACACATCCACACACTGCTTTGAATCTAGATTGATTCTTGTCAACTGAATGATGATCATATGGTCCAAACAATGAACACTTTCAATCTGAAATTAAAGTATCACATTGTTTCTACGGTAGTGGCACTCTTGAGGAAGAAGCTTGAGCTCCAAAGGAAGATTCGACATTGATAGGTTTTCCTTTAGTTTGATTGTTGTGTACTGATATGATGGATCCCAGGAAGTGTTGGAAATACCAAAAAATAAAATAAATTATTTTCGTTTCACTAGGCTGAATCACGTAAAATATACGCTACCCCTAAAGTGTTATTCGCCCCCTTATCAAATTGTTGATGGGTTACAAGCACATTGTCTCCCGAATAGGACAATCCTATTTGGATCCTGCGTAATTCAATGCAACAGATTTTCTTACAAAATGAAACAGAGAATATGTTAACAACATTCTAAAACGGAGATGCAATTCGGAGGATCTGACGATTGAGGATATATGTGAGCTTAAGATGATGGAATTTGGACTGGAATGGTCTAGTTTATATATGCACCAAGGAGTGGACTGTTGCTAGGTGGCCATCAATGGTTTAAAGCATTTGAAAAACGTTTCTAACCGTTCATCATTAATTTCAGCCTTTTCTGGTTGTCGGAACAGAAGATCTAACTGGTGGATCATCATGACCCATCCGTTTTTAGACCGTTGTGGCTTTCAAGTTTGTTAGCTGTTTTCGGCTCACATCGCTATCGCACCATATCGCGAGGGAGCCACTACAACCACACTGCCCGTGCCCGAGCACGCACGTGTGCGGAACACGCAACCTGAACGTCTCAATTTCCAAAGCTCAAGTAAGAATACCATACATACTTCCACATATAAACCCCAAATCTTCTCTTATCATTTTCGATGTGGGAAAAAACACACACCGCACTTTTTCATTGGAAATTTTCAAAACATTTTGGCAGCAAAACCAAAATCCTGAAATTTTTTGAATATTTGATTTTTACAAAAAAAAAAAAAGAGCACAAATTTCAATGGGAAGCCTGGAGAATGGGAAGAACGGAAGCTCAAACACCGTTTAATCAGTGGGTTCAAGCTTGGAAGAAAAAGAGAAATTTCCAACTGTACGACCAGTATATGGCCCACAACCTTTTTACGCCCACTCGCTTTTTACCTTCCACGAATACTCCCCAGCTGTACAACCCCATTTCTCAGGTCGAAAATGCCCCTGCTTTCCTTTCTGAGGCGGATCGCCTGGTGCTCGAAGACGAGCGCTTACCCTCCTCGAACTCCGAGTTGTACGAACGGTTCAAAAGATATCAACGTTGCATGGGCCCCATAGTTATGTATTTATTATATCCACAACGTTCATACGTATTTCGAGATCATTTTGGAGCATTATCAAAAACAAAAAATCATACCCAAAGATCAACTGGACCACACCACAACGAGCAGCGGGAAAATAGATTTTCACCGTTAAAAATTTTGTAGGGCCCACCATAACATATATTTTCCATCCAATTTATTGATAGGTCACAAAGACCTGGATGGAGAGGAAAAACAAATTTCTTAATGATCCAAAACTTCCGTGACCAATGAAAGGATTTCAATGGTAGACGTTCAATCCTCCACTGCCTTTTACGGTGTGGTCCACTTGATAGCTAGATCTGACTTATTTTTCGTCTCAAGCCTTAATAAGAGTTCGCCAAATAGATGGACAGCTTGGATATAACACATACATTATAATGGGACCCATAAACAGCAATAAAATTACAACAAGAAAAAAAAAAAAAAAAACCATCTTGGCCGGTGGACCGGGTCGTCGACCCCAACTCGCTTTTCCACTCACCCGGTCGACTGGGTTTGGACCCGGTCGACCCCAACTCGCTGTTCCACCTTTGTATTTTTATTTTTTTTTAAAAATTTTTTTTCTGAGGAGAACTTTTTCTCCCTTAAATTTTTCTCAAATACATAATTATGTAAATATGTATATATAAGTATATAATTTTTTTTTTCTATCTAGTAATTCATTTCTTTGTCTATTAATTTAACAAGCATATCTCCTAAACTATAATGAGTTACTTAACGTACCATCTATGATTTTGGGGTAAGAGAAGCTAATTTAGCCAACCAACATAGTAATTTTTCAAGATTCCATTGGGTCGATGGTTAAAAATCCACTTCACAGTTAATTCACTTTACTTCACGGCGATTTTCACGCACTTCGCGATTATTTCACTTCACTTCACCGTCATTTTCATGCATTTCACGGTCATTCCCGGTGATTTTGTGTTGATTCACAGTCAATTCGACGCACTTCACGGTCAATTCACATCACTTCACGGCCATTTTCACGCACTTCGCAGTCAATTCACTTCACTTCACCATCATTTTCATGCATTTCACAGTCATTCTCAGTGATTCTGTGTTGATTCACGGTCAATTCGACGCACTTCACTACACGGCCATTTTCACGCACTTCGTGGTCATTTCACTTAACTTCACCGTCATTTCCATGCATTTCACGGTCATTCCCGGTGATTCCGTGTTGATTCACGGTCAATTCGACGCACTTCACGGTCAATTCACTTCACTTCACGGCCATTTCCACGCACTTTGCGATCATTTCACTTCACTTCACCGTCATTTCCATGCATTTCACGGTCATTCCCGGCGATTCCGTGTTGATTCACGGTCAAAGTCATTTCACTTCACTTCACGACCATTTCCACGCACTTCGTGGTCATTTCACATAACTTCACCGTCATTTCCATGTATTTCACGGTTATTCCCGGCGATTTCGTGTTGATTCACGGTCAATTCGACGCACTTTACGGTCAATTCACTTCACTTCACGGCCATTTCCACGCACTTCGCTGTCATTTCACTTCACTTCACCGTCATTTCCATGCATTTCACGGTCATTCCCGGCGATTCCGTGTTGATTCACGGTCAATTCGACGCACTTCACGGTCAATTCACTTCACTTCACGGCCATTTCCCCGCACTTCGCGGTCATTTCACTTCACTTCACCATCATTTCCATGCATTTCACGGTCATTCCCGGCGATTCCGTGTTGATTCATGGTCAATTCGACGCACTTCACGGTCAATTCACTTCACTTCACAGCCATTTCCACGCACTTCACGGTCAATTCACTTCACTTCACCATCATTTTCATGTATTTCACGGTCATTCTCAATGATTCCGTGTTGATTCACGGTCAATTCGACGCACTTCAAGGTTAATTCACTTCACTACACGGCCATTTTCACGCACTTCGCGGTCATTTCACTTAACTTCACCGTCATTTCCATGCATTTCACGGTCATTCCCGGCGATTCCATGTTGATTCACGGTCAAATCAACGCACTTCACGGTCATTTCACTTCACTTCACGGCCATTTCCACGCACTTCGCGGTCATTTCACTTAACTTCAACGTCATTTCCATGCATTTCACGGTTATTCCCGGCGATTCCGTGTTGATTCACGGTCAATTCGACGCACTTCACGGTCAATTCACTTCACTTCACGGCCATTTCCACGCACTTCGCGGTCATTTCACTTCACTTCACCGTCATTTCCATGCATTTCACGGTTATTCCCGGCGATTCCGTGTTGATTCACGGTCAATTCGACGCACTTCACGGTCAATTCACTTCACTTCACGGCCATTTCCACGCACTTCGCGGTCATTTCACTTCACTTCACCGTCATTTCCATGCATTTCACTGTCATTCCCGACGATTCCGTGTTGATTCACGGTCAAATCGACGCACTTCACGGTCAATTCACTTCACCTCACAGCCATTTCCACGCACTTCACGGTCAATTCACTTCACTTCACCATCATTTTCATGCATTCACGGTCATTCTCAGTGATTCCGTGTTGATTCACGGTCAATTCGACGCACTTCAAGGTCAATTCACTTCACTACACGGCCATTTTCACGCACTTCGCGGTCATTTCACTTCACTTCACCGTCATTTCCATGCATTTCACGGTCATTCCCGGCGATTCCGTGTTGATTCACGGTCAATGCAACGCACTTCACGGTTAATTCACTTCACTTCACGGCCATTTCCACGCACTTCGCGGTCATTTCACTTCACTTCACCGTCATTTCCATGCATTTCACGGTCATTCCCGACGATTCCGTGTTGATTCACGGTCAAATCGATGCACTTCATGGTCATTTCACTTCACTTCACGACCATTTCCACGCACTTCGCGGTCATTTCACTTCAGTTCACCGTCATTTCCATGCATTTCACGGTCATTCCCGGCGATTCCGTGTTGATTCACGGTCAAATCGACGCACTTCACTGTCATTTCACTTCACTTCACGGCCATTTCCACGTGCTTCGCGGTCATTTCACTTCACTTCACTGTCATTTTCATGCATTTCAAGGTCATTTTCGGCGATTCCGTGTTGATTCACGGTCAATTCGACGCACTTCACGGTCAATTCACTTCACTTCACGGCCATTTCCACGCACTTCGTGGTCAATTCACTTAACTTCACCGTCATTTTCATGCATTTCACGGTCATTCCCGGCGATTCCGTGTTGATTCACCGTCAATTCGACGCACTTCACGGTCAATTCACTTCACTTCACGGCCATTTCCACGCACTTCCCGGTCATTTCACTTCACTTCACCGTCATTTCCATGCATTTCATGATCATTCCCGGCGATTCCGTGTTGATTCACGGTCAATTCGACGCACTTCATGGTCAATTCACTTCACTTCACGGCCATTTTCACGCACTTCGGGGTCAATTCACTTCACTTCACCATCATTTCCATGCATTTCACGGTCATTCCCGGTGATTCCATGTTGATTCACGGTCAATTCGACGCACTTCACAGTCAATTCACTTTACTTCACGGCCATTTCCACGCACTTCGCGGTCATTTCACTTCACCGTCATTTCCATGCACTTCACGGTCATTCCCGGCGATTCCGTGTTGATTCACGGTCAATTCGACGCACTTCACGGTCAATTCACTTCACTTCACGGCCATTTCCACGCACTTCGCGGTCATTTCACTTCACTTCACCGTCATTTCCATGCATTTCACTGTCATTCCCGACGATTCCGTGTTGATTCACGGTCAAATCGACGCACTTCACGGTCAATTCACTTCACCTCACAGCCATTTCCACGCACTTCACGGTCAATTCACTTCACTTCACCATCATTTTCATGCATTCACGGTCATTCTCAGTGATTCCGTGTTGATTCACGGTCAATTCGACGCACTTCAAGGTCAATTCACTTCACTACACGGCCATTTTCACGCACTTCGCGGTCATTTCACTTCACTTCACCGTCATTTCCATGCATTTCACGGTCATTCCCGGCGATTCCGTGTTGATTCACGGTCAATGCAACGCACTTCACGGTTAATTCACTTCACTTCACGGCCATTTCCACGCACTTCGCGGTCATTTCACTTCACTTCACCGTCATTTCCATGCATTTCACGGTCATTCCTGACGATTCCGTGTTGATTCACGGTCAAATCGATGCACTTCATGGTCATTTCACTTCACTTCACGACCATTTCCACGCACTTCGGGGTCAATTCACTTCACTTCACCATCATTTCCATGCATTTCACGGTCATTCCCGGTGATTCCATGTTGATTCACAGTCAATTCGATGCACTTCACAGTCAATTCACTTCACTTCACGGCCATTTCCACGCACTTCGCGGTCATTTCACTTCACCGTCATTTCCATGCACTTCACGGTCATTCCCGGCGATTCCGTGTTGATTCACGGTCAATTCGACGCACTTCACGGTCAATTCACTTCACTTCACGGCCATTTCCACGCACTTCGCGGTCATTTCACTTCACTTCACCGTCATTTCCATGCATTTCACTGTCATTCCTGACGATTCCGTGTTGATTCACGGTCAAATCGACGCACTTCACGGTCAATTCACTTCACCTCACAGCCATTTCCACGCACTTCACGGTCAATTCACTTCACTTCACCATCATTTTCATGCATTCACGGTCATTCTCCGTGATTCCGTGTTGATTCACGGTCAATTCGACGCACTTCAAGGTCAATTCACTTCACTACACGGCCATTTTCACGCACTTCGCGGTCATTTCACTTCACTTCACCGTCATTTCCATGAATTTCACGGTCATTCCCGGCGATTCCGTGTTGATTCACGGTCAATGCAATGCACTTCACGGTTAATTCACTTCACTTCACGGCCATTTCCACGCACTTCGCGGTCATTTCACTTCACTTCACCGTCATTTCCATGCATTTCACGGTCATTCCCGACGATTCCGTGTTGATTCACGGTCAAATCGATGCACTTCATGGTCATTTCACTTCACTTCACGACCATTTCCACGCACTTCGCGGTCATTTCACTTCACTTCACCGTCATTTCCATGCATTTCACGGTCATTCCCGGCGATTCCGTGTTGATTCACGGTCAAATCGACGCACTTCACTGTCATTTCACTTCACTTCACGGCCATTTCCACGCGCTTCGCGGTCATTTCACTTCACTTCACTGTCATTTCCATGCATTTCAAGGTCATTTTCGGCGATTCCGTGTTGATTCACGGTCAATTCGACGCACTTCACGGTCAATTCACTTCACTTCACGGCCATTTCCACGCACTTCGTGGTCAATTCACTTAACTTCACCGTCATTTTCATGCATTTCACGGTCATTCCCGGCGATTTCGTGTTGATTCACCGTCAATTCGACGCACTTCACGGTCAATTCACTTCACTTCACGGCCATTTCCACGCACTTCACGGTCATTTCACTTCACTTCACCGTCATTTCCATGCATTTCATGATCATTCCCGGTGATTCCGTGTTGATTCACGGTCAATTCGACGCACTTCATGGTCAATTCACTTCACTTCACGGCCATTTTCACGCACTTCGGGGTCAATTCACTTCACTTCACCATCATTTCCATGCATTTCACGGTCATTCCCGGTGATTCCATGTTGATTCACAGTCAATTCGATGCACTTCACAGTCAATTCACTTCACTTCACGGCCATTTCCACGCACTTCGCGGTCATTTCACTTCACCGTCATTTCCATGCACTTCACGGTCATTCTCGGCGATTCCGTGTTGATTCACGGTCAATTCGACGCACTTCACGGTCAATTCACTTCACTTCACGGCCATTTCCACGCACTTCGCGGTCATTTCACTTCACTTCACCGTCATTTCCATGCATTTCACTGTCATTCCCGACGATTCCGTGTTGATTCACGGTCAAATCGACGCACTTCACGGTCAATTCACTTCACCTCACAGCCATTTCCACGCACTTCACGGTCAATTCACTTCACTTCACCATCATTTTCATGCATTCACGGTCATTCTCAGTGATTCCGTGTTGATTCACGGTCAATTCGACGCACTTCAAGGTCAATTCACTTCACTACACGGCCATTTTCACGCACTTCGCGGTCATTTCACTTCACTTCACCGTCATTTCCATGCATTTCACGGTCATTCCCGGCGATTCCGTGTTGATTCACGGTCAATGCAACGCACTTCACGGTTAATTCACTTCACTTCACGGCCATTTCCACGCACTTCGCGGTCATTTCACTTCACTTCACCGTCATTTCCATGCATTTCACGGTCATTCCCGACGATTCCGTGTTGATTCACGGTCAAATCGATGCACTTCATGGTCATTTCACTTCACTTCACGACCATTTCCACGCACTTCGCGGTCATTTCACTTCACTTCACCGTCATTTCCATGCATTTCACGGTCATTCCCGGCGATTCCGTGTTGATTCACGGTCAAATCGACGCACTTCACTGTCATTTCACTTCACTTCACGGCCATTTCCACGCGCTTCGCGGTCATTTCACTTCACTTCACTGTCATTTTCATGCATTTCAAGGTCATTTTCGGCGATTCCGTGTTGATTCACGGTCAATTCGACGCACTTCACGGTCAATTCACTTCACTTCACGGCCATTTCCACGCACTTCGTGGTCAATTCACTTAACTTCACCGTCATTTTCATGCATTTCACGGTCATTCCCGGCGATTCCGTGTTGATTCACCGTCAATTCGACGCACTTCACGGTCAATTCACTTCACTTCACGGCCATTTCCACGCACTTCCCGGTCATTTCACTTCACTTCACCGTCATTTCCATGCATTTCATGATCATTCCCGGCGATTCTGTGTTGATTCACGGTCAATTCGACGCACTTCATGGTCAATTCACTTCACTTCACGGCCATTTTCACGCACTTCGGGGTCAATTCACTTCACTTCACCATCATTTCCATGCATTTCACGGTCATTCCCGGTGATTCCATGTTGATTCACAGTCAATTTGACGCACTTCACAGTCAATTCACTTTACTTCACGGCCATTTCCACGCACTTCGCAGTCATTTCACTTCACCGTCATTTCCATGCACTTCACGGTCATTCCCGGCGATTCCGTGTTGATTCACGGTCAATTCGACGCACTTCACGGTCAATTCACTTCACTTCACGGCCATTTCCACGCACTTCGCGGTCATTTCACTTCACTTCACCGTCATTTCCATGCATTTCACTGTCATTCCCGACGATTCCGTGTTGATTCACGGTCAATTCGACGCACTTCACGGTCAATTCACTTCACTTCACAACCATTTCCACGCACTTCACGGTCAATTCACTTCACTTCACCATCATTTTCATGCATTCACGGTCATTCTCAGTGATTCCGTGTTGATTCACGGTCAATTCGACGCACTTCAAGGTCAATTCACTTCACTACATGGCCATTTTCACGCACTTCGCGGTCATTTCACTTAACTTCACCGTCATTTCCATGCATTTCACGGTCATTCCCGGCGATTCCGTGTTGATTCACGGTCAATTCGACGCACTTCACGGTCAATTCACTTCACTTCACGGCCATTTCCACGCGCTTCGCGGTCATTTCACTTCACTTCACTGTCATTTCCATGCATTTCAAGGTCATTTTCGGCGATTCCGTGTTGATTCACGGTCAATTCGACGCACTTCACGGTCAATTCACTTCACTTCACGGCCATTTCCACGCACTTCGTGGTCAATTCACTTAACTTCACCGTCATTTCCATGCATTTCACTATCATTCCCGGTGATTCCGTGTTGATTCAGCGTCAATTCGACGCACTTCACGGTCAATTAACTTCACTTCACGGCCATTTCCACGCACTTCACGGTCATTTCACTTCACTTCACCGTCATTTCCATGCATTTCATGATCATTCCCGGCGATTCCGTGTTGATTCACGGTCAATTCGACGCACTTCATGGTCAATTCACTTCACTTCACGGCCATTTTCACGCACTTCGGGGTCAATTCACTTCACTTCACCATCATTTCCATGCATTTCACGGTCATTCCCGGTGATTCCATGTTGATTCACAGTCAATTCGACGCACTTCACAGTCAATTCACTTCACTTCACGGCCATTTCCACGCACTTCGCGGTCATTTCACTTCACCGTCATTTCCATGCACTTCACGGTCATTCCCGGCGATTCCGTGTTGATTCACGGTCAATTCGATGCACTTCACGGTCAATTCACTTCACTTCACGGCCATTTCCATGCACTTCGCGGTCATTTCACTTCACTTCACCGTCATTTCCATGCATTTCACTGTCATTCCCGCGATTCCGTGTTGATTCACGGTCAATTCGACACACTTCACGGTCAATTCACTTCACTTCACAGCCATTTCCACGCACTTCACGGTCAATTCACTTCACTTCACCATCATTTTCATGCATTCACGGACATTTTCAGTGATTCCGAGTTGATTCACGGTCAATTCGACGCACTTCAAGGTCAATTCACTTCACTACACGGCCATTTTCACCACTTCGCGGTCATTTCACTTAACTTTACCGTCATTTCCATGCATTTCACGGTCATTCCCGGCGATTCCGTGTTGATTCACAGTCAATTCGACGCACTTCACAGTCAATTCACTTCACTTCACGGCCATTTCCACGCACTTCGCGGTCATTTCACTTCACTTCACCGTCATTTCCATGCATTTCACGGTCATTCCCGACGATTCCGTGTTGATTCACGGTCAAATCGATGCACTTCATGGTCATTTCACTTCACTTCATGACCATTTCCACGCACTTCGCGGTCATTTCACTTCACTTCACCGTCATTTCCATGCATTTCACGGTCATTCCCGGCGATTCCGTGTTGATTCACGGTCAAATCGACGCACTTCACTGTCATTTCATTTCACTTCACGGCCATTTCCACGCGCTTCGCGGTCATTTCACTTCACTTCACTGTCATTTCCATGCATTTCAAGGTCATTTTCGACGATTCCGTGTTGATTCACGGTCAATTCGACGCAATTCACAGTCAATTCACTTCACTTCACGGCCATTTCCACGCACTTCGTGGTCAATTCACTTAACTTCACCGTCATTTCCATGCATTTCACGGTCATTCCTGGCGATTCCGAGTTGATTCACCGTCAATTCGACGCACTTCACGGTCAATTCACTTCACTTCACGGCCATTTCCACGCACTTCACGGTCATTTCACTTCACTTCACCGTCATTTCCATGCATTTCACGGTCATTCCCGGCGATTCCGTGTTGATTCACCGTCAATTCGACGCACTTCACGGTCAATTCACTTCACTTCACGGCCATTTCCACGCCCTTCACGGTCATTTCACTTCACTTCACCGTCATTTTCATGCATTTCATGATCATTCCCGGCGATTCCGTGTTGATTCACGGTCAATTCGACGCACTTCACGGTCATTTCACTTCACTTCACGGCCATTTCCACGCACTTCGTGGTCAATTCACTTAACTTCACCGTCATTTCCATGCATTTCACGGTCATTCCCGGCGATTCCGTGTTGATTCACCGTCAATTCGACGCACTTCACGGTCATTTCACTTCACCGTCATTTCCATGCATTTCATGATCATTCCCGGCGATTCCGTGTTGATTCACGGTCAATTCGACGCACTTCATGGTCAATTCACTTCACTTCACGACCATTTTCACGCACTTCAGGGTCAATTCACTTCACTTCACCATCATTTCCATGCATTTCACGGTCATTCCCGGTGATTCCATGTTGATTCACGGTCAATTCGACGCACTTCACAATCAATTCACTTCACTTCACGGCCATTTCCACGCACTTCGCGGTCATTTCACTTCACCGTCATTTCCATGCACTTCACGGTCATTCCCGGCGATTCCGTGTTGATTCACGGTCAATTCGACGCACTTCACGGTCAATTCACTTCACTTCACGGCCATTTCCACGCACTTCGCGGTCATTTCACTTCACTTCACCGTCATTTCCATGCATTTCACTGTCATTCCCGACGATTCCGTGTTGATTCACGGTCAATTCGACGCACTTCACGGTCAATTCACTTCACTTCACAGCCATTTCCACGCACTTCACGGTCAATTCACTTCACTTCACCATCATTTTCATGCATTCACGGTCATTCTCAGTGATTCCGTGTTGATTCACGGTCAATTCGACGCACTTCAAGGTCAATTCACTTCACTACACGGCCATTTTCACGCACTTCGCAGTCATTTCACTTAACTTCACCGTCATTTCCATGCATTTCACGGTCATTCCCGGCGATTTCGTGTTGATTCACGGTCAATGCGATGCACTTCACGGTCAATTCACTTCACTTCACGGCCATTTCCACGCACTTCGCGGTCATTTCACTTCACTTCACCGTCATTTCCATGCATTTCACGGTCATTCCCAACGATTCCGTGTTGATTCACGGTCAAATCGATGCACTTCATGGTCATTTCACTTCACTTCACGACCATTTCCACGCACTTCGCTTCACCGTCATTTCCATGCATTTCACAGTCATTCCCGGCGATTCCGTGTTGATTCACGGTCAAATCGACGCACTTCACTGTCATTTCATTTCACTTCACGGCCATTTCCACGCGCTTCGCGGTCATTTCACTTCACTTCACTGTCATTTCCATGCATTTCATGGTCATTTTCGGCGATTCCGTGTTGATTCACGGTCAATTCGACGCACTTCACGGTCAATTCACTTCACTTCACGGCCATTTCCACGCACTTCGTGGTCAATTCACTTAACTTCACCGTCATTTCCATGCATTTCACGGTCATTCCTGGCGATTCCGTGTTGATTCACCGTCAATTCGACGCACTTCACGGTCAATTCACTTCACTTCACGGCCATTTCCACGCACTTCACGGTCATTTCACTTCACTTCACCGTCATTTCCATGCATTTCATGATCATTCCCGGCGATTCCGTGTTGATTCACGGTCAATTCGACGCACTTCATGGTCAATTCACTTCACTTCACGGCCATTTTCATGCACTTCGGGGTCAATTCACTTCACTTCACCATCATTTCCATGCATTTCACGGTCATTCCCGGTGATTCCATGTTGATTCACGGTCAATTCGACGCACTTCACAGTCAATTCATTTCACTTCACGGCCATTTCCATGTACTTCGCGGTCATTTCACTTCACCGTCATTTCCATGCACTTCACGGTCATTCCCGGCGATTCCGTGTTAATTCACGGTCAATTCGACGCACTTCACGGTCAATTCACTTCACTTCACGGCCATTTCCATGCACTTCGCGGTCATTTCACTTCATTTCACCGTCATTTCCATGCATTTCACGGTCATTCCCGGCGATTCCGTGTTGATTCACAGTCAATTCAACGCACTTCACGGTCAATTCACTTCACTTCACGGCCATTTCCTTGCACTTAGCGGTAATTTCAATTCACTTCACTTCACGGCCATTTCCACGCACCGTGAAAGTGAAGGGAATTGACTGTGAAATGCATGGAATTGGCCGTGAAATGAAATGAATGAAATTGACCACGAACTGATTGAAATTGGCCAGGAAGTGAATGAAATGAATTTTCGACCATCAACCTGATGGAATCTTGAAAAATAAGTAGGTTGTTTAGCTAAAGTAGCATCTCCTACCCCCAAATCTTTGTACGTCAAGTAGCTCATTGTGGTTTAAGAGATATATTTATTAAATGAATAAAGAACGAAATGAATAAAAAAAGAGATTTTTTTTTTATATGCTTATATATACATATTTATATATGTATTAGAGAAAATTGTAGGGGAGAAAAAGTTCTTATCAAAAATAAAAAGAAAAAAGAAAAAAAAGTACAAAGGTGAAAAAAAAGTACAGAGGTTTGCATGAATACATCCCAACATAATGCAATGTGATAAGTCAGGTCTTTTTTCCTTTAAATCTGGATTGTCTTCCAGTTGATCCAAACCATTTATATGATGAGTCTGGACTTAAGTTGCGGATAAGCTATAAATAAAATATCATAAATTTAATCATTTCAGCCATTTGAAATTTAGTTCTTTTGCTTTGAAAATGGACGGTCACCATCCTTTGTGTAATCAAAGGGTAGAAAACATTTAATATAGAATTCCATTTACGTTCACGGTCATTTCGATGCACTTCACGGTCAATGCACTTCACTTCACAGCCAGTTCGATGCACTTCACGATCAATTCTCTTCACTTCACGGCCATTTTCATGCATTTCACGATCATATGCGGCAATTTCGTTTACGTTCACGGTCATTTCAATGCACTTCATGGTCAATGCACTTCACTTCATGGCCATTTCGATGCACTTCACAATCAATTCTCTTCACTTCACGGCCATTTCCATGCATTTCACGATTATATCCGGCAATTTCGTTTACGTTCATGGTCATTTCGATACACTTCACGGTCAATGCACTTCACTTCACGGCCATTTCGATGCACTTCACGATCAATTATCTTCACTTCACGGCCATTTCCATGCATTTCACGATCATATCCGGCAATTCCGTTTACGTTCACGGTCATTTCGATGCACTTCACGGTCAATGCACTTCACTTCACGGCCATTTCGATGCACTTCACAATCAATTCTCTTCTCTTCACGGCCATTTCCATGCATTTCACGATCATATTCGGCAATTCCGTTTACGTTCACGGTCATTTCGATGCACTTCACAGTCAATGCACTTCACTTCACGGCCATTTCGATGCACTTCACAATCAATTCTCTTCACTTCACGGCCATTTCCATGCATTTCACGATCATATCCGGCAATTTCGTTTACGTTCACGGTCATTTCGATGTACTTCACGGTCAATGCACTTCACTTCACGGCCATTTCGATGCACTTCACAATCAATTCTCTTCACTTCTCGGCCATTTCCATGCATTTCACGATCAGATCCGGCAATTCCGTTTACGTTCACGGTCATTTCGATGCACTTCACGGTCAATGCACTTCACTTCATGGCCATTTTGATGCACTTCACGATCAATTATCTTCACTTCACGGCCATTTCCATGCATTTCACAATCATATCCGGCAATTCCGTTTACGTTCACGGTCATTTCGATGCACTTCACGGTCAATGCACTTCACTTCACGGCCATTTCGATGCACTTCACAATCAATTCTCTTCACTTCACGGCCATTTTCATGCATTTCACGATCATATCCGGCAATTCCGTTTACGTTCACGGTCATTTCGATGCACTTCACGGTCAATGCACTTCACTACACGGCCATTTCGATGCACTTCACAATCAATTCTCTTCATTTCTCGGCCATTTCCATGCATTTCACGATCATATCCAGCAATTCCGTTTACGTTCATGGTCATTTCGATGCACTTCCCGGTCAATGCACTTCACTTCACGGCCATTTCGATGCTCTTCACGATCAATTCTCTTCACTTCACGGCCATTTCCATGCATTTCACGATCATATTCCGCAATTTCGTTTACGTTTACGGTCATTTCGATGCACTTCACGGTCAATGCACTTCACTTCATGGCCATTTCGATGCACTTCACGATCAATTCTCTTCACTTCACGGCCATTTCCATGCATTTCACGATCATATCCGGTAATTTCGTTTACGTTCACGGTCATTTCGATGCACTTCACTTCACGGCCATTTTGATGCACTTCACAATCAATTCTCTTCACTTCACGGTCATTTTCATGTATTTCACGATCATATCCGGCATTTTTGTTTACGTTCACGGTCATTTCGATGCACTTCACGGCCAATGCACTTCACTTCACGGTCATTTCGATGCACTTCACGATCACTTATCTTCACTTCACAGCCATTTCCATGCATTTCACGATCATATTCGGCAATTCCGTTTACGTTCACGGTCATTTCGATGCACTTCACGGTCAATGCACTTCACTTCACGGCCATTTCGATGCACTTCACAATCAATTCTCTTCACTTCACGGCCATTTCCATGCATTTCACGATCATATCTGGAAAATCCGTTTACGTTCACGGTCATTTCGATGCACTTCACTTCACGGCCATTTCGATGCACTTCACAATCAATTCTCTTCACTTCTTGGCCATTTCCATGCATTTCACGATCATATTCGGCAATTCCGTTTACGTTCACGGTCATTTCGATGCACTTCACGGTCAATGCAATTCACTTCACAGCCATTTCGATGCACTTCACGATCAATTCTCTTCACTTCACGGCCATTTCCATGCATTTCACGATCATATCTGGCAATTCCATTTACGTTCACGGTCATTTCGATGCACTTCACAGTCAATGCACTTCACTTCACGGCCATTTCGATGCACTTCACGATCAATTCTCTTCACTTCACGGCCATTTTCATGCATTTCACGATCATATCCGGCAATTCCATTTGCGTTCACGGTCATTTCGATGCACTTCACGGTCAATGCACTTCACTTCACGGCCATTTCGATGCACTTCACGATCAATTCTCTTCACTTCACGGCCATTTCCATGCATTTCACGATTATATCCGGCAATTCCATTTACGTTCACGGTCATTTCGATGCACTTCACGGTCAATGTACTTCACTTCACGGCCATTTCGATGCACTTCACGATTAATTCTCTTCACTTCATGGCTATTTCCATGCATTTCACGATCATATCTGGCAATTTCGTTTACGTTCACGGTCATTTCGATGCACTTTACGGTCAATGCACTTCACTTGACGGTCATTTCCAAGCACTTCACGATCAATTCTCTGCATATAACGCAATGACAATTTGAAACATGCATGAACAAAATGATGGTGATAAATTTATGAACTCAAACCTGCTCCTGTAGTGTTTCTTTCAACTGAGAAACCAGAGTGACCCTGGATTCTTCAATTGACTTTAGTGCTTCTTTCAACTGAGAAACCTTCTCCTGTAATGCTTTTTTACTCACTGCATTTGCAGGGATTACAATCTTAAGGGTGGAGGGCAATCTGCAAAATGCACAACATAGAAGCAAATAAATAAGCTGAAAAAGAGAACAGGAACATAAACAAAGACTATGATAGGAGATACTGACCCTGAATACGACTTTGATGAATCCGGGAAAATCAATCCATATCCATTCTCCCCACCCTTCATATAGTTCAAATTTCAGAAAAAGAAAAGAAAAGTAAGCTCATCAAGGGATTGAAATATTTTATTGGAAAATATATATAAATGCAGCATTTCACATGCAGAAATAAAACCAGCCATAGTAGTTCTACTATTTATGACCATACTGAGTAGTCGTATTTAAAGAAAATGTTGGAAATAGGCCTATCAATTTCTGAGTATGAATCAATTACTAAAATTTGTCAATTTTTGGGAAAAAATCAATTACTAAAATTTGTCAATTTTTGGGAAAAAAAGTATAATGAATCCCCTTTTCTTCTTTTAAGAAAAAATTGGTGGTGTGTGTGTCATGTGCGTAAGTGATCCAGATTCCAGGGTTCAATCCCTGGTAGTGTTGCCTTTTTCGAAAAAAATAAAAAAAAAACATTGGTTGAGGAATGCTAGGCAGAACTGATGGCGCAGAGAGATTGCCTAAGTACAGGGAATCAGCACCAGGAGCACTGCGAGCACCTTCCCTATCTTTTAAAACATAATCTCTAAGCCTCAAAATAATCTGAACAAGTGCAACCCTCATACAACCAACCTCTCCAATCACCTGAATGGGCAAGATCAAAAGCAAATTAAGTAATCATTAAATGCATGGAAATGGCCGTGAAGTGGAAACAGACCTCCACTAGTTCACCACCCTCTTCAGCACATCTTGGCTTTTCATGTTTTGAGATGAGAACATCAGCTTTTGTACTCTTGCACATCTCATTTATAATAGCACCGTTCTTGCCAATGAGACAGCCAATAGTCTTGGATGGAATAAGAATGCGAATGTTGACAGTGTCATCATCATCATTGTCATTGATCTTTCCTTGCAGCAGTAGAACAGCTTCAACAGTAGTAGATAAGCAACGTGATCAGCACAAATAATTTAAAAAAAAAAAAACTATGGAAAATAAATTTTTTTCTTAAAAAAAAAAAATATGGAAGTTTAAGTGGATAAGCTATTCACTTTTTAGAATCTGATGATAACTTTGCAAATACTCAAGGCCTCAAGAAACCAAGTAAGCTATTCACCCAACTCAAAACTTATTGGATCAAGCACTTCATCCCAGATAGCCCACATACCTTCTAACATAGTTGTATAACTCATTGACTCAACTCAAAACTTGTATGAGTTGAGTACAAGTGAACTTGACTCGGCAAAATTTCAAGTTGAGTCATTAGAAAACTCAATCATTAGAAAATAGTGGATTCATGAATGCCTACACAAGTGGGCCGCATGGCAGAAAACAGTGGATATTGAGTGCTTAAATAAAGGTAAACAGTCGGGGTCGACCCCGACTCTCTGGACAGTTACTCGGTCGATCCCATTTTTTTGAATTTTAGTGAAATGGGGTCGAACGGGTCCAAACCCGGTCGACCGTGTAACTGTCCAGAGAGTTGGGGTCGATCGGGAATGACCCGGTCGACCCCTACTGTTTACCTTGGCACCGCTTGCCACCACATCAGATGTGGACTGTGGGTTGTAATTCTCCACAATTATCAATTGATAGTATCATCCAATTGGGAGTTTTTGAGGCATTCCCATCAGATGATTGGACTCAACAGATGAATGAATTAGGTTGCCAAAGACAGCCCCAGCGTGTACAATTGCTAGGTCAAAAAATAAATAAAACCATTTCTTTCAATCAAGCATCATCTGATACTTCATTCAATTATACATGGTGAAATACAAAGTAGTAAAAGGTTTTTTTTAAAGAGTACCTCGGTGTGAAACACGTTCTTTGGAGACAAGTCTTCAAGATCTCAAATTTATCAATGCATCCACGTCCTCTTAGAAAAAGAAAACCGCTCACCTCCAGTAATGGATGATAGAAGATGTAATGTGATGGTCGGATGGGGATTCCACGGAGTTTTTATGGAGATTTCACGAAGAAAATGGGTGAAAATAGGGATTAGGGATGGCGGGGGAGAGTTCGGACGTGTATTTGCGTATAAGGGAGTACACGCAGTCATATTTTTAGAGTAAGGGCATTTTCGTCATGTACAGAGGCGTCCGTACAGCAGAGACTTATTTTTTAAGCTAAGCAGTGGGCTTCAAAAGGCTGGTGGGCCATATATGGGTCGTACAGTTGGAAATTTCTCGAAGAAAAACAACAAATTTCTAGGGTTTCTATAAAATACGAGAAAAAGTTGGGTAAAATATGAGCAAAAGTTGGGTTGCGGAATGAATCTTTCGATTTTCAAGGATGCCCTAAGTATCCCAAGTCGTTAGATGATAGATAAACGGCAAGGATATGATACTGGTGTTTTGTTTCTAAAAATAGTCAGCAACAAAGAGCTCTTTGCATCAGTTTTCCGCAAGAAACCCTACTCCGAGAGAATAGAATGAATGGCTGAGATCTTTTAGATTGTAGGGCTGAGGTTTTGAGAGCTATACTCACGCGAATTGCCAACGTGGAACTGAAACGGTTTCCGTTTTGGAAAATTTCACTCGCCAACTGATCGTGCGCTGGAGACTGAGCTCATGTGCGTGAATATCCACGAGCGGAGACAATGATTTTGTTCTTAATTGAATTCTATACAAAATGAACGGTTCAGATCATATAAAAGATCACGTTGGTGGGCCACATCACAGCCCACGGATGTTGTCCGAAGCACAGTTCAGATGCATCTGGATTTGTGCTAAAGAACGTGCAGATATTCATGTGAAAATACTTGTTTTTTTGTCGGAACCAAGTTCCAATTAGGATGGACGGTTTGGATTGTGGATATTATTCATTATGGTGGGTCACGATCGACACCAACGACCAGTTGCTCGTTCGAACCTCCGCCGAGCTGAAAAACAAGAGGGAGAGAGATTTCTTTCTCATAAGGGTCCGGGTCAGTGCTTGTTTGACTCGGCTTCTAATCCGGTGCACAGGAGGCGTATACAATATATGTACACACACTGTCACAAAGTGGGGTCCAATGAGATTATTAATGAAATCCACTCTGTCCATTTGTCCTGAATAGTCCTATAAGGACATCATCATAGAGATGGGGAAATTCCAATGCTTAGGTGGCCCACACTAATGAATTACACAGAAGATCTAAAATACAGTGTGTTACAAAATATCATATAACCATCACGGTGGACCTCCTTAAAAATCAGCCATGGACATTTGGGCGTTGAGAGCTTTGCATGGACATTGTCCCCGTCTATCGTAGCGTATAAATTGTAGGGAAGTAAAGGTATGAGTTAGCTGGAATGGGGTTACCGTGATTTTTTATTAGAAATCCACTCGGACCATGTGAGATTTGTGACTACATTCTAGACTTAGGAATTAAAATTAAATTTATTTATTTATTATTTTAAAAAAAAAAAAAAAAAAAAGGAAGAAGCCATTATTCAGATGGGTCAAGCTAAGAGAAATAATTTGGAGGTCTAGCAAGTCCCATACACTTTTTCTAATTGATTCGCTAACCTAAATTACTGATTGGACTGAAATTTTTTATCTCAATAACTAATATTAGGTCACTTACCTTATAGTCGGAGCTGATTTAAAAAATACATAATGGTGGGGCATCCTAGTTAGACTATCCTTCAAGTAGTCCTTTATGTAACATGAGTGGTTTATCTTAACCCAATAGAGCAGTATGCCGGTGGTGGGCCCAATATGAAGCTTTTTCCAAAACCCTATCCATCCTGTCCGTCACCGCATTTTAGGCCTAGGGCCCCAAAATAGCACCTTCTCATGATCCAGGTGGATAAAAAGTTTGAAGACTCTGTACAATGCCCACCCCTTCGAACTATTTCCCTTGGTGTGGCCAACCTTAATCATGGAAGAGCCTGATTTTTGGGCCTCAATGCTAAATTTTTACATGGCATCTAATGATTCGGATGCATAATTTCACATAATCATCAAAGTGGGCCCTGTAAAAAGTAAACTATGCTCATCTATCTACCAACTGTTTCTCTTAGTATGGCCCACCAGAATCTTGGATGTGGCTGATTTATAGGACTCGACTTTTTAAAAGGCGATGCATCTGATGGACAGAGTGGATTCTATAAACACATTATGATAGGACCAACCCGAACTACAAGTCAAAACTAAACGGGTTGCTTGCATGAGAATGGTTTTTGTTGCCTGGTTCTAAAGATTTTGGAAGACAGGGGAAGGAAAGTAGTTATGCTTGAGGCAACTGGGAGTAGAGGGCATGACTCTCCCCATTAAGGTCGACTTCATGAAGGGCTCTACTCATGGCTCAGTGGTGTGTGGGTGTGGGTGTGGGTGTGAGTGTGAGAGTGTGTGGGTGTGAGAGAAAAAAATGTCGAGCTCATGGGAGCTTTCCATGAGGTCAAGCTGTGGGCCCCATCGTGGTGTGTGTCGAACATTTACCTATATAAATGCATGTGCACGCACATATCTATGTGTTTGGTTTCCACATACCTATATAAATGCATTTGTACACATCTATACCTATATAAATGCATGTGTACACACATATCGTGGTGTGTGTCGAACATCTATAAATGCATGTGTACACACATATCTTTGGGGCCCCATCGTGGTGTGTGTCGAACATCTATAAATGCATGTGTACACACATATCTATGTGTTTGGTTTCTCCATCATGGGTTTCGAATTTTGAAAAGTAGAAGATTATTATTATTATTATTATTAAGTGATTCTATGGCTTAATTAATAATCAGAAATTTTCAAAAACATAAAATTTTGCTATGTTTTGAAGAATTTCGATCATAAAGTTAGGACATAGACAAAATTATTAATGTTAGAGGTCCCATCCTGACTATTTCCTATGATTTGGTCCACCTGACAGATGGGGTGAATGTAATGAAAGTTCCACCCCGCGGGCCTCTCACCATGATGATTGTTACAGAGGGGCCTCTTACTCAGATACAAAAATAGAACTGACTTGAGGCCTCTATCAGGTGGGACCCAGATCATCAATTCTCAATTATCAGTGAAACTATTAAAAGAACTATAAACTGTAAATTGTAGGGCCGATCCGATTTTTGATCCGTCATCTTTGCTGGGGCATGCCAATTTGTCAGGCCGATCTAGTTGGGCTCTTGCATAGAAATTCCAACATTACATCTTTGAGAGCTTGGAGCTCCGTTTGGGCTCCTTGTATGGAAATATGTACATTGGGGCGCACTGATTACAAATGCTCGAACCCATTCAATAAATCTCTTGAAGGGAATAGATGGAATGAGTTCAAATTGGCAGACTGCCAATCGAGCACCATTTATATAGAATGTTGTCTTATCCACCATCAAGCAATGATCGAAACCGCGTGAAATCATGGGACTGGCAGTCACGAACTGCTAGTAGGATTTTCCAAGAGAACCATTGATTTCTTAGGCTCACAAAACTAGGCCTGAGTTTTGAACTGGTTAGGTTGGCCTTGTTGCTTTTGGTCGGCCCTGGCCTGACCCATTGCCACCCCTGCACAAAATTGCTACTATATGCAGAAAATTGTAACTGCCATCTTATTTATTCTCTTAAGTGTTTTAAGGGTTTTTTTAACTACAACGGACGGATGACCGTTAGCAATATCATTTACCAACAATGGATGACCGTTAGCAATTTCATTTACTAACAGGTTAGCATTTATAGCCATAATTCCTACAGTTTTTATTGTAGATGAGACATTTGGGTTATAAGTAGAGAGCAGGATCCTTCACCTTTACTTGAATCCAACAGAGTAAAATAAGAGAGGCATCGTATCAATGGGTTCATATTGGGTGGTGAAGAGTCTTCTAGTAGCCCATGTAGTTGTGGCTTTGCTTCTATCTTCGGGTATTGGGCATTCTCTTTTCCTCTTCTTTTTTTTTTTTTTTTTTACTTTTGTTTTTGGCTAAATGTTTTAGTGATTCATTGATCCAGACTGTTGATCTGATGAAGATTAATGTCTCAGATAAGACTAAAATGATTAAAGATTGGATGGTTCTGGCTATTTAATATGTGTTCTATAAGTGCACCACTGATCCAAGGGTGAGGAAATTCTGTCCTTGGTGGTTTTAGAGGAATTCTCCATCCATTGATCAATGGTCTAATCTGGTGGACCATACTATCCATCGTCATAGTCACACCATTTCCTATACGGTACATGTCGTGTTTATAAATCTCAAATCAATTAACCGCCCAACAGCCGACCTCACTGTTACACTGCAAGCATGTTTGTATTAGCTTTGTTGATGGTTGGATGTCTGATTAACGGTAGAAAAGAAAAGCTGTAGGTGGGCCAAAATCAACAATAGAGCAACAATAGATCATAGGTCAAAATTGTCTTAACCAATCTGGTTTTGAGGAATGTGACAAATCTAAAGCGGGACACCATCTATTTTTCCAGTTCACATTGAGATACGAGCTAAAAAAGGAAGCGGATACAAAACTCAAGTAGGTGCCCACCATTGATACATTCATGGGGCTACAGAAGTTTTGTGTCAGGCTGATATTTTTTAGTTTTCGGTTCATACCAATGAGAAGTACGTTATGAAGATTTTTGATGACATATAAACATCAATGTCCACCCGGGAAAGTTTCAACAGTAGGCATTTCCCTCCCTGCTATTTCCTGTCGTATGGCCCACTTGAGTTTTGTATCAGACTCATTTTTTCATATCCTGTTTTTCATATCCTAAAAAGAGCTAGCAAATTAAATATGCGGACATTCTGAATTTCTCACAAACATCATGACGAGGCCAACTAGCTTCCAACGGGTTGACTGGCAATCCACCTCTTGACAAATGCGTATCCTTATTCTGTACAGTTAGTTCGAAACTACTTGTTTGTGAAAACTTCATTCAGAAATCAACAAAAATATAAAAGGAATTATTACCACCACTTTCATCTTCTCATCAGAGGTTGAAAAGATCACAACACCTAACATTAAATGGGCCCGCACAATGCAGGTCCTATTTCACTCTCAATTACCAATTGCATTTTTTATTTGCTTTTTTTTTTTTTTTTTTGGTAAAATTAGATTTCTCAAAGAATATTATGTTAAAAGTCAGTGGAATTTCACAAAATCAGAAATAAGAAAAAGAAAAAGAAAAAAAAAAAAAAAAAAGAGCTTCACATAACTCCATAAAAACAAATATCTCATCTAATCCAATCAACTGATCAGGAACGGATTGAAGTTTGAATTGACTCAATGCTTTTTTAGACCATATGTTTCTAACATTGGAAAATGTTGGGTTGCAGCACTCGCGGACTATGAATTACCATATTGTGTTGGATGGCAAAATGAGGAAATTGATTGCAGCGACTTATGCATCTGGGGACGAATTTCAGAAACAGGCGAATGCTGGGACCCACCTCCTAATGCTCCGTATCCACCTCCAAAGAGCGGCATGTGGCACAGTGAACCAAAAACTTGCTGGTGTTGCTGCGTTGACTACCCTGATAAATAATGATGTCGACTATAACAACAACTACAATAATAACTTTTGGAAATTACAATATAGAGATATCAAATAAAGTTTGTTATTTTTAAAGTCTTTTCAATGAGTTGTATTTGAGAGAATATCCAATTCCCCTTGATACTCTTTGGAGAGTTGCTCAACTTCCTTATGGCAGTTCTTTGAATTTTTGCTGGTGTATTTCCTTTTCTTTCCATGGATTAAAACTTTGCAATTCTAATAATAATAATTATAGTAATAATAACACCAACAGTCGTATGTTACTAGTAACAATATAACTTTTGCCGGACTATTTCCTTTTCTTATCAGTGCCAATCATCCATTTTACCAACTCCTTTTATGACATGATCCCAAAATTGAATCATACCCAAATCTCAAGTAGACCACACCATAGGAAATAGTAAGAATTGAATTCTTACCATTAAAAACTTGAGGAGGCCGAAAAGTTTTGGATCAAGCTGATATTTGTGTTTTCCCTGCATCCATATCTATGTGACCTCACGAAGGTACGTTGGGTGATAAATAGACATCAATGGAAGCCCTAGGAAGGTTTTGGCCTAGGACATTACTATAGCCTCTTGAGATTTGGATATGCTTTAATTTTGGACTCAAGCCCTAAAATAAGCTAGTAAAATGGACTGACAAAGTGGATAAGACACAAACATCCCATGGGCCTTACAGAATTTACTCAGTATGCATGCAAGTGTATTGCATAACTTCGTACACAATCTGCTTCAAGTCTCAAGGAAGCAATGTTACACAGCACGCCAACAACGCAGTGAACCGAGATCCAATCTCTGGTCTCGCCCACAAACGATAAACAAAAAATAATATAAACTATAAACAGATCAAAGCAATCTAAACAAACCACAAAACAACATATACGTGAAAAAACCTCAAACTAGGGTAAAAAATCACGGATGTAAACTTCCACTATAAAGAAAAATGAAGATTACAAGACAATATACTAACCTCTCCCTTAAAAATACAGAGAAAACTCTTTGCCAATACCTTAAAATTATTTCTCATATCCTTGAAAAGCCCTAGGGACACCTATTTATAATTTAGGCAACTTCCCTTTTACGTATCTGCGAAAATCGACTCAAATTTCTGCAGTCCACATCAAATCTAGAAATGAATCTGCATAACCTCGACTGGTCGAGCATGGGTCATGACCGGTCGAGCACGGGTCATGACCAGTCGAGCACCTTGAAACCCAAAAACTGATGCTCACTGGACTTTGAGTCATGCCAGTCCACGACTTGTTGAGTGGGCCACTCGACCGATCGAGCATAACACTTGACCAGTCGAGCGGCCGCCAGATTGTTCACTCCCCAAGTGCAGGGTTGTGATGTAGTAATAAACTCGGTAAGACCGAGGTCGAATCCCAAGGGACTGAAACTGTACGTTATCTAAAACTAACTGGAACTAGAATAAGGTGAAATCTAAACTATTCGTGATTTGAGAAATAATTGTGAAATTATTATCTAAAGCTTAGGAAATCAGAGATAAGGAAACTAGGGATTCAGAGGATCCACTTGTAGAGATCAGGGAGATCTTATGCCTGTTTCATGAATCATAGAAATTAACTGAACTGTCATTGATCTAGTTTTCAAGAGATGAAATGTATATGAATTAGAATGGATTCCATCACCAAACCATGCCCACGAGACTATGGCGAACAACAGAATTAAACTAATTACCAACCAATCACATGTATGAAGGTTAGGAAGGGTACCGTCATCCAACCATGCCCAGGAGACTATGGTGAACAACAGGGCTTCCTGACGTCATAAACATAAAGAAGAAGAAGGAATACTCAAAGCCATTGCAGACCCATTGTAATTTCAGTCACAACAGACCATTAAAGACTAAAAATATTTCTATACTAATCAAACTAAAATCAATGTCAATTCATATATTAAAATTAAATTAAAAGCAAGGAATCTCCCATCTCACTACAAGCTTCACCTCTTAGCCCTAGTTAAGAGGTTTAACCCGACATGATTTGGCTAATCTCTTTCAAATAATAATAAGAAAAAAAAGAAATAAATAAATAAATAAAACTCTAAAAACAAACTCTAAATTTCTCTCTGTCGTTTGCTGACTTCAATTCCACTTCCACCGGATCCCCCCTCTCTCTTTCTCTCCTTTCCTTTATACCATACACTGACGGTGGAGTAGCTGGTGAGAACCGACCTTCCTCGAGTCGGTGGATGTAGCTTACGCAGCAAGTTTTAGTGTGCAACACGTTTTGCAGCTGGAATGCGCAATAAGCAAGATAACCTGCGTTTGGCTCGAAATTTCGGAGCAATGAACATATTTTGATTTAGAATTCCTCCATGGATAGGGTCATCTAGAACCTGGGCGTCATCTGGATGGGTCAGATCATCAAAATGAGCAATGATCGTGGCCCACAACTCCCTCGAATTTTTAGATTTTTCCGACGTAGGGGCTGCATAATAGAGTACATTGTGATGATGGTGGGGGCCACTTCTTGGTGTTTCTGACAAATCTAGTTCGTTCATTGAATTCAGCTCGAAAAACCAGTTGGAATCGACTGATTTTGGATTAAATTCGGTGTGGCCAAAATGGTTTTTAGCTCTGTCGTCCGACCTCCGTTTGGACAGTTAAGATCTGATCCTTGCTGTCTTTCGTAATTTCACCACCTAGGCGAAGGTCTTAGACACCTATTGGAGCAAATGAACGGCTTGGATCATCGAACCAGATCATAACTGGGGCCCACTATTCCCCGGCAATGGCGCTAAAAACTTATTCATTGGATCACTTTCACAAAGATTGAACGGATGAAATTCGATGTGTATGGTTAATTTATGGTTCTCAGGCCATGCATGAAGTCTTGAACCGAACGGATGGTGAGAACCTTGTGATCTTACATTCTGGATGTCTTCCAAGCCACTTGAGCTTCAGTTTCCTGATTTTCACAGATCTCCGGCATCTAAATTCGTCGATCTTGGTCCCCTAGTGTGTATCCCTTGCCTTTGGTGTCATGATAAAAAGAGCATTAAATCCATATTTTAAGCACCTATTTTAACTTAAGCTCCTAAATTCAACCTGCAACATAAACATGATTAAACCAGGCCGTTAAACAGTATCATACACGTAAAATCAGGTAATTACTAGGGTCTGATATGCAATATTTAATCCTCAACACAACCCCCAACCAGCATTTTGCTAGTCCCGAGCAAAATATGCGAAAAATAAGTTGAGACTTATATGAAAATTTCTGTAAAGCCAAATGATTTTTGAGAAATAATCCAGGTACTAGAATTTTGAGATTCATGACTGCTGGGTTTTACTTTCTCATGGACTCAAGCGCACGATAAATTTCTTAGTCAAGCTCAAAATATTAATCCACTAATCAGAAAAATCTTAAACATTGAGGTCCATGGTTGTATAATCTAATCTCAACTTACCATCATTAACATTCACTTCTCTATTTCAGGATGTCATTGGTAACCAGCAAGAGAATTTATGAAAATAAAAATTTGCCTCACAGATCTTCTTATCATTCTTTCAACTTTTTATTTTTTCATTAATAGTAATGCCAATGAGATGAATTAAATCCTCACCTATAGGGAGCAAACCTATGGGTGAAGACTAGTCATTCAATATTTTTCGCGTGTCATTCTTGGAGAATCAACCTTCACCTGTAGGGAGCAAACCTATGGTGAAGACCATTCACCCAACCTTTTCAATTCATCATTATAATCATGATGGTAAAATTTCTCAGGCTGGTCCCTTTCATGCTTAGTGATTACCAAATTAACCCTTCAATATCAAACTGAACACTTAATGTGGAAGCGAGATGTGACATGTGAAAGCATGACTCAATCAATGTTTATAACTTCCAATCATGGATTAATGTTTTGATCTTAATTGTGAAATCTAACAGATAACTAAATTCAAGAGTCGTAAAATTACCAACATTATGTAGCTTGAACTTCTAAATCTAGGATATCCATCAAAATCACTTCGAATTCATAAGAATTCCTAGAAAAATTTAAAAATTTTCACAATTTTTTTTTTTCACAATTTTTGCTCAAGACCAAGAAAATACTGATTAGGTAACTTAATCTCCCACCCCCAACCTAAAATCTACATTGTCCTCAATGTAAAAGATATATGAGCATGTAATGCATATGGGACAACGAAAGTAAATGAGAAGTGATAGGAGGATAGTACCTGGATAACGAATCGAGAGAGATTTTTTTCAAGATATCGTAGCATGAAAGCTAGTCAGCCAAGAGAGAAAACAAAACAAAAATAACAACGAATAAAATTCTACCTATACAACTTTCGCAGGTGCTCTCGATTGCATTTAGCGTATGCAATAAGCCTTTAAACCCCTAGGTTACCTTTAGTGGACGAGTTGTAGTCTCGTGAGGGTTTGCAGTAATGTTACCCACAAACATTGAACTATCTAAAATGAAATGGAATAAAATGACTGGGTTGCCTCCCAGGAGCGCTAAATTTACCGTCTTCAGCCAGACAAATAAAGCAACTACCCTAGTTCTATGAAAGCGATAAACCTACCTATACCTCCATCAGACTAGGAGATCATTCCTGATAAACAGGAGCAATCAGATACATGGACATGTCCTCTGAATCAAATGCCTCGACAAATGACTTTAATCGATGTCCATTTACTTTAAACTCCTTGCCATTTTCGGGATCTTTTATCTCGACGGCCCCATGAGGATAAGCAGTGACAACAATGTAAGGGTCGGTCCAACGAGATCGAAGCTTACCCGAAAGGAGTTGGATAACCCCTAGCTTGATGTCCATATGTCCTGTATTCTCAGAAAAAATCATGCATGAGGGCGTACTCACCCCCTCCGGTTGTAAATAATCTCGTAAAGTACGAGGCGGGGGTGCCTGATGCACCTCATTCTCATCATGTACTTCCTCAACCCTTGGTTGGGGTAGTGCTTGAGGTTGATTTTCAGCCATAACGTCCTCTAACTCAGGAGAATTCAAGTGGTGTCTAGTCCTGCGATGGACAGTCAACCCCTCAACTAATCCTCCTTCAGTCACGAGACATCGAGTGCTGTCGCGTGCCCACTGGGGCATAAAACACACTCAGCACTCAAATTCTAACTTAAACCTAAGAGAAATGAAGAATTAAAAATCTAGAAAATAAAAGGGAAGGATGGAAAGAAGTTACCAAATTTAGAGTCCTAGGTTAAGAATCTGCAAAACAAAACAAAATAAATTAGTTTCTAAGAATAGAAAGTCCTAATTAAGAGTAAACTAATTTCTAGAAAAAAGAAAAAATTCCAAAGAAAGAGAAATTAGAAAGAGCTTACTAAATTAAAAGTTTCCTACAAAACAGAAAAAAAAATTAGGTTAGTTATAAAAATCAGATAGAATGAAGAATAGCAAGTTTCTAACGTTAAGAAAAATTTATAACAAGGAAAATAACTGCTTCTAAACCTAGAATTAAAAATTCTAAAGAAAATCTAATCTTAAACTAATCCCAAAACTAATTAATTTCAGATCCTTGTTGTCTTTCACAATTTTGCCACCTAGGCGAAGGTCTTAGACACCTATTGGAGCAAATGAATGGCTTGGATCATCGAACCAGACCATAACTGGGGCCCACTATTCCCCGACAACGGCGCCAAAAACTTGTTCATTGGATCACTTTCACAAAGATTGAACGGATGAAATTCGATGTGTATGGTTAATTTATGGTTCTCAAGCCATGCATGAAGTCTTGAACCGAACGGATGGTAAGAACCCTGTGATCTTGCATTCTGGATATCTTCCAAGCCACTTGAGCTTCAGTTTCCTGATTTTCACAGATCTCCGGCATGTAAATTCGTCGATCTTGGTCCCCTAGAGTGTATCCCTTGCCTTTGGTGTCATAATAAAAAGAGCATTAAATCCATACTTTAAGCACCTATTTTAGCTTAAGCTCTTAAATTCAACCTGCAGCATAAACATGATTAAACCAGGCCGTTAAACAGTATCATACACGTAAAATCAGGTAATTACTAAGGTCTGATATGCAATATTTGACCCTCAACACAGATGTGGCACCACATTTCAACAATCTCTCACTTGGAGATACATCGCCATAAACCTTCGTCTTCTACATTCGAAGTGCACAATCTTCCCGTCTTCAAACCTGAAGACCAATTAAAGCTGAATAGAGCTTCAGCTTATCCCGTGTGACTGCCTTGGTTAGCATATCTGTAGGATTCTCACTTGTATGAATCTTCTACAGAGCAATCGATCCATCTTCCATTAACGAACGTATGAAGTAATATCTGATGACAATATGTTTAGTCATTCAATAAAAGACTGAATTCTTAGCCAAGTGTATTACAATCTGACTATCACTATACAACTTGCAATCTGCTTGCTTCTTACCTAACTCTTCCATGAAACCTTGCATCCATATTATCTCCTTACACGCTTCTGTAGCTACAATATATTCTGCTTCCGTCGTACTAATAGATACCATCTTCTGTAACTGAGAGACCCAACTAACTAAAGCACTACCTAGAGTAAAGATATAACCTGTAGTATTTTTTCTGTTGTTGATATCTCCTACCAAATCTAAATCCATATAGCCTTGTAGCTTGATTTTCGATCCTCCATAACATAGCCTTATATCCTTAGTACGTACCAAGTATCTAAGGATCCACTTCACCGTTTTCCAATGTTCCTTCCCGAGGTTGTTCATGAACCTGCTAACTACTCTCATTGCTTGAGCAATGTTTGGTATCGTGCTCACCATAGCATACATAAGACTCCCAATAACTGATGCATATGAGACTTTAGCCATGTAGTCTCGTTCCTCTCACGTCTTTGCACCTTGCTCCTTTAATAGCTTGAAGTGGTTAGCTAATGGAGTGTTAACCAGCTTAGCACCTCCGATATTGAATCGATCAAGTACCTTGACTATGTACTCTGCATGTGACAAAACTAATTTCTTATTTTTCCTATCATGTTTTATCCTCGTGCCTAGGATTTATTTTGCAGCTCATAAATTCTTCATAGTAAATTCTCTAAACAGTTGTCTTTTGATATCTAAGATGTCTTTCATGCTTAAACCGGCCACAAGCATATCATCATCGTACAGAAGAAGGATGATGTACGACGTATTAAACTTCTTCAAATAAAAACGGTGGTCTGCATGACATCTCTTAAAACCGTTTTTCGACATGAAACTGTCAAACTTCTTGTACCACTGCCTCGGGGCCTACTTCTGATCATATAAATTCTTCTTCAGTCTCCACACCTTGTTCTCCTTTCATGGTGCCATGTATCCTGTCGGCTGATGCATATATATCTCTACTTCAAGGTCTCCATAAAGAAAGACTATCTTAACATCTAGCTTGTAACACCCCGAATTTTGGCTAATCTAGGATTTGACGTCCTTAAGCAATGGGTTAATTAAAACACCTAAAAAATGGCTTAGAACCCAATTCCATAGCCAAAGAAACCACTTAGGATTAATTCCTTTAGAAACTAAGCATAAGTTAGCTAGCGCAACGTTGGAGTAGCTGGGAAACAGTCCCTGATCACTTTAAATACGTTCTATAAGACCCAAATCGAGTAGAACGTATGACTCTATAATACTCTATAACCTTGTATCAAACTTTAAACCGGTTTGTTCTCTGGACCTCTTTGAAACTTGGTATTGGATCTAGACCGCACGTCAAAAGTCCGATACCTCCTATCTTAGACCGTTAGAACCGCCTAGCTAGACTTGACAATCATTTCGAAAATCAAGTCAAACCGATAATCACAGGTTATTTCATTGAGCCCGGACCGAAGAGAGTGCGAATAGGGACAGAATTGGAATTTCAAATTCAAATCTGGCACACGACTTAATGCATCAGTATTAAGCATTCTGACTGTGAAAATTCAGCCAGATTACACCCTCGGATCAGGAAAAATTTCTATTGACTTTCAGCCCTGATCTACGTGCGGTGACCGCTGAACTGAAACTGGTCCGCCACGTGCGATCTGCGAACCCTGCCGGACTGAAAAATTGATGTATGCTAGATCCAGTATGCATGAGCTTAAGTCCGATCACATTCAGCCAGGGGACCACCAGAAATGTCCTTTTGGACCGAAACAGCCCCAATTTGGTTACCCCTCAAGCGAACCTTGTTCCCGAGCCTATTTCGGGCAAGTTTGGGCTTATAAAAGGGGTTGAAACCCTCACTCCTCTCTCCCATCCGAATTTGTAAAAATCCCTAGATTGGGAGAGAGAAAAGGTGAGAGTTTGTGAGAGAAGGTGGGAGAGAATTTCCTACTGCTTATGCCACGTGTTGTACGTGCTTAGGCAACGCACTCCGATCACTTTTTCGGCGATTCCTCCACGTTTTCAGGTAAGAAAATACCCTAGAGATTGCTGATTTGAGGTTCCTTTCGTTTCCTAACGAAGTAGCTAATAGAACTTGTGTATTAGGTTCTCTAATCGTCGTAGACGAAGCGTATACGCTCCGTTCGAATTTACACATCCATAAGAGACAAGGTGCGGATTTTAGACGCTTTGATTGACTATTTCCAAAGCTTTCAATGTCGTTTAATAGTAGATTATCGACGGTAACGCCGTTTGACATGTACAACATGCTGTCCGTTTCCTGTTTCGTAAACCGGCGAAGAATATGAGATTTAGGGCATTTTAGTCATTTGTAGGAAGTACTGATTTCATTCATATTTTGCTGATGTGATTGACATGATTTGTTGTCGCATTAGAATGTTAGGAATACGTGCATAATTAGTTTGGCGAAGAGATTCACCTAAATGCGCACTTCGGGTCGACATACTATATGTAGACTTAAGTGTGTAGTGTAAGTGTTTGTATAAATGCTTGTATTAGTATGTATTGAATTAAATGGTGTTATGAATTAGTTTGAGGTTGATTTCTCAATTAATATGTTGGTGTAAATGGTTTCCTACATGTTAGCCATATGCATGATTTCATAATATGAATGAAATGCATGCGCTTGACGATTCGCTTAAGCTGTATGTTATAACATGTGCTTGATGATTTCATTATAATTTAATTCGAGATTGAATTCTCAATTAATATTTTGATGAAAATGATTTTCTATATGTTGGCGATATGCATAATTTCATTATATGTATGAAAGGCATGTGTCAGATGATTTACTTAAGTTGTACGATGTAACATGTGTTAACATGCTCACATGGTTGTGTTTCATTTCCTATACTCTCACATGATTGTTGATATGGATTCATATGTGTTTGGGACTATACTTAGTCCAGGCAGTCGGTAACCAAGCGAATTCGTGGTTGGCTTATCTTTGCCACGAACGACGCGTCGATGAACGCGAGCCGTGTTTTGGAGTTGGCGGCAGTGGTTAGGCCACACGAAGTGTTTTACGTACTTCATGTCGTTCAACTTGAGATGCGATCGTGCTAGTCGAGCCCGTCAAGTAACCCGACTGGCCGTTGTATGTTCACCCTGCATGAGTCATAACTGCTTGAACCTAGGGTACTGAACTTACCATTGTAAACCCTGTTAACCATGGTACCTTGATCCACAAAGACTTATGAGCCGGGCATGGTGGTATGGGACACCGTGGTCGAGCTGTCGGCCTACGCTGGGGCCACAAACCTCCCCGTAGTGACTAGTGAGCACTTAGTCTCGTGAGCAGATTATGGTGGTATGGGACACTATATTCTTGCTGTCGGCCTACACTGATCAGGCGACGAGTCCTTTGTATTGACCGCGAGCGTATTCTGAGTCTACGGGAGGCGACGACCCTTCAGTAGCAGTAGAGTACAGTAGGCCTGTATTAATAAGGTGATGGGGGAGCGGTGCAACGAGTGCGAGCAACAGCCCTGGCAGCCCTTGCATCGACTTACAAAATATACATCGTATGAGATTACTAGGAGTGACGACCCTAGACAGGATCTGTGTTGGGATTGATATAAGGAAAGTACCTTAGTTTTCCAATCCTGCTGTTTGAATGGACTAATAACAACTCGAAAATTATATCACCATACCATTGCATGTGCCTGGAAGATGTGGAGCACTTGAGGGTCGATTGCATGCCGCGATCGTAAGATGGTGCCGTATGAGGGAGATTGTCGGTGAGGGCATACATCACGTCATGTCATATTGCATTAACAACAGTATTAAGATTGTTTGATTTACTGCTTTACTATTATCGCATGATTGATTTGAGAACATGTTAATTCTTGCTCTATTATTCCACTGAGTTAGCTACTCACTCCCACGTTACGGGATGGTGTTTCCGGACACCCACCAGACCCTTTTGTGATTGCAGATGATGGCGCGGCCTGCGAGGCAGGGCCAGACTTGATGATGATGAGGAGGATCTCTCCTTTATGCGTGTTCTGATTGACGGGATTACAGGGAGGTTGATTAGATACCTTGACACTTGTCATTTTATATTTTTAGCGCACTCATGTATATTCGTTTTGTTTACTTTTGGAGTATACATGTATGCATATAACCTGGTAACATGTTCACACTCTGGAGACATACAACAATTTATATATGTTATACATACTATCACTGTCTTCCACTTGCTAATTTAACTGTCTCTGGAGTAGGATATGCTGTTCTGGCTTAATCTCACTCATGTTTAATATATTAACACTGATAACATTCAATCATACATATCTATGTTGCATAAATAAAATTTTGAAACTCGGGAGTTGGGTTTTTGCTCAACCCCCCGATTTTCGGGATGTTACATAACTGCTCTAGATGTAAGTCCTCTGTAGCCACTATACTTAAGACCATACGAATCGCATACATTTTCACCACAGGTGAAAATATTTCAGTGAAATCGATACCTACCTTTTGTTAAAATCCTTTCACAACCAGTCTAGTCTTGTATCATTTCGAACCATCGTGTTTCTCCTTCAGTCTGTAAACTCACTTGTTATGAAGAGCTTTCTTACCCTTGGGTAGCGTGATTAGATTCCATGTACAATTAAACTCAAGAGAGTCCATCTTATCATCCATAGCCTACTCCCACTTAACCCATGTATCTGACTGTAACGCCACTTCAAAACACTCTAGCTCACTATTATCTATCAGTAGTAGATAATGTAAGGATGGTGAGTATCAGACCGTGTGTCTCCTCTCCCGAGTAGACCTCCTCACAACCGGTGTTTATGACTTTGCCTCATAATGCTCTTATGCATGATCATCCCGTGGCGCTGTAACACATGTGTCCGGTAACTCTTCAAGTTCTATGAATTCTTTTTCCTCGGCCTTATTTTTTTGCACAGTATCCTTATGCATCATCCTTACTACCAATGATTTTCATATTTTTTGCATCCCAAAACCTGTAGCCAAAATCATGCTGCCCATAACCTATAAACATGCACCTCCTGGACTTCGCATCCAGTTTGTTTCTGTGCTCTGCATCAATGTGAACATATGAAGTGCAATCAAACACTCTGAGATGTGCAAAGTTCACTTCTTTCTAAGTCCACGCTTCTTCTGGTAGCCCACTATCCAATTGTGCTTAGGGACTTCTACTGATGAGATATGCAGCAGTATTCACAACATCTACCCAAAAGGTCTTGAACAACCTTGCATGTAACCTCATGCTCCTGGCACGCTCAAGGATGGTCCTGTTAATGTGCTCAGCCACACCATTCTGCTGTGGTGTCCCCGAAATCATTTTCTGATGTTTGATTCCATTTGCTACACAATACTCCATAAATTTCTTATCACATTACTCTCCCTCATTATCTGATTTGAGACATTTTACTATTTTACTTATCTCATTTTCTACCATAACTTTTCACTTCTTAAATACATCAAATATATCAGATTTATGCTTTAAGAAATAGACCCACAGTTTTCTACTGGCATTATTAATAAAAGAAACAAAATAACGCGAGCCACCAAGAGATAATACTTGTGTCGATTTTCACATATCAGTGTATATAAGCTCCAACAGATGTGTCTTTGGAGCGCGTCCTATCTTTTTGAAACTTACCCTCTTCTACTTGCTATACACGCAGTCATCGCAGAATTTCAAGTTAAGAGACTTCAACCCTAATAGTTTCCCTTTTGACAATAGCACTTTCATCCCCTTCTCACTCATATGTCCCGACCTTTAATGTTATAACTGCCCATTCACTCTAGTTGATGCAACTGAGAGTGAATTATACGATCCTGAAATCACGTATAAAGTACCTTCCTTCTTGCCTCGAGATCTTTTGTGGTATTCTAGGAATCACTGGTAAATATTGTCACATAACTAGAATTGGCCAACTGCCCCACTAAGTTCAAGTTGTGTCTCAAACTCGGTACATGTCTAACATTCTTCAATTTCAAAACTATTCCATCCTTCTGATTTATATGAACGTCTCTCTTTCCAACGATACTGCACGGCTCATCATCACCAAGGTAGACTCTCTTAAAATCACCTGATACATAATTACGCAGAACTTCCTTACATGAAGTGGAATGAATGATGCACCCGAGTCTATGACCTAAGACTCATTCCTCACATCAAGAAACAAGATCAATACCTCCGTGTCACTCTCCTCAGATAGATTCACTGAATCCTTCACGCCTTGAGAGCTTCATTCTTGTTTCATGAACGCCCTGCAATCACGTTTCATGTGTTCCTTTTTGCCATAATGCCAACACTCGTCTTTGTCTTTCGGGCTATTGAATTTCTTCCTCGACTTAGAACACCCGTATTTATTGCCTCTTTTGTTCAATGATCTTCCTCTTCCTTCAACGTTTAGAGTATTCCCTAAGTCCCCTGAAACTCCAATGCCTTTCTTCTAGATTCTTCGTTGAGATTAGACCGGTCATATCATCAAATTTCAGCTTTGTCGACCCTGAAGAATTGCTCACAGCAATCACCAAACCATCCCAACTGTCTGCAAACTGAAAAAGATCAATAACGCCCTAACCTCATCCTCAAAAATAATGTCAACGGATTCCAACTGGCTCGTGACTGTATTGAACTCGTTTCGATGTTCAGCCACTCTTCCACCATCTTACATCTTCATGTTAAATAGTTGTTTCATAAGATGAATCTTGTTGAAAGCAAAGAATTTTTCATACATGGTGGCTAGGGCTTCCATTAATTCTTTTATAGTTTTCACCTTGGATATATTGAAGGTGACGCTCTTAAACAAAGAGAGTCGGATCATTCCTAAAGCCTTCATATCCAGTAAAAACTATTCATCATCTATCATCTGTTTTGGTTTCTTCTCTTTTCCTCCTAGAGGAATTAGAGGTCTTTCTGATACAGGTAATCTTCCATCTGCATCTTCCAAAAGGCAAAGTTTGAACCATCAAACTTCTCAATTTTAGTCTTTCCTTCTTCTGTCATCGCTCCAAATGGAACTAAACTAATAGCTCTGATACCAGTTGTTGCGCAACACGCCAACAACGCAGTGAGACCGGACATTGGATCTGGGTTCACTACGTTGTTGGCGTACGACACAACAAGCAAAGCATTTAGTAGTTCTGAATCTTGGTTTAGGTGGGTCTCATCATAATGTGTTTCTCGAATCTACATCAAATACATTACTTGGTGTTAGGACCAAGGATCGATCAAAATTCATCCACATCTATGATTCGGGTGGGCCACACCAAGGGAAACAGTTTGGAGACAAACAGGCGTCATACATTTTTTACAGGGACCTCCATATTGATTAAGTGAAATCCTTGTGACCCATTAATTGTTACACAAAAATTAGTTCTGAAGCCCAGAATTTGGTCCTATCCACATTTCAGGTGGGCCACACCAAAGGCAATAATTTGGACAATTTCACCTAATACACTATTTTCAAATATATATGGTCCACTAGAATCATAAAATGGGCTGATTTTCAGGCACTGTACCTAAAATAAGGCAATGCACCTGGTGAACAGGGTGGATTTTTTTTATTAAAAAAAAAAAAAAAAAGCCCGTGTGGGGGGCCATTGTCAGCATTTCCATTATTGAGTAAATTCCTCATGTGAATGGCAATGGCTTGTTTAGGTCACTGTAGAGGAATTATGCTCGGTAAGGTGCTATTAAAAGTCAAGAACTAGACCAATCTGTGATTTAGGTTAGACACATTATTTGCAACAGTTCTCTCACCTTCCAAAATGTTTCCCTTGTTTTAGCCCACCTTAATCACATATAGGCTTGAATTTTGGCCCACGTGCCTAAATTTTTATGTAGTATATATGATTAGAGGGGATTTGTAATGCCATGAATTTCATAACTGAATTTTAGTACTCGTTTTCTGAAATCTCGAGTGTTAACTTTCAAGGATAGGCCACATCTTACAATAATTTTTTTCCTTTTTAAACTGTATAAGTGAGCAACAAAAAGTAATAAAAACCACACAAAAAAATGTTTAAATATAAATCATACAAATGACTGCCCAAAAGACTTATACAAACCAATGACTTAAGACAAACAAATTCAAAAGAATATATTATAGCAATACAAAAAATAATTAAAATTAATAAATTTATGTTGGAAGATCAGATAAACAAATTCAAAAGAATATACTATAGCAATTATGAAAGATAATTAAAAATTAATAAGTTTAAGTTACCAAATCAGATACCTCCTCGTGCTCCACATGAGTACCAATCTACGCATCATCTACGTATCATTCACCAAATGAATATATTTTGATAGCATCAATGGTTATCCCAATGAGATATACTCTCAAGATTATCAAGGCATCACAATAATTAAGAATAGTATTCAAATAAAATTCAGGAAAGTACAATATTCAATTTATACTTTAAGAGTATAATCCAAAAATGCATACTTTACATTTCATAAGTAGAATATAAGATGATACCACATGCATTTCAGAAAAAGACACAATTCACATTTTTCAAGTAATAATTCAAGAAACCATAATATCTAAATTATAAGTCACAACTCATAAGTACAACACCAATTACATATCTAAACCATAATTCAAAGTATAATATAAGGAGATACAATCATATCTTCACCAATATATCAAAAAACTACCACAATGTTCAATTACGAATTTAATCTTAATTAGTGCATGAATGTATGAATGCAATCAAAGGGATGCATGTCTAGCTAAATAAATGAATGGACTTTTCAAATAGTTACCTCATTCATGTAAGAAAATTGGTCTTTCAAACCGTCGACCAATTCCAAATACAAAAATAAAAAATAATAAATAATAAATAAATAAATAAATGTGTCATTGGAATAATACACTAGTTTTTCAAATAGTAAACCATGCACTCGATAATTCCCATGTGCCATGTATGTGTGATTAACCCAATTGTTATTTGTCTAATCTACAAACATCTACATAATGCAAGCTCAAAAGTCACTATGGGGGACACGCGCAACCCATCATAGGTCAATAACTTGGGCATACTATCCCATACCACCATCCTCGACTCATGAGACTATAACAAGTCAGATTCTAAGGCACTCAAATTATTATAAATAATGATGATACAATGAAGAATTCAAAACGTTTCATTTATAATAACCTATACAACTAGTGGCCACTCATTATTCAACAAGTCCAGAATACTTCAAATAAAAAAAGTTCACCCAACAAGTCACATAGGCAACAAGTCCTTCAATGACACAACAAAAGAATACAATATACAAGCTACAAGGGCACAAATAATCTACAGGATGATAAGTATACAACCAAATAATATTTTATCAATTCACAACCGACCACTAGTTTGAGAAGCATGTAATGTACATATGCACCAACATATAGCATTAGATTATAATTACAACTCCTTAACACAATCAAGTGTCAAACCAAGCCATCATCAATTCAACCCTTTAAGTACAAATAGGCATTACTTCTATCGACTTACAAACTTATCATCAATATGCAAATAAAGCATTCTACTTGACTAAATTAAATAGACATTTACAATATAAAGCATATCAATTCTACAACGTACACAATGATTCAAGTCACATCTTAAATTTATATGGAGTTAAATGCAACTAGATTTATCATGTAAACTAAGCATGAATAATAAGACAAGCATGAAAGATAAATGAAAGTACATTAATCAAACTATTGTAATGAAGGAAAGCATGAAAAGTGAATCATCACATTCTAAGCATCGGATCACCATGCAATTACACTAGAATCGAGTGTATTGGCCATATGGCTAAATTCTCCACTCGACTCACTCTGACTTGAATCAGTAAAACTCTATCAGCTCGATCCTCAATCAGAAGTCCCAATCCAAACTCGATTCGACTCGATTGAGTCAACTCAGCTAGTGTTGGGTGAGTCAACAATTGGTTCTCTCTCACTCAAATCTCTCTCTCTTCTCTTTCTTAATTCCTCTTTCTCTTTCTTCCTCTCTCTCTTTCATGTTTCTTCTTCTCCTTCTCTGCTGGAATGACTCGCCAGACTCTAGATTTGAAACTAGCTCAAAGCCACCACCCGAGTTAACCTAGCGAGTTACCAATTTGGCCCACGCTCGGAGGCATTCTTCTGCTCAATCTTCTTCTTCCTTCCATTTCCTTTTCCTTTCTGCAACTCACATCCAGCCGGATCTCCGGACATGACCAGCATATGGACTCAACCTGACAGAGTTAGCGACTCAGATCAATTCGGCGAAATCTAATCCGATCTATCTCACTCTCTATTCTTTTCAAGTTTAAGAGACTCATCATCGACTTGCAACCAAATGCGGCCAGGAGCAACATTAAATTGATTCTGTGGTGATTGGCTTGGCACATCCACACACTGCTTCGGATCTGGATTGATTCTTGTCGACTGAATGATGATCATATGGTCCAAACAACAAACGCTTTCAATATGAAATCAAAGTATATTGTTGTTTCTACAGTCGTGGCGCTCTTGAGGAAGAAGCTCAAGCTCCAATGACGGATTCGACATCGATAGGTTTTCCTTCAATCTGATTGTTGTGGACTGATCTAGTGGATCCTAGGAAGCTTGGAGAATGAAAAGAACGAAGCTTAGACACCATTTGATCGGTGGATTCGAGCTTGGAAGAAAAACAACGGATTCCTAAGGTTTATGTAAAATGAGGCTATTAATCCAGTGCACAGCGGGTGTGCACAAGCTGTGTAAACACACTGACCTAAAGTTGGATCCACCAAGATTATTAATGAAATCCACTCTGTCCATTTGTACTAAATAGTCCTATAAGGACATCAGCCTGGAGATGGGGCAATTCGGACTCTTAAGTGGACCACACCAATGAATTACACCCCAGATCTAAATTACGAAGTGTTACAGGATTTCCCATAACCATCATGGTGGGCCTCCTTAAAAATCAGCCACGGACATATGGGCATTGAAAGCTTTGCGTGGACCCCATCTATCATAGTCTATAAATTGCTGTGGAAATATAGGTGTGACCTAGCTGGAGTGGGCTTACCATGATTTTTTATTAGAAATCCACTCCGACCATCAGGTGGGTGACCACATTCTAGACTGAGGGAAAAAAAAAAAAAAAAAAACCTAAGCCATGATTCAGGTGGGCCAAACTAAGAGAAATATTTTAGAGGTCTAGTGAGGCCCTATATATTTTTTCTAATTGCTTGACCAACCTAAGTCACTGATTAGACTGATTTTTTATTATCCCAATAACTAATATTAGGTCACTTACCGTATCGTCAGAGTTGATTTCAAAAATACATGATTGTGGGGGGTTTCCTAGCTAGACTACCCTTTAAGTAGCCTTTTATGCGACATGAGTGGTTTATGTTAACCCAATAGAGCAATATGCTGGCAGTGGGTTCCAAAATGAAGCCTTTTCCTGAACCCCCCTATCCATCACCCCATTTTAGGCGTATGACCCAAAAATAGCACCTTCGAACTATTTTCCTTGGTGTGGACGACCTGAATCATGGAAGAGCCTAATTTTTAGGCCTCTTTGCTAATTTTTTGCATGTCATCTAATGGTTTGCATGCATAATTTCACATAATCATTAAAGTGAGCCCTGTAAAAAATAAACGATGTTTATCTATCTCCTAACTGTTTCTCTTAGTGTGGCCCACCAAAATCATGGATGTGGCTGATTTTTGGGATTTGACTTTTTATAAGGCGATGCATCTGATGGTTAGAGTAGATTCCATAAACACATTATGGTAGGACCAACCTGAAATACAAGTCAAAACTAAATAGGTTGCTTGCATGACCCTGGTTTTTGTTGCCTGGTTCTAAAGATTTTGGAAGACGCAGGGAAGGATGGTAGTTATGCTTGAGGCAACTGGGATTCGAGGGCATGACCCTCCCCCAATGAAGTCTCTCTCTCTCTACTCATGGCTCAATGGTAGTCTCACAAGAATTTCAATATAGTGGTCATGAGTTTGAGTACCCATTATAGTATGTGTGTGTGAAGAAAAAAAAAATATTGACCTCATGGGAAAGGCTGAGCTATGTGGGCCCCACTGCAATGTGTGTCGAACATCTATACCTATATAAATGCATGTGCACACACACATACAGTTTGGTTTTCACATTGTGTGCTTAATTCATATAAATATATAAACCACTCATTATGGGTTTTTAATTTTGAAAAATCGAAGATTGTAAATTTTAAATTTTTAAAATTTTAAAATTAATTAAAAAAAAAAAAAAAACGTGTGATTCTTTGGCTCAATTAATAATAGGAAATTTTGAAAAACTTAAAATTTTGCTATGTTTTGAAAATTTTCTAACATAAAGTTAGGACAAATTTATTGTTAAACGTCCATACGAACTATTTCCTCTGATGTGGTCTACCTGATGGACAGGGTGAATGTAATGAAAGTTCCACTCTGTGGTCCTCTCATCATGATGATTGTTATAGAGGGGCCTCTTACGCAGAAACAAAAACAGAACTGACTGGAGGCATCTATCACGTGGGACCCAGATCATCAATTCTCAATATAAGTGAAACCGTTAAATGAACTACAGACTGTAAATTGTATGGCTGATTTGATCATTGATCGGTCATCTTTGCTAGGGCATGCCAATTTGTCAGGCCGATCTAGCTGGGCTTGCATAGAAATTCCAACATTACATCTTTGAGCGCTTAGAGCTCCCGTTTGGGCTCCTTGTGTGGAAATAGGCACATTGGGGTGCACTGATTACAAATGCCCGAACCCATTCGATAAATCTCTTGAAGGGAATAGATGGAGTGAGTTCAAATGGGCAGACTGCCAATCGAGCACCATTTATATAGAATGTTGTCTTATCCGCCATCAAGCAATGATCGAACCTTGAAATCATGATCTAATGGATCTGGCAGTCACTAATTGCTCTTAGGATTTTCCAAGAGAACCATTGATTTCGTAGGCTCACAAAACTAGGCCTGAGTTTTCAACTGGTTAGGTTGGCCTTGTTGATTTTGGTCGGCGAAGACCTGACCCATTGCCAGCCCTGCACAAAATTGCAACTATCTTAGAAAATTGTAACTGCCATCTTATTTATTCTCTTAATTGTTTTAGTGGTTTTTTAACTACAATGGATGGATGACCGTTAGCAATCCGATTTACCAACAAAGGATGACCGTTAGCAATTTCATTTACTAAGAGGTTAGCATTTATAGCCATAATTCCTACAGCTTTTATTGTAGATGAGGCATTTGGGTTATAAGTAGAGAGCAAAATCCTTCACCTTTTCTTGAATCCAACAGAGTAAAATAAGAGAGAGGCATCGTATCAATGGGTTCATATTGGGTCGTGAAGAGCCTTCTGGTAGCCCTTGTAGTTGTGGCTTTGCTTCAATCTTCGGGTATTGGGCACTCCTTTTACTCCTTTTTTCTACTTTTGTTTGTGGATTAATCTTTTAGTGATTCATTGATCCAGACCGTTGATCTGATGGAGAATGTCTCAGATGAGGGACTACAATTATTAAAGATTGGATGGTTCTAGCTATTTGATATATGTCCTATATGTGCACCACTGACCTAAGGGTGAGGAAATTCTGTCCTGGGTGGTTCTAGAGGAATTCCCCATCCATTGATCAATGGTCTAATCTGGTGGACCATACTATCCATCATCATAGTCACACCAATTCCTATACCGTACATGTCGTGTTTATCTCAAATCAACCGCCCAACAGCGGACCTCACTGTTACACTGCAGGCATGTTTGTATTAGCTTGTTGATGGTTGGATGTCTAATTAACGGTAGAAAATTAAAGCAGTAGGTGGACCGAAATCAACGATAGAATGACAATGGATCATAGGTCAAAATTGTATTAACCAATCTGGTTTTGAGGAATGTGACAAATCTAAAGCGGGTCACATTATTTGGCATATGGATGGGGGTTGCCTGAGACACCATCTATTTTTCCGGCTCATATTGAGAAACGAGCTGAAAAATGAGGCAGATCCAAAACTCAAGTAGGTGCCCACCATTGATACATTCATGGGGCGACAGAAGTTTTGTGTCAGGCTATAATTTTTTTTTAAGTTTTCGGTTCATCCCAATGAGAATTACATTGTGAAGATTTTGGATGATATATAAACATCAATGTCGACCTGGTAAAGTTTCAACAGTAAGCCTACAATTTCCTGCTGTGTGGCCCACTTGAGTTTTGTATCTAACTCATTTTTTTGGCTCATGTCCTAGAAAGAGCTAGCAAAATATTTGGATATTGTGAGATTTCTAACAAACATCACGACAAGGCCAGCTAGCTTCCGACGTGTATAGACTGGCAGTCCACCTCCTTGACAAATGCCTATCCTTAGTCTATACAGATAGTTTGAAATTTCTTATTGGTAGAAATCTAAATCAATGAAAATATAAAATGACACGATGCCTGTAACTTTTCTTCTTCTTCTTTTTTGTTTGTTTTTTTTTAAAAAAAAAAAATAATAAAAGGTGGAGTCTTGCATTGTTGGACTCCCGTCTTGTTTTCTATAAAATCCAACCCAACCAACAGGTGCAACCCACCATTATGATCAAAAGACTAAAAAAAACTATGCTCATCCAGTTGCACTTTTTAGTGGTTGCAATTATTTCCATGTTGTGGCCCAGCTATGATTGGATGGGCCTCATTTTTCAGTTATTTTATCACCATGGTGGATGCAAGAGTTCATACACACATTAAATGGGCCCGCACAATGCAGGTCCCAATTAGCGATTGCATTTTTTATTCTTTTTATTATTAATATTATATATTTTTGTAATATTAGATTTCTGGAAGAATATTATGTTAAAAGTCAGTGGAATTTCACAAAATCAGAAAAAAGAAAAAAAAAAGAAAAAAAAAAAAAAAAAAAAAGAGCTTCACATAACTCCATAAAAACAAATATCTCATCTAATCCAATCAACTGATCAGGAACAACAGATTGAAGTTTGAATGGACTCAATGCTTTTTTAGACCATATGTTTCTAACACTGGAAAATGTTGGGTTGCAGCACTCGCGGACTATGAATTACCATATTGTGTTGGATGGCAAAATGAGGAAATTGATTGCAGCGACTTATGCATCTGGGGAGGAATTTCAGAAACAGGCGAATGCTGGGACCCACCTCCTAATGCTCCGTATCCACCTCCAAAGAGCGGCATGTGGCACAGTGAACCAAAAACTTGCTGGTGTTGCTGCGTTGACTACCCTGATAAATAATGATGTCGACTATAACAACAACTACAATAATAACTTTTGGAAATTACAATATAGAGATATCAAATAAAGTTTGTTATTTTTAAAGTCTTTTCAATGAGTTGTATTTGAGAGAATATCAAATTCCCCTTGATACTTTTTGGAGAGTTGCTCAGCTTCCTTAATGCAGTTCTTTGAGTTTTTGCTGGTGTATTTTCTTTTCTTTCCATGGAATAAAACTTTGCAATTCTAATAATAATAATTATAGTAATATAGAATAATAATAATAATAATAATAATAGGGATTTGCTAATATCCCGACCTTCATGGGATGTTAGTTACCCAAGCTTTTGAGTGACATGTGGGAGGCCCAATCATCAATTTGGATGGTTCATTCAATAGTACCATTCCCATCATCTGCAAGAATAACACACATTGGATGATCTTATCCCATGATTGGTGAAATTTTTTTTATATACCCGTCAGTGTTGCAAGAGTCATATATCACATGCTTAGAATCATCAAATAAGGTGCTACTTTCGAACCATGAGTAATGGAATGTAGGATCTATTCGATTGATGATTCAAAATGATGAATGGACCCATGTCATTTATCCACTCAATCTTCACTCTCCATTATCCATGCTTTTGATCTTATGCTTAGGACGGCTGGGCATCCATTCAAGTGGTTTGCCATGATACCTGAACTTAGAGGTTTTAATTAGTAGCAATTTTACATTGTTCTATTAATATGGCAGGAGTTTTTTGTGGGCTGATCTTTTGTATGGGACCTGATGGATAGATTGGATTTACATAAACAACACGATAGGACACAGCTGCATAAATGAGGTGGTGTAGATGATTCGATCCATTTTCCACGGCTTAGATGGAGTACACATACTACAAATTGGTAAATGTGTCCCCAGTATAAATGGTGTCCACATATTCCTTAATTTTCAAAACCAACACCCACAAACAACCAAGGTGGGCATGATCATCCAACAGAAAAGCATGATATCATCATGTAACCTAACAAATGTTCATGTCTCACACATCACCAATCAAGATGGTGACTGCCCAAGCAACAAAATGAGAATACTAGTTTAAAAAATAGCTAATGAGGTCACACGCGTGAGAAGAAAGATTCCTAAAGAGAATGGCAACAAAAGAAAGTGCCCCACCCAATACAATCATTCCTATGTTGGCACACATGCGCATCCAAACACTCAATATTAGATGGTGGTCCACTAACCTTTCATGATCTAATAATGACTCCTCTTAAATCTACATGGGGACACACTATCTAAATGTGACATACTCCACCTCATAAAACCCATATTCTAGAAAGAGAGAGGAAAAACAGTACTGCTTTCTATGTTTTTGGCATCAATGGTTTAAAGAAATTAGTCGAAAGATTTAAAATGACTTGGATCGAGGTGGTAGGAAGGAAAATAAGGCTTGTTTAAAAAAGAAATAAGAAAAAAAAAAAAATTTAAATAAAGCCTTGTCAACGACTAGGTATGCCTTATTTTGACGGGATAATTTTTAATATTATTATTATGAAATAATTAAATATTGAGAAATTTCTATGGAAAAGAACTACATTAGTAGAGTTCTTCCATGTCATGTTTGTAACTTATGTCGGATTTGTGTGCAACTTGCATGCCATTGCTTTTGTCTATCCTATTCGTGTAACATATCATTAACAATGTGAGTATATCTTGTAGTGACCTTATATTAATATGAGATATGTAATCTATATGGTAACATATTGATGTAGGACAAGGTTAAATAAAATCACACTGACAATTAGGATCCAAGGGGAGTTAGAGAGTTGGAACCAAGGGTCCAGTGCACTATAGTTTATGACATTAATAAATTTGCAAGGATCCAATAGGAGGTTAGAGAGTTGGATCCACGAGTCTAGCGCACTATAGTTTATAATGATTATAAATTTGCAAATGGTTATCTATTTCGTGCATATAATATGTCAATGTTAACAACTATTAGCCCTGAATGGTTTTCTTAAATTAGACCATTTAAAAGTTAATTTTGAGTTTAAAGTCCAAATTTATTATTTTTAGTAAGTTAGGATTATTGTTATTTTTAAATATTTTATGGCTTCTAAGTTTGAAATTAGAATTTATTATTTTTAATAGGTTAGGATTATTGTTATTTTAAAAGTTTTCGTTCTAAAATACATTACCTTTGAGTAATGTAAAAGAGTTTGAGTTAGTTTAAAAATCGTTTATCTTTTTAATAAATTTATTATTTTAAATTTTAGTTATTTTAAAAGAAATATAAATTAAGGATTTATGGCTCATATATGTAATGCTAATAACTTTGTAAACAAACCTTCATCAATAAAATTACTTTTATTTATTACTTTTTAGAGTTTTTTTTTTTTCATCTTATAAATTCAATGACTATTTTTAAGAAGATGGTTATTTTTTTCTCTTTTATCTAAGCACCCACTATAGTGCATGGAATTAACAATATGAATTTGTATATATAATATTTATCGGTGCTTACATATATTATGTAAATTCCACATATGTATTAACAAGTTCCATGAATAATGCACTAGAATGGACAAAATCAAGAAGAAGACCATAAAATATTATTTAAAATAAGCCAAACACAATGTGTGGAGGACCTATAATTTATTCAAACACTTCTCTTTTAATGAAAGGAAAATATGGGACCGGTAAGGATAATCAATGGTCTGGATTGTTGAACTTTTGTAATACACTTGTGCCTGAAAACCATATGGTACAGAACAGCCTCTCCAATAAAGGCACACAAAAGGTTGCAGGAAAAGCTGGGGCTGCCCGTGACCCGCTCCAGAGTCAAGTTGGCTAGTGCAGGGACTCTGCTAGGACCTGAACCTGGGTCGGTTTAGCTAATGACCCCAACACTAGCTAGCTAGCTGATGTTAAAGTTCTCTAGGGCCTACCATGACGTATGTGTTTTATCCACACAGTTCATCTATTTTATCATCTCATTTTAAGGGATGAGCGCACAAATAATGCAGATTCAAATCTTGAGTAGACCACACCACAAGAAACAGTGGAGATTGAATGCTTACCAGTGAAAACATTTTCAAGGCCACAGAAGTTTTGGATTAGTCTGGCATTTGCGCTTCCCTTCATCCAGGTCTGTCAGACCTTTTCAACAGGTTGGACGGCAAATGAACATTACATTGGGTTTTACGAAGTTTTTTATTTTTACCGTGAATGTTCCCTTCCTATGGTGTGGTCCACCTGAGATTTTGATCTGCCTCGTTATAGATGGACAGTGCCCAAAAATGAGCTGGAAAAATAAATCAACAGCAGATACAACACATACATCATGGTGGGGCACACAGAGCGTTAACACCAGCTAGCTGGCTGGGGTTGGAGTCGCTAGTCAAACCGTCCAGGTCAAACCTAAAGCCCAGGGCTACAAATGTAAACACCCGAGCCCCTGTTGCTTGCTGACTATTGTAAATACCTCTTTTCGGGCTGGATACAAACCTAGCCACTTCGAAAGGTCATTTTTGTTTTCTTTTCTTTCTTTTTTTACACGCACACACACACCACCACACACACACAGTAGTGGGATTTCATCACGTATGAGTACTTGAACTTTCAACCAAGTGTTGAAACTCTTGAGAGTCGACCACCGGAGTACAAGCCAGGACCCTAGAAAGGTCAGTTCAGATTGCTTTGAATTGGTTTGAATAAGAGTCAAGTAGTTTGTTTTAAAAAACAAACCAAGTTCAAAACAAGGCAGTCCCGCTCGGTTCATAATTGAACCGAAGAGGCTTGATTTAGCTTGGAGATTGTATGCACACTGTTTCCCACGGTGTAATCTACTTGACCTTTGGATATGATTCAATTTTAGGACCATCTCTTTAAATGATTTGTAAAAATGAATGGACGGCGTGGATAATACATATACATGACGATATGACCAATAATACACAATCACCATGCAATCAATTCTATTTTAGAGTCGAAGCAAGACGTGGATCACATAGAGATACCAGTAGATCCGACAATAAAGTTGGAGGAGAGCGCGACTTTAATTGAGTGTTCCGACTTTAATTGAGTGTTCTGAGGCATGCCCACCAAACATTTTTTTAATTTTAGTAGTTTTTCATATCCGAAGATTGATATTAAGGTGTGCATGAAATTAGCTGCAAACTAGTGTGCAGGTGATCATTCTATATATATATATATATATATATATATATATATATATATCAGCTCAGATATTTGGACCAAATCAAAGGTTGATATTTTAGACTAAATCAAGTTCAACCAGTAGTGATATGCTCCATGTTTGGCTGGTTAAACGGTCCAACGAGGAGAGTCACATAAGCAAGTTTAACCAAACTTGGATCGAACTTGTTCGGCTCAACCTCAGCTCATTCACAGCTCTTGGCATTTCCTTCGTTTACAGATTTGCTGCAGATTCCCCACGTGCTCTAGTAGCAGTGCAGCACCGCCTGTCTTTGATAAATTGACCATTTTATCCCTATCTCATAGGTAACTAGCCACAGACGCACCGGCCTACTGAAACGGATTGGCTGCTCCCCCTGCCACCAGGTGGCTGGTGGTCGGTGCTCTGTGGGCCCCACTACGCTGTATGTGTTTCATCCATGCCATTTATCCATTTTTACATATCATTTTAGGATTAATCCCCAAAAATGAGAGGGATATACATCTCAAGTGGACCACAACACATGGAAAACAATAGTGATTGAATATCTACGTTAAAATCCTCCTAAGGCCTGTTGTACTGTTTATTTGACATCCAATCTGTTGATTAGGTCATACAGACCTATATGAAGGTTAAAAACAAAGATCAGCTTGATCCAAACTTTCATGGGCCCAAAAGGTTTTTAATGGTCAACATTCATTCAACACTATTTCCTGTAATGTGGTCCACTTGATATTGAGATATACCTCATTTTTGGTCTCATACCTTAAAATAGATGGACCACATGGATGAAACACATACACGTTGGGGGAGCCCATAGAGCCCCAACCACCAGCCATTGGCTAGCCAATCCGTTTCCTAAAACCAGCTCCACAGGCTGCGGCCCAACATGGAGATTTGGAGGCGTGGGTAAGTGTGACCCACAAGATGATTACAGATTTTATTTTATTTTATTTTATTTTTTTCATCTAATATTTTATGCTGGAGGAGTGGGTTACCATTTATACATCATGGTGGGCCATACGTTAAGGCAAAATGAACTCATAAAACAAGGGTAGTTTTGTCATAAACGAATTTTTTTAAAAAAAAGGCGTGCAAATGCACATGCCTGGATTCTGGACCAAGCTTGAAAAGACTAGAAACAAAAATATTATTATACAGTTGGCAAAACTCACCAACCGTTCCAATGTTCAATTTTCAATGCGTAGCTTTTCAACGCAGTCGTGTTAGTTTTGGGACAGGACATGTCGCTTTTATATGACTGGACACTTAGTTTGTACATGATGGGCCATTGCTGTTTAATCCAGGCCGTTGAATTGATGGCCAGATCATGGTTGGACCATGGCCAAAAAATCAGCAAAATTAGTAGAACCTAGACACCAAATCTTTGGTCTTTTCTTGCATGGCAACAAGGGAGAGACTAAGTTCAATTAAGTAGATTTCTGGGAATGGTCCATCCATGATGGAAGCATCAGATCAATGGCTTGGATAAAACAATAATGGGCCCACATGTACAAAATTCAATGCAGAACTCGCCCTGATTATGCCAATGTCCATGCTAATTATCGCTAACAAGGCAACCCACCAATCAACGACGGGCATGTCGGTCGCGATTGGTGGAATAGGTCAATATGTATTGGATCATTTCCCTAATCCATCGACTCATGTTAGACAAGAAAATGAACTGATTTTTCGATCTATGGATTTCAACCTAATCTTCAAGAGATTTTGCCCATTTACCTAAATTCAAATTCATTGATCCACCCATATAAACCAATCTATGCAAAAAATAATAAATAAATAAATAAAAATCAACAGAAATCTAATCACAACACAAGACTATACAAAGGCCTTAATTGATTTCTTGCAAACACTAAAAGCAGTCTCATATAGGCTCATGAAACCAATCCATCCCCTCATTTTTTAGACAAAACAACCTGCATTGATTTCATTTTCCCTCTGTAGTTCAACCAAATCATCAAAAGATTCAGCCCATTTCCCTGAATTATAATACATGATACCAATCTGCAAATTGCAAAAAATGCGAAATTGCAAAAAATTCCACCTAGTACAAGTTACATTAATCATGATAATAGGCCTCTACAACATCTCCAACAACAAAAACTAGATTGATTTTTAATCAGAAATATATATATATATATATATATAAATGGAATATATATTTTTAAATGGAAATTTGCATCATGTGCATACACCCATCTACTAAAAATGATCCAAATTCATCGATTATAGCCATTTGATTGTTAGCATATACCCATAAACAAATATCAATTTAGTAACATCTCCTAGTCTCCGAATCATTGCAGTAATGTAAAGAAATGATGGTCCAGTCTCCGAATCATTGCAGTAATGTAAAGAAATGATGGTCCTAGTCTCCTCCGTTGTTGAACTTTTGCCAAGCAATTCATGAAAATAGTTGAGGCAAGGTCACAATGATAATGACGATGATCAGAAAACATTGATTGTCACATAAATTTCAGGCCAATATACATTCCATACTACATCTTTACCCAAGCATGGTAAAGATTCATCATAATTGTAAATTTTCATAGAAAATTCAGCCAGGTTACAATCAACTTCCCCATTTGGTAGAACCAAAACATTAGAATGACGATAATCCGAAAACATTGACTGAATCACATCAAAACATTAGATAGATAATAATTGTAACAAAAACCCACATCAAGATATCAAATTCAAACACCAAACAGTTACATTGATAGAATGACGATAATCCGAAAACATTGACTGAATCACATCAATTTCGGGCCAACATACATCATACCTCATATTTACCAAGGCGTGCTAACTGTTCATCACAATTGTAACAATCACAATGTAAATTTCCATAGAAAACTCAGCCAGGCTACAATCAAATTCCCCATTGTTCACCAATTGGTAGAACCAAACACTAAAACATTAGATACATTACAATTATAACAAAAACCCACATCAAGATATCAAATTCAAACACGGAACAGTAACATTGATAGAATGACAAATGATCAATGACAACAATCAGAAAACATTTCTTGAATCACATCAATATCGGGCCAACATACACCAAACTACATATTTACAGCTGCATGCTAACCGTTCATCACAATTGTAACAATTACAAAGTAAATTTCCATAGAAAACTCGGCTAGGCTACAATCAAATTCCCCATTTTTCACCATTTGGTAGAACCCAACAAAACATTAGATAGATTACAATTGTAACAAAAACCCACATCAATATATCAAATTCAAACACCAAACAGTAACATTGATAGAATGACAACGATCAATGACGATAATCAGAAAACACTGACCGAATCACATCAATTTCAGGCCAACATTCACCACACTACATATTTACCGAAACATGCTAACCTTTCATCACAATTGTAACAATCACAAAGTAAATTTCCATAGAAAACTCAGCCAGGCTACAATCAAACTCCCCATTTTTCACCATTTGATAGAATCAAACACTAAAATTCCCCATTTTTCACCATTTGGTAGAACCAAAAACACTAAAACATTAGATAGATTACAATGATAACAAAAACCCACATAAACAGATCAAATTCAAACACTAAACAGTAACATATAAGGGGAAAACAAAAACACAAACATATCTAACTGAAATTTTAAAGACGCAATTTGGGTTCTCCAATACAGATGATTCAACACTGAAACATGTCCGCAGATGCCATGATGGGCTGAGAAGGGCAAGGAAGCTGCCATGGTCGCAACAGCGGGTCTGGAATTTCAGGAATATCCATTGACAGACCACTGACCTCCTCCATGAAATGAAGAACAGAGTTCAAAGACTGCAATCTATCAGTCAACTCCATCACCTGCGTCCTCAAGATCGTGTTCTCCGAATCCAAATTCAGAAAATGCTGCGTTGCAAAATCAACCCGCTTCGAGATCTGATTGTTCTCAGTTTTCAGCTGGGTCACTTGGGTTAGCAGATCATCTAAGTGCTTCTGTTTCCTCATCCGTGACCTCCGTGCAGATTCCCTGTTAGAAATCATCCTTCTCTGTTTCCTCTGATCCACCACAATGTGTTGAGGATCTTCATCGGACCCGGAAGTTTGGTGGGAAGACATTTTTTCGATTTTCTCCTTTCTTTTTTGTGATGAAAGATCAAGCAATTGTCGGCTCCGATTAATCGATGAAAGAACAATCAATTGTACGGTCCGATTGATCGCTGAAAGATCAAGTGATTGTAGGCTTCGATTAATCAACGAACGGTGTAATAAGGAATGAACCGGATCAATTAGAGATGATCACTTCATGAGAAAACGTAGAACCAGTAGAGAAATACGACAGAGAACGATTGGAGAAGACGGATCCGACGTCGAAGGGTCGTGTAGTTCATAAAGGCTATAATAAGATTTTCCTCTGAATTAGATCTAAAACCATTGAAATCATAAGCAGAATCTCTGATTAAAATCAACAGATCACCCAACGAAGAAGACAGAAAAATCAAAGAAGCATCAGATTCGCCCAAAAGACACGATTTTTGGAACTGGGTATTCTTGAAACAAGCAATATATCCTCAAATCTACCGTAAAAAACCAGATTCCGGAACTGGGTTTTTCACCAATTACAGAAATCTAAACAAGAACTGAAAAACAAACACCAGATCCTCCAAAAAGACAAGATTTTAGAACTGGGTTCTCTTGAAACAAGAGATCAGTCCAAGAAACCAAAGAGAAACCTCAAAAATCTCCCACGAGAAGAGATTCTGAAGCTGGATTTTTCTCCAAACACGAAAACCCACCAAGAAATGGAAGAGAAACACCGGATTTAACAAAAATATAGAATTTTCGGCACTGGGTTTCCCCCAAACAAGGATCCTACCCAAGAAATCAAAGCAAAACCCCCAGAAACCCTCAAATCAAACCCCAAAAGAACGAAGAAATTGAAGAATCCCAAAGGAAGGAGAAGCAGAACCTCAAAGAGGATAAGCACAAAGAAAAAGCTAATGGCGACAGAAACGAAGCGAAGGAAAGGAAGGTTTCTACGGTCTGAAAATGAGAAATTTATAGATGAAAAAATGGTTTTTAAAAATTATTTTATTAATTTCCGGAAGGCACAAGGAATCTTCCTGTCTAGGGTGTGATACTCTGCCAGTCGGTGATTATCGATAAACATGCACGCCGAAATTGAAATATTGGAAGATGTGAAACTAAATCTAAACCGTCCAAATCACCTTCCTCATTACAGATGTTTTACATTCATATAGTCAGAAACCATAATATGGAAAATGATTAAAATTGCAAATTCAATTAATCAACGTCGAATAGAGTGTGAACATAGTCTTATCAATCTGATCTTTGGAAATATAATCCATATACATTGTTAATGATATTTGGACGGTTTAGATTTAATTAAATACATTCAAAATTTACGATGGTTGGGTACGATCCTACCACATGAAGCTAGTCCTTAATTTTAGAAAGATATAGAGTACCGTGTGCGTTTTACACGGTTTATAGACTACAATGACTCGCATACAAGTCAATCCATAGCGTTCAGACTGTGGACCGTACATATTTGTGAGCCATCCATGGTGGGCAAAGATTTAATTCTTGGACCATCTAATCAGTTCAAAATTGGATCTATGTTCCATCCGAGATAGATCCCAGATGGACGGTCTGGATTGACGTTCATGCTGCAATATAAGACGCCACCACTTCTTTCATCTTATCAAAGGACAGAATATACATGAAAATCAATCTGAACCGTCAAAATATGAGACCGATTGTGGATGGAAGTAATCTACTCGTTAGATTAGTTAGACTTATCATAAACCAATGGTCTGGATTGGCATGGACGTATGCCCGTGAATGGGGTAGCCCGAATTTTGTGCAAGACTCACGTTGTGGTGTCGCTGTTTTCAATTAGCCAACTACCTCACAGCTGTAAGAAAAGCAAGATATTCCAAGGATATCCCATACTCGTGTTGCCGTACTGTCCTCGACCCGAGTCTGTCCACAGTACACTCGTGCTTTTAGTTCTGAGAACTGGGCCCATGGTTCGGTAATCCAGTCCATTGATCAGTCTCATCCCATCTAGAAAGGAGGCTTCTTAAAAATAGTTAATGAAATTAAAAATCCGTGGTCCATCTTCAACTGAAAGAAATATCAATATTTGTGGTTAGGATATTACGATCCATCGATTTTCATATCCTGGTAATGATTTAAAAGATGGATGGTCTGGATTACCAGAATAGGGTCTCCATATCTCAGAATGAGAATCCGAGTAAGGTTTTGAGATCCTCGGGCAGATCATCCTACGTAGGACATGACGTAACTGGTGGAGGCCTATTCTATCCCGAGACCGGTATGGAAACATCCTGACCGTCTAAAATCAAAGGAGTGCACGTGTTTATTGAATGGGGACTCACTTGGTCACCGCAAGATGTGGACCGCCTAACTTCTCAAGCATCAGTGATGGGACCCACCTGTTGGTGTAGGATAAAACACTGGGAAAAAAATGGAGCGTGGATTCGGTGAGGCCAGAAAACACCGACTATGGTGAGGCTGTGACCGTGGGGGCCACCTTGATGTATGTTCTGTATACCCAAGCCATCCATAGGTTTTGATGGCTCATTTCAGGGCATGTGCCCAAAAAATGAAGATGATCCAAATATAATGTGGACAAGAGCATAGGAAACAGTGGTAATTGAATGCTTACTATTGAAAACCTCTGCTAGGCTACAAAAGTTCTGATGATATCTGTATTTTTTTTTTTCTTCACACAGGTATACGTGACCTTATCTACAGGTTGGATGAAAAATAAACATTACACTGAGTAAGAGGAAGATTTTAATGGTAAGCATCCAGTGACCATTATTTTCCGTGGTGTGGTCCACTTCAGATTTGGATTTTCTTAATTTTAGCTCATGCTTTAAAATTAGCTGGAAAAAAGATGAACGGTGTGGATATACAACACATACAGCGAGGTGATAAAAATATCTGGTGGACCACACCAGTGGAAAAAGTAGTGATTAGCAATTAAAAGCTTTTTGTAGGTAAGAAAAGTTTTGGATCAAGTTATTTTTGTGTCTTTCCTTCATCCAGTTCTTTTTTACCTTATCAACGGGTTGGATGGCGAATAAATATTGTTGCTCTTGTTGCAGTGGGTTTTGGAAATTTTTAATGGTGGACATTCAGTCATCACTGTTTCTTATGGTGTGTTCCACTTGATATTTGTACATGCTTTATATTTGGTAAAATGTCCTAAAATGGGATGGAAAAAAGGATGGACGGAGTGGATATAAAACATATCATCAGGGTGGGCCCTACTGCAAGGGCAACACCTACTGAGCTGTTACTTTCCCGCGTAACACCTAAACCGCGCCCTACCCCGCCTCACCGAATCCGCGCTCGTAAAAATATCATCCGTCCAGGTTCAACGTGCATGTGTGGCCCACCAGATGAGCGGACAAGGTGTCACTCACCCATCTCTTATGGTTTATCACCTCAGCATTTTCTTTTTAGAACGCATATTTAGGTACGATTCTTAAATTTTAAGTGTGCTAACGTGCCAACGCATATTTTAAGTGCGATTCTTAAATTTTAAGTGTGGTAACGTGCCAACCATTATGGCCTGGCGTTTGGACGGTCAAATCGTCTTATGAATTCATACCACGTACTGCATGAAAGATAAACCAAATCAATGGTCCTAACTTGATCAGCATGTAAAACACATGATCTAATCATAATCTTGGAACGGGAAATACTCAGGTGGACCAAATCCGGGAAATAATTTGAGAGTGGACACCACCGTTGATTTGCGTTGGGCCCCACCATATTGTTTATACGACGCAGATTGCCTACTGACACAGCCAATAGCAACTAGCTACTGGATGGTTCTCTGTGAACCCCACCATGATCCCACTTTGATGTTTTTTTTTTTTAATCTACGCCGTCCATCCATTTTACTAGCTCCTTTTTGGGCGCGAGCCTAAAAATGAGGCAGATCAAAATCTCAGGTGGACCACACCAGAGGAAGAAGTGATGATTGAATGCCCCTATTAGAAACTTTTTGGGGATACACAAGTTTTGAATCAAACTGATATTTTTCGTTTCCCTTCATCGAGATCTGTGTGACCTAGTCAACCGGTTGGATGAGAAATAAACATTACAGTGGGCCCTAAGAAGTTTTAATGTAGGTGTTTAATCACCACCATTTTTCTTTTAGTGTGGTCTACATGAGATTTGGATCTGCATTATTTTTGAGCTCATGCTCTAAAATAATGATCCAAAATGAATGGACGGCGTGGATAAAATATATATATTATTTTGGTGCCCAAGTGGCACCATCAATAGCACATAATACGCCATCTATACTCTTCATGGAATTAAGGCCATCTATACTCTTCATCTAGGGGTGGGCATCGAGCCGAGTCGAGTCGAGGTGGGCCAAGCTCAGCTCAACTTGTCCATAATGTACTCGAGTTCAAGCTCAAGTTTAAGCTTAGCCTCGAGCTCAACATTAAAACTTGGCTTATTTGCCAAAGCTGTCGAGTCAAGTTCGAATCGAGCTAGTGGTTCGAGTCGAGTCGAGTTTACTTCGAGTCGAGTTCGAGCTTATTGAGTGAGAGAATAATGGATTTTGTTCTTGATCCTTCTCTATTAATGAAAAATTTAAAAATCTTAAGAGAATCAAAGCAAAACGTAATGAAAAAATCAAATAAATGTTCGAATCGGATGAAGAAACCTGATGATGACAGTCTGGGCGAGCGTGCGGTTGGCAGTGGGTAGAGAAAGAGAAGAAAGGAAAAGGGAAAGGGGGGGTGTGCGGTCAGATAGAGACTCTAAGATTTGTTTGTTTTGTTTTTTTATTTTTTTTAAAGTTAAAACTTAATAACTTATATTAATATAATATATATAATATATAATATTTAATATATTTATTAATCGAGCCGAGTCGAGCTTGAGTTCAAGCTTCGAGTCAAGTCGAGTCGAGTTTGAGTCGAGTTGAAATGCTACTTAGTCGAACTTGACTTGAACTCAACTCAAGCTTCAAATAATTAGCTTGGCTCAGTTTGAATTGACCATTTAAGTCGAGTCAATCCGAGCCGACTCGAGCCGTCTCGTGCGAGTTTTTCGAGGTAGCTTGACTTGTGAACAGCCCTATCTTCATCCCACCTCAGAAAACGGCCAAGAAATATTAGGTAGTTTTACAGCTCGGGTGAGTATTGGTGCAAATCAAGGGTCGACACACCCTCTCCTCCCAGCTGTTTCACTCAGCTGTGGCCCACCAAATTTACATATTAGGCTCATTTTTTGGTCCCAAAGGTAACACAAGGTGATGCATCTGATGAATGGATAGGATGTCATGCAAATATTGCATAGACCCCACAACAGCCCACTACCACCATAGGCTAACCATCTGATCCATGACTTATAAAAATGAATGGTTATAACAAAATGACGGAGGGCTCAGATCATTTGATAGATAGATGATTGGGCTGTCCCACATGTCATTTAAAAGCTTCAAGACGACAGAAAGACCACTCATGAATGTGGAGACGTTAGTTTTCTTTATTTTTAGATCTGACGAACAGCAAGCTAGTGGTACGTTCTTATTGTATATTGGCATAAATAAAAGGTTCATATACCATGCGTGATTATAATATAGGAAAATAAACCTCCACCGTCAAAGGTCTGTGATGTGGGGCCCATTTAAGCGTAAGCAATTAGGCATGATTTCTTAGAGTTTAGTTGAAGAACCTTTTGTTACATCATTAAGTAGGTTACAATTCTCACCCGGTGGGCCCCACTATTTTCTGCTTCCTATCAAGATGGTCCACTTTGGCACCTGCATTTACAAGACCATACGAAAGTAGAGGCTGATTTTTTTTTATTTTTTATTTTTTATTTTTGAGTTAGCTTATTAGTATATACCCATGTCAGTACACACACCCCAAGGTATTAGAAATCTTTTAAATTTTAAATTAAAATTATTATAAAATCTTTCAGATTTTGAATTTATTAGAAAAATATTTTAATTTTAAATTAAATTTGAATTTAAGTTATTAAAAAATGTTTAAAATTTAAAATTTATTAATAACCCTTGTTAGGAAATCTTTTAATTTTGAATTTATTAGGAAACCTTTTAAAATTTAAATTTATTAAAAATTATTTTTTAAAATTAAATTTTGATTTCAAACCCATTCATTAGATGTGCCCCCATGCTAGGCTTTTTGCTACGATATCAGTAACTCAAGTGGCCCAACTAAAGAAAATAATTGCGGACATCGGAGATGCCCACCGTAGAAACTTCCAAATGGATTGAGTCCTACCGTACTGTATACACGTGATCAAAGCTAGTCACGTGACTTGCGTATGATGATTATTTTTGGGATGTACCGTTAAAAGTAGGAGGATCACCAGATGCACGGTTTGGATTGCACGTAAAAATCATGGGTGGGCCCCGAACAGCTAGATTACATACCTATAACGGTGGGTCGAAATGTATATGATCAATCCTTTGTCAACTTATACGTGCGTTTGGATGAACGCGGATTTGCTGGGCCAACGTTAGGCCCACCTTGATATATGTGTTGTACATTTACGCTGTACATCTGCTATTCCATATCATCTTAGGGCATCAGCACAAAAATGAGGCAGATCCAAAACTCAGCTAGACCACACCATAGGAAACATTAGTAACTGAATGGCCACCATTGAGAACTTCTCAAGGTACACTGTAATATTTATTTTCCATCCAACCTTTAATTAGGTAACACAAACTTGGATTATGGGAGAACAAAATTATCGGATTCATCAAAAACTTTTTTAAACCATAAGACGCTTTTAATGGAATGCATTTAATCACCACTGTTCCTATTGTATGGTCCACATGAGATTTATATGCAATTAATTTTATTCCTACATCCTAAATGGGGTGCAAATGGGCCGGTTCAGTATAATTCTAGGGTAAAATTAGAATGAAACTGTCCCTAACAATTTTAGGATATTCGAAACTAGAATTAAACCATTCACACCCCGAAATCGGACTCTTAAAACTGATTTGGTTCCGAATCGATTCCATGGCTTTGAATTTTTTATAATCCAACCCAATTATATATTATATTATATGATCTATCCCATGTACATTCATGTCGTGACCCATTTGACGAATGATTTAAATATTGTATAAGATATGTAAAAATACATTTATAGAAACACTCAAATAGTATATTGTAAACCATAACCACGAGTCAGATATGGAAACTATTCATGGTTCAATTCCAAGTTCGATTATATAGTTCTTGTTAGGGAAAAATGTGTCGGGCTCGGGTAAAGTTCCTCGGTTCGTATAAGAGTAGGTCGGCTTCACCGACACTGCTTGAAGAATCCGAGACAACACCGACAAAACAGAAAGTAAGCCGTTAGGCGTAAGCAAGGACGAGTAAAGTCGCTCTGTCAGAGTGATAACCTCGCCTGCATGACCCCACTAAAGGCCGAGCGTGTGAAAGTCATTCAACCGATAGAGTAAGGATCCCCTCAGGGAGTTGATTTTGTCGGGCACGGCTGAGAACCCGTCCTCCTGCATCGGTCGAGACTCCCCCGGGGTCGGTCACGACCTAGCCGAGACTCCCCCAGAGTCGGTCGAGATCCAGCCGAGACAGGTAGTGGCGGAACGAGGACAGATGCTGATCTATGGAAATCCAGGGATACGGGTAGCGGATCCCGAGATTCTCGGGATCCTGAGCGATCCCAGGAGAAGAATCCTCTGAAGATAAGGATTGACAGACTGTATAAATCTCTAAGCTTGGAACAGTAAAAGGTACGCAAGACTAACCGAGACAAGCTCCTGGCTATTGACCAGATAACTGACTTAAGCATCGGAAGTTCCCGGGCTCTAGCCAGGGTTCCCTTGACATTATTTCTGTGCAGGTGAAGGAGGGTCCGTCGCAAGGAAGCCGTCCCATAAAAATACTGCAACAGTTCTAATCTATGGTTTAGTTTATAGTTCAATTTGATTTTACATACCTCAAATCAAGAATTAAACCGATGTAATTGATTCTTTAATTTTTGAAACCAGAATTGAAACAGTGCAATCTACTAAAATTGGATCGTTGGGTTGGTTCTAGTCTGAGTTTACAATTCTACCTGTTCGATGTACACCCCTAATCTTAAATGATCCAAAAAATAGATGTATGGATTAAATATACAACACATACATCAAGGTGGGCCCCACAGTCACCTCACCCAAGTTGGTGCTTCTCAGCTTCGCCTAATCGGCTTTCGGTTTTTTGATGGGACACGGCCCAAATGACAACTTTCACTTTCGAGGCACTATCCCACTGTATTAGGAGGGATGTGATCGGCAATATCCTTGGATAAGCATGACGAGCCAAACAGGTAAGGTGAACTTGTCCCGGGATATAAGTCATCCCATGAATCTTAAGACAATCCACTGACATCACCATCATTACCTGAAAATTGTTCCTATCCCTTGGTTAAATGGATTGGAAGGTAAAATCCCGCGATATGAGGGTGTACCAAACAGACCCAGCGAACTTGTCCCGGGACATAAGCAAACCCGTGGATTTTAATACAATCCACTGGCACTACCATCATTACCTTAGAACTGATCCCATCCCACGTGATAGCATGGGATCTGCCTGGCCAAACCGACCCTAAGGGGCTGTTTGATTTTTAATTTAGCAGACGCGGTTTCAATCCCGCCCCCCTTGACGGACGCGGATTTGTTATTACCCCGTCGGTACCTAACAAAAGACCAACATTTCTGTTAGGTTTCTTTGGGCCCACCTTAATATATATTTATATTATCCACACCGTTCATTTAATTTGAATAACATTTTAAGTCATAAGGCCAAAAAGGAGGCAGATCAGAGACTTAGGTTAGGCACGCTACAGTTCAGATTGAACTTCCACTGTTAAAAACCTCATGAGGCCCACATTGACGCTTATCTGACATCCACCTTATTCATAATGTCAGACAGACCTAAATTTCGAATCTGACACATACATCACGGTGGACCCCGGGGAAATCCTGCCAGGACAGACGCCAGGCTGGATATGATGCAATCCACGTCCCTGGCTCGCACCGTAGGGCAGGTGGCCCACCATCGCAGTGCAATTTTGCAGAGGTCAGACAGCACGGTCCTATCCATTCAAGATCGTGTTGCGTTTGGGAAAGTGATGAGGAAGACATCAGTACTTTTTATCTTTTCAGAGCTTGTGGATTTAAAAGCGATGGTACGATAATCAGAACCGTCCATCATCTGGTTGTAATAATGGACGGTGAAAGCTTACCATCAGTGCTTACGGTTGATCGTGAACTTTCCAAGCAAGTTTTTTATTTTATTTTTTTTTTAAACGGTGGAGAGCCAACTCCTCCTTGCCCTTTCTCGGGTGGTAGACTTTCAAGAGTTTCAACACTCAGTCAAGGGTTCGAGTAGCCATATGGGGTGAAATTCCACCAGCGTAAGTGCTTGGTGTGCGTGCGTGTGTAAAAATAAATAATATTTTAAATTTTTTTTAAAAAAAAAACACACCGTAGGTTTGGAAGACATGTTCTGATCGGAAAACCATGTCTACACGTGGACCCATAGTGAGCGGCCGATGCCGAATGCATGGATATCCTCTGTTGTGCCCATTATTATGTCTTTTATCTATGCCATTGGTCCTTTCTACCGGTTCATTTTAAGTTATTAACTCAATTTTGAGAGATTTTCAAAGCTCAAGTAGACCGTACCACAAGAAACAGTGAGGATTGATTGTCCACCGTTAAAAACTTTTTAAGGCAACCTATTAGATCAAGCTGATATATGTGCTTTACCTTTGTCCATGTTTGGGTGACCTTATTAATAAATTGAATGATAAATAAACATTATGGTGGACCAAAGAAGGTTTCAACGCTGAACATCATTATCCCCACCAGTTATGTGATAGGGTCCATTTCAGTTTTGCACATGCTTCAATTTTGGGATCATACCCTAAAATAACTTGGAAAAACGGATGGATGGGGTGCGTACATCAAGGCATGCCCCAACAAAGTCCAGTCATGAGGGACATCGTTGGTATTTGGGTCACCATGAAATCCGGGGTGGATTAAGTGCTACCAAGTAACATTATATTACGTCTTTCTGATTGTATAGCCCACATTGATGTATGACACAAATCTTAAAATGAAGTAGGTCCAAATCTCAAGTGGTCCACACCATAAGAAATAATTGTCCTTGAAACATCAATAATGAAAACTTTATAGGGCCTATCGTAATGTTTATTTGCCATCTAACATGATGATAAGTTACACCTATTTAAATGAAGGGAAAATACATATATTAGCTTGAGCTAAAACTTTCATGGCTTACATGAAGTTTATAATAACCAATGACCTTGGTTTCCTGTGGTGTGGTCTAATAAAGATTTATTTTTATTTTTTTCTACTTTATTTTTGGTTTAATACTCTAAGATAAATCTAAAAAAGCTGTTAAACGATATAAATATACATCACCATTACAACTATACATAAGCCGAGTCTAATCGAGTTTAACCTGAGTTTGATTTGACTTATGTGACACCTCCTTGTTCAATTTTATATAAATTAACTTGATTCTATTCCTACAATTTGAGCTTGGTTTAATCTTAATAATTTGAGTTTGAGCTTGGTTTGGATTGATTCAAGCCTAAACAAACCAAACAAAGTTTGAACATACAACCAAAAAAAACAAAAAAAACAATGTGCATATATATATATATATATATATATATATATATATGGGAAAAAGCACTCTGCGCTCGACCTCACAATAAGCTCCCATGAGGTTGAGCTGTGTGGGCCCCACCGTGATGTGTGTCAACCATCAACATCGTGCCTTTGATGGGTATAATAATCAACCGTATACGGAACTCAAGTGAGTCATACCGTCTAAAAACATGTGAAACACTATTAAAACATATAAAAGAACTTGGTGAGGCTCACCTAAGTTTTAATGCTGCTAAAACTTGATCTGAACCTTCATACAAGTGGGACACACATAATGGATGAGCTGGATTTGCAAACCACATCTTTTGTGGGCCCCAAAATAATTATGAATGTTTTAATTGTGCACGGCCCCTTTCCACTTCTGTAAGTGGTGTGGCCCACACAATTCACGGATTGACTTGATTTTTGAGACGTAGGCCCACAATGGAATAGCGCATCTGACTAATGGGATAGATGTTCCAAAGGCATCACGGTGGGACCCACACAGCTTGACCACATGCAACAGAGCCATGAGCTCGAGCGCATTATACCTTTTATATATATATATATATATATATATATATATATATATATATATATATATATATATAAAATTTAAGACATAATTTCAGTAAATCACACTTTTAAGACACAGGGTGTATATAATTTACGAGTCAAATCAATCCGACCTAAATTAACTCAAGCTTCAAGCCGAGCTGAGCTGATGAGCTTGACTCTTAATCTTGATTTGGCTTAAACCTTGGTTCGATCCAATCCGGGTTGAAATTTTTCAAACCAATCCCTTTTTGAGCTAACTTGCTGTACCCTCGGAGGGGGAGGCACCTCCTGCGGCGCCGGTACCACAGGAAATCTAGTGTGGGTACGTGTCTTCTAAAGAAGATCGCTGAGGCTCCTTGAGCTCCCCATTGCATGGCCAGGTCAAAGAAAATCAAAGTTACATGCCCCACAATAATATATTTATAATATAATGTTTATCCATTCGGTAAGATCATTTTAATTCATGACATAAAAAATTAGATATACCTAAAGCTCAAGTGGACGACACTACAAATATCATTGGATACGATGCTTCTCACTGTAATTTTTAATTTCCATTTAATCTGGTCATAATGTTACACAAACCTGTATGAATAAGAAAAACAAATATTATACTGATCCAAAACTTCTAAGACCCCTAAAAGAGTTTTAATGGCAGAGGTTCAATATCCAACAACTTTTTACAGTGTGGTCCAATTGATCTTTGGATCTGTCTTATTTTTGAGCCCAAGCATTATAGCGAGCTCTCCAAATGGACGTGTGGTTTGGATATAACACATACCCCATGATAGGATCCACAGAACTTAATGACGCCAACACATCAGCCAGGTCCGTGGTGTGCGGTACACCAGGTCACCAGTCAATCCGCTTCCCACGCAATCCACTTACGTGAGTCGCCTCAAGAGAGTCTTTTGACATTTCAGTGCTCATCCACAACTTTTCTAGAATCAGGTATTATTATTCTCCACCCAAAGACGCAAAAGGTGGGGCCCACTTTTCAGTGATCCAGACAATTCATGTGGCGATCATCACTATAGATGGATCATTCAAAAAAATTAAAAAAAATCACATCCAATGAACAATCTTGACCGTCCAATTCGAGGCGAGAAAACGGACAGTGAAGCTAACAGCTACATTCAACTGTAATAAACCCGATGAGGACGCCCACCAGATAAATGTTCCGGATCGCCAAAATTCCTTTTTAGAAATGCTCTGATGCTCTCAGAGCACTATCAGTTATAGTACTCTAGTTGCATTGGGACACTTGGAGAGTCCTATCCAATGATCTAGACTGTTTGTCAGGTCCCACCCACATTTCGTGGGCTACCATGAAAGCACCAACCTAATCCAACAAACATTAACTGTTTAATCAGTGGCCTTAAATATGAACGGTCAAGATCATTTGCAGAAAAAGTAGGTTGAGCCACTATTTGATCTTTCTACTTATTATGGCCATCATGGATTGTTTATGATTCTAAAGAATCACTTTTCTTAAGAAACTGTAACCATCCGGCAACAATAGAAAATAAGACCAAATCATAGATGGTTTGGATCGTCTGATCAGTGTGATTTTTGCATGTAGCCCAAGGAATCATGTACTGCAAGCTTAATGGACGGTTCAGATCAATCAATTGAACCAATCCACTGGTCAGTTGAGCAACAGTCTATGAAATAAATTGACGGTGAAAAATAGATTAGCCCCGTTAGATGGTTTGGATCTCCAACACGTAGGAAAGGCACGTGTCGACCCGTGAACCTCATGAGAAAGTGAGAACGTGCTTTCCTCTCCCTTTTTGGGTCACAGATCATCCAACTCAATTCAAAACAAGAAAAGGAAATTTTAAAAGACTGATAGCGATGTTTCGATGGCCCATCACCACCACGTGTTAGAGTACCATTAAGAGGGTGTGGACCACTCATCTAGCGGATGGTCCACTTCCAACGATCACACTGTTGTGAAAGTTTTAACCATCCAAGGAATCGGCTTTTCGTCCACTTGGATTTTAACCATTGATTCGTATCTCTTGTTGTCTTTGGCTGAAGAGAGGGCCCAACATTTAAATTGATGGGGCTTTACTGTTTATCCAGCCAGAACTCGGATCATCTGCTTGCCACAAATAAAAAACTCATATTTTATTATACTGTAATTGATCCATGTCATCAATACATTGTCAGCTCTATTACTTTAAATGATTGTACGATGATGTGGCCGAATTAAATTGCAACAAATAAGAGATTTTTTATTTATGCCAAGCAAAAGATCTGAATTCTAGAGGCAATACTTGATTTATCCATGCCATTGATTTTATGGAACTATCATAATTTCACAAATAGATCACATACCCCCTTATGGCTTTTCGTTGCATGGTCTTTCGAGCATTTGAATTGTGTGTGGACAGCATAAAGAAGAAAAAAAGCTATACACTTAAAAGTAAGCCCATTTATTAATCAAGCCAGACCTAGGCTACGAAGGCTTTTCAACCAAGCTAGAGTCTAATGCCCGGAATTGGTTATGGTTTTCAATTTTATTATTCAAAAGTTTCACCTTTTTTAATATTTAATAATTAATATAAATTAGATATCTTATTAATAGCAATTAACATTTTCATAAATAATTATTTTAATTTTATATGAGTTTGTAAATAGGTTCAGACTCAAAGCAACTCAAACTTTTGACCTCGTGTTGAGACTTTTGTGAGTTTTTTTTTTTTTTTAACACATGTATGCACACACACTCCTATACACACACTTCTTACACCTGAGAATTCACCCCCCTATGAATGCTCCAACCTGTACAGGGTGTTGAAACTCCTAGGAGTCTACCACCCGCCCAAGAGTAAGGATCCCTCCTGTGAGTTTACGACTGGGACAATAGTAAGAACCTGAAATAAGATACATATGTTAATTTTTAGAAATTAACTATATTATTTTTTTCTAGATTTACCTAATTGATGCCAATCACTCTCATGGGCGCCCACTGACAATTAAGTGCAATACCATGGTTACTTTTGTCATATGTCAGTTTACTATATTTTGGTGGTCCCTAGGACTACCATATGCTTTATTTTTCTATAAATAACGGAAATAGAGAAATGGGCTAATTAACCTAAATTAATTTGATAATACCATATTTTCTTGAGAAAAAGATTGTGAGTATAGTTGTTGAGAAGTTTTTTAAGTTTTTCCATGGGGTGGTTCGGCTCCTTAGAAAAGTACTCATCTGGAAATGGCGAGTAAGCAAGTAAGACCAAATTCTTTCATTTGGTTCCTAGTTTAGAAATGATTTTTCAATGAAATTTGATTTTGGTGTTTATTTATTTAGGTTTTTCTTTTATTTTTTAATTTCAAACTGAAGGCTGGCTGACAAATACCAAGGAAATGGATCTCTCTCTCTCTCTCTCTCTCTCTCTCTCTCTATATATATATATATATATATATTCAATATCCAAATACAGTTTTTTACTCTATTGTAATTGTAATCCCAACACCCAAATATTATAAAAATTTCTTTTTCATAAATTTTATTTGTTGGAAACAAAACCTTTCAAATTCTAGAGAGCCAAACACTCTGAAGTGAACTTATCAACCATCAAAATCCAAAAGCATGGTCATAGATGATTTATCATAGCCCTTTTAAAAAAAAAAAAATTATTTATTTTTTTTATTTATAGTGCTGAAATAAAAGCATAGATCTACCAGCACGTTGTATTAGAAGAGTTCACGGAACCGGGTCAAACTGGCTTTTTAAAAGAAAATCATAGGGCATTCCACCTATAAAAGCTTTGTTTATCTGGGTTGTTTAGGCCCATTTGACTAGATCTGCTAGTGTACAAAAAACTAAAAAATAAAAAATGCCCGAAACATTATGAGGGACAGGCTTGATAAGACAACCCATCATGTGGGTCCTACAACGTAGCTATTCTTGCCCCAATACCAGGCTGGTCTTGTAGCCAATAAAAAAGATGGGTGGATAAAATAACATTGGCCATGTTTTTATAGTGGCCGTTCTTTTAAAAAACTTGTGTCATCTGATGAGAATATCAGCTTGATTTTTGGTCAAGGCATTGTGGGTGGATTACCCCATATGATGTATGGGTTGAGTCCAACACAAAAGTGCCATTGTGGCACATATCATGTGGATGGGCATGGCTTCGGTGGATGCCATATCCTTGATCGTGGGGCCCATTGTGATTTATCTACCTTATATCTATGCTGTCCATACATTCTTAAAACTCATTTCGGGGCATGATCTCAAAAGTAAAGTAGATCCAAATCTTAAGTGAACCATAATACGGGAAACATTGGTGATTGACCAATAAAAACTCCTTGCAGGTCATAAAAGTTTTGGACCAAGGTGATATTTATGTGGTCTCTTTGCCCAATTCTTTTTTACCTTATTATCAGGTTGAATGGCATATAAACAATCCAATGGCCTCTATGAATTTTTAATGACGGGGATTTAATCACTACTATTTCCTATGGTATAGTCGGCCCAAGATTTAGATCTATGATCCAAAAAATGAGCTTTCAAAATGGATGAACAGTGTAGATATTATGCATATACATTACAATGGCCCACAGATAGAGATCCACCAACCTCAGATCCACCCAAACCGAGGCTCGTGTGGATTGCCTGCATTATAGTCATGGGATTTGACACCTCAGTACTCAAAAACTAAAACCTCAAATGGTAGCTACCGATTACAAGTTTAGTACAAGCAATGTGTCGTTTAATTTCTATCTAAGACGGCCGGCAGGCATGCGTCGTATTGTGTCCAGATGCATGCATGGGTAGACTTGGATGTAGTTGAGATTCGAAATGATTTTTTTTTAAAAAAAAAAAATCTTGAAAACCCATCGATACTTTATGGTAAAGAGTGAAATAGTAACAACCTTAATGCCAAAAGGCCTGAGAAAGTCTAAAATCATTTCGCCAACCCATGAGGATTCTGATTTGGTAGTGACATCACCAGGACCCACCTAGGTTCTGGTGTGGAAAAACTCTATGGCCCCACCAAGATGAATGTGTTTTATCTACGCCTTCCAATATTTTTGCAAAAATTGAGGTGGATCCAAATCTCAAGTGGACCACATCACAAAAAACGGTGGTAATTGAATGCCCACTATTAAAAACTTCCTAAAGTCTACTATAATGTTTATTTGCAACCAAACATATTGATTAGGTCACACCCATCCATGTAAAGGGAGAAAAGGCAAATATCATCTTGATACAAAACTTTTCTGCCCCCAAGAAGTTTTTAACGGTAGATGTTCAATCACAACAATTTCCCATGATACGCTGTGCCTAAGACTTGGATCAACTTCATTTTTAGACCCATGTCGTAATTTAATCTTGCAAAATGAATGGATTGAGTGAGTGAAACACATACATCATGGTGGGCCCATGGAGCTTTTCCACCACCAACCAGTAGTACTGAGGTGGCTGCGGCCGACATCAATACAAAATCCATGTCCAATCCATGAGGAGTCACAGTGGGGCCCACCATGGTATACCTATGAAACTTTTGAAGTTTGAAATGGAATATTCATAAAATCCTGATAAATAAGATCAAACTTTATTCCATGGTATTTTCATGTCGGCAGGGTCACCTCCTGAAGGTTGGACGCCCAAAAAACAAGCCGATTCAACCAACGGTCCTTATTCCTGCTCCGGTGGTAGTTTCCAAGGAGTTTCTACACCCGGTCAAGGGTTCCATTACCCATAGGCCATAGGTGGTGAAATCCCACTATGGCATGAGTGTGTGGGGGTGTGTGTGCGTGTGTAAAAAATAAAAAATAAAAAATAAAAAGCTAATTCAACCAAACTCATGGGCCACCACATGAATTTGAAAGTTTTGGATGATGGTCCAATATTTTCTATGGTCTGACCCACCTAATTATTAGATATGCATAATGGTGCGGCTAACTTAATGGACGGTTGGATGGTGCACACACGACATCGCAATCATCTCACATAGCTAATAGTTAATGAGCAAATAAATATGTTGTAGATTAATCTTATTCCACAGGTACTTGTAGATGATAAGAGCAATTTTGTAATTATAAGGATTTTCAGTGTTGTCAGTTTGACTACATTGATTTTGTCCTTCCATGCTCTCAAAGAAACCTAAAAAAAAATATTTCTTTAGTCATTGAAAAGCTATTTTGTGCTCGTAACGTGCATCCAAACGTGTTTTTGGATAATGACTTTTGATTTTTTATTTTTTATTTTTAGAAGCACATAATAATCAAGCTGCGACCTGGTGCGATGCTGACCATAGAGGCCACTTCCATCTATGCATTCTATATCCGTACTGTTCATCTGTTTTGCCAATTTATTTTAGTTATGGTTCTAAAAATGAATAAGATACCAATTTAAGGTGGACCACAAATCAGGAAACAATGGCAATTGAAGGCTTGCTATTAAAAACTTCCTATGGTCCACTGTAATGTTTATTGACCATCCAACCTATTGATAAGGTCATATAGGGCTGATGAAAGAAAAATTAAATAAATATTAGGTTGATCCAAAACTTTTGTGTCCCACAAAAGATTTTTAATGGCCAATAATCATTTTTTTCCTGTGGTGTGGTCTATTTGAAACTTTTACCTACTTCAATTTTGGGAACATGCTATATAATAAGTTGAAAAAACAGATGGACGGCAAGGATATATAATGAATACATTAAGGTGGGCCTATGGTCAGGGTCTCGCTGGTTCCGGGGTCCCAGCCACGTCGCAGTCCATACGATCGTGTTTCTGGAGCATCGCTTCTGACCGTTTTAGGACAATCCAAAACAAACGTTTCAGGGATAAGTTTAAATTACAAGTGGACATGTGGGGCCCACAAGATGTTTCAATGGCATCCAATCCGTCTATTATTTGATACAGATACTTGTCTCCTTGGGAGCACAAAAATCAGGTCTATTTATGACTCAGGTGGGTCACGCCACAAGAATAGTGGGATGGGGACGCCTACAATTAAAAACTTACCAGATTGTATGTAGGGTCCACGCTGTTTTATGTATTCCAATCTAATCCATTCAGAAGATGTATTCTAGTAGGATGAATGGACACCAAAAACTTTAGGCCATTCCATAACTCGTGTGGACCACAACACGTGATTTTAGAAGTTTTACGAATGATTTTACATGGCGCGGCCCATCTGAGTTTTGGACCTAGGCCTGAGTTTTGGGATATGAGTAGGATAGGAGAGGGTACATGTGATGGACGAATTGGATGTCAGTAGTGGGCCCACATGTAAATTTGCAAGCCTCAATTAACATAGAAACGCATGGATGAGTTGCACTGAGTCCAGAGCTCAACTCGGCTTCGCCACTAGCTAACCCAGCCCGAACTCAGCTTGGCTCAGTCTTCAAGCCTAACAGGCCAACTTAACTCGATTTGATCAGCAGCTCGGCCAATTCAAGCCAAGTTCAAGCTAAAATCAAACATCTGCACCATTTTCACAAATACATGTAGTGCACTTTCAATTTCTTATTATATGTAAAACAACGGTAGCTATTTACAAATACTTTATCAAACACCATATATATAACATCAAAATCAAGAAAAAATGATATTTATTTCATATACATATTTTCTTTACCCTTAATTGACACTTCATTAAGTCATTTCATCAAAAACTTGGTAAGCAACATTAATATCAAGATAATCGAGTCACTGAACTAGTTTGATCCAAGTTCAATTCAAGTTGGGGTTCAATCTAAGTCGAGTCAAACTCAAATAAGTTGGAACTCTCTTCAAAATTTTTTTGAGCTAAAAAAATTGGCTCAACTCAACTCGAACTTAGCTTCGAATCGAGTCAAATCAAGATTTTTCGAGTCGAGTCGAGTGAGCTAACCGAGCTAACTCATTCCATGTACACCCCTATGAAAACGACAAAAATGGTTGATTGAATCATTTATAAATTTTTAAAATTTTTAATTTTTATTTTCAACTTTTCATGCCAAAGCTAACAATTTGAGAATTTTTCTCGTTATCAGAAGGTTCAACCATCAAAGTTTAAAAGAGAACGGATATCATGCCATCTTCTCTATGAAAATGCCACTTATATAGGACATCGGGACCATGAAACCAATAGATCCCACCATTAAGATCTCCCGGCACAAAAATCACGCCATTTGGATCATCAGGTAGGCCACACTGTTGGAATCTATAAACAACCGACGATGGTGTGACCCATATAGTACTCAAATCATCCTGATTTTTTAGAATGGTTATCTTCATAGTGGGGCCTACTATTTTCATGGTACTGATTTTCTACAGAAGTGGCATGTTGGCAGCAAAGATGATTGTGGTACTTTCCGGGTGGCAGCAGGCAATGAGTCCCACCAAGCCCGATGAAAGTTGGACGCCCAAAAACCAAGCTAATTCAACAAGGGTCCTTAGTCCTGCTCCGGTTGTAGACCATGAAGAGTTTCAACACCTGGTCAAGGGTTCAAGTACCCGTAGGCGTGAATGTGCGCGTGTAAAAAAATAAAAATTGAAGGCTAGGCCACCACATGAATTTAAAAGTTTTGAATGATTGTCCAATGTTTTCTATGGTCTGACCCACCTAATTATTAGATATGCGTAATGGTGTGGCTAACTTAATGGACGGTTGGGTGGTGCACACAACACAATCATCTCACATAGCTAATAGCTCATAAGCAAATAAATAAGCTGTAGATTAATCTTATTCCCCAGGTACTTGTAGAGGATAAGATCAATTACGTAATTATAAGGATTTTCACTGTTGTTAGTTTGACTACGTGCATGGATTTTGTCTTTCCAAGCTCTTCCAGAAACCTTTTTAAAAAAATATTTGTTTAGCCATTGAAAAGCCATTTTGTGCTCGTAACGCACATCCAAACGTGTTTTTGGAGAATGACTTATGATTTTTATTTATTTTTTATTTTTTATATTTTTTTGAAATGCACGTACTAATCCAGCTGCGACCTAGTGTGATGCTGACCATAGAGGCCACCTCGATCTATGCATTCTATATCCGCATCATTCATCTGTTTTGCCAACTTATTTTAGGACATAGTTCTAAAAATGAATAAGATATCAATTTCAGATGGACCACAAATCAGGAAATAGTGGTCATTGAAGGCTTGCCATTAAAAACTTCCCATGGTTCACCGTAATGTTTATTGACCATCCAACCTGCTGATAAGGTCACATAGAGCTGATGATAGGAAAATTAAATAAATATTAGCTTGATTCAGAACTTTTGTGTCCCACAAAAGGTTTTTAATGATTAATAATCACTGTTTCCTGTGGTGTGGAACATGCCATATAATAAGATGAAAAAACAGATGGACTGCACGGATATAGAATGAATACATTAAGGTGGGCCAATGGTCAGGATCTCACTGGTTCCGGGGTCACAGCCACGTCGCAGTCCATACGAACGTGTTTTTGGAGCGTTACTTCTGGCCGTTTTAGGACCATCCAAAACAAACGGTTTAAGGATAAGTTAAAATTACAAGTGGATATGTGGGGCCCACAAGATGTTTCAATGGCATCCAATCCGTCTATTATTTGATACAGATACTTGTTTCATTAGGAGCACAAAAATCAGGTCTACTGAGGACGCAGGTGGGTCACGCCACAGGAATAGTGGGATGAGGACCCCTACAATTAAAAACCTTCCAGATTGTCTGTAGGGTCCACAGTATTTTATGTATTCCAATCTAATCCATTCAGAAGATGTATTCGACTAGGATGAATGGACATCAAAAACTTTAGGCGATTCTAAAACTCATGTGGACAACAACACGTGATTTTAGAGGTTTTAGGAATTATTTTACATGGCGTGGCCCACATGAGTTTTGGACTTAGCCCTGAGTTTTGGGTTCTGAATAGAATAGGAGAGGGCACACGTGATGAACGAATTGGATGTCATTAGTGGGACCACATGTAAATTTGCAAGCCTCACTTAACATAGTAACGTAGGGGTGTACACCGAATTGAACCGAGTGGAGCTGGCCTAAGCTCGGCTCAGCTAGGCTGACCCCAGCTGAACTCAGCTCGGCTCAGTTTTCAAGCCCGTTAAGCCAGCTTGACTTGGTTCAGTCAGCAGCTCAGGCAAATCGAGCTGAGTTCGAACTAAAATCAAGCTTCCGTGGCATTTTCACAGACACATATAATGCACTTTCAATTTCTCTTTATATGTAAAACAAGGTGGCTGTTTACAAGTATTTCATCAAATACCTTATATGCAACATCAAAATCAAGGAAACACGGTATTTGTTTCATATACATACCTTCTTTGCCGTTGGCGGACACTTCGTTGAGTCATTTCATCCAACACTTAGTGAGCAACATTAATATCAAAGTAATGAGTCATCCAACTAGTTTGATCCGAGTTCAATTTAAGTCGGGGTTCAATTTAAGCCAAGTCAAGCTCAGGCAAACTGGAACTTGGTTCAAAAATTTTTCGAGTTAAAAAAATCAGTTCAACCCGACTCGAACTTAGCTTTGAAGCTTTTTCGAGTCGGGCCAAACAAGCTAACCGGGCTAACTTGGTTCGTGTACACCCCTATAGAAATGATGGAAATAGTCTGATTGAATCATTTTTAATTTTTTTAATATTTTAATTTTTATTTTCAACTTTTCAAGCGATAGCAATCAGTTTGAGAATTTTATTCGTTATTAGAAGGTTCAATCATCCAAGTTTAAAAGGGAAAGGATATCATGCCATCTTCTCTGTGAATATGCCACTTATATAGGACATCGGGACCATGAAACCAATAGGTCCCACCATTAAGATCTCCTGGCACAAAAATCACGCCGTTTGGATCATCAGGCGGGCCACACTGTTGGAATCTATAAACAACCGACGATGGTGTGACCCATATAGTACTCAAATCATCTGATTTTTTAGAATGGCTATCTTCATAGTGGGGCCTACCATTTTCATGGTACTGATTTTTTACAGAAGTGGCATGTTGGCAGCAAAGATGATTGTGGTACTTTCCAGGTGGCAGCAGGCAGTGAGTTCCACCAAGCCCGTGAGCCCAGCCCAGGTTTATACCGGGCTTGGCTCATTAGATAGGCTGGTGGGCCGGTATGGGCCTGGTTGAATGTTCTATAAGTTTTCCTGCCGGGCTTGGTCTCAAGTCATTGCAGCCCAACCCAGCCGGGGTGAGCCCGGCTCAAATGTTATATCTTACACATGCCTTCCGATCCTCAGGCAACACATGCATCTTGAATCGGGACCGTTGGTTTCATTCTTCGAGATGTCTATTTGTGTATGCAAGTGTGGTCCACTTTGTCAACGGATGGTTAGGATATCAATTTCCGGGTGTATGGGACCAAGAAATTTTTTGGGCTTGGGCTTGGTGCTGCTGGATAGGCCATACGGGATCAGGCATGGGTCGTATATTGTCAGGCCGACCAATCTGAACCAAGGCCACAACCATTCACTCCTTAATTTTGCATTTTTGTATTGTTTAATACATGTCTAGTCAAATGAAGATTCAACTGAGTTGACCCGGTGCAGCCAAAGATACTCTGACTTCGAGTTTTGGGGTCTTGACATAGAAAGCCAATGGGCCTGTGGTTATGGTCAATCTCTCCCTGCTGTATATATCGTGAGCAGTTGAATCTTCATTAGTGCTTGTGTCATGATGTGATACTAAAAATCAATTGGTTTTAAAATTTAAGTTGTCACGCCCTAAACTTGGAAGGTTTACTAAATTTTTGGTTGTCAAATTTGGTGTCGAAAGCCTTCATAGTATTCTATTCTCGGCACATAGCTCTTATATGCCAAGATCCAATCCCGAAATTCTATAATGAAGATTTTTATAGTGACTTTTTTTTTATATATATAAAGGAGTATAATCATAAGTGTGTCAAAGTCACAAAAATATAATCATCATCACATATCCACTAATATAATCTTTGAATACAGTATTGGAAATGGAAATATAAGATATAATCAAGAACTCAAAAAATCAGGCTCATACTCCGGCTTAATATTGTTGATATACCCTAGCATCAATTACGGCATAAACAAACATGCATAACCCTCCTATGAAGCTCAATAGAATGCGTATGTATGTGCACAATGTATATGATGAAAATACATATATCAAAGTATGTAAAAGATAATGAAGGGCTAAGCTGCGAAGTCCATGAATATTGTTAGTCATACTAAGGCTATATAATACAAGGCATACATGGTCAACTGTCATATGCTAGAGATGTAACACAAACATATCAATCCTTAACTAGTTCACATATCAGAACAGTTTGTAATTAGAAACCTCACTGGGGTCTAGTACACTCCAACATTGTTGCCGCTAATCGCGTGCATGACCAAGTGAGTGAAAAAGACCTCACTATCCGCCTCATCAATGATATACCAATGCCCACCGAGTTCGTCTATAACAAACTCATTTCACAAGCTAGTTAGCCTCAACCTAACTTACAGCCCCATACACCCAGGTGGATAAGGTTACACCCATTTCTAATCGACCTTGACACAGTGGGAAACATGGCCTACTCGAATTTGCCAGTTGGGCACTTATGTTATCTACTAGGTTTCGACGCTGGAGCATCGTACTAGTACCATAATGTTTATGGACTTTCAATTAAGGACATTCATAGCGTGCAAGTGCTAAAACATATATTTCTGGTATCCAATCTTGTCATCCACAGTATGCCTGTGAAGGTCACAACTCCAATGTCATTATGGTGTAAAAGTAATTGTGACATGCAGAATGCGAAATACATAAGTCACACTATCCAAGTTATGGACCTAACCTACGCATACCGCACGATCATTTAGGACAACCCTATCTCATACAGAGTCCGATAAGTGTCTGAAGTCGAAGGGCATATGCTATGAACAATCGTTATCTACAATCGGCATATAAATGATGCATATGGGTATATAAATAAGCATGATATCCATTATACTAAGCATGTTATAAGTGTGTCCTACCAGACCAAGTACACTAACATGTTATCCAATATATCATTTGATATTCGACCTTAATTGGTGTACATATAAAGAGTGGGATCCGAATGGCAGCCCCAATAATAATGTGAAAGTCTATGTGGCGTGGCCCATATTAGATTAACATTGGCTTCTCATGTAACTTGTACATGAAAAGGTTTAGTAACCGGATGTATATCATAGATACGATACATACGCCAATGTAGGGCCTACTGGGAGTGACCTGGATGAACACCCACACGTGCAACATGTGTGCCGCTTGGCTACCAATCTATTAGGCACATGGTCCACTAATGATATCCCAAAACAATCAGATTATCAACAACACCGCTATAATTATTTTAATAGGATGATCTACACCATCAGATCATTGCCGACGTAAATCAACAATTGCAAATCGTCGGCTAGTCACTAGGATGTGATCATGTGCTTGTGGCTCATCCAAGTTTTGGGATTTCAAAGTGTATATTTTGACAGATTTATTACAACCATAGTATATTACATACAAATTCAAATTAGAAATGTTAAAGTTGATTTAATAATTAAATTCAAACCCCTGCAATTATACTATAGATATTTTAGGATTATAGGGATTTTGAATCCAAGGTGCCAAACCTATCTAAAGGATTTAAAAAACCCAGGGATCCCAAATCCAAGAATTCTCCAATGCAAGGGATCGAAAATCCAAGGAATTCTAAATCCAATAAATCTAGATAACAATTAGATTTCCATCCCCACAGCTCCCTATGGTGTGGATCACCTAAAATTTAGATCAGTCTGAACTATCTATCTCATCCATCTTGCTTTTTAGAATATTTTATGGCATTGGCACAAAAATAATGCAGATTCAAATCTAAGGTGGCCCACACTACAAGAAATAACTTAAATAACCATTAAAACCATTTTGTGGGCCACAAAAGTTTTGGATCAAGCTGAAAATTTGTTTTCACTTCATTGATGTCTATGTAACATTATCAATAGCTTAGATGACAAATAAACATCACGGTGGACCCTAAGAAGTTTTTAATGGTAGATGTTAAATTACCATTGTTTCTAATGGCATGGTCCGGCTGAGATTTGGATCTATTTCATTTTTGGCCCATGCCATAAAATGATTCAGTAAAACAGATGGTCAGCATAGATATACAACACATACATCAGAGTGGTTCCCACCGTCAGAGTCCCACCTACTGGCTTGCGATGTGGATCGATGGCCTGCGAGAGCCTTTAGCATGACCTTCCTGGAAAGGTAGGTGGGGTCCACTGTGATTTTTGAGAGAAATCTGCCTAGTCCATCCGTTTTTCCCAACTATTTTAGGACATGGGCTAAAAAGGATTCCACGAGGTTAATATTTTAGTTTTTTCAGTCTATTCCAGTTGGCATGAACGGTATGGATGGCACATAGACAATTACCATAGACCCAAGATCCTTACTCTTTCTCGGGTGGTAGATTCTTTGAACACCCGGTTAAGGGTTTGAGTGTCCATAGGTAGTCAAATCCAGCTACGGCGTGAGTGGGGTGTTTGTGCGTGCGTAAAAAATAAAAAATAAAGTAAAATAAAATAAATTTTGTAATAGGTGCTCGGTGGGGCCATCATGATGTGTGTGTTTCATCCAGCCGTCCATCTATTTTTCAAGATCATTTCATGATATGATACCAAAAATTAGGTATATCTCAATCTCAAATGGACTACATTAGAGGAGACATTGTTGAATGAACGTTGACCATTAAAAACTTTTTAATGGCTATACAGGTTTTGGATCAAGTTGATCTTTGTTTTTTTCCTTTCGTCTGGAGGACATACAGGTTATGGATTAAGTTGATCTTTGTTTTTTCCTTTCATGTGGGTCCATGTGACCTAATCAAGTATGTCAAATAAACAGTACAATGGGCCTTATGATGATTTTAATGGTGGATATCAAATCACTATTGTTTTCATGTGGTGTGGTCCACCTGAGATTTATATCCCTCTAATTTTTTGTATCAAGCCTTAAAGTGATCTATAAAAATGGATGAACAGAATTGATGAAACGCATACATCATGGTGGAGCCCACAAAGCATCCACCACCGGCCACCTGGCTCGTGGCAGGTAGGGCTAAAAGTTAGGCGGGTTCAACCGGATCGACCCGTGACCAACCCGACATTGGGTTGGGCTTGAGTGGGATATATCGAGTCCGATCTCAAGCTTGGGCTATACAAACATCAACCCGATAAAACTTGGGTTGGGCTCGGGTTGAGGTCCGAGTTGCCCGACCCAACCCAACCCGAAACCGATCAATATATAAGTTACTTACAAATTATAATTGAGTGTGGATCATTTGTATCGAAGGCACACTAGTGATGTCGGGTCTCATTTGTCCATGTCATTTCTAAGGACTCCAGTTAACAAGATGTGCTGGGTTTCTCTCTCCTAAATAGATTGTGTGCTATGCTACATGACTTTTAAAGGAGTAGTTGTCCTATATTTTAGCTCCTTTTTTAAAAGAAAAAAATAAAGTTCTTTATGACAAATAATCACATGTATAATTAATAAAATTATGGTTACAAAAATATAATAATTTAATGTAATAATGAAAATATTAGCACATATACCTGATCAACCCAACCGAGCCCGCTTGGGTTTGGCTTGGGTTTAGAATTCCCAACCCGAGGTTGAGTTGGGTTGAGTTAGGGTTGAGGTATAGGAACCTTGGGTTGGGTTAGGTTTGAGCACCAACCCGCACGACTTTCAGCCCTAGTGGCAGGGGAGTAGCCAATTGGTCTCCGTACTCGACGGCCCATACTCATAGCGGCCTGCTGAGATCGTGGAATCGAATTGGCTGGTGTACCTCACACCAGTTATATAGCTGTTGTATTGACATCAGCAAGTTATGTGGGTCTGATCATGAGGTATGTGTTATATCGAAACCATCCATCCATTTGGCGAGCTAGTCTTAAGGCTTGAGATGAAAAATAAGGTAGATTTAACTATCAAGTGGACCACACTGCAAAAATAAGTGAGAGATTGAACGTCTACCATTAAAAACCCTTTTGGGGTCACAAAAGTTTTGGATCAATATGAAATTTGCTTTTCCTCTTCATTCAGGTCATCGTAACCTTATGAACAGATTGAATGGAAAGTGAACATTATGGTCGGCCTACGAATTTTTTAACAGTGAAAATCAATATCTCTGCTACTGTTTGTGATGTGGTCCAAATGATCTTTAGATATGATTCATTTTTTGAATAATGCTCTAAAACGAGCTCTAAAAATAGGTGAACGGTGTAAATATAATAAATACATCATTGCGGGGCCATGTAACTTTGATCTCCTTTGAACCGTCCATACAACTCAAAGCTAGAGGGCCGTTCAGTGCTCCGTTCAGTGCTCATCTTTGCACTGTACGTATCTACTGTAGCAATATAGCTGGTGTGTGGTACACAAGCCAATCCGCTTCCATATGCCAACGGCAGGGCAATCTCGGGAAGTAAGTAGATTGGCTGGGGTACCTTTCACACCAGCTATATTGCCGTGGGTACGTATCATGCAAAGACGAGCACGGATGCATCACCGGACCCATGACCCTTTTTAAGTTAAATAGGGCCCATCTCTAACAGCAACATATGGCCAATCAAATCCCACCCAGTCATAACACTACCAAACCAAGTAGTGTTGGGTTAAACACGCAATTACTTCCAGCAAATATGAGATAATTTTCTTTTTCAACCCATCTTTACAAACTTTAATTTCACATTAAAACTAGACAAAGAATAATTAGATTGATTTTGGAACCCTTTGTTTTGTAGAGCTAAAATAAAATTGATTTTAAAAAATTTGCATCCAAATGCAAAATAAACACCTGATAGCCAACTAAGCTTTGTATCATAACTAGAGCGGGGCAAAAAGGGGATCGATCCGATGAATTTGACCCGAACCAATCCGAACCGAAGGCTAGGATTGGGTCGGATCAAGTTGGCCCAGTCAAATCCGACCGTAAATCGAATCGAGTTCAGATCAATAGTCAATCCGAACCAATCCGATCTGAAATCCGATCCGATCCAATCTGATCTGCATAATGTTCATTCAACACTGTTTCCTGTAATGTTGTCCACTTGAGATTTGGATGTACCTCATTTTTGTTTAATACCCTAAAATGATTTAGAAAAATAGATGAACAGCATGGATGAAATAAATACATCATGGTGGGGTCCACAGAGCACCGACTATCTGGTGGCAGGGAGTAGTCAATCCGTCCTCTCACTCATAGCTCAAGGTGCATCTAGCATCGAACTCTGCAAGACGCGGATTTCAAGCGAAAGCCTTTCACATGAAGTTCCTCCATGGGATGTTAGGTGGGTCTCATTTTGATGTTTGTGATAAATCCACACTGTTCATCCATTTTGGGAGCTCATTTTAGGACATGCTGCCAAAAAGAAGTGTATCCAAAACTCAATTGACCCTTAGGAGAGGAAACAGTGTAGATTCAATGACCACCGTTGAAACATTCGCATGGCCACTGAGTTTAATATCAGAAGAAGTTTTTGGTGTTTTCACTTCATCCGAGTGGGAATGACCTTATAAAGGGTTTCGATAGCATATAAATATCAAGGTAGATAACATGAAGGTTTCAACGGTAGAAAACTCTTTTCTCAATTTTCCCTCTAGTCTAGCACACTTGAGCTTTGGATCCACTTATTTTTTAGTATTTTGCCTTAAAATGAGCTCCCACAACTAATGGACGGTGTGGATTTCTTACAAATATAACTATGGGCCCACATAGCATCCCAATGCAATCATGCAGGAAATCTTCATCCTCATCAAAGAAAGCCGAACGGATGCACAAGGCCAGCTATAAAATTTTCACAAGCACGATGCCCACATCCAATCATAACATAAAATTTTCACAAGCAAGATGTAATAGTTTATTAAAATACAATTCAAGCTTCAATTTAAAAAAAAAAAAAAAAAAAACCGCAGAAGTAATGTAATAGTTTATTGAAATACAATTTTAAACTTGGCACGAAGTTCCAGCACAGGAAATCAAGGTGGGCCCTCCATGAACTTTCTGAAAAACCCACCCCGTTCATCCCTTTTTCCAGCTCATTTTATGACAAGATACCAAAAATAAGGCAGTTTCAAAAATTAAGTGAGCCACACGAGAGTAAAAAGTGAGGATTGAACAACCTCTGTTAAAACATTCGTACATAAATGTTAGATTAATCCATAATTCTCATGAATGGTAGCCTAATCCAAAATTCTCGGGAGATGTTTTGGGCCGTAGGTGTTCAATCCCATGCTTTATGTGGGTCTACTTGAACCTTCCATCTTACTTCTTTTTACTTGATTTTAAAATCAACGGTTAAAATAGATGCACAACATGATCAAACACAGACGCGGATTGGCTGGTGTATGTACGTGTCGTCCGAAGACGATCCTCCTCGATCTCCGAGTTGTACGAACGGAAAATGAGATGAAAGATAAATGGCCCCAAAATTATGTACGTATCATATCCACACCGTTCATCCAGTTTTCGAGAGCATTTTAGTGCATGACCCAAATATTGAATCATATCCAAAGGTCAAATAGGCCACACCACAAATGACAGCGGGATAATGATTTTCACCCTTAAAACATTTGTAGGGTACATTTACTGTTTATTTTCTATCAAATCTGTTAATAAGGTCACGAAGACGTGGATGAAGAGAAAACAAATATCATATTGATCCAAAACTTCTGTGACTCCCAAAATGGTTTCAATGGTAGACGTTCAATCCCCTACTGCTTTTTGTCTTGTGGTGAACTTGATGTTTAGATCTCTCGTATTTTCGCAAGACTTAAGACAAGCTCGTTAAATGGATGGACGGTTTGGATATAACACACACCTAATGAGACCCACAGAACTTACTGACGTTAATACATCAGCTGTAACGCTGATGTGTGGTACACCAGCTAATCCGCTTCCATCAAACACGTATATCCAAGTGGGTCCTATATAAACCCTGTAAGTACCGTTCGCGTCTAGCTAGGTCGTTGCGGTTGGTTCGGAATCCGCAAAGAGCGCGTCGCGGATTGTGTATAACATCCATCAGACCGTCCACGCTACCAACGGATGATCCCGGAAGAGGTTCTGTAGTGCCCACCGTAATGTATGCTTTATCTGCACCGTCCATTCATTTTTTATAAATTATTTTAGGACATAAGGCCAAATTGAAGGTAGATTGAAGGCTTGAGCAAACCACACCTTAACAAGTAAAAGGTGATAATGACGCCCATCATTGAAATATTCTATGACCCATCATGATATTTATTTTCCATCCAACTTGTTCATAAAGTTAGTAAGACATAAATAATGAAAAAACATAAATATTATCTTAATCCAAAACTATATAACTCCACCTCCAGGAGGTTTCAATGGCAGGCATTACCTCCCACTTCATTTTATGGTTTGGTCCACGTGAGTTCTACATCTTTTTTAATTTTAGGCTCATGCCCTAAATAAAATAATCCATGAAAATAGATGGATGACATGGATAAAACACATATCATGATAGGCCCCCACAAACTCTTTTGCAAGACTGACCATCTCTATATTTAATATGTCCTTTGCGGAATGGTTTAAGAATTTGCAGTATTTAATTGGGTGACGTGCCGCTCTTATAGGTAGTTGTTATTGGTAAACTTGTAGAATTTGTAATATTTAATTGGATCACGTGCTGCTATTATAGATAGGCTAAGGTAGAACATGTTTAAAGAATTATAAGTTCTAAAGGTTTATAGATTGCGATGACGTGTGATTTGCTTGCGTAAGCTATGTAATTAGGCCCAGTTAAATCTACTCATGTGAGGGACTCACACGTGTTGGGTGAGGCCCAGGGCTCACGTAATCTGCTTCCGTTTGAGAATTAGTAGGTATTCAAATGGTGAAGCGTGTGGCAAATTAAGAGTCACCAGTGTTTTAATGACACACAAATACTTATCTATTTTATAGAGTTACGTTAGGTGTGTCTATATATATAATATGCATTTGGGATTTTTAAGTTTTATTACGAATAAAAAGAAGTCGAATGCTACCACGAGAAGATGAGGTATGTTTAGAAATAAAACTGGATTTGGAAATTGCATCCAAAACTACTTTCAAAAAAAAGAAAAAAAAAAATTATTTATTTTGTTTTTAAATATTCTTTTAGATTTTAATTCTTCTTGTTCATAAAAAAATTCACAACATTCATAGGGTCACAAAAATTTTCAATCCGATCTTATGAATGGTATGGATAGCAGATAAACATAGTGGACTAAGGAGTTTTGGAAGTCATGTTACTCACTTAAGTTTTAGATTTGCTTTATTTTTGTGCCATCCAGGATCTTCATGTGCTGTTGTTGTCAGAATTTGTGGGGCCACAGAAATTGTTGCGACAAATCTACTTTGTTCATCAGTTTTGCAAGACTACAATAGGATAGGAGTCCAAAAATCAGGTAGATCGAAAACTCGTGTGGGCCATACCGCACAAAACAAATCTTGTGCGGCACAAAAGTTTTTTAAAAGGATGATATTTGTACCTAGAGTTTATCTGACTGGTAGGAACTATATGAACGGTTTGGATGGCATATAAGACTTGGTCAGGATTCCCGAATCCTGTATTATGGGATGTGGGGCGGAATAGTCTAAAATGCCTGTTTTATATCTACCCTATTGTATATCTGCAATCCACTCCGTCCATCAGGTTATACCCTTTATATTAACCGTATATATAAAATATAATCATGATAAAAATCTTATATGGGACACACCAATGGTAATGTTGTAAAATTGCATCTCAAACCTCTAAGTTCACGTGTTGTGGCATCCTTAATTTTGGACCATGCAGACTTTTTAATCTTCTGTGCATCCTCATGGGTCACACCTGATGAACAGGTTTGATGAAAGATAAACATCATGCTGGGCCCACAAGTAATCCTACGGCTGGCATTCCATCCCCATAGTTCCATGTGGTTGCCAACCGAATTTCTCTATCTGGACGATTTTTTGGCCAAAGGAGAGTGCAACTAATGAATCGTAGTGGATTTCAAGTAAGTCAGGTATTGTAGAGGATTCCGTATAGTATGAGGAGCTGGAAGAACCGGATATGGTGGACCCATCTCTATGTATTACCCATGGCAAGGTCATATTTTGATCCGGTCCATGCATATAATGGACCATGTCATCCATAGACTATTTCTAAAAGATCACGCCACTTCAAAAATCCTACCCATCTGAACGGTGGCTATCAAAGTGACGGTAGAAAATGAAAATGGTTAACTGTCAGTATTCAGGATAAATGGCCCACCGTGATCTATATGTTTTATATCCACTCAATTCATCCGTTTTTCCATCTCATTTTAGGGCATAAGACCGAAAAATAAAGCAGATCCAACTTTCAGGTGAACCACACCAGAAGAAACGGTGGTGATTGGGCATCCACCATTTAAAACTTTCTGGGGCCACCTTAATGTTTATTTTCTATCCAAATGTTGATTAGTCACGCAGACCTAGATGAAGGGAAAACATAAATACCAGCCTGATCCGAAACTTTTATGGCCCCAAGAAGTTTTTAATGGCCTACATTCATTCACAATTGTTTCCTATGGTGTGGGCCACATGAGATTTGTATCTACTTCATTTTTGGGCTCGAGCTCTGAAATAATCTGGCAAAATGGATGGATGGCATGGATATAAAATACTTACATCATAGTGGGCCCCACAATCATGAATCCATTCCAACAACTTGAAGATGGTAGGATACTCTTTTTAAGGGTTGCAATTTCGGAAGTATAAGTCATCCGTGATATGGCCCAGTGTATGGATGGTCCCGATTGATTTCAACTTTTGCTCTTAGCTTTTACTAAATTTGAATTCCATCTCTAGAGCTAATTGCATCATCAAATGAAGAGGAAAAAATGATTTTTTGTGTTTAAGGGGTGGAAAAACCATGTCAGGAAGAAATGACTTTGATGAGGATTTTGATTCGGAGGAAATTCCTGTGTAGACACAGGACTACAACATGATTACAGGATTTACAGGAGAATCCAGTAAACAAGTTTGATATCTTCCTGTTGTGCATGTGGGGTCCACCGTGTTGATTGATAACCAAAATAATATAAGGGGTCTATCATGTTTTGTGTATGGAATAATTAAAATAACAAGAAAATAAAATAATCGACATGTTTTTATTTTTGGAGTGTTCCACTTTTTTAGGTTTGAAAGTGAATATTAACCATTGAAGGAAATTTTTTTTATAAGAATTCTACGAAACACTACCTCATTAATAATGTGTTTATGTCATGGTGCCTTTTTTAAAAAGATTTTTAATAAGCTACCCCATTAATTTAAGTAATTAACACTAGATGACCTTCAGCTGGATTCCTTAATGAAAGCTATGGTTGGGCTATGTGAGCAAGGATTCCATATTTTGTGTCCCTAATTGCGTTGTTTATGTAAATTTCATGGGGTGCATCACCCCGTGTTAAACATAAGGACCAAAACTTAGCCACATCCATGATCCAGGTAGACTACATGATTGGAAATTATGGTGGGTAACACTCACCCTCCAAACATTTCCCTTTGTGTGGCCCATTTGAATCATCGATAAGTCTGATTTTTGGGACAAAGGCCTAACATTGGTGTGGCACCTAATAGTTAGAGTAGATTTCTTATAATTATCATGGTTGACCTAGAAAAATTCAAGGGTGGACTTCTTTCTCATAATTGTTTCTTTGGTGCCATTCTTAAAAAACCAATAGTTGGTGACATCTCACCACTATTTATATATCTTAAAATAAAATTAAAAAACTTTATAGGAGGCACACTTAACTTTCTACTAATCAAGGGGGCACCTTGAGCTCTATGCAAAACCCACTCTTAGCCCTTACACATCCACCTTAGTCTCAAGACAATAAAAAATAAAAAAGTTGACTTGTGATTTGGGTAAGCCACACTAAAAGGAAATAAGTGTGAGTAGTGGTAGGCATTGAGTTGAGTTGAATCGAGTTAGGTCCCACTCGACTCGATCTAGTTTTGTCAAAACCCTAACCCGAACTCAATTTGACTCGGGAGCAAGTCCGACAGGCTTGACTCAATCCGAACCAGATCTTAGTTGGGCTGACATTAATTAAGTCCGACTCGATCAGATATACCGAGTCAGATTGAGTTGGCTATGGTTCGAATCAGGTCAATAGCTCACGTATATCGAGTTAAAAATCGTTGAAATTTTTTTAGGCCTCACATTTTGGTCCGACTCGACTCGATGCTTACAGCCCACCCTTGGCGATTCACATAGGAACATTACTGATTGGACTAGTTATAATAAGGGCATTTGCATGGTGGGGCCCATCTGATGGATGGATTGGGTGGCTTGGGTTTATTTTGTCCACCTTTGGCGACTCACATAGGAACATTACTAATTGGACTAGTTACAATAAGGGCATTTGCATGGCGGGGCCCATCTGATGGATGGGTTGGGTGCTTTGGGTTTATCTCATGCGTGCAAATGTGATGATGTATCAATAGGTATTGAAATTAAACACCAATAATACCAAACATTCATTATTCATACAAGTATGGTGAGTATTGCCTAGGACAAAGAGGATGGTGGAGGGGGATGACAAGGTCCCACCTTCGACTGCTTCTGCGTGGGTGGAGCTGGGAACAGAACAATTTTCATTGGACCGGAATCTATCTTGGTCATGATTCACTGTTTACTCTTAACATTTAATTTAAAAAAAAAAAAAAAACTTTATTGATGTCAACATAACGAAGTATTTCGTGCCACACTAGACCAAGGGTCCACTGTCGATTAAACCAAACATTTCAACTATTAAAATATTGCAGATCCAACTTCCTAGGTAAATAAACTACGTCCATAAAACGAACAAAGTAAATAAACTACATCCAAGGGTTAGGGTTTAGTGTATAGTGTTTAGGGTTTGAGTTTAGGGTCTAGAGGTTAGGGTTTAGGATTGGATTTTAGGGTTAACCTAGCCCCGCCCAAGCTAGGCCAGACATACCACAGTGAGTCTGGCCACACCGCACCCGATCTAGGCTGATCCTGACTCGGGTTGGATGCACCACAGTCCACAGTGCACCAGGCTGCACCGCACCCGAGCCAGGCAACAGTGAGCCCGACCTCACTACACTCAAGCCTAGCCAGGTGCACCACAACCGATCTGAGTAGAGTCCACAGCGAGCTAGGATACACCACAATCCACAGCGAGCCTAAACACATCACACTCGAGCGGCCTCACCACACCTGTGTCAGGCCAGACACACCAACCCAATCTAAGTAGAGTCCACAACGGGCCAAGACGCATCACAGTCCATAGCGGGCTAGGCCGCACCACACCCGAGCAGCCTCACCGTACTCGCACTCACGTCAGGCCAGGTGCACCGACCTGATCTGAGCAAGGCTAGATGCACCACTGCAAGTCAGGTCGATCACGACTCAACCCGAATGCAACAAGACAAGCCAGGCTGATCAAAGCCATCCATTTTAAGTAAAATAATTTTAAAAATACCTAAAAAATCGAGCTAAAGAATGGGCTGGGTGGGCGGACGGGTGCTGTTGTGCGGACGGGTGGAGGAGAAAGAGAGAGACAGAGGAGCTTGAATCCAGACAGGTGTCGGCGTAGGGGACGCTGGGATCGGGTTGAGTACGGTGGTGGCCCCTATGGTTAGGGACTTAGGGTAGAAAGGGGAATGAGTATTTTTTTTTTTTTTTTTTTGTATATATAGTACCTAAATACCAGTCTGAGTCGGGTTTCGAATCAAATCGAGTTTGAACCGATTGGATTTCGGATCGAGCCGGATTGGGTTAGTAACCCTAACTTGACTAGTTGGGATTCTTATCTAGGTGAGTTAATGATGTAGAGTAGGTTGCGGACAGTTTCATGGCTGAGATGGATCAGAAAAGGCCTGGTCAACGATATAAGTGATCCGGACCGCTGGACCTTAGATCGGGAGTATCTCGTAATCCGGAATGAGTTATCTGACATAAACTATATGATTTTGGGGTAGAACGAGCTACTTTAGCCAACCAACCCTGCTATGCCGGGTTGATCAAGCCGGATTTGCGAAAAACCCCTGGATCGACGGTCATTTTTCTGTTTTAATTTCGTTTTTACTATAAATAGTAAGTTTTAGTTTGATTATAACTCTTTATTCGTTGGGCTTTAGGAGTTGTGTCCAACATGAAAAGTGCTTAGAATAATTAGGAGAACGGTTTGGCAAAGCCAAATAGGACACTTACTATTTTTGGCCGAAAACCTTATGCACTAGTAGACATCATGACCATTTATAAATAGTAAGTTTACTATTTATAGTAAGTCGTGGATTCTAGGAGTTTTAGTTGTAGTTTGACTCTGATTTATTTCCTATTGCTTGGTACTCTTATATAAAGGGTTATGAACTCGTTTTAATTTATTTATTAATCAATTTTGAATTTTATTAGAATTTATTTCTATTCTCTTGCTTTCTTCCCTCGTGGATTCGAGAAGTCTCTGTGAGGAGTCTAGAGAAGCTCCGTGGATTCGGAGTAGTTATCCTTGATGAAGACGGTGATCGACCTCAACACGTTCATCCCTGCATCAGTTAACTCGATCCAAACCCGACTTTGGGATTCGCTTGGGGTTGAGTCGGTCAAGTCGGATCCGCCGAGTCGAGTCAGGTCCTACCCACCCCTAAGTGTGAGAGAGACATCCAACCTTAATTTTTATATGGCCCATCATTATGATTATATGAAATCCAATCCAACCATATTATATTCAGTACCAATATTTAGGCTTACGGCCCAAAACTCAAACTTGTTTGTGATTCAGGTGGGACACTCCAACGGAAATTGTTTGGAGCATTAGCATTATCTGATACATTGTTTCCAATTGTGAAGTCCTCCGATCGGTCCTTCTCTGGTCCATCTTTGCCATGAAAGTGTCCGCAACCCGCTCTACATCAAAGTGCTGTCTAAGTGCATTGCACTTAAATTAACTTAGACACACTTATACACTGTGTTTAGATGCACTTAAAATCACTCAAACATAATTACGTCATAGTCATACAAGAGGAATGCATGTATACTGATTTCTAAGAATCTGTATCCCTATATTGCATGGACATCTACCAATCTAAATGGGTCATTGAGATATATTATACCGTGCATGACTTGGAGTTTCTTTATCTTTCTTCCTTGGATCCTCCATTAGAATTCCATTTTCTTTGGGTTCTTCTTGCTTAGTAAGAACACTCTATAATTGTCTTATTTACATAATGTCGTCGATTTTATTTACATATATATAATTAGATATGTCAATGGTATAACTATAGATCACGACGCCTCCCAATCTACATGAGGAAGAAGGTCCTCTTGGTTTGAAATTGACAAAAACTCCATCCTTCCTCAAGCTTGTTGAGGAGAAGTTGTCTCAAGTGAAGAAGGCTACTACAACTGAAACAGCACAGAATGTCAATTCTACCTTAGCAAGAAGGAGAAAAAGCCATCATTTCGCTGAACCTATTTCAAAGAGAGCGAAAAACAAAAATAATGATTTTGCTGCTCAACCCATGTCGGAGAAATTAAAGGCGTCGAATATCTCCGTATTGATGCTCATAATCGGCTCCTGGGTGGTATTTATTTTCTCCTTGTTCTCAACAAAGAAATTTCATTATGATGCATTCTTAATAGAAGCTTTGATTGAGGGCCCAGAGCATAAAAATCATTGTAAGTGGACAACCTAACCATGAGACAATTGTGAGTTTTGCCCACTGAAAATGGACCATTGTTCACTTACTATGATTTAATTGTCCACCAAATAACAGTCCTGATCACCAATTCATCGATATGGTCTAGTATCATAGCAGCATTCACCATTTTAAGCAATTGAAATGAGGCTGTGAGATATATCCAGCTGATGAAAATTGTGTTGATTTAGATTCTTGCGCTTCCAAATTCGCAGAGACTTTCCCAATACGTTGGCGACCTGGCTGCAAAATGCTACTATGCAAGGCGTAAACTAGTATGGGAGGTTTTGGATGGAGGTCTAAAGAGTAAGATTGAGATCGAATGGTCTGATATTTCCGCGATTAGAGCAACCTTTCCAAAAAATGAACCTGGGATTCTAGAAATCGAGGTTTGCAAGTATTGTTCCTTAATCTACCATTCACTTGTTCACCTCAAATATGCAGAATTTATTCATTAAAAAAAAAAAAAAATTTAAAAATCAAACATCTATCTTTTTATAGAACTTCTTGTTTCAATTCATGAAATGTGATGTCTTATGCAGTTACATTGCGAGCCTAAATTCTTCCAAGAGACGAATCCCCAGCCTAGAAAGCACACTACGTGGTATTCTGCTGCAGATTTTACAGGCGGACAAGCGCGCATATATAGGTATTAAAGAAAACCCGTTTGCATTACATTCTTAGTTTTCAAGATTGATTTGAATTTTTGTGATAAGGGGCTGTTTGGATGAACAAGTGAACTGAATTGCATACACTCAGTTCCAATAAAGAGGAAATGACAAAAGGATAATGATGCTTCCTGGTGTCCATGATGATGAACTTGTGGTTACATTTCTTTCAAGTCCTACTTGAAAGAAACTAATTGCAATCTAAAGCTTGGGCCTGAATATGAATGCTAAAGAAATTCCAGTTCGTTTAGTTCTTATTATTATTATTTTTTAAAGATTAAAGATTGCAATTCAATTCGATCATGCATCCAAACTCCCCAAGTCTATCTTGTCGATTCGGGGTTGTGTTTATTTGGAGTGTTTTCTTGCATGGTTGTATCTATTTCAAAAGAATTATAAGCGAACCCATTATTTGTTGATGATGCCACATGCCACAAAAATTTCAGCATAGGAGAATGTTTTTTAATAGATGGAAATGCATTAGAATATAATAGAGTAAATTGAGAGTCAAACTTGGATGGCCACGATCTTCCAACATTGGCATAGCAACAACATAGTGGAAGGGAGAGGTAGATATCACCATCTTCTTCTCCTAAGATAAATCCCTAAAACCACAACTTAAGGCGGAAAAACACACTAAAGAAAAAGAGAAAAATCAATAGTAATATATGAATGTGCTTGAAATGTCCTTTTGATACGTAACTTTCTTGAAACAATAAACTTCCAAACTTGAAAAAAAATATATAGACCCTTTCCAAACTCTTCTAAAGGAATCAAAACTGGACATTGGTTCACGATATGGAGCTCATTAATAAATTTTCAATAATATATTGTTTGCACGAAAAGGATAACTGGTTACAATGTTATGATTGTCAGAAGCTATAATGTACATTGCACCCGAACTTTCTGATCCGATTTCTCTCTATCCTTGTCTGATTTCCCCACCTTAGACAAAACTCAAGGGTTGAAAATCCCTACTTATTTACTCGCCCGATGATCTTCCCCATTTCATATCTTCATTTGGATGCGCTTAATATAATTGAACCAGAGATATGCATGTCTAATTGATCACATAGACATGTGATGTTGGGATTAGCCATTTTCCGATCTGATCGTCAGCATTTCATTGTTATTTCAGGAGACACCGTATTCAATTCCAAGAAGGAACCTTTGAGAAGCATTATGAAAAGCTTCTACAGTGCGACGATCGCTTGTATCTGTTGAGTCAGAAGCCCTTTCCTTCGCTAAGCTCTCCTTTCTTCCACCCAAACCACGTCAGCTATCGAGATAATGCTAATGTGCTAAACACAGCTAACATAGATTTTCCGCCCGGTTTCCATCTCCCATTCGATCACAGTCATCCATCTCAACTTCCCCCATATATAAACGCAAGGTCCGCCAGTCTTTCTTGGCAGGAACCAGTGTCTGGACCAATTGGACCTGGCATTGTTTCTAATGTCTCACCTATAACATTTTCAGGTACCATGGAAACTCATTTCTTTTTCTATTTTTCTATTGCGGGTGTGTTTGGATGATCAACTGGACTAGATTGCAATTCATTCAATTCATTAAGTTGATGCCATTTCCATAATAGAAACAAGCCTCTAATTGCAATTCCTTTTGTTTCGAGCTTACCTGAAATTATCATAATGGCAGTTTGTAGACTTTAGCCCCACTTGAGTCACTCTTTTATTTGAATTGAATGATTGCAATTCAATTCATTTGAACATCCAAACACTACCTTAGTAATTTTAGATTTTGTTTGCTGGTATGATAGCTTTGTGCATGTAATTAGTTTTTTATTCCCACCTTCCAACCTTAACAATATTAAGAGCCTGTTCATTTTGCCGATTACTCTATTAATATAAATAAAAAGTATCATCATTACGATTTTACCACTCTCAAATCAAATAAAAAAAATAGTAGGTCAAACAAGGATGTATTTGGAAAAATAGCAAATGAATTTGCAGTTATATTTTTTCATGACATTATAGGAAAAATCTTGAATCTAAACAATGACATCAATGTATTTTAGTGATGATTTGACATTTCAATAATATTTTTATTACCAACAAATCAAACACAGGAATCTGAAGTCAAATGTAGTTGCTGTCAGGAGATAATAATTTATAATCAGTGCACAATACATTTATATTACTGTGGTAATTGGTGAAACAAACAGGCCCACAATTCAAGCATAACAGGTCATTTTGCGGCAAAGACCTCAAAAATCAAGAACAAATCAGTGGTAGAAATGTAGATCGGACTCAAGAGATGCCTTCAATTGCTTCCTCTAGTCAAACCAATCCTTGCCTACCTTCCATGGATGTGCTAGGGATGTTCGCTTCCAATAATCAGCTACCTGGCGAGACATTGAGAAACACGACAAATGGCCCACTTGTATCTATGTACCCCACTGACGTGAAGACGCCAATGAAAGTAAGTCAAGTTCATTCCGTCCTCAACCCATCAATGAATTCAGATTCCACGGTAGAAAAAATAAATGAGCCTCAACAATATATTAAAGAGGCCCATATATGTGATTATTCATTGCGGTCGAGAAGTTCTAAAATGTATCCGCACTTAGTAAGTTGGCCGCACTTTCAAAACTCTAATGAGAATCCATTCGGCCAACCTAAAATTGCACCATCTCTTGACTTCTCTTCGAATCAAGCATTGGATTATTTAGTATACGACAAGCATAACATTGCGTGGAAAGACCGGAGATGATACTAAGAGTGTTTGGATACTACCCAATAAGTAACTTTTTTAACTTATGTAAATAAATAAGTTATTTTTTATTTTAACTTAAAGTTAGTTTGTTAAACACTATTGTAATAACTTATGTGATGAAGTTACTTATTCTAGTAAAGCTTTTACTGTTTGTTTTTCAACCTTTTACCTTCATGCGAAAGGAGGCCCATACGATGGGTGATTCACATCAAAGGTGGGGCCCACACAATGGACAGTCCACATTGAAGGTGGGCCCCATATTAAGGTGAGCCTACATTGGACTGTCCACATCAAAGGTAGGCCCCTTATGATGAATGGCCTACATCCAAAGCTGGCCCTGCACGATGGACGACTTAGATTTAAGGTGAGGTCTACACGATGACAGTCAATATCAAAGGTGGGTTGCACATGAGTGGCAGTGGATACTGAAGGTAACCCACGTGATGGACAATAACGTTGAAGGTGGGTCACACATGATGGGTAACCCACATCAAGGTGGGTGCCACATAATGGACAGTTCATATCAATGGTGCGGATTATGAATGGCCCACATCCAAGGTGGGCCCGCATGACAGAGACGGCCCACATCCAAGGTGAGGCCCACTTGATAAACGGTCCATATCAGTGGTGGGCACCACATGATAGTTGGTGTATATTAAAGGTGGGCTCCACGTGATGGATAATAGCATTAATGGTTGGCCTCACATGACAATGACCGATGTCAAGGTGGGCCTCACACAAGGATAGTTCACATCGAAGGTTGGCCCATAATCATGAATGACCCACATTCAAGGCAGGCCCTATTTGATGGATGGCCCACTTCAAAGTTGGGCCCTACATGATGGATGGTCTGCATTGAAGGTGGGCAAGCATGATAGACGGCCCACATCCAAGATGGGCTCCACATGATGGATTGTGCACGTTGAAGGTCAACCTCACCAATTTGATGGTTTACATTGTAGGTAGGCCTCATATGATGGATGGTTCACATTGAAAACAAGGCCAAGGTTGGTCCAACATAATGAATAACCCACATAAAAATTTAGGCCCACATGATAGACGGTGGATATTAAGCGTTGGAGTGAACAAACTTAAAAGAAAAGTACTTTTATGTTGGAAGCCAAACATGCTTGTCCCCTAAAGAAGATGCTCTTTAAGTAGATGTTTTGGTGGCTCAAAAATTCGCTGACTCGGCTCAATCAAACTCATTTTATTGAGTATTTCTTCAATCTCATTTTACTCGAATTTCTTTACTAACATTTAGAGGTGGGCGTCAAGTCAGACCGGATTAGGTCCAACTCAACTCAATCTGGTTTTTGCAAATACCTGACTGGAACTCAATCCGATTCGAGACCGAGTCTGACAGGGCTGACTCAATTTGAACCAATTCCTTGCTAGCTTGACCCAAACCAAGTCCGACTCAGTGAGGGAAACCGAGTCGGATCAAGTTGAGTCTGTTCGATCAATTTGGACTGGACTGAGTCAAGTCGAGCCAAAGACTCTGGTGCTAGGAAGGAAACATGAGAGAGAGAGAGAGAGAGAGAGAGAGAGAGAGAGAGAGAGAAGGGAAATTGGGAGAGAAAGAGGAAAAGAAAAGAGGAGAGAAAGAAGGAAAGGAGGAAATTTGGGAGAGAAAGGAGGAGAGAAAGGAAGGAAGGAGAGGAAGTCGAGTTGCAGGTATGGTTAGGATTCGGGTAGAAGAAGTGTAAAGGTAATTTTTTAAAAAAAAAAAAAAAATACTAAAATATGACTTTATATTACCTGATTCCGGTCCGGATCAGATCTGATCGAGTTGCTACATGACCCTAACTCGACTCGATTTGGTGTCGAATCCGAGTGGGTCTACTCGATCCGACCCGACCCTGGCTTTCAATTTGGGTCAGATCGGATCCAACCGGTTCGGTTGAGTCGGGTCGGATCTTGCCTACCTCTACTACCATTGCATGTTTAATTTCTATTCTTTGATTCATTTTTTAAAGGTGTGTTTGGTTGCCCTAAATTATCATGTGTTTACTTTTGAGTTGACTTGGGCCAATGTACTTCTTACTTTTGAGCCTCCGATGGGAGTGTGTTGGGAGGGAGTGAACAGAGTCATAGCACCCCCTAGCCCAAAAACAAAGGGCACGAACATAAGACGAAGTGAGTGAGCTACCTAATATGAAGAATGATAATGAAATGTGACAGGGTAAGGGATTTGTGTGTGTGTGTGTGTGTGTGTGTGTGTGTGTTTGTGTAGGCCGAAGATATAATAGTAAGGCACTCCCGCATGCGGTTTCCGAACCATTCTTGGGATATGTGGTAGAAATCCATTCTTGGGATATGTGGTAGAAATCCATTTTCGTCGTGCATCATTCATCTCCTTGATGAACGAGAAGGTTTTGTTATGGTTAAAGGCTGGATGGATTAGTATCTCATGTTAATCTTGTTTATTTTTATATGATACGTGGTCATGTTCCGTTCAATTCTGACTGGTGGGGCCCATTATTCAGTAATCCGGACCATCTGTCTGTTGCATCCCATTCAATTCTGACTTAAGATTGCAAAAACCAATCCTCCGTTTCTGTTTTTTTTTTTTTAAAAAAAAAAAAAAAAAAAAAAAAAAAAAAACTAATTAACCACCTTTCGTGGACTACAGATTGAAAGGTGAAGATTCTTTTATTAAGGATATTAATTTGTGGGCCATATTTCATCCATTTCTAGAAGCAACAAGACAATGGTCTAGATTGCCTAACTATGGCCCACCTGCATCTAGTTTAATCTCTCTCTCTTTTTTTTTTTAAATTCAAAAGTTGTTTCCTCTACTTGTGGGCCAGTCTGGATTGACCCACTTATTATTCATGGCTAAAATTCAATCACAAGACAGCCCATTTATTGATTAAGCTCAAAAGCAAGTTGGACCAGGCAAGGCTAGAGTCGGTCATAACTGACCTGGTTTGACACCATTAGTCACCTAAACGGCTAACCCTGACTCGGGCGAGTTGGGCTGAGTCAGTGCTAGAATCAATGTTCACAAAAAGTCAGATCGAAATCTAGCAAGTCGAGTTGACTCAGCTGAGTTCCGAGCTAGAGTGAGAGTTTTAGAACTATCCTTAAAGAGGAAGCCTACATCAAATAAGAATTAGAAAATAAACCAACCGAACTTAGACCCGACCCAAACCCGTATTCGGAGTTGTCCCACACAATACCAAGATCTTCATACCAACGGATGAGGCTTCCGGGTTGAAATATAGACCCAATTATTAGACGGGTCGGGTTTGGAACTCCCTTTAGCCAATCAAAACTTTTTGGTACCCCTAATATAGACAGGGATTGTGTCCTACCCCTGCGGACCGATCATGGTAGGGGCTCTATGGGGCCACCGTGATGTATGTGTTTTATCCACACTATCCATCTATTTTAACAGACCATTTTAAGGCATGAGCCCAGAAAGAGGCAGATTCAAGGCTCAAGTGAGGCCACACCATAGGAAACAGTGAGGATTGAACGCCTACCGTTGAGTACTTAGTGGGAACTACAGAAGTTTTGTATTAAGCTGATATTTGTGTTTTGACTTCATCCAATTCTGTGTGACGTTATGAATAGGTTGGCTAGCAAATAAAAATCATGGTGAGGTTCCAACGGTGATGTCATTATCACCATTGCTTCCTGTGGTGTGGCCACTTGAGCCTTGGATCTACCTCCTTCTTCATCTCATGACTTAAAATGATCTATTAAAATGGATGGATGGTTTGGATAAAACATGGTAATGGAGAACTCTGGACGTCCTCCTTAGATCACTTGAGACTTGCAAGAGAAGATAAAGATGGACGCTATGGTTGTAGCAGGGGCCCTCCGATCTTAAAGTAAGACAGACAAACTAAGTATAGTAAAATATAGAGTTTTTAGTGTGATTTGTGTATTAGGTTGTGTATAACTTTCACCATTGGAGACGCTCTTATTTATAGTTGAAATGGACGGTGGCATAGATGGTAATCGCTCTTTTTAGTAGGTACATATTATAGAGGGAATCGTATCCCAAGCGTATCACAGTTACCTTCCGAGATCTTCGGTTGAAATCTTAAACAGATCTCGGACAGACCTTTTCAATAAGATCTGAGTAGTCGGAATCAGATGAAACATATAGTAGAATGTCGAGGTCCAGCATCCAAGGTGGCTTATATAGTCACCCTAAGGAGTAGTTTACCAACTTAAATTTTCTACTAAATTGTGGTCGAGCTTTCCCTTAACATTGAGTAGATCACCAACCTACCGACCTGTCTTTAGAAGTCGTATCCAAACACTGAGACTGAGCTCTCTTAGTAGAATATAGATGAAATCGGGAATGATCATCATTTTTATCTTATCGCATAGTACAGGGCTAGCCAAAGTGTAGTAGCTCAGAGTCTTACTCCGTACTGAGCCATACTTCGAAGGCTCTTACTAAGAAATGATCCAAACAATAGTTCGGAAATGGATGGGACCATGGAAGAACTCGATGTTCAATGGAAGCAGAGACATTTCATCTTTTGATGGTTGAGCTTGAGAAATAGGCGGGTTTCATAACAATAGATTGTTGCTTTCTAGTCGTTAAGGAATTCCTTGGTCATACTCGACATTGACCACATGACAAATCACATATGTTTGAGCTGACCTATTCTGACCTATTCTCCTTGGCCAATCCATTTCTACCCATCCCAAAACACATACATCATGATGGTCCCACATAACCCCTACCAGGACCAAGGTAGGACGCGTCGCCCTTGAGTAGGTCCTCCTAATTTTGTGGCTTGAATAATAAATGGTTCTGATCCGAGCCTCCTAACATAACTGTTTACGAGCACTTTCACGTAATGGTGGCGTACGATGAAGTAACTTGGGTTCAGGTTGACCCGGCTGGAGATCTGGTTTACTCGGGTTGTTAAGTCCATGGGTTAGGTTCAGGTTGGAAATTTTCAACCCTATTTAAATTGGTTTGAAAAAATTAAGGTCTTGTTTAGTTATATTGGGAATAACCACATGTATTTCAGTCAGGTCCGATCCAGTATGGAGGACTTGGGGTTGGGTTCAAGTGTCACTTGGGTTTACCCTAAACCTGAGCCAGACCACCTGAGTTACACCCCTAGTGGTGGTGTATGATTTGGGTAGCACTATCATTAATCAGGTCTAAGTTGGGTCCTAGAGCATACATATATACCTAGGCTAACTGGGGTCCAGTCCTATCAGGCCAGGTCTCATTCTTGAAGATCCAGACCCGATCGGGCTCCAGTACCCATTAAATTCAGGTCTATTAAGATAACTTAAATGGTAGGGCGTACCTGATGGATGGATTAAATTGCATGAAGAGATGTCTCTTTGACATGTTGTGGCTAGGAAATGTATTTCCATTGCCAGAATAACCAATATATATTTAATACATACGATAGTACTACTAAAACTAAGTGGACACGACTTAACCTGACTCAATTTTAATTAGGTCCAAGTTCATGGATCCGACCAAAACCCGACTTATGCTTAACCGGGTCTAGAAAGAAGAGAACATCTACGGCTGTTGATCCTTAACCCATAAGTAAAATGACATGGTCCCATCTCCACCATTCATCGCACTTGACTGGTGATCTAAGCATTTTCTTCTTGTGGACCTCATCGCAGATGTTCAAACGAAACGAGTAGCTTCAATTAGATTATCATAACCATTAAAAAATGGTTTAAAATATCTCTGCTATAATAAATTAAGAATGGAAAAAGGAGTACATCAAGTGGCTGTAGTTTAGTGGTAAGAATTCTACGTTGTGGCCGTAGAGACCTGGGCTCGAATCCCAGCAGCCACAATATTTCTTTTTATTACCTTTCAGTTTTTCTGTGCCGTTGATTGCGATCTTGAAGATTTTTCACGGTAGGCCTGATCAGCGATCTATCTTGAATATTTCCATCAGTCTTAACTGTTCAATCTCAAAAGTGTCTCTCTTCACCTTAAAAACCACCGATCAGACGGTCAGCGCAATGGGGGATTGAACATCTACCATTGAAACCCTTTTTGGGGTCACAAAAGTTTTGGATCACTATAATATTTGTTTTTCCTCTTCATCCGGGTCTGTGTGACCTTATGAACAGATTGGATGGAAAATAAATGTTATGATGGGCCATTCGAATGTTTTAACTGTGAGAATCCTTGTCACCACTGCTATTTGTGGTGTGGTCCACTTGAGCTTTTGGATATAACTCATTTTCAGGTTCCTCCACTAAAATGATCTCGCTAAATGTATGAACGGTGTGGATATAATAAATACATCATTGTGGGGGCCATGTAACTTTGATCTCCTTTGAACCGTTCATGCAACTCTGAGCTCGAGGGGCGTCAGCGATCGTCTTCACGTACCCACACCAGCCAATCCGCTTCCAAACAAATAGCCTTGAATTGGATCACCAACTCAAGAGAAACGTGATGTGCCCACCTAAGGGCCCGTTTGGATGGACACGGATTGCTTACTGACACTGTCAGTAGCCACTCACTAGTAGATGGTGCTGCAGGCCCACCATGATGCATGTGTTTTATCCACGCCATCCATCTATCCATTTCTCCCGTTCATTTTAGGGCATGAGCCCAAAAATCAGGCAGATCCAAATCTCAGACCACACCATAGGAAACAGTGATGATAGAATGCCTCAGGCAGTTTTTCATGGCGGGCATTTACTCACCCGTGTCTTCCTGCAGTGTGGTCCACCTGAAATTTGAATCTGCCTTATTTTATTTGTCATGCCCTAAAACGGTGTGGAAAAATGGATAGACTACGTAGAGAAAACACACATCTTTCTGGGGCCCACAGAGCACCGACCAGCAGCCAACTTGCTTCTGGCAGTCTTAGTAAACAATCCGGGTCCTGTTTGGACGCACTTCCTTAGAAAAGGAAGTTTCAAGCCCGCTTTTGTCAAGCTATTGGTTTTTGCCGAGTCAGTACCAATTTTTGTTAAGTGGGAGATGAGATGGCGGTTTGCAAAGTGCATCCAAACGCACGAGATCATCTACCATTTGGATAAAACAGTGTTTTGGCCTCTAAAAAATTTTCGGAGGGTGCATCCAAACGGGTCTTAAATGGTTTCTGCATCAGCTGACCCATTAGTTGGAGGCCACCCAAATCAGGGCAAATCTCATCTCGCTTGCGATCTTCAGACGGAAAAATAAGGAAAATGTCAGCAGCTCCCACACCCTCCAAATAGGATTTGCCACACTAAGGGCGTGTTGGGCCGGATCCCATGGGATTAGGAGGGATGGGATGGTAAAATCCCGGGAAACACCAAATGAGCCAAACAAACCCGATGAACTTGTCCCGGGATATAGGAAACCCATGGATCTTTAACCAATCCACTGACATCATCATCGTTACCTTAAAATTGATCCCATCCCTCCTAATCCCACATTCGTGCCTGGGCGTGTTTGGTTGGACGGATTGGAAGGAATTGGAAAGTCAAATCCCAGGTTATGCCGGCGTGCCAAACATAGTCGGTGAACTTGTCCCAGGATATAGCAATCCCATGGATCTTAAACCAATCCACTGACACCACCATCATTACCTTAAAATTCATCCCATCCCTCCTAATCCCATGGGATCCGTCCGGCCAAACTGGCCCTAAAGAGGTGAGGAAAATGCCGTATAATAAGGTTATCTTACAAAATCCAATACATGCAGAAATAGGCATCCTTCACTCATAAGGTTGGATGCTGGGCAAGATCACAGGCATAGTTCTAAAACTCAGTGGATCAACTCAACTCAAAGCTCAGCCGAGTCCACTCATGGGAATCCGCTAACAGGGATGACTCCACCAGGACTCGACAAGACTCATCTACCAAAGCAATAGCTCACTTCTAGCGCATCATACAATGAGGCTGTGAGCTTCTTTGGTTATTTTAGTTGTGTTCCTATCAATTTTAAATGAATTAAATACTATTAAATTTAATTATTAAAATCATCATCAACATATAAGCCTTATCCTAATTAATTAGGTTGGCTACATTAATCATGTCCTGCCCTTGTACTCTTATCAAGGGCTAGACTACCTGTTACATCATAAGTTATCATGTCTTTTCTTACTATCTCCACCCACCTTCTTTTGTGCCTTCCCCTTGTTCTTTTAGAGCCTTTGACTTGGTCTCTGTAGTGCATGACCAAACCATCTAAATCTACTTTCCCTTATCTTACTACCTATTGGAACTATTCTTAGGTTCTCTCAAATGCATCCTTTTCTAATTCTATCTTTCCCGTCTTGCCACTCATACATGTTCTTTAATTGCCCAACATTCTACGTCTTATGGCTATCCTATAAAATTTCACTTTAGCTCGCATGGTACATGAGGCACAACTACATTTCTCTCACCTAGTTTCAATTCTATGGGCAACATCCTTTCCATCTTACTCTCATGAATATTGATTGACCCACCGTATCAAAAGTGGTCATTTTCCAAAACTTCTTGGCTAGCAATCTTAACAAATTCCTCGTTTTCATTCTTACTATTACTAAAAATCGTATTACATATACTCTGTTTTAGGCTAACTAATTTTATATCCTATATATTCTAAAGTGTCCTTCCATAAATCTAACTTTATATTTACACACTCTCCCTTGTCTTGTTAATCAAAACCATGTCATATGCAAACAACACACACCATGCCTTGTTAACTCGTCCAGAACCAACACAAAAAAAGTGTGAGCTCAACAACAGCCCCTTATACAAGCCTACAGTAATTGGGAACTCACTTGTCTCTTCACTAGTGGTCCTCACATTTTGTCATTGCTCCTTTAATCATGTCAATATATCCTCTTAAGGCTTTCTTTCCCAACACATACCATATTAACTCTCTAGTGACCTTATCATATGCTTTCTTTAAGTCAATAAAGACCATGCGGAGATCCTTCCTCCTTTACTTATATTTTGAGTCAAATCAATTAAAGAAACATAATGAAAAGTAACCATTGAATTGGAGTTTCATTTCCTTTTAATCCAACTTGAAAGTAACATAATTGCATATTGGAGTTGAGTCCCTCAATATGAATGCTAAGGTGATTGCAATTTTATTATTCCACTTCATTAAACTCATTCTTGCAATTTAATACAATTGTGCATCCAAATGCAAATAATCTCAGCCATTTCTTGCCCCACCCAGAATAAGATGCCCAATACAGTCTACTTTATCTATCACCATGCCGTTTCAACCTGAGAATGACACACTAGTTAAACTTGGTCGAAACAATCAGTTCCTTCAATGAAATATATACAGCTCTACTACGATACATACTAGCTCAATAAGCTCCAACCTTTTATGTTTTAAAATTCACTACTTCATGGGTTATAGGAGACTTTCTGATGTCCCACCAATTAGAAGTTTAGAACAGAAAACTATTCATTGATCTTCAGCTAATGAAAACCCACAAATCAGAACCATAGATTTATGTGTTTTGATTGGATGTAGTAGCCGTACCAGAATCTTCCGGTGCAGCGGGAGCATCACTGCATCCATTTGCCGCTTCCACTGCTCCTTGTGTGCTCATCTCACTGTAGGTCCTCTTCTTGAATGAAGAATCCAAATTCTCCTTCTCTTTCTCTGTCTCTTTCACTGGCTGTTGTGCATCACCATTTGAAGAAGGAAGCAAGGGGGGCTCCAGACCACTCAATCTACAGTACACTTTCTCAACAGTTTCACTAATCTCCTTTCCCAAACCATTATCGTCTAGAATTAACTCCCAAACTGATTTGGAGGCCTTCTCAAGCACTGGAGTTCTGCACCACCAGAGCATGAAAAATGCCAATAAGCACTGCTGCAACCAAACAGTCATTCTGAAATGTCTAGACTATTTGGTTTTGTCACAGGTTAAGAATTTTATTACATGGTTTTTTTTATGAAGTGAACAGTGCATTTTTTAATAAAGGACCTATGGCACAGTCGATCTTTTCAAACAAATGTAGTCGTCATCATCACCTAAGCCTTATCCCAATTAATTGGGGTCAGCTACATGAATCCTATTTCTGCCATTCCATTCTATCAAGGGCCAGAAACACCCTAGCGTAAGTTTGGAATGTCATATTGTTCAAATTCATGATGGAAGTTATGGTATACATTTAACACCGGCTGCCAACCTGACACAACCCTCTTCCTTTATCCAGGTGGGACTGGCAATGAGAGCACAAATTTCCCACAGGCGGCATGCAATAGACTATTACATAAGTTTATTACAATCAGGAGCTATTTAATAGTCTAATACGTATCTTGATATAATCAATGAGTTTTCCAAAACCAAATGGATTTTCAAATTATCTAGATGACGGTACTTGCATAAAATACAATGAAACTTATGAACTTTAAAAATAAAATAAAACGAAACTTTTCTTTTTATTTTTTCCTTTTCCTTTTTCTTTTTTTATTTTATTTTATTTTTTTTGAAGTTAACTTACATATAATGAATGAGAGAATTGCCTGATTTTTATGAAAGAATCAATGATACAGATTTTTCAAAAAAAATAAATAAAAATAAATTGTGATTTTCAAATGATCAGGACGATCCTGTATCATTAATGAATGTAAAATGCTATCATTGCATGACCTGATTATTAACCTCATCTGAGAAATAGAATTCTCTTTCACTATGACAGAAGTTGGGCATATTCCTTTTGTAGAATTTACAAAATAATGAAACAATAAAAACTGGGGTCCAATAATCTAAGAAGTACTCATGATTCACATGTATGTAAGGACATGATTGTACAAGTACTGCTGCCACAACTTACTCAAGTTCCCGGCGAAGTGCATCAAAAAGTTCCCTCTTAGTCTGTCTCTCTGCACCAGGAGTGTTAAGAACTTTACTCTGCTCCACCATTGTGATTGTGTTATTCTTCAACTCTTCCTGCACCCTCAAAAAAAAAAAAAAAAAAACCATCAAAACACACAGATTGCAGAATGATATGAGATCTTGCTTTGCACTACAAAAATGAAGTGGCTGTCTCTCTGCCACACAAATTTTCGAGTCAGTCAAGGAAGGTTCCAAGAGTGGTGTTTGCATGGGAAGGATTTTATTGACCACCTCAGGATGGTCTTGTGTGTTTTAAATGAAAAGGGACTGAATTTTGCCACTGCCACTTTATAAAACGAATTCGAGATCCCATCTAAGAAGTTCACTGTGCTGCTTGGAACACTACCCCTTGCATGATCTGGTTGTGGTCACCATAGAGGTTTGAATGGCAAGTGCTATCAAATTTGGATTTCACCTTTTTGCTTCCAAATGGTATCTTTGAAAGAAGAGGAAATGAGGGGATAGTCAGATACTTGACCCTACTGATTTTATGGAAGGCATCTCTTACAAATGGCGGAAAGAACTTAACCACAATTTGGTTCAAAACAGACCAGTTTGGGGGATCAGATCTAATTGAAGTGTAACACCTGATCAACTTTAGAATTACATTATGAATAAATGTGCAAATCAGCACACAATCCGCTTTTCTTTTTCAATTCGTATGGGCATGATAAATTAAGAGCAACAGTGCTGATGGTAATGCACAAACCATCTTTCATACTTACTATGAAGGAATGAGCAGACATCCATCCACAATAATCTCTTTTAAACAGATAATGTCATTGGGCACAGGCTAAGCTTTCATGCTGGCAATGAAAGCAGGGACCATGGAAAAAGTCAACCATCAATAGTCTTATTAGCAAATAAGGGTACGATTGCAAATTACTTTTTTCAATGAGCTAAAATTGTCACTGGCAGAAATGGCCATAGTGCTCAATACAGCAACTTTCCCCATAGAGCTCTCACGTGTCATTTTGAGCTGGTTTGATGGACTTCCATGGGTATTCCGGACTTCCAAACAAAAGCCTATTTCAATGGATGTTGGCACTGCTAATATAGGCATAAGACATTTGTATTATTTCCAAACTGGGTGAGAATAAAAAAGGCTTGGCATTTAGGTACTTACATTTGCTTTTAGCTGATTGATTATCTTCAATCTGATGGCATCAACACTGCCATCATTCATTAGTGATTCTAGCACGTCTTCAGGCGTTACCACGGAAGAACCCATCAAACTCTATTCAACTTTTCCTAACTTCTTTACGTCAAAATATATGAGAAAAGCATGCTCAATACTTCACCTACAATGGGAATTGGTATGCAACAGATCAACAAAACGAATGGTCATTTTTCAAATAAGAAAAACCAGTACTCTACAAAATAATAATAATAATAATAATAATGGTGCATAACATTATAAAGAAGTGATGGCAGACATCTTGTGTGTGCATACAGTTCAAAATTTCAAAAAAAAACCAACTTGGATAGATGTTATGCATAATTGAATAATATGGTAAAAAACTAATTGCCCCTACCTTTCACAGGAGTTCCAGGATAAACATTTTTCTCCCCATTTAAATCAGTTAAAGTGAGTCTGCCAAGTGAATCAACTCAAAAGGGTTACATGACTCGAAATGATAACCAAGTTGGGTTGGCTAGGAGAATTTCCAGTCAACTTGATGAGTTCTGTAACTATGGTGTACACCAAATTTTATATATCAAACCCAGTCCAAGGAACATGACCATTAAATGGACAATTAGTAATATAGAGTTAAAACAACACAACAATCCACAGAGAGTTGCACAGAATCCAATGTTGGTCAATGCTATGGGAAAAAATGAAGTAGAGACAGTGTACTAGCATGGAGAATGGAGACGAAGATATTGAGAAGAAAGAATTGATAAAGTGAAATGATTCTTTATTTTTATTGAGATAGGAAAGTTACATCTCCGGCATACTGAATCGGCACCAATGTTGTCAAATTGCATATGCGATCGTATGCGACCAACATATGTGATTGCATATTGCTCTAGCCTATTTTTTTTATTTAAAAATTAAATTTTAAAAAAAAAAAAAAAAAAAAAAAAAAGAGGAAAAAATCTACGTACATATATATAAGGAAAAACTATGCATAATCATTGTTGTCAAATGCGATCACATTTTTACATATTACGGATCGGATCACATATGCCTAATTGCTACAAGTGACTGGATTGGGTTCTTTTACCTATTCCATTGTAGTTTGTGTTTGAGACTATTAGTCATTAGACCATCTATAAATTAAGTTTTATACTTAATCACTTACATTATATTCACATAAAATTAACAAAACAATCAACAAGTTACATTAAGAGAGAATTAATTATTTTTTATTTATTTTATTTGAGAGGCTAAGAGAGAATTAATTATTAAAAACTTCGAACATTGAAATTTTATTGATAAATGATAACTTGATAACCTGAACAATTTACAACTTAAATTACAAATACAATTTACAATTTACAAAAAACAAGCATAACTTACAAAGTATGCCATGGCATATGGAGTATGCCATCGCGTAGGGAGTATGCCATCACATGCTCGCACATGTCATCGCATACTACTCACACAAAAAGGTATGCCATCGCATACTCTCCTAGATCACATATGCCACGATCCTTCTAGGGAAAAAAAAAGGCATATGCGATTGCACATGATAGCAGTGATTGGCACAGAGTGTTCGTTGCCCAATTCCTGATGTGCAGTAAGTGGGCCGGTGGATCCATATCATCCTCATATTGGGCCCTATCAATGGATTGACCACTGGTTGAAAATCACATGGAAGAGGCTCTCCCACCCATGAGAATGGTGGATTCCAACTGGAAAATAGAAATCATCATCATCTAAGCCTTATATCAACTAAGTGGACGACAGAAATAGAAATGGTTAATGGTCAACCTTCAACAGGAAAAACTGGTGTCTAGATTAATCCACTTAGTGTCAATTTCAACTGCAGACCATCTACTGACAGGACCAATTAGATGGACGGTCTACCTATTGTGCGTCAGGGAATGCCTAGTTGTTGCATCATGAGACCAAAGGTCACATCTTCAAACACCAGCACACCCTCATTGGCACGGACAGTACCATGGCTACTCACAGCAGTAGCCATCTGTATTCTACTCTCTCCAAACGAACCCCTCCGTGTATCTACACATCATACCAAAGTTAAGTCATGCCAAACCAACCAGTGCACCGCACATGAATGTCAAATACGAGGGTTAAAATCGGCATATTGGGTATCACTGTCGTCCATGACTGATACCTAATACATATCAGATGATATGCTAGTCAAAAAAACCCACCACAAAATGCAACCAAACACATTAATAAGCTTCTGTAAATGCTTATCTCCCTCAAATATGTGATTTAAACAAGCGAATCTGGAATTACTGGTGCAACTCATTCGTCTCGTTGGGCACCAGAACAGAGTATCAGGTGATACGTATCAGTTTCAGACGATACTGAAACTACTTAGGGCCCGTTTAGATACCACCAAAGAAGTTACTTTTTCAACTTACAGCAGTAGATAAGTAACTTATTTGAGATAAGAAAGTTTGGTTTATGATCAATTATAAGTAGCTTTTTTATTTAAAGTAACTTAATCACTTCAGTTTAATGAGTAGAAATCAAGATAAGCTACTTAAGCCATAAGTAGCTTGTCTTAAGTAACTTAAGATCCAAACGCCCCATTAGAGTGTGGAACTCCGTCAATCTTTTCAGCTGCCCGTTTTTTTCATCCACGTATGACCCGCCCCCGCCCGTGACTGGACTGAGTGGGGCGACACCAGGTGAACAAACCGGATCTAGCACACGCATGTGGCGCATGGCGAGGATCATACAATTTCTCTTCTTGCTTTAGGCATTTTGACTAATATTCCCAAGATTTTGAAACAGGAAATTCATGAAACAATATTATTGCAAGATTTTAAAATACTTGGCAGCTTCAAATTTCTCACTGTTTTATCGCGAAATTAACATGATTTTAATGAAAAAAAAATAAAAGTTTATATTAATTCATGTTGACCCATATTTTAAAATTTTGAAATTATTTATTATTACTGATAACTATGTTTAAAGGGTCGTTTGGATGCCTGTAATTACAGGTGGTGTTTGGGGATGAAATTCACCTGCTTGTAAGTCACAGGCAAAACTGTCAGGGAGCTTCATGGCAGGGGTGAGAAGTGACTTACAAGCCAACGTTCTAATTTTCAAAAAAGAGGGGAGGAGGAGGAAACGCACCTTTGTGCTTTCTTGAACTGTGACTGATCAAGGGTACCGCCCACCAGATGGACGGTGAAGAGAGAGATGTGCGTGGGTTCGGAGAATGAGAATCCGGCGATTTCAAGAGGAGTAGGGTATCTTGCGGGAAGGAACTAGGGTTTCTGAAATACGAAGCCCGCTTCTTCTTCGTTTCTCCTTTCCTTTCCCGATCGAGAGGGTTTGAAAACAGAGGGGATTTGCGTGCGAAGCGAGCAGATTAGGTGCGGCCACGGACTCACCCAGAAGCGGCTTGCGTCCTACCACTGCCCGCACAATTATCCGTCCGGGCAGGGCTCTGTGGGGCCCACCGTGAGGTAAGGGTATTATCCACGCCGTTAATACCTTTTCTCAGGTCATTTTATCATGAGACACGATAAATGAGGCAGAAAAAGGGATTAACTGGACCACAAAGGTTGGGGATTAAACTCCCACCATTAAAAAATTTCATGGATGCTGCAGAAGTTTCGGATCATGCTGATATTTTCGCTCTTACTTCATCCAAGTTTACATCACCTTATGAATAGGTTGGATGGTTAAAAAACATCACGGTGGCCCCTAGAAAGGTTTCAATGGTTGGTGTCATTATCACCGTTGCTTCTTTTGGTGTGGTCAACTGGAGTTGGGCCTGCTTCATTTTTTTGGATTACAATCAAAATTGATATGAAAAAGGGTATTAACGGCTTGGATAAAACTCTTACATCAAAGTGGGCCCCACGGAACCCTGCCCGGACGGATTATTGTGCGGGCGGGGTAGGACGCAGTCCGCTTCCGACTCACCCAAGACGGCCCTTACGGTGGGGCCTACCTTGTTTCATCTACTGTATATCCACACCGTCTATCCGTTTTTCCAGACCATCTTAGGAAATGAAGCAGATACACATGAGAGCAACGTAGGAAACGGCGGTGATTGACCATTAAAAACTTCTTGTGGACCGCACATGTCTTGATCAAGCTTATATTTCTTCTTTATCTTCTTGCTGATTTTTGTGGCATTATCAACAGGTTAGATGATGGAAAATAAACATTACAGTGGGCCTCAGGAAGTTTAACTATTAAAAAAGGATGATTGACTGTTAAAAAATTCTTATGGGCCACGAAACTTTAAGATAAAGTTGATATTTGTTTTCTCCCCCTTCATACAGGTTAGGTAATCTGATGTTGGATGGAAAGTAATATTCAGGTGGGTCCGAGGAAGTTTTTTAACGGTGGTCATTCAATCACCACTATTTCTTATGTTGTGGTCTGCCTAAATGAGATATGGATTCGCTTCACGTTTGGGCTCATGCCCTATAATGAGCCGGCAAAATGGATGGACGGAATGGATATACAATACATGCATTCACATGGGCCCCATGATTAGGGGCTCAATGGGGCCCATTATGATCTATATGTTTCATCAGCACCGTCCATCTATTTTGACATATTATTTTAGGCATTTAAGCCAAAAAAGAAGTAGATCGAAAGTTCGAGCGGACCACACCATATAAAGCAGTGGGGATTGGATGCTTATCTTTGAGAAATTTACGACAGTAGACCCCACCTTTTATCTAGTGGTTTTTTGAAGCAAAACAAACCTTACTCGCGAACTTAGACCTACATGTGCAGATAGGGAATTTGAGGACGAAAATACCCCTACTTTTTAAAGGATGATAACTGGTCATGAAGATTTGGCTACGGCTATGGCTATGGTTATAATCCATAGCTATAGAAAAGTGCAAGATTTTTTAAGCAAAATTGTTGGACAGTTCTAAACTTTTTCAATAATGTTAAAAGACCATCGATACATATCGAAGGGCGTATGGAAAAGCTTGGGTTATGGTTAAGGATTGGTTATAGCTACGGTTATAATCCGTAGCTATAGGATCCCTCTGACCCTACCTCATTGGCTTCTTTTTTCTTTTCCATTGTAATCCCTATAGCATTTTGTAGGTCTCATTACGAGGTATGTGTTATATCCAAACCATCTATCTATTTGGCGAGCTCTTATTAAGGTTTGAGACGAAAAATAAGACAGATCTAGCTATCAAGTGGACCACAGTATAAAAGGCAGTGAAGGATTGAACATCTACTATTGAAACCCTTCTAGGGGTTATAGAAGTTTTGAATCATTATGAAATTTGTTTTTCCTCATCATCTAGGTCTTTGTGACCTTATGAATAGTATGGATGGAAAATATATGTTATGGTGGGCCCTACAAATTTTTTAACGGTGAAAATCAATTTTCCTCCTGCTCTTTGTGGTGTGGTACAATTGATCTTTGGATATAATTCTTTTTATATATATATATATATATATATATATATATATATATATATATATATATATATATATATATATATATGTATGATTTTCCCAAATGATCTCTAAATATGGATGAACATTGTGGATATAATAAATACATAACTGTAGGGCTCATGTAACTTTGATCTCTTTTGAGCGAGGGCGAACATGAAATTGAGCAGCGCAAACTAAAAATTCAGCAGGACAAACATGAAATTGAGCGGGACAAACTATAAATTGAGCATGGCAAACATAAAATTGAGCAGGGCAAACTAAAATTTGAGCAAGGCAAACATGAAATTGAATGGGGCAAACTAGAAATTGACTAGGGCAAACTAAAAATTGAGCGGGGCAAACTGAAAAATGAGCGAGGGAAAGCATGAAATTGAGCGGGACAAACATGAAATTGAGCAGGACAAACTGAAAATTGAACGGAGTAAATATGAAATTGAGCAGAGAAAACATAAAATTGAGCGGGGCAAACTGAAAATTGAGCGGGGCAAACATGAAATTGATAGCTATCAAGTGGACCACACTGTAAAAGGCAGTTGAGGATTGAATGTCTACTATTAAAACCCTTTTAGGGGTCGTAGAAGTTTTGGACCATTATGAAATTTATTTTTTCTCTTCATCCAGGTCTTTGTGACCTTATGAATAGATTGGATGGAAAATATATGTTATGGTGGGACCTATAAAATTTTCAACGGTGAAATTGATGGCTCATTTTAAGGCATGCTTCAAGAAATGAAGTAGATCCAAACCTTAGGTGGACCACACCATAGGAAACATTGGTGATTGAATACCCACCATTAAAAACATCTTGTGGGCTACTGAAATTTTTATTTGCAATTCATCCTATTGATAAGGTTAGAAAGAAATTGAGTGGGATAAACATGAAATTGAGCAGGGCAACCATGAAATTTAGTGGAGCAAACTGAAAATTGAGTGGGAGAAATTGAAAATTGAACGGGGCAAACATGAAATTCAACAGGGCAAACTAGAAAATGAGCGGGCAAACATAAAATTCAGTGGGGGCGACTGAAAATTGAGAGGGCCAAACTAGAAATTGAACGGGGCAGACATGAAATACCCCTGCTCTTCAAAACACATGCATTTCTCACCCCATTTCAAAGAAAAACACTCGTAAGCATGTTTTTCTTCATATTTTCCTTGTTAAAATCTCTGTTTATCATCTACACTCGCAAGCACGCTGAATTTCATATTTGCCCCGCTCAATTTCATGTTTGTCCCACTAAATTTTCGGTTTGCCCCGTTCAATTTCTAGTTTACCCCGCTCAATTTAATGTTTGCTTCGCTCAATTTCTAATTTGCCTCGCTCAATTTCATGTTTTCCCCACTCAATTTCATGTTTGCCCCACTCAATTTTTAGTTTGCTCCACTCAATTTCTAGTTTTTCCCGCTTAATTTCACATTTGTCCCACTCAATTTCTAATTTGCCCCGCTCAATTTTCAGTTTAACTGCGAAATGATTGAAATTGACCACGAAGTGAATGAAATGGATTTTTGACCATCGACCCGATAGAATCTTGGAAAATAACTAGGTTGGTTGGCTAAATTAGCTTCTCCTACCCCAAAATCATATGTGGTACGTTAAGTAAATCGTTATAGTTTAGGAGATACGCTTGTTAAATGAATAGACAAAGATATAAATTAAAAGATAGAAAAAATAAAAATAAAATATATATATATATATATATATATATATATATATATATATATATATATATATATATATATATATATATATATATATATTTGCATAATTATGTATTAGAGAAAAATGTAAGGGGAAAAAAGTTCTCTTTGTAAAAAAAAAATCAAAATCAAAATCTACAGTGCCGCGGCAGTCTATCTTTTTTTTTTTTCTTCTCTATGTGTGCTTTAGTGGGTCACATCATGAGGTTTGTGTTATATCCAAACCGTCCATCTATTTGGTGAGTTCATATTAAGACTTGAGACGAAAAATAAGACAAATCTAACTATCAAGTGGACCACACAATAAAAGGCAGTGGGGAATTGAACGTCTACCATTGAAACTTTTAGGGGTTATAGAAGTTTTGGATCATTATGAAATTTGTTTTTCCTCTTCATCCAGGCCTTTATGACCTTATGAATAGATTGGATGGAAAATAGATGTTATGGTGGGCCCTATAAAATTTGTAACGGTGAAAATCAATTTTCCCACAGCTCTTTATAGTGTGGTCCAGTTGATCTTTGGATATGATTTTTTTTTTTTTTTTTGGATAATGCTCCAAAATGATCTCGAAATATGGATGAATGTTGTGGATATAACAAATACATAGTCGTGGGGCCATGTAACTTTGATCTCTTTTAAGCCGTTCATACAACTCTCAGTTGGAGGAGCGTCAGCGCTTGTCTTCGAAAAGAAGGGAGGGGTATTTTCATCCTCAAATTTGCCGTTGTACGAGCAGGTCCAAGTTTGCAAGGTAAGTTTGTATTGCTTCAAAAAATCATTGGATAAAAGGTGGGGTCCACAGTCGCAAATTTCTCCTTATCTTTGAAAACATCCTGGTGCCCACCGTGATGTTTATTTCCTTACCAACTTGTTTATAAGGTGATATAGACATGTATAGGGAGGGAAAACATAAATATCAGCTTAAGTGGCCCTTAGGTTTTCAACATTAGCCTTTAAATCCCCACTATCTTTAAATATCCCACTGCTTTATGTTGTGCGGTCCGATTTAGCATTTGATTTACCTCCTTTTCAGGCTTAAACCTTGAAATGATTTGTCAAAATAGAGGGATGGCATGGATCAAAAATATAGAGCACAGTCAGCCCCACAGATCCTTTGACCCGACCATCCATTTCTAACTAGGTCCTAATGGGGTAGCACCCAATCCACACCAACGCTTACCTTTTTTTTTCGCATGATGCATACGTGAGATCCACTTCGACCATTAGATGTGTAATCCTATGATGAGCCCAAATCTAAAAATTTCAAGTTGACTCATTATTCAACTGGACCATACCAATGGAAACATTTTGAGGAGAGACATTGACCCTTGATTTTTACTGAGCTCACCATAATGAGCATGTGAAATACACTCCAAACATTAAATGACACACTAAAATCGAGGCCTAAGCCCTATAAAGTATGTGCATATCTGATTCATGGACGAAACCGCCGACGTAGCTTTTTCCTAGCGCCGCTATGTAGGTGTCGATAACCGGCGCTACGATATATTTAGCAGCGCTTGTATGAGCGCCGGTAGAAGTACTGCTAGGACACTTTTTGACGGAAGCGCCGGTAGAAGTACTGCTAGGACACTTTTTGACGGAAGCGCCGCTAAAGTCTATACAAGCGCCTTGGGCAGATTTGTAAGGCCACAACAAGCCAATAATATTTTTTATTATATGTAATTCTATTGAAACCTGCATTTTTTTAATATTTAAAATATAAAAAATGATGCAAAACAATTAAAACTGAATATTAAACAAATTTTATATTACTTCACAATAAAAAAATATAATATTTATTACAATAAATTAAAAATGGTCTCGAATAAATAAATAAAAACAAATCCTCTATATGGTCTACTCGTAGCACGAATGCCGTCAAAAGGCTAAAGTGCTTGAAAGCCTAAATTCAAGCACAATTGAGTAAAATCCTGCACAAAAGAAACAAGAAAATAAAAAAATCAAAAAATCAAAAAGTAGCATTCAATAAATTGATGCATGAAAAATAACCAATTCTTTGATCCTATCCTTAATAAGTCAAAAACTATCAAGGCAACAAATGATCAAGTTGTGTTGTAGAAGAGACCACTATTTCACAATAAAAAAATATAATATTTATTACAATAAATTAAAAATGGTCTCGAATAAATAAAGAAATAAATAAAAATGCTTGTAAGCCTAAATCAGGCACAATTGATTAAAATCTTGCACACAAGGGAAAAAAAAACAGAGTCAAAAAGTAGCATTCAACAAATTGATGCATGAAAAATAATCAATCCTTTGATCCTATCCTTAAAAAGTCAAAAACTATCAAGGCAACAAATGATCAAGTTGTGTTGTAGAAGAGACCACATATCATTTATTCCTCAGCCCATTGGATTGATTTATCATTCTTTCATTAATTTGCTTTAGGTGACATGGATGAAACTAGATGGTATCTAAGATGATGTGTTGAGAAACTAAGCAAGAATCTTCTACATAATGATCACAATAATAGTAGTAAAGGAACAGATTTAGAAATTTGAGAATCTATTAGCATCTACAACAACTCTCAATTTAATTACATTATTATTAAAAAAAGAAAAAATCAAAGAAAACCATTCCAAAAGATCGAAGCATTACCTCATATATTGTTGGGGTAAATGAAAACTCACGCCTTATTTCTCTACATAGACAAAGAAACAAGGTTCAAAAACTGAATCTCTAGACAAACCAATGAAAAAGTGAAAAATTAAATTAAATATGCAAGCAGAAATTACACAAGTACCATTGATTTGGGTGGCAAGTTATACTTGAATTTTGCCCTAAGAATTTCCCTATTTCGATGGATTCTGACATACATATTAAAACACAACATTTAATCCAAGGCCCAAGATTATAGCTACACATGTACTTACATTCATAGGGAAATAAAACTCCTTAATTTTAATCAAGAAACCTAATAACAACGATTGAGCATAACTCATAGGGAACTAGCATAAAGCACTCAACGTCCAATGGTGCATATTAGCTATAAACTTTAGAAGTCAAACCAAATTCGGACGAATACACAACCGAAGACAAGAAAATTTGCATAGACAATGGTTTGTCACTTCCTTTCACTTAACATGGATGGAACTGTTGGATTAGCTATAAACTGTAAATTAATCAAATTTGCATGAATGCAGAAGAGACAAAAACAGATAAAACTCCTTGATCTCTAATACATATGAACAAGACCGATAAAAAGTATATTCAACAAACAAAACAAGAATGAAACGAAAGACATGTAAGTAATTAAGTCACCAGGATGGTTCTCTTCCAAAAGATTACATGACTATTTATGGCAAGTGGCCAATGAGAGCCAGCCTTAAAATTTCCACAATCAAATATTTTTAGCATGTGACCTATTATTTATATTTTTATTGGTACATGACCTATATTTTTGATACGGTATATATTTATCTTATGTAACCTACTATTTATAGCACATGACAAGTCTCTAAAAGATTTACCTTTGTGTTCCATATGGTTCTTTTGCATTTGGGATTTGCTGGCTCCTCAGCCAATTGCTCTGCAGAAGGCTCTTTTGGCTCTGCTCTAGCATCTACTTCAATGAGGTCATGCTCAAATCTATTCCACACAAGCAGAAACAATAAACTGTTTATTCTGAACAGTTTCTGCCATAAAGAAATCCAGAAGCACAAAAATATAATCTTAATCCCATAAAAAAAATGATGAAAAAATTGCCCCATTTCCGAACTCTCGCCCAACACATAAGCAGAAGTAACTACACAGCCAATAGAAAGAAGGCAGATGACAAACTACATTGCATTGTAACAAGGAAACTTAAAAAGAGAAGATACCTGACAGGAGTGTGTAATGACAGATTCAGGTTTCCCTTTGGCCAGTGCAGAACAATCTAAGGAAAATTGAGAAGATCCATTACAATACATACTGAGTACACACTTCAGCCTAGATTTAAGACAAGTACGATAGCCGTGACTTGCAAGCAGCAACTGAAATAAGAAAAGTCATACCTGGGTGAATCCCAGGGATATTGATAATTTTGGATATTGCCTGCTTAAGGCTAAGTAGTCCCTTTCAATGTCCACCAAACAGGATGGGTAAACCTGAAAATAGAGTATAGTTCAATTATCCCACCTAATAAATTCCAAAGACACCACAGTTCCCATATAGAGCAAAAGAAGAAGTAAATGAAGCAGATTGTTTGAATCAGCTCCAGATGAAAAAAGGAAAAAAAGAAGAAGAAGAAATATTGTAGTTGTTTCCTAACTCTCAGCTGTTGTTTCGAGTTCAATGGTTGTTTCTCTCCTAAAATAATCTCCTCACATGTAGTAAGACATACAACATCCAAACATTTAATCAAAATCATAAAATTCACGTAATTGAAGGCATATTGCCAGAAAAAGGCTAGCAGGATGTGAGATTAATGATAGGATACTATTGTCTTTATTGTCTTTATGCTTGATATTGATGTGCAAATGAAAACAAGCAAACAGACATCCATCCATAAGTTAGCAACTGCTAATATAAATAAATTTCATTTGTTTCACAGAATTTCATTTGTTTCTTTTAACAGAAAATTTGAGGAATTTCTGATGCTTATAGGAATCTTGGAAAATGCAGATTCCAAGGGTTGGAAAGGAGCAAAGGATTTGGAGATGGAGACTTGGGTGTCTTTTCACCATCCTGTATCAGGCAAATCTTGGTTTTGAACATAAAATTCACTTAAACATAGATAAAATATATTCACTTAACCTCAATGTGGCTGCCAGATGATTGAACCTAGCTGACTTTTGTGCCAGGTGATCTTCACAAATGGATCCTATCTGATTCACAGCTCAGATCTCCCACAACACACATAAAATTTATAAAACGATTTAAGATACCTGTCGAAAGCATGTGAATTGTGTAACCTCCATCCCATCCATCAAAATTTCCCAGCCCAATCCCCAAGCCCCGAGAACCTATCGACATTTCAAAAAAAAAAAAAAAGAAAAGAAAAAGAAAAGAGAAGGATGGTAACTGAGTTTGCTAATAAGAACCGTTAACTATGCCAAAATTTCCAGACCAACTAGGTACTCTTAAGCTTACAGTTATTATCTAATGTAACATGAGTACATGATACAATTCAAGTTGTATCTCAAGCTTCTCAATCATACTTAATTGATCTAGCCCAGATCATACTAAGAAAAGAGACAAAATCAACATCCCAAAAAAAAAAAGTAAAGTAAATCAGTCAATTCAAATATTAAAAAAAGGCCTACTGGACTTTCCCAATTGTCATCCATTAAACGTATATCACAACGTTCATTCACATTAATACTTGCTAAGCATGTTAGTTTCAGATAGTCAAGCCCAGAAGGTATGTAATTGAAAAAAATAATGATATGTACTAGATAACAGATTATACAGAAACCACAGATCCTAAGATTGAATCATATCTAATTAAAACGAGCATTCGCTCAATAAAAAGCATATATCAAATAATGACCGGCTTGGAATTCCATATTTTCAAGGTGAACTTTTCTTCTTTTTGATTTTTTTTTTTTAAAAAAATAAAATAAAATTAGAATCTCACTGATTTCATCTTTACTGATGATTAATGAATATTATCAATAGAAGAAAAAAATAAATAAATCAAATCCTATTCATATTACTACAAGATGATTTGTACGAGATGTGATATGAGGCTTTCTACAATGTTCACTGGTTATTAATTCTGACAAGTGAGACCCATGCTTAATCCAAATCATTTTTGCCCATTTCCAACTAAGCCAGCCTCATCAACAAAACTATGAGATGCCAGCAAAAGCTATGGAGTTGAGCTAACTTTTTCTCCTTGTTAGTACTCATGACAATTTAGTAAATGTTAACATTCATCTTTCTAATTTTGGTCCCACAAATTGCCTTGAAAATTAGAGCAGACCACAACTCCAATAACAAAGTGGAACCATGGACTTTGGAAGGATATTACATGGCTTCCCATCAATGGCATATCCATGGTTACAATGTTACTCTACTTATAGTATGGGGTCTATAAAAGAAAAAAATAAATTCATTAAAAATTGTCTTAGGAAAAGAGAACAAGATAAATACAGATCTACATAGTTTTCAAAAGAACCCAAAAATAAAAAATAAAAAAAGTTACCTTGGATTGTGAAAAGGACCCACTTTGTTTGCACACAAAGGGTTTATACTTGTGATTTGATCCATCTGCTTCCACCTTTGTACCAGAAAAGATGAACAAAACCATCAAAGCAGCTCCCATCAATTTCACTAAAGGGTTAAAAGCTTTCCACCAAAGAACCAAATGGTTCTAAGCCATTCAAATAGTATTAGAATTACATGATGTTAGGCTGGTCGAAAAATAAATTTATTAGACTTTCAACTGGAGCCAATTTAATGATGTTCTTACATTGTTTTACACCCCAAAAAGCATAGGGCTGACACCATTTTCCCTCTCAAAGATTTAATCTACCGAGCATGGATTGAAGTTAAGTTGACACTTCTCATTTACAAAAATAAAAACAGATGGAAGGAAAAGGAAACATATTCAACATCATTGCATCAATCAATACATGGTAAACAAGGATTTCAAGTGATTAATGTCAAACAGTAAGCATGCCATCAATAGAACCATACCTATTACTTCCATCTAGAGCAGAAGCCGCCATGGCATGCCTCATATCAGAACCAGTTTGCAATGATTGAGCTTTCAACATTTACTGCTGTCGAGCCAATGATGCCTGGTAATAGTTGTACGAAGAATTAGATAGATGGCTAACCATAATCAGATGCAAACTTAGGAGACTCTCCCAGAGCTGAACCATAATCAGCATGACCAATCTGTAGAAGCACACATGCTAATTAGAAACATCAAAATGCAGCATATATAGTCATACTACAAAAATAAATATAGTCAATCCTCCTGAAATAGAATCCTCACCTGCAAATGATCTACATACTAAAAACAAATACCATTTTAACCAACAAGCTAGCTTAAATCCTACCATAGCATACCCATACAATAAAGGTGAAAGTGAAAAACCCTGTTCTCACATAACCAAGACCCAAACCAAAAGAGGTTCTATTTTGATATCACAAAGACTTAGACCTTACTTCTGCTCAATAAAACCAATATTTTATATCTATTTAAGCTTTGTTTGGATGCACAACCGAATCAAATTGCAAACATTTTAAAAAAAAAAAAAATAGTAGCAAAAGTACAAGCAGGAGATTTTTACAGAACCCAAAATAATGTTTGCAAACTGTCCAGCCATTCTTCATAATACAGACTTACTGACTTTGCCAGACAGTCAGCACTCTCATTAGCCATCATGTACATGTGGATGGCAGACTACCTATCCAATCTTCTTAGGAGCTGCCTCACATTCTCAGTAGAATGAGAACCTTTCATGGGTGCTTTCCTTGTTTTCGGAGAGCATCAATAATTAGTTTAAAATTGCCTTCAATGTCCAAGCTTTGAATGTTTAACTTACATTCCAGTTAACTCAATACTATAGGGCGAAAGTCGTGGTTGTAGCATTGCTCTGAAAGCTGCTATGATGTCTCCAGGGTCACTTCTGATAATACACCCCAGCACTGTTGGGGTTGTTTGTGACAAAGAGAGAGCCATTGAAGTTTAACTTATGTAAACAGAATTTAGGAGGAATCCATTTGATGGAGGCAATTCTCTGGTGCAGGATACCTGTCAGCCCTGGGTTCCATTCTTTTAGAATGATGGCTTCAGATACCAAATAGGCAAGTTTTGGTTTTATGTTATTGTTGAATTTAGAAGTTGGAAATGATTTTTTTTATTTTTTATTTTTGCTAATTTGGCCAAATAAAGAGCAAGATTGCCTGAATATTTTTTGGTATCTTTCAATCTAAACACACCAAATGGTGTAAGAAAAAAATGGCCTTCCAAATAGTGCTCGAGGTCCTGCGGCTCTATATGCATTTAGTCAATTGGGAAAAGGCCTCAACAGGCAGAGTTGGAGTTGGGATTCGTGCACCAAATATATTGGAAATAAGGCCACTGCTGGCTTGCAAAGGAGCAGGTAAAGAAAATGTGAGAATGAACTTGTTAATTGTTAGTTTCTCTACCCCTATGGTTTTTAATTTTTATTTTATTGGGTGAATCAGATTTTGTTGCCCTATAGTTGATACTTCTTGATTCATCCTCCTTACCGGTTAGTTGTAAATCAACATTTTCTCTCTTTAGAAGCATATTAGAGTTTGTTGAGGAGAGTTTAGTTGCTGTTTTGAATAAGAAAAGTTAGAAGGCAGTTATAAACAGAATTTGGGATCCATAGATGGCACGAACAGTTCTTTGAGCAATGCACTTATCAGCCACATGTTTGGGATCCATCTGCAGATTATCCACCTGATAGGCCCAAACCATACCTATGGGCCGCCAACCAATCTGATCAGTCTGATTGTGTACATGTTCAGGGCCATCTTGTGTAGAGATTATCACTATTCTAGGGAATTCAAGTACAATGAATACTTAGTTTTTTTTTTTCCTGAATAAACTGTTCCATTCTTGTTGGTGTATGCCGCATGTGTGCAATGATATGGAAGCAGGACAACTCCTATGTCTCTAGAGGCAAGTGGATCTTTGCATTCTAATACTCTATTCATGATCGATAATTTACAGCCAACTACAAGCTTCATGTTGGGTGCATACACGGAAATACTCAAATCTTATGCAGACACAGCAATACTTATACTTATGCAGACACAGCAATACACCTCTAGAATCTCTAGAAACTTCTCAACCTGAAACAAAGGGTAAAAAGCAAGGAAAAAAAGACAATTAAAAAAAAAAAAACACTGTTGAATTTCCTGTATTCACCACCACCAGTGGCTTGAATACTTTTGATTATACACACTCGAAGATATTCTCAATATTCAATTTAAGTCTTTTCAAAAACACAAGTGCATACCATGGAAAAATACCATGTAAATCTACTAATATCAATGAAATGTATGTAATAGCGAAACCAAGTACATCCCCAGGTATCAGAAACTATCAATTCCAAAAAAAAATTTGCCTGCGAATACATTATAAAAAAGAAGCTTAAGACTTCTGCCCATCTAAGAGGAGGAACAAGAGTTCACAGATTTATCAATGGAGACGGGAAGTTGAAAGTGAGAAAGCTGATGATGAACATTGGATGATAAGCACCAGAAATTTGCAGTTGCCTCGAGATATAAATCTCCTTTACTCAAGCTACTCGGAAGAAATCTCCTGTATCGATGTACCTTTGCAAAGAAAGCATAAAGTGAATACGAATTGGCTAGATCCTGACTTGGATGTGAAATGCATCTGTATGCATGTGAAGGTGGTTTCTGTACACTTAGCCAACCAAATTATTTCTCAAATCTGAACACTCCAAAGAAAGTGATTGCTATGCATATGAGCCATGTCTATATGGCAGTGGTAAGAACATAAACAGTTCAAATCAATCTAAGACAATGATTTGGAAAAAACATAGATACTCTAGCAGAGTGTCATCGATTATAACGAGGCACTTAAAAAAAAATCTAATGTTTCTATTTCAACAAACAAGTGTCTTAGAATTGGCGTTTAGGATTATTGGACCAATCTAACTTATACATGTGGGCATGTGGGGATGTATTACAACATGATACACGTGTGGCATCTGAGCTTTCCATTAGCTATGACCAGGGCAAACAGTAGGGCTCCTCGCTCCCGTTGACTAATGAAAACGTGACTGAAGTGATACAGTGGTGGGCGGGTTGTGTTCCAAACAGCCAATGATGTATGGTTGAAAATAAAACTAGCCTACAGTCCTAATTCAGCAAACGAGTCTCCACTAATCAGAGGTCGGAATCATCATTCAGCCAAATTGACCTTGGGGCTGACGACCCAGCGACATAAAAGTGGTCAATGCACTTTTACTGTTTAATTTGAGTTAATGAATGATGCATGCTTGATTTCTGAGTACCCACGTATCACCATCACACTCTCTCAGACTATCAAATGCTGCCATTGAAACAAACATACCACGGTCAGCATTCAATACACCCATGCCGCCCCCCTGGGTGAGATGGACCAACCAATTCTTGCATATGGTCATCTTTATGGTGGGGCACCTTATCTGTATACCTTGTGAGTAGACAGGGTAGTAATTTGAGAAAAACTCGGTTACTCTGGCAGATAGTGGCGGTTGATACACAGGCACTAAGAAACTGCCATTGCTACTACCATAGCATGATAATCCTCTTGATCTTTGGACTATGGCCCATCCACATGATGGCCTTTATCACTTTGCAAAGTACCATTTGAACGGGTTTCGGTGTGCACTTCATGCAAATCAATGAAACCTACATCATAACAGGATTCTTTTCAACTTACAAGCTGTGTTAGGATGCGCAAGTCAATGGAATTGCAATCAACAATAATATAGTAATGTGAGTGTAATAGATGGCAAATACAGCAGAGTAAGACTAAATTCTTTCATTAAATTAGCTATGGACATGAGGATAATGTAATTAATATCATTTAGAAAGAAACTGTAATAGATGGCGAATACAGCAGAGTATTACATTCCAAAACTTTTTAAATGTGTGTATGGTAGAGACAGACGGGACACATGAAACCCAAATCAATTGCACGAATACAGCAGAGTTCTTGACAATACAGCAAGTCTGGGCCATTTGGCATTTAATCGAGCATGTAAGGTGCCAAAGCATAACATAGCCAGTTTTTTTTTTTTTTTAAAAGATTGATGAAAACCTCACAGATTCAATCATTTGCACCTCGTTTTATAACCTACAGTCATAGTCAAAATCAGAAAAAAAAATAAAAATCGATGTAACAGATGGTTGACAGATATATACAGAGAGACGACCTGCAGATCTTCGGGGAGATATTCGTGCTTTATGGAGAGATCCATTGAATGCTTGAGATGCAAGTGGCTAAGGCTTCCTTGATGTCCATATCATACATCGGATTGCAGAGATCCTCGTATCTCTTCCTTAGACATGTTAAAAGAGAGATAGAGATTAAAAACCCCTGAGAGAGAGAGAGAGAAACCCTAGAGGAGTAGAGGTGGATTGAGAGAGGGGAAACAAAGAGAGCTGGTCGATTGAGAGAGGGAAAAGGGGAAATAGAGAGAGAGGGTCGATTGAGAAAGGGATAGTAGAGGTGGAGATTTTCGGGCTGTCGCTGCATCTAAAGGGGGAGAGAGAGAGAGAGAGAGAGAGAGAGAGAGAGAGCGTCAGGGGCGGTGAGAGGGAGAGAGTCGGGAGAGGGGAGAATAGGAGGGTTAGGACTTTTCGGAGGGTATTTATACCTGATCGTTAACCGACGCCCAATCTCAGTTAGCGCTGGTAGAGAAGCAACACACGGTGTCGGCTATGCCGACTTTTGTTGTAGTGTTAGATGGAAGTGGCCAGGTTGTTTGGAGAAGTTAATCTCAACATTAAGTGTATGCCCAACTTGCCAAGAGAAGTTCATTTACACCTGATGATAGGATAGGTCTGTAAAATCAGGCGGCCTTAGAGATGCCGCAAGAAAACCTGGAAGGGTGTTCTTTCCAAATGCGATCATTGCTTTCATCAGCAAACCCCCTTCAGGAGGGCATATTTGGCAGGTTGTTTCGTTGTCTGAACTAGTCTTGGACCAAGCTTCTTCTGCGTCGGAACCTCGGCTGGAATCAATCATGCACTTGGGAGTCCCATTCAAGCCATAGCTTGTCTATCTCATAATCTTTCAGATAGTAAGATCAATATTACAGGACACCACCGAGTTGATATCCATACATCAAAATCTGGGGAGGATCTATCCTTTCTGTTCTGCAACTCTGTACTACATTTGGAAATACAGTTGGCAGATCCCGATCCCGACTGTCCAACTGGTGAGCCCTACCAATGACGACCCATGGTAAAAAAGTTGGATCAACTAATACTAGCATCTGATTAATAGAGTTGCCCCATTTTGATTTTCGTTTCACTGAGCCAATAAGATCGACCAATCAACAGCTTGGGTATTCCATTGTAGGGCCCACCAGATGGATTGTCCAGATTCACCAAGTATTCAACTACGTGGACTATTGAGTGTTGGTCAGAGTTGGATTCGATCATATGTGAGTTTCAGGACAGCATAAGCATGAATTGATTAGTAAAAGCAGTGGTGTTTGCACTCAAATGCCCCGGAGACTGATGTATTAGAATGATATCACCTGATCACCCTTCTTTTTGTCTTTTTTCTTTTTTTAGAAAAAGAGGAAAACACAGCATTTTTGTGGTTAGATCCTATCAGGTGATGTAGATGACTATGGGATTGACATCTTTTTCAATGTAAAGGAGTGAATACTATTATCCATCTCTACAAAGCTATGCCCGGGCAACTTGTTCAACCGTCTTTCCTTCATCAAACCCCTCACCTTGGCAGCCTCATTCCACCTGCCATCTGAAGCATACAAGTTTGATATAAGCACGTAGTATCCTGCACTATCAGGCTGCAATTGAAGCATCCTCTTCATGGCCACCTCTCCCAGCTCCAACCTCATATGGAGTCTGCAACCATGGAGAAAAGCTCCCCATACACTAGCATCTGCTGGTATCGGCATCTTCTCTATAAACTCTAGTGCATCTTCAAGCTTGCCAGCCCGAGCTAACAGATCTACCATACAAACATAATGTTTCATGGAAGGAATGACATGGTATTCTTGGCCCATAGCATCGAAATACTTCAATCCCTCCCCAACCATCCCCGTGTGGCTACAAGAGGATAGAATGCTTGTGAAGATTATATCATTGGGCTGCAATTCCTCTTTTAACATATCAGAAAAGAGTGCAAGAGAGTTGTTAGTGTCTCCATGCATGCCATACCCACCCATCATTGCACTCCATGCCACTGTATTCTTCTCATCCATATGATCAAAGACACAGCGAGCTAATACTGCATCCCCACATTTAGCATACAAATTTAGAAGGGCAGTGCCAACATAGATGTTTGATAAAAAGCCATTCTTCTCTGTGAAAGCATGTAATGAACTACCAACCTGTAGAGCTCCTAAACAAGCACAAGCCGAGAGGGCACTAACCATGGTGACTGCATCAGGCAAGAAATTATCCGACCTCATCTGATGAAACAATGACAAAGCTTCATAACTCAACCCATTTTGAGAGTAACCACATATCATCGCATTCCACGCGATAACATCCTTGTGCAAAATCCTTTCAAATATATTAAAAGCATCTCCAAGCATTCCACACTTCGCATACATATCTACAAGAGCATTCCTCACTGTAGCCTCCTCTTCCAATCCAAGTTTAATCCCAAGCATATGAACCAATCCACCCAAATTCAAATTGCACGACTGGGCACAGGCTGAAAGAACACTCCCTACCGTAACTGAATTGGGCACAAGACATGCCCACTTCTTGTCTGTAAACAGATTCAAGGCCTCGACAGGATAGTTTCTATGCGTGTACCCCACAATCATGGCAGTCCATGAGACAAGATCGATGGTAGGCAGCTCATCAAATACCAAGCGAGCATCAGCAACTGTTCCACACTTGACATACACATCAAGCAGTGCAGTTACTACAAAGGAGTTCAATTCTATACCCTTCTTGATCATATAACCATGGACCCATTTTCCCTGATGCAAAGCATGCAGCTTTGAGCATGCTGTAAGCAAGCTACCAATCGTGAACTGGTTAGGCTCGGTTTCTGCCAGTATCATTTGATTGAACAGAGCCAACCCATATTCCATGCAATCATTCTGCACGTACCCAACGATCATGGAAGTCCAAGAGACCACATTTCTCTCAGAAATTTCGTCGAACACTTGGCGTGAGGATCTGACCATCCCACATTTGGCATACATATCGATCAGACCAGTAAGTACAAAACTGTCAGGGCTCCCCACTTTAACAATCTGGCAATGGAGCTTCATCCCATGGTCGGAATCACGCAGATGGGTGCACGCCTTCAACATGATTGAGGAAATAACATTATCATGTTCTTTAAGGCATTGCTTCATACGGTCGTAGAATTGGATGAGTTCCGAATAGGAATCGTTAAGGAAATACCATCTGACCATTACTTTCCAAGAATAGAGATCTGGGTTGATAATCCGGTCGAAGATGGACCGTGCCTGATCGACGTTGCCAAAGAAGCCATAGAGGCTGACGAGTTTGGTTTGGCAGAGGAGGTTGTTAGTGAGGCCATGAACAATGAGCTGGGCATGGATTCTCTTGAGAGAGGCAATATTGTTGCAGAAGCCTAAGAGGAAAAGGCATGGGTCTGAGTAGATGGCATGGATGGAATCTACGGTACTTCCAAACTCAACCAAGGAATACGGACGGTGGTGATGAGAATTGGTGATGAGATGTGGGGTGTTGAATTGATGATGGAAGTTGGGAAGAGAATGCAAGTGCTGTTTCTTTGGGGTAGATGGAGATTGGATGTGAAGGAGACGCTTTTGCAACAACGGATGGATGATTTTCATACTTTACTTTACCCTCCTATTTTGGATCTGGACACTGCCAAGGGCTCTTACCTGCCAATTCGATCAGGTGTGTACATATATGCACTGAACAACGGAAGCGGATTGCGTACTGAGTAACTCAGTTCGGTAAGCGTACTGAGTAAACTCTGTGAGGTCCACCATGATTTATATATTTTATCTAATCCGTCCATCCATTTTAATAGATAATTATATGGCTTGATCCCAAAAATGAGATATATCCAATTCTCAAGTAGACCTCACCAAGGGAAACAGTGTGAATTGAAATTCTACCGTTGAAAATTTCTTGCGGTCCACAGAATTTTTGGATCAAGCTGATATTTGTGTTTTCCCTTCATCCATATCTGTGTAATCTTATGAAAAGGTTGGATGACAAATAAAAATTACTGTAGGCCCTAGCATGGTTTCAACGGTGGAAGTCATTATTCACATTGTTTCCTTTAGTGTGGTCCACTTGAGCTTTAGGAATACTTATATTTTATAATCAACCACTAAAATGATCTGGAAAACCGGATGGACGGCGTGGATAACTCACATACATTCGTAGTAGGCCCAACTGAGTTTACTCAGTACGATAAAAGCGTACTGAGTAACTCAGTACCCAATCCTATTCCCTGAACAACCCGACCTGCGTACATACATACAGATTCTCACAATCCAGATCGTAAATGGAAGGTGAGCGGAAAATCGGGGCGATAGGATGATTTTGGTGAAATCGGCTCAATACGCTTTTATCGTACTGAGTAAACTCAGTTGGGCCTGCTATGAATGCATTTTGGATATCCACGCCGTCCATCCGTTTTTTCAGATCATTTTAGTGGTTGATTCCAAATATAAATGTTCCCAAAGGTTAAGTGTACCAACCCAAAGGAAACAGTGGGAATAATGACTTCCACCGTTGAAACCTTGCTAGGATCTAAAGTGACGTTTATTTGTCATCCAACCTGTTCATAAGATCACAAGGACATGGATGAAGTGAAAACGCAATATCAGCTTGACCCAAGAAATTTTCAGGGGTAGAATTTCAATTCACACTGTTTCCAGTGGTGAGATCCACTTGAGATTTAGATATATTTCATTTTTGAAATCAGGCACTCAAAATATCTGTTAAAAAGAATGGACGGAGTAGATAAAATATTTAAATCATGGTGGACCCAGAGAGTTTACTCAGTACGCAATCCGGTTCCAATTTTGGTTTTCCGTTTGTTTATTTTTTATTATCTATTTTTATTTTTATTTTATTTTATTTTATTTTATTTTTATTTTTATTTTTTGCGGTTCAAACATCGAACAATGTAATGCCACTATTATTTAGTCCAAATTCTTGGAAATGGACGATCTATACCTAACATATCTAATCTAAATACCCTTTTTCCAACAGGGATAACAATTTTGAAATTATTTTTTTTAAAAAAAAAAAAAAACCGTTTGGCACCATGACGCGGACTAGCGCGTATTCCACCCGCCAGCAGCGAGTGGGATACCGAAGTGACATCACCATATTTTTTTAGCCCCAACATGATGTATGTGTTATATCCACACCATCCATCCGTTCGGAAAGATCATTTAATGGCATTATACAAAGAATGAGGCATATCCAAACTTCAAGTGGACCCCACCACAGAAATCAGTAAAAACAATGACGCCCACCATTGAAACCTTCCTAAGGCTTACCATGATTTTTATTTGAGATCAAACCTGTTTATAAGTTAACTCAGATATGGAATAAGGGAAAACACAACTATCAGCTTGAAAAAAAAACTTCTATGGGCTAAAGAAGTTTTTAATGGTGGGGTTATCATTAGTCCGCTTCCTTACAATCTCAACTGGCTGGTAAAAATATACCTGAAATATCCCAATATCACTGGAGATGAATCTCAGACAACACCCTGATGTAGGGAGATCATATAATAAAATGTTCCGTGGGGTTCGATATGACGTATTTGCAATATCCACTCTGTTCATCCATTGGGCTAGCATGTGTACTTATATTAATCAAAATTAAAACTCAAGTGGGCCACACAATAGAAAATGGTGGGGATTGAATGCCCACCAATAAACATCATGGAGGTCCATTTGGATACTTATGCACCATCTAACCCATTAAAAAGGAGATTGCCACTAAGATGAACATGATGCATAACTTATGTGAGCCTTAAAAAGGTTGTAACCACACATTTATACTTATTGTTTAGTACGGTGCGGTGCATTGCTTTGGCATGCAAAAAGGCCAAACTTGGGCTAACCGACTGTAGAGTGGGAGAGATATGCATAAGATCCACCCTGTTTATCAGGTGTGTGGTTATATTTTCACCAAGGTTTTTTAAAAATCAATCCAAGCCAAGACATAGGTGGGCCACACCACATGGAGTAATGTAAAATCATGCTTAAAACCTCTAAATTCACGTGGCATAGACACCATGAGTCTTGTAATGCCACAGGGTATATGTTCAATCGAGATGCACTAGGGTGGGCCACGCTATAAGAAACAATTGAGATGAAACTCGCTTCATTAGTTTTGTGTAGGATGTACGCATTGGTATTCCTATATGATCCAATCCATTCATCTAATATACCTCGTCGGAACGAAAGAATTAACCAAAAATCACAGTAACTCAAAACACACTTTGGGCCTTACCATGTGAATTTAAAGGTTTTAGGTAAAAAATTTGTTAAGTGGCCCACTTAAGAGTAGAATCATCATGAGCTTTCAGATCAAGGTCCAACAAGGGGTGATATCCGCAATGGACAATGTGGATTCCATGCACCTTAAGGCCCGTTTGGCCGGTCGGATTGGAAGGGATTGGATGGTATTGGAAGGGATTGGAAGTTAAATCCCGGGATTGGCCGGGCATGCCTAATAGAGTCGGTGATCTGATCCCAGTCCCATGGATCTTAAGACATCCACTGACAACACCATCATTACCTTTAAATCCCATCCAATCTACCCTAATCCGTTCAAACTTGCTTGGGATGTGTTTGGTTCGAAGGATTGGAAGGGATGAGAAGGTGCCAAACAGACTGGATATAGCAATACAGGTATATATCAATGCCATGGATCTTAAGACGATCCACTGACAACACCATCATTACCTAGAAATCCATGCCATCCACCTTACTACCATTCAATCCTTTCCAATCCACTCAGCTAACGGGCCCTTAAGTAGTTTCTCTTATAACACGGAAAGTAGCCTTAATAAGTACGGTTTTATATATATATATATATATATATATATATATATATATATATATATATATATATATATATATATATATATTGTTGTATTTGTTTTAAAATAATATTAAAAATTTGAATTTTCAAATTTCGGTGTTTTCCCTCCACATTTAAATTTTGGTGTTTTTGAGGTGTTGGTTTTGTCCCACATCGAATTTGACAAGAGAAATTCTCTTGTTTATATGATAGACTTTTTGCCTAGGGCTTGAGCCCCTTTCAGGGGGCATGTGAATTTGGTCCTGTGGGGGGGCTATGCCAATAGCTCTAATCTATGCCATTAACCACACACGCGCGCGCGCGCGCCGAGCCGAGCCGAGCCGAGTCCGAGTCCGTGTCCGCGTCCGCGTGCGCGACGGGACGGGACGGGACTGGCTGGGTTGGGCGCGGGCGCGGGTGCGGGTGCGGGTGCAGTGTAAGTGTACTCGCGTGGGTGTGTGTGTATGGGTACTCGCAGGACTGTATGTGCGAGAGTGTACTCGCACTTGCGCCTTTTCGTTTTTAAACCAGAGAGATGCTTCCCTTCCGGTTGGTCGCCCCTGTTGGGTTTAAACCCAACGGACCTAACCTTTTGTAAAGGGTGCTTATGCACCATTTCGAAGTCTATATAAAGACTTCCGATTCCAGTTTCAACATACGAAAAATTTCCTGCCTTATAAAACTCTCTCTGATACGGTTTTGTTACTGAGTTCATTGCTGAGTCAACTCAGCACTTTCGGATTAAACTGCAAGTGGTTCGAGCCCGTGTACAGTGAGTGCACCGCTGGGACCGGGTCATAGTCGTTGTATCCTGGAGGTCGATTGCTCTGGAAACCTGTTGCACTTGGGACGCTGTCCAAGGGGAGCAAATTCGATTTCAAGCCAAGTGACTCAGTCACGCCTCGACTCAATTCAATAAGTTTTTCTTTCTCTAAATTTATTTTCCTTTTTTGGTTCTCGATTTTAATAGTCTATTTAATTCAACATTTTATCCAACATATATATATATATATATAGGAAAAGGTGCTATGCGCTTGACCTCACGATAAGCTCCCGTGAGGTCGAGCTGCGTGGGCCCCACCGTGATGCGTGTCGACCATCAACACCGTGCATTTGATGGATCCCCTTTAAATTATGGGATATCCCAAAAATTAGTCGTATATGGAACTCAGATGGGTCATACCATCTAAAATCATGTGAAGACACCGTTAAAATATATAAAAGCACTTGGTGGGGCCCATCTGAAATTTGTATGCATCTGAAACTTGGTCTGAACCCTCATATAAGTGGGACACACATAATGTAAGCCCCGTCTCCTAGACCGTACCATTCCATAGGCTTCCACGGTCTTCCCAGTCAAATTCCGGCAACCTTCGACCCTTAACTGGCATTTGCGTGCGACCCTAATTCACACGCCGTTAACCCGAGTCGACTCAACCCGAGACTTGTACCCTAGCAACCGCGCCATCGCCGTTGTTCCGATGTCGTGACTCGAGCTCCGATCTGATACCCAGGTCAGGAGATGTGGGCCCACGTTCGATGTGAGGAAAACACCGCGCATACGAATTTCGAGAGAATTTCTACGACTTGTCACAACAATCAATCAATCCCATCATGTCAAGTACACATCACCTTTCACCCATCCCTAAGCAACCCCAAAGTTAAAAAGTTCTGACATAAGCCATACTTTTCTTGCAGTAAGCAACCTCAAAGTCAAAAGTTTCTTACACACCCATCACTCACCACATCCATCACCCATCTTTCTCTCTCTCTCTTTACAACCCTCTCTCTCATTCTCATTTCCCAAACTCACTTTCCTAAGCAAGAGAGAACATCACACGTCCAAAGCTCTTCCCAAATCTCCATTAGAGATTTTGTATGTGGCCCACTTCCTATCCTCTCATCTCTCATCTCAACCATTCAAACTCCATCTTCTCCGTTGGAATTGAAGCTAAGGAGCAAAGGAAGTTAAGGGAGCAAGAAGAAAGCGGTGAGTGATCTTAGATTTTTTTTTTCATTTTTTTTTTTTGAAATTTATTTAAGGGTCCATATATGTGGGACCCATCTTGATGTATATTTGTATGTAAGAGGGGCCCATAGTGGTGGGACCCCACCATCCTCTCTCTCTCTCTCTCCCTCTCTCTCTCTTGTGTATGATGGCTTGTGGCCTACCTTGATGCGTAAGATCATCTACCCTGTCCACCCATCCAAAATGGTGTGGCCCACCTTGATCATGCCGTTTAATCGGCGTCATTCACCCGTTTTATCTAGGTCATCCAGTGAGCTTAGAGGATAAGAACCACAAATATTAAGATTAAGTGGTGTTGAGGGTCAAATATTGCATATCAGACCTCATTTATTTCCTGGATTTACAAGCATAATACTGTTTAATGGCCCGTTTTATCGTGTTTATGTTGCAAGGTGATTTTACGAGCATGAACTGTAAAAAGGTATTAAAAGCATGGATTTAACGCTCAAGATTCACCAGAGCAAGGGACGGACCCCAGGGGACTGAGATCGACGGAATTACACACCAGAAATCTACAAAAATGGAGAAACTGAAACTCAAGTGGCCTGAAGGACGTCCAAAATGCAAGATCACAGGGTTCCCGCCATCCGATTGTCTCGAAACTTCATACATGAGATGGGGACCATAAATTAACCGTACATATTAAATTTAAGTCATTGAAGATCTTAGAAAGTGGGCCAATGGACAGATCAGCCCATTATCTTCAATTTGGGGCCCACCTGATGTCTGAAACTGCCTCAATTTTAGTCCCAACAGTTTAAATAATATGAGAGACAGGATGGACGGATTAGATTTCTCAAAATCATCAAAATGGGCCCTGTACATGCAGCGTGTACATCATATACATGCACGTCCGCAGTGCACAAGAGCCACTGACGCACTGACCAGCGACCGCCCCGACCGACTTAAGAAAAAACGGAAATTTCCATTTTCCACTGCAGCGAACGGACGGCTCTGGTCTGTTTTTCGGACGATTATGGGCCCCACACATGCCCTTTACGTCTGATCCACACCGTCCATCTTGTAAAGAGCATCAAATACTACAAAACCATGCTGATATTTCACATCCATGCATACACATGTGTGCGGTACAGAAATCACAAAAGGACTGCCTTGAGACGTTCAAAATTGATTTTATTATAATTTCTTCTCTGGGCCACGTCAATGGACGTTCAAAACCACCCATTTTTTACTGAAATTTCGTCCTGAATCCAATGGATGAGGTGGATTTTTCCGAAAATGCTTCTGTGGGGCCCACCGATCACAAAAGCGAAATGGTGCGAAAGGTTTCGCACATCTGCGAAAATCGGCTTTTCCAGGCGGTTGTGGCCCACCGTCTTTGATCATATGGCAGATCTGAACCGTTTATCATGTATAGGACCCAAGAAAGTCCTAAGAGACGGTGTTTCTTTGAAATTTAAGCGAGGAAAGTGGCAATTTTTGAAGCCCCAAACTTGGCTGCAAAAAAGCTTTCGCTGGGCGTGCGATAGCTTTCCAAATCCGATTCAAATCCTATTTTCACCACTCCAGCAGCTATATAAGGAGGTTTTGGACGTGGAGAGCATTCATTCAGACCTGGGGAGGAAGATCCAAATCTTGGTTGGGTTGGAACGTCAGGAGAAAGAGAGAGAGAGAAGAGCTTTGGTTTTTTTCTTTCCCTTTTCTTTTCCTTTTCTTTTTCTCTTTATTTATTTGGATCTAGCCCGCATCATGTCCGGCTAAACCTCTTAGCTAGGGCTAAGAGGTGAAGCTTGTAGTGAGATAGGAGATTTTTATGTATGGTTTCAATTTAATTTTAATTCATGAATTGATTTGATTTTAGTTGATTATTATGGGAATATTTTTAGCTCTTAATGGTCTGTTGTGACTGAAATTACAATGGGTCTGCAATGGCTTTGAGCATGTCTCTTCTCTTTTATGTTTATGACGTTAGAGAGCCCTGTTGTTTACCATAGTCTCCTGGGCATGGTTGGATGACGGTACTCTTCCTAACCTCCATACATGTGATTCGTTGGTAATTAGTTTAATTCTGTTGTTTGCCATAGTCTCTTGGGCATGGTTTGGTGATGGAATCCATTCTAATTCATATACCTTTCATCTCTTTGAAAACTAGATCAACGACAGTTCAGTAAATTTCATAATTCTTGAAGCAGGCATAAGATCTCCCTGATCTCTACAAGTGGATCCTCTGAATCCCTAGTTACCCTTCTCTGATATTTCCTTAGTTTTAGATTAATTAACCTACAATTATTTCACAATTGCTACTTGATTTAAAATCCATCTTATTCTAGTTCAAATCCTGCTTAATTTTAGATTACGTACAGTTTTAGTCCCTTGGGATTCGACCTCGGTCTTACCGAGTTATTACTACATCACAACCCTGCACTTGGGGAGTGAACAAGTGGGCCACGTCTATGTGGAACCCACCTTGATTTGTACGTGAACACAGTTCGTCCAGCGGCCCTGGACGTTGGACGTGTTCACTGGAGTGTAAGCCGACAGTGAGGTGTACTCATGGCAGGCATTTGAATTTTTTTTTTAGCTTTTGGGTGGGCCACTTGTACAAGCCCCACCCTGATGTACGGATTCAATCCATGCCATTCATCCTTTTTCCTAACTCATTTTAGGCGTTGAGCCGAAAAATGAAGCTGATCTGTTAATCAGGCGGTCCATACCATAGAAAACTGTGTTTCCTACCATTCAAGGTTATTAGGACTCACCTTTCTGTTTCTACACGCCAAACATGCCGAATATTGGACTTGTTTAGTGTGTTTTGAGTCCTATAATCCAATGGACGGAGTGAATTCTCAAGACGCGGGCCCCACAGGTGAAATACCTTAGGAAAACAATATATATATATATATATATATATATATATATATATATATATATATATATATATATATATATATATATATATATATATATATATATGCAGTAGGCGCTACTGCTGTCAGCGCGCGCAGGCCTACTACGCTGACGAACATGCGGACGGGAGGGACCCACGATCCCAGCCGTGGGCCCCACCATGATGTGTTTTGGTCATCCACACTGTGCATTAGGTGGGCCACCTTTTGGCTGTGGGCCACCCCAAAAATCAGCCGTATACAACATTCAGGTGGCCCACGTCACAGTAAACAGTGGTGAATTGAACATCTGCCATTGAAACCCTTTTTTGGTGACGCAGAGGTTTTGGATCTTTATGAAATTTGTTTCCTTCTCATCAGGGTCTACGTGACCTCGTCAACAGATTAGGTGAGCCCCACGTGGGACCCAATGATGTATGTGTTTCCATCCACGCTGTCCACCCCCTTGAACGGTCACCCCACATGTGGGGCCTCCCTTAGATGTGTGCGATTGTCCAAGCCATCCAGGGCCTGAACGTTGAATGTTATTTAATATAATATTAATATATTATATTATATTATATTATGTTAATATATGATATAATATATTACATATTATATTATAATTTTACGTATAATTTCATGCATGAGCTGTTGAGGTTGGGCCGTACGTGGGACCCACCTCTGCCCCTTTTTGTGCAGTAAGCTGCACGTGCAGCAGCTATGGAGCTGCTCCTCTTGGGAGCAGCAAGCCCCAGGCCCTACATGATGTATGTGTCTTATCTACACCGTCCACGGTTTGGATGGTGGGGCCACCATGATGCATGTGTTGCATCCATACCGTCCAACCATTTATGAGATCATTCTTTTGGCATGAGAAAATGGGTGTAATCCAAAGTTCAAGTGGCCCCCACCATTTAAATGGGTGGACCGTGACATCTACTGTTCAAACTCCTAAGGGCCACAAGTAGTTTCCAATTAAGTTGATAATTATTTTTACTTCAAATATCTCCATGTTAACTTATGAATAGGTTGGATCTCAAATACTTAAGGGTGAGCCCAATTGATATACATTTGGGCCACTTGGTCGGCCCATTTAATTCGGCCCACTTGGTCAACCTATTCAATCGGCCTGATGCGATGTATGTAAGGCCCATGAGTGAGGCCCAATGTGATGTGTGTGTGGCCATTACATTGTGTATGGATTCCTTATGTAGCCAACCCTTAGGAGCAATGATGGTTAGATGTCCACATTGATGGGCAATGATGGTTAAATGTCCTTATTGTGACCTTCCCTTAGGCCTTGTTAGGCCTATTCTCTCCGTGGGTTAACCCAAATAAGTGGGCCTCATTTGCCATATGTGATTGATTGATTCTGATTTTCGATTCTGATTATGAGTATATGACAATATAACATCATGATATATGTCCATACGCATCATCTGCATACTTGTGATGAGTGAGTGATTGATCATAGCACATGCCTCCCGGTAGATTATTTATGGGCTCCCTGATAGGAGGAGTTGCCCTACATGAGCGCACGATACGTGTAGGATTGCTGCATGACTAGGTAGTGTGATTCATGCATTCACATTGTGTGATATGGTACTGTACGCCCTAGCGACAACAGGGCCGTAGCCTCCACAGGTGTATTGTGTTGCCAGGATTGGATATCGAAAATCTTGTTCTACATGAGGTGCTATAAATATCCCTGGGTGAAAGTCCCTAAACCCTTATGGTACCAGGAGGTTGCTCCAATGTCTAGACTGAGTGGGTACATGAGTGTCGAGTGCCGATTACCAGATGACCGTGCTTTCCACTGTATCGTGGTCGGTTGAAAGGGGGTGCGGCCTTACCCGCCAGAGAGGAGGGGGCAAAGCTAGGCTGAGTTTGACCAGCTCGAGGAATGGGTCCCCTATCGACGAGCCGAGTCTGATATTGACAGGCGGATAGTGAGGTCTTTTCCAGTCACCTTATTGCGCGCGATGGGGCGACAATCTGGCTTGGAGTATACTAGACCCCGATGATATTCTAGATTTGATCTGTATTGATATGTGGACTTAGATGAGGATTCGTATGCTTGAGTTGCATCTTGCATCGCATGGACTTGGTATGACCGACATTATTCGTGCCTTACATCGCATTACCTTGGTACGACTAATAGTATCTATGGATTCATTTACATATTCCGCATTACTCTGATACTGCATAATTATATTATTACCTTGTGCACACACTTTCACCACCCTCTAAGCTTTCTATAAGCTTATGTACGACCATTGCGTGCAGGTGACGTTGGACCACAACAGCGCTAAGGCAGGAGCGTATAGCAGATCATCTTGGAGCTTTTTGTCCATTATTATTGTATTTCCTTTTATGCTCATTGTACTTGTAAAGTTTTTTATGATAGTGAAAATGTAATGGAGTTTTTGGTTGTTGTTTGTGAGTTATGTCTTTAGTTATGCTTATTACAAATCAAATTGATGTTGAAAATCCTCCTCATAGCATCTCAAGATCGGAACCTGACGAATGGGCGCTGAGAGCCGAGAATGGGGTTTTACAGAGGCTGTCAGCGCCAGATTTGGCGCTCAAAAATTTTGTGATCCCGATTTTCAAGTTTGGGGCGTGACACATAATAGATGGGCTGGATTTGCAAACCACATCTCGGTGGGCCCAAAAAATGATTATGAATGTTTTAATGGTGCACGGCCCCTCTCCACTTCTGTATGTGGTGTGGCTCACACAAGTCACGATTTGACTTGATTTTTGAGACCCAGGCCCATGATGGAATGGTGCATCTGACTGATGGGGTATATGTTCGAAACACATCACGGTGGGGTCCACACAGCTCGACCGCATGGGACGGACTCGTGAGGTCGAGCGCATAGTACCTTTTTCCATATATATATATATATATATAGAGAGAGAGAGAGAGAGAGAGAGAGAGAGAGAGAGAGAGAGAGAGAGAGAGATGCTCTCCTACGCACCTGCGCACGTGCGCACCTTTCCACACGTGTCATGGGTGTCAAATCCGAACGGTCCATAAGATGCAGAATCCCATGAAACCTTAGGGGGTAAATTTTCACTTTGATCTAATATTCTGGTGGGCTATAGTAAAGAGAAATTCAAATCAAGAGAAGAAACTGTTTGCATTTTTATGGCCCATCAAAGTTTTGGTTCAAAGTAAAAATTGGTACCAGGGAGTTTCATGAGGTTCTGCTTCATGTGGACCGTTCAGAATTTCGAGAATCATCAGATATGATGAGTTCTCAAAAAAGTTCGTAGGTAGTCTGCAAGTGAGCGTTTATATATATATATATATATATATATATATATATATATATATATATATATATATATATATATATATATATATTGTGAGTTCAACATTCCTTGCAATGAATTATAATGTTTTAAGAACAAATCCATTGAAAGCAAGTCATAGTTTCACAAGTAGTGAAAATCTTTTGAAATTTTAAGGGAGGGAAGGAGAGAGGGATGGAGAGAGAACTTGTTTTCTTTTACCTATTATAAAACTCAATTAGATTAGAAAAAGTCAAGTTGCATTAACCAAACATTTATTGGACTTCAAGTTATCGTCCACCGTAGTAGATAACCTCTAGCCTTTCAAGTCAATTCAACATCTAACCCTTTCAATATGTTGGCCCACCACGAAGATCACCTAATGCAAAAATCATCCACATCTACTCACAAGGTGAAAAACTAAAGACATTTTCATATACGTGCATGCATGCATAGATACATACATAAATACACACATACATATATATGAATGTGACTTGATCTACCGAGGTTGGTGAATCCCTGACAGTGGGGCCCGCCATGATATGTGTGCCTTACATCCACGCGGTCCATCCATTTTGACAACTCATTTTCATTATTGGATAATTGAATGAGTTTAATTCTTATTCAAAATACATAAAAGATAGCACCCATAATTTAGATAGTTTTACTTGATTTAGTTGTATTCAGTATAAACATTTGGTGAATGATATTGTGGTGAGTGGGAGTTGACTTGCTATGGATATTAAATCTCTTGAAAGTTCCACTCAAATGATGTTTTGTTAGTGTTGGGCACGCCCAAGTGTACCTGTGTAAGTCATGCTAGCAGGCCGTTTCTAAATAGCCCATTTACATGCATTCATATGTATGAAAGCCGAGCACATGTGCAGGATCCAAGCTGTTAACATGAGTATTTCAAAAACTCATACATAACTCGTTTGAAAAATACGAAAAAAAAAAAAAAACCAATGGAGTCCATGACAGATAATGGAATCGTAAGTCTTACAAAACTTGATAAAAGTTCATATTTTGAGTCCAAAATGGAGGCCAATATTTAATGATTTAGACAAATGACCTTATGCCTGATATAAGGATTGGGGATAGAATTAGGCATGGGACAACTCGACTCGGCAAACTTGACTCGATCAACTTGTTTAGATCTGACTTGATTCGATTTGAGTGGGTGAGTCGATCCGAATCGAGTTGATTTCGTCCCATCCGAACTCAAACCAAGTTGAGTTCGAGTTACCCAATAACTTGACTCAACTCGACCCAAGTCCGTATTGACTCGACTTGATCCGAAACTCGACTCGTACATATATGTTAAAAAAAAATTGTCAGATCTGAGATTCTAATAGAGAGGCTACAATTCCGACAAGTGATTCTAGGTCTTGAGTTGTGATTTCGGCCCATGGATACCAGTTGCAGCCGACCTGATTCGGTGCCGACAGGACCTGACTAAGTACATTTACAAGTGAGAGTTATAATTGTACTTGGTAAACCACTTAAAACTTGGTTGGAGTTTTATAACCCATATAATTGTTAAAATATTCAGGCCCACATGTGGATTGTTACATATTTTATTTTTGGGAAAACATGCAGAAGGCTGGACCAAAACTGCCAATACAGCATGTAGATGGTTGGGGTGGATGACCCGGTCCATGACCCATGACACGATATTTACACAAAGTTCCAATCCATGCAGCTCTCAGAGGTTATAGTGCTGTCCACTTCTACTAGCAAGTCCTGCATATATAGTCCATTTTCTCTCTATAAGTAAAACTAGAAATTAATGGAATAACTCGCACACTCTTTAAACATGGGTCCCGTCGGTTGAGCACGACCCGATTAAAACTAAATGGGTTGGGTCAGGTTAGACTCGGGTTCAATAAATTCTAAATGGGCCCAGCCGGCCACAATGTGAAGGGTAACGGCTTGGGCTTGGGCCATCTTTTTAAGCCCATTTAGAAAATGGATTAGGCTTTGTCTGTCCCCTACCTGACCCAACCTGTGGCCACCCTTACAAGTAAGTGGCCAATCTAATCCATATTGGCATTGGGCCATACCCAATTCCCATAAGGGCATGCATGAGTTGAACCATTGGCTAAAGTGCCGTTCACATAGAGCATTTTCTCTATTCAGCCTTTAAAGTTTTCATTTGAATATTTGTTACTACTATCAAGATCTACACTGACAACACTCTGTCTTGACTCATGCCAAAGGTTTCGCAGCAGCAATTGTGCCCTCCTACTCATTAAGACATGTCAATCGCCCAACATCTTATTAAATGGGTCTAGAAATTAAGCTAATGTCTCAACCTGAAGGAAACTATCAAAGTTCACGCCGGACTTGAACTGACATACTAAGTGGGTCTCATTCTTAGAACCATTAATAATATTAACGGTTCGGATATAAAAAACTTCTATCTTTTAATTTTATTTGCCTGTTCGAGTCTGGTTAGCCTGAGCTTGGCCCATGCACTCAATGGGTCTTTTCCAATCTTGATCTGCTTATGGGGCCATGGCCCTGAATAGGGGGTTCACTTAGTTAATGTTCGGGTCCGGCCCGGACGGCATGGCCCATCGGGCCCAGCCCAGCCCATTTGCCACCCTAGATTCATACTGTTTTAAAGCACCTCTTTCGACCGAATGCGAAAAATTGGAGAAAAGCCAAGTACAAGAAAGAAAAGTAAAAGACGGAAAAGGGCCTCTCTCTCTCAGATAATCCCCAAATCCTCGCCGTCGGTCTCCTTGACTCGCCGATTCTTTCATCTCCTTCGCCTTTCAATCCCTCGCCCCGGCTGTTCTCGTTTCCGCACCTCTATCTCCCAATCAACGGCTGCGATTAACTGCCGCTGAAAAAAACTCCCTTTCTCCTCCAACCTATGAAAAGGATTCTTCCTTTTCATTCGACTGAAGAAGAAGAGGAAGTAGAAGCAGCCCGGGTGGAGAAATCTGTAACCATTATGCATTTCTGGGGTTAAATCCCAAAAGGGTTATAGCGGAATCGTCCGTTGGATCGACTTGGTCAGAGCGAAACGGACGGCTCCGATCGCATGTAAGTATTCACTTGTCCACTGTTTTTTCTAGAATTGATTTTTTTTTTCCTTGATATAGTTCGTTGTTTTTGGGTCGATGCCCAATTCGTTATTGCATTTGGATTAGGTGTAGCTTTGGTTGATTTGTGGTTTTGGATAGAAATCTGATATATATTTTTGGATTATTTGGGATTAAGATCGGTGTGAATGTGGGTGATATGTGCGGTGACGTTCGAAATGGTGAATCTTTGGGTGATTGGATTGGGTTTTGTTTTGGTGGTTGACTGTGATGTTTGTTGCTGGTGTTGAGCAATTTGGGTTAGTTAGCCGTTTTAGCGTTCATTGATGGATCCAATGCTAATTCTTTTGGTGGTATTCGAGATTCAAGACCTTGATTTTATGCTTTTGGCTGAACAGCTCTGTTTGTCTTTGGGTACCTCCGATTCGTCTGACTCTGATTTGTTTCACCATGAGAGAGAGGGAGGGAGGGAGGGAGGGAGGGAGCATACTGAGAGTTCGGAAATGGGGAAATGGATTCTGGGAGTTTGGAAATGGGGAAATCGTCAGTAAGGTTGGGTTGGGATGAAATTTGTCTGAAGTTCTTGCCAAGCAAGTTGGGTGCTTCTCTATAGGACAGGGTTTGAAGACATTGGAGGGTCTTGGCCTCCTGGGAGGAGCAAAGGGCTCGCCACACATAGATAATTCATTCTTTTGAGTTTTTGGCAGTGTTTTAAATAGTGAATAGCGTGTAGCGTGGTGTTCACCCCTCTGAACTGTGAGGCGTAAGTTACATAGTGTGTGGCGTAAGCTACAAGTTACTTCCAGATTTTTAATAAAGTTTGCGCTTGGTTGCACCAATTTCATGATTATTACCAAATTAGATTGATTAATAATAAAATTTAACAAAATTTCATGATATTTGGTGCAACCAAACACAACCTAATGTGAAAGGAAAGGGCAATCATTAAGTATAAAAATAAAGAAAGAGCAACGAAAGTAATGTAATCCTTCAAAAAAGAAAAAAAAAAAAAGAAAAAGGAAAAAAAAGAGCAACCAAATTAATTTAATATTTTTACGTACATTATTTTTACTAAAAGCATTGAGAAGATTAACTAATTTTTATTGAAAATAGAAAAATAGCAAATCATTGGAAATATTAATTGATTTTAATGTTGTAGTGAAAAATAACTTGTAATGTGAGCTATGTAGTGTGTACAATAGCCTATAAAGTGTGTAGCGTATGCAAATTAGCATGTAGCGTAGGCTACACGCGATCTAAGCTATTTTCATGAGCTACATTGTGTTAAAACTAAGCTATGCTACGTAGTCTATGCTACACGCTGCATAACGTAGCTATTTAAAACACTAGTTTTTGGTAGGGGAGTAAGCAAACTGGTGTGGAAGCTTAGCCCATGGAATTTTGATTCAAAGTGCCTGTGTTTTCTTAAGAAAGTTCAATCATTGTCTATTTGTTTGTTTCCTTAGGATTCAATCACATTGGTTCCATCGTTAAATAAAAAATGTGTCGGTTCTTGCCAATTTTTTGGTGCAAGGAGTTTTTTCATGACTATATTCAAGAGTGTGCAGTGACTCATTCTGTAGGAAGAAAATGACCTTGCATTTGGCTTTAACTTTAATGGTTGACAGGTAAAGTTTCAAGACCGAGGTTCTAGTAGAATCCCAAGTATGAAGAAGGAATTTATCTGAACTTCCATTTGGCAAAGGAAAGAAGTGGAGTGGATATTGGAAGGGGACTTAGTGTTATTTATGGGTTGATGTTGTTGGCGAGGTTAAATGGCTAGGATGGGGGAGGGTTAAACTTAGAGGGTTAGTCAAGGATGTTTAAGACAACCATGTTGATTGAGGGTGATCTTGAGGAGTTAATGTGCAATTTTTCCATCTAATTCCGGGTCTAGGATTACGATGGTTAGAGTGGATAGCAAATGTGTATAATTGTCAATGGGAGGGAGGGTTTAGGACTTTCAGGTGAAGGGGCTAGGTATTGGGTTAGGGTAGAGTTTCCAACCTTCGATTGGGTAAAAGGGTTAACATGTGATTACTTCCACCAATTTGATTGATTTCATCCACAATGAGGATGATGCCAGGAGGAAGATGTGCTCCTTGTGAGAGGGTTCATGCCATACTATTGTGGATGTCCAACACCAGGGCTCCCTTTGTTTGCTCAAATATATCTTTTTTGAAGGGCTCGCTTTGATTGCTCAGGTTCTTACTAGTTCAAAATTGATATTGGATAGCTTCAAAGCCTGCCTTTCCAACTCTTTAGTTTCGAGAGCAGAATCAGTAGAGTTGTCTTATGGTGATACGCCCCGTGATTTAACTTGTCATAGGGAGGTAAAGGACTATTAATATGGGGGTAAGCTTTGCAAGGTGAAGTTATGAGACTCTTGTAGATGGGAATTTTTGGGGGGTTGTTTTGGTGCACTACCTCCTTATGAAATGGTAATTTGTCATGCTTTCAATTGTCATCATATTGTTATTGAAAATCTTTCCGATTCTTTCTTTCCACACTCCCTACATTAATGCTTGAGGGAGCATCATCCACAATATTTTTCCTTTAGGAGAAGCAGGCCTCTTAGACCCACAATGATAAAGTCCTTTGGGTTGTCCTGTTAAACCCAACCTATACTAAACATCTCCAAGAAGTGGAACCAAATCTCCCTCACAAAATAGTAGGCAGGGAGTAGGCGGTCAATGAATTTCTCATCCTCTAATGTAGGGCATTTTCACACCAGGCTCGAGTGGGTTGGCATGTGTGAAGCGGGGGCACACTCGTGGTGGGCGGTCTATGTGAGGTGGGCGGCTTGTGTGAGGTGGGACCCATGTGAAGTGGGGCCCACGATGGGGGTTGGGCTATGAGATAAAGGGATTGATTCACCATGCTCTATAAGTTCTTTTAAAGCAAGTGGTTAGTTGTCTTGCATCAAAAGTGGTATCAAAGCGGGAGGTCTCATATTTGACACTCCTCACCGGGGGTGATTAATGCAGGGGCATTTTCACACTGGGCTTGAGTGGGGTGGCTTGTGTGAAGCGATGGCACAATCGAGGTGGGTGGCTCGTTAAGGCAGGACCCATGTGAAGTGGCGCCCATGAGGGGGTTCGACCAAGGGCCTGACCTGGGCTATAAGATAAATTGATCGATTTGCCACGTTCTATAAGTTCAAGCTTTTAGAACAAGTGGTTAGTTGTCCTGCATCATCCTCCTAGCACATGAAGCATTTGTTCAATTAGTATGAAGCTTCTAATAATCATAAAAAGCCTTCATTACTATTTTCAAGAATAACATGGTTGGAAATCCTTGTTTGATTGACCCAAGCCTTAGGGTAGATAAAATTCTCTGTTCGATATGCTTTTAGGTTAGTTTTGGACCGAACCTATAGACCTATAGGCTGGACTAGGCCTGAATTGGACCGGGCCTGAATTGCTAGGCCCTCATAGCCTAGCCTAGATGTTACTCCACCTAAATATTTTCCAATCATTGCCATAAGATCAAGGGAAACAAGATCCCAAAACTGAGGGTAAACGAAGAATAAAATCCACCATTGACTCTGGCCTATTTTATTTTTGAAGTGTTGAATGGCTACACGGTGCTAATTTCGAGGGCCTATGAGAAGCTACAATGAGAAAAAGAAGAAAGAATGAAAAGAAAGATGGAAGACATATACAATGAGAGAGAGAGAGAGGAAAGTGATAGCAAGAACATAAGATGCTTAGGGTGCGTTGAAACCCTAGCCCCTACTCTTATTTATAGTAGTAAAAACTTGAATGGGCATGGGCTTTATGACATGGATTTGGGCCCAATGGGCCTTATTTAACTATCAACCTTTTAACACTCCCCCTTAAGTTAGAGCATCTTAATGAAGCCCAACTTGAAACAAGGGCTAACATAATCAAACCTAAGAAAGAAATTCTTCTCTAACCCCTAATCTTAAACTAAAGGTACTTTGAAAAGAGGAAGTTGAGTTTAGAGAGGCATTTAAAAGATTTTATAAAAGAAAAAAAAAGTAGCATGGGTGTGGAAATGAGTGTCACTAGCCGTGATGAGAGGCGAATGAGTGGGTGAGAAGTGGGGGCGATGAGATCGCCAATACCTTTAGGCAAGTAGGCACTTCTGCAACTTCAATGATATGTGCCATCGGAACAACCATCTTGCATAAATGAGTCTGGATCAACTATCTAGCCTAACCAAGCTGGGCCAATTGCCCGACACAATCATAAGTTCGAACAACTATCCAAAACAAATAAGAATGGACCAACCGTCCACTATAAATAAGTTTGGATCAACTATCCAGCTTAACCAAGGTTGGGTAAATTGTCCAACACAATCATAAGTTTGGACAACCATCCGGTACAAAAAAAATGGTCCAACTGTCCAATATAAACGATGAGTCTACACCAATTGCTTTGGGTAAACAAGCCCAACACAATCATAAGTCTGAGCCAAGGCTGAGACAATCACCAAGTCCAAACAAGCCTGAACCAACTGTCTGGTGCATAAATGAGTACGAGCCTCTAACTACCTTGTGCATAAACGAGTCAGCTCAACCACCCTGAATAAATACTAGTCACAGCACACATCTTGGCAAGGAGAGCCTAAAACGAAGAAGTTGCCCCATCTCACGAATTACAGCGAGTCAGTAAGGAAAATACCTTGTGACTCTCAAAACATAAAGAGTATGAAAAAAAATAATGAAGGACGAAGGGAGAAAGGCTAATAAGTTGTGGTTGTTTAGGAAAGAAAATGAACCACCACTTGTTGAAGAATGAAGAGTGAAGAGAAAGATTAGAAGAATAGAGCTCATAGAGCTAAGAGGAAGAAGAATGAAAGAAAGGAGGAGAAGAAAAAGAAAAAGGAAAAAAAGAAAAGAAAAGAAGGGAACCACCGAGGATTAGGAAGAGAAACACAGAAATACCAAAAAATCTGCCATAATAGAAAAAATCAGCAAACTCCATCCAAAGCAACACAAAAATCTGTATCAATAGGAAAACTCTAGCAGACCTTGGGCAAGGCAACAGAAAAATCTGCTTCCATAGGAAAAATCCAGCAAGCCCTGCCTAAAGCAACACAAAAATATGCTTCAATAGAAAAAAAAATCAGTAAACCCTAGCCAAGGCAACACAAAATCAACAAGCCCTTCAAAAAAAGAATTGAAGAAGAATAAGAAAATAAAAAAGTGAAGGGAAAAGAAGAAAAGAGAAGAAACTGGAAGAAGAAGAAAATGAAGAAGAAAAAGAAAAAGAAGAAAAAGAAAAAGGAAGAAGAAGAAGAAGAAGAAGAAGAAAAAGAAACCCTAGAAGAAGAAAAAAAAGGAGAAAAGAAAAATAAAAAGGAGAAGAAGAAGAAAAAGAAAACGAGAGAGAGAGAGAGAGAGAGAGAGAGAGAGAGAGATGCTTAGGGTGTGTTGAAACCTTAGCCCCTACTCTTATTTATAATGGTAAAAATGTGAATGGGCTATGGGCCTAATTACATGAACTTGGGCCCAATTGGCCTTATTCAACTATCAACCTATCAACACTCTCCCTCAAGTTGGAGCATCCTAATGAGGCATAGCTGGGAATAAGGGCTAACATAATTAAACCTAGGAAAGAAAGAAATTCTTTTCGAACGTAATCAAACTTAAGAAAGAAATTCTTCTCTAACGTAATCAAACTCAAGAAAGAAATTCTTCTTTAACATGAAGAATGCACTATTTCCTTATGACCTCTTGACTTTCCACAAGTCTATTGATATTCTAAAAGGCCCTTTTCAAATTCCAATACATTGTTTCACATTCCCATTAGATATTTTATATTCCTCTTTTGTTTTGAAAGATAAAGGGAATTTGTTAAAAATGCACCGAGATGGTGCCACCAAGCTTACAACCCCACATAGAAAAAAAATCAAAGAACTATCTTTCAAAAGCGAATTACAAGAAGCCCAATCGGCAACAAAGGATTTCATCCTACTAATTACAAAAGTAACTTCCTTTTTAGAATCATCGAAACACCACCCATTCCTCTTCCCCCCATATAGCCCAAAAAACTTCTAAAAGAGCCAACTGCAAGCAAATTACAAGAAGCCCAATTGGCAACAAAGGATTTCATCCTACTAATTACAAAAGTAACTTCCTTTTTAGAATCATCGAAACACCACCCATTCCTCTTCCCCCCATATAGCCCAAAAAACTTCTAAAAGAGCCAACCGCCACTCCGCCTAAGCTTGCTTTTGGAATACAAACCCCGTGCTCAACCTCCAAAAGGCTGTCCACTGATACGAGCATGCACCATTGCATGAAGAGAAGATAGAATCCCAAACCTTATGAGTAAATGGGCAATGGATGAAGAGGTGGTCCACTAACTCTTCATTGCTCTCACATAAAGCGCACATGTTCAGAATCACCATCATTCTTTTCCTTAGATTATCAATAGTCAACACCCTCTTTCTACTAACAAGCCATCCGAAGGCCGCCACTTTCGGAGGGGCACCACACTGCCATGGCTTACCCGTGGGAGCACGGCCTATGTCCTTCGCTTTTTTCTAGATAGGGTTGTAAGCTATGAGGCGCCATTTCAATGCCTTCTTAATAAATTCCTTCTATCTTTCTTAAAAAAAACACGGGAACAGAAATGTTCCTGTGTGTCCATACGATTATGCAAGCAATACTCATGCCAAAAAGTCATATTTTCAATGAAATGCCACCACCTGCTCCTTCATTATGCTATAGTGTATTGAGTCAGTTCATAGGTAATCTCTATGCCACCACCATTTGCGAGTGAAACAGGCTTTTCTACCTTGACTTTAGCCTTTGTAGGTACCTAATATCCTGAAAACAGGTGGTGGTTACCTAGGGTAATTGCCTGAGGGCGTTTTTTACCTAACCTACCTGTTTTGGAACAAATGATAAAAACAGGTGGTGGTTACCTAGGGCAATTGCCTGAGGGTGCTTTTTACCTAACCTACCTGTGTTGGAACAAATGCTACCACCATTAGCTTGAGATGAAAATTTGTTAAGAAACAATAACAAATTGCAATTGAGGGAGGTAATCTCCAATCAAAAGTGATTGAGGATGGGATCCCCCCACCTCCGTCAACCCATCCACTATGTCATTTCTTTCCCTCAATGTATGAATGGAGCTCCACACACACACACACACAAGAGCACACACACAAACAAAAAAAAAAAAACACACACACACACACACACACACTAATGATGCCTTTTATCGATGTCGGTGCAGGACTTTCCTCCAAGCTACCATAGAAGAAGGACACCTCACATTCTCAATGATCTCCAGCCAAATCGCAAGAAACTTCCCCAAATTCCTTGCACACTAAGGCCTAAAAGATGATCCTGCCACATACTCTTTCAGCCATCTCAACCATGCATTTTGACTTGTTTTGAAGGCCTGATTATTCCATTCCTTCCAACTTGATTTTGTCCCTTCCCTAAGTCATACTTTGGGCCATTGATGATATTCTCCAACATGTCCTCCTGCTCCCACTCCCCTCCCAAGTCCCAATAATATCGCAGGAAAAGGTTGCATTCTTATCCCCATGCTCGAACAACTTATGTTGTTGATGCTAAAAAATCTCATCTTATTCCTCAATTTTGAGAAGTACCTCCTTCAAACAGAGTGTCGTAGTCAACTTTCTTCTGGAAAACAACTCTCCTCATTAAGTGTGTGAACTATGATGGTTAGGAGTGGGTGCAAGTTGTAGGCTTTAGAAGGGCAAGGGGAAGGCCCAAACGGACATGAGTGGAGGTAGTAAAAAAGACTTGATTGATGACCTTCGGATGACTAAAGTCATGGCCAGTGGAATGGTGGAAAAGGATTTGTATAGCCAACCCCAGTTGGTTGGGAGAAGGCATAGATGATGACGACGACGATGACAAAGAAGAATAAGTCTAAACACTGCAAGATGCTAGTCCACTCATGGTCTCTTATCCATAAGCACCTGGATGTTTTCTCATTCCACCACTTCATGATCTAAAGATTTTTATCTTCATGAAAGAGGCAATAGACTGGCGGTCCTTTTCCAGGATGAGGTTGTTAATATCCTCCGCTCACATCCTTCAAAAAAAAAAAAAATCCTCCACTCACAACACGCTCGAAATTAGATGTGTCAGTTGCACAATCTCCAAGTGAGAGCTCTTGGGCCCAGGAAGCCAAACAAAGCAAGGGAAATGTAAAAGTGAAGGGTGATAAATTGTTTTTAAAAAAATAGATAACCACTTCTTGTGAGTTCAAGGAAAACAATCCATGTGTTCATCAATAAACCTACTACCCTTGATTCATATGAACCTATACCTTGGAGGCAAAGGTTGACATGAGCATGTGATCAATAAATCTGAAACACATCACGATGTTTTGTGCCAGTGAAACTTAGCACCCGAAGTCCAAGGGTTCTGTTCTACGAAAGTCTAAACCCATTTCTGTAAATGGTCAAACCCACTTAATGGCTTCCATAGTTCTCATTGGCCAGTCTCTTTTACAGCATATTCCGTCACAACTATCAGCCTAAGTCATAATTGACATCAAGGTCTTCTCAATGTTGTGATGTTAGGGTTAGATCATTTAGGTTGCTCCAGTACATAATACACCAGATTCAATGTTGTAATTTATATACGAAATGGTGAATGTTGTAAATCCTGCATGTGTATTATGACATCACTTATGCCTGATATTACATAAATCAGTGTATAAATATGCATTTGAAGTATAAATTCAAATTAAAAATTGATCAGCAATGAGAGCATGAATCATAATTTTTTTTATCAGTAAAAATAGATATCCAGGATATAGATGAACGATAATCTGGGCTTTGCAATTTGGAACAGAAAAGATAGGAGGGTCAGCGATTTAGGTGACATGGGCTTGGATTGTCTCAGTTATTTATGCTTTCTTTGTTTTTCTTTCTTTGATTGCTTCTTTCTGTTTTATTTTTGCATCAGCTATGGAATTTGTAGAGGATATGCTCTAGCTTTAGAGTGATCTAATTGCATGTTCTTGTTCTACTCAGGTATGATATCACATATGGTCCTTAGGAAGTGCAAACCTCCTGCTGGCACTGATGCACCTTCTATTGGCACGCCACCTTTGAATTTTCCAAAAAAGGCACATGAGAAGGCTCAACTTGAGGAGCAAGAGTTAACAACAAGTCCTATGGAAGCCGATGTAGATATTGACCTCAGGGAGGTTTATTTTTTGATCATGCATTTCCTATCAGCTGGGCCATGTCGCAGGACTATTGGGCATTTTTGGAATGAGCTCTTGGAGCATCAGCTTCTGCCCAGAAGATATCATGCATGGTACTCAAGGAGTGGGCTATGCAGTGGTGATGAAGATGATAATGGTCTTTCTTTCCCCTTGAGCTACAATAATTTGATGGAGAGGTATATGATATGCTTCTCTTCTTGTTGTGGACTCATTTAGTATCCTTCTTCTTCATGAATTATCTCATGCTCATCTGAAAAAGGCTTGGAAGCAGTGCCATTGCTTGTTGTTGTGAGAATTGCTCTACAGCTGAGACAAAAATCTGCTACTGGTTGGCTACTGCTTTCCTGGCCTTGTGGCTCAGAACTATTTTTGAGTGGAACAAATTGAAAAAGAAAAAAAAAAAAAACTCATTGCTTTCAAATATCGTGAAGAATAGATCCTCTTTTGGTTTTTTGGCATGATGGGTCACATTTTGCTGATAAAATTACGGAGGTTTACAAAGTGAAGTCTAGGTGTGTCTCTAAGGTGGCTCATGAGCGTACCAAGCATGTGCCAGCATGGTTTATATGTGTGAGAACCATGCCACCCATCAGGGAGTACTATAAACATGCTCTTGGCTGAGGAATCAGGTTGGCCTAATAGTCAAGTTCGCCACAGTTTACAAAACAAATGTATCGCTGTAAAAAACTTGGCCAAAGTTCTCTAACACTTCCACCTGTTTCTAATATGGTGGTCCAGCTAATAAGTGAATTGGCTTTATTTTTAGGCAAGGACAACTGCACACTCAGACTGTTAGGTTTTTTGAAATGCAGTGGAAAATAAAAGGATTTCAAAATTGTAAATTATAAGATTAAACCCTATGGGCCCTGTTTAGATATATCCAAGTTTCTACAAAAGAAAACCTGATAAAAAACCCGCTCGATGAACTTTGTTGATTTGTTGTTGCCAATCTTCCAAGTTAGGAAGTCTCTCCCTGATATATCACAGTTGAAGGAGAGGTGAAAGCCAAACACGTTAGCTCTTGGGTAGGACCAAGGGAAACGCACACCGTCCACACATGTGAACCCCACACGTATCACACGTGTGATGGAGGGAGGGAGAAAGTGCTCTCTCTCTCTCTCAACTTCTCTCTCCCTCTACAAGGTGACGCCTTAGGGGAGAGGCGTCCAAGGCTCTCCACTTTGTCTGGGTCTGGGTCTCCTCTCCCTCTAAGATAGGATCCATATATAAGGAGGTTAGGGTTTTAGAGAGACCGTTTATGGTACTCTACCATCCTAGAGTCTACCATATGTCCTACTACATTGGTCATTGGAATTCTATGATTTTACCTTTACTTGTGCATCTATATCTAATCTAGTCCTTCAGCCATCACGACCATCCACCAAAGACCCAATGCCATGTAGTTCAAGTGCTAGACCTCCAAATTTGGACCATCAGATTATTATCAAGTGCAATCAAAATCTTTTTAATAGTTAAGACAAAAGTTTAATGGTTCAAAAAACATTTGTAAAACCTTTGAAAACCTTTTTGAGTTTTGGGTCTAGCGGCAAACCACTTGATGAACATATGACTTCAAGATCTAAGCCATAAGTAGGTTCCTAGGAAACCAGTGGATCCCTTGTTGGCTCATGTGAGTCTCAACAGATCTTGATGGATGCACCCAGCTATATGCACTTTTATTGGCCACATGATGACTTTGTAAAGTATGCCAAAGAACATATAATCAAGACTTTGAACCCTCCAGTGTTTAAATTATCGACGATATTATCAAATTATCGCTGATAATATCGGTGTCGCTGGACTGGTGACACCGAGACCCCAAGTTATCGTTTCTCTATGGAATATCGGCGAAAAATCGGCAAAATTTTCCGTAATTGTCAATAATATGGATTATTGCCGAGAATATCGACTATGGCCACCAACCAACATGGGAATATTGTAGCTAATTATCTCTTTTTCCGATAAATACCTAAAAATCAGGAAAAAAAAAATCAGAAGGTGTGGCTTGAAAAAGGTAATACCTAGTTGATCGAAACTCGGAAGAAGACAAACTGCAAAATTTTCCTTTTATTTCTTCGATTGGAAGATCGATGTTGCAGATTTTGGTGAAAATTCTGTGATTTTGGGGGATTTCTTCTCGATTTAGGGTTATGAAACCCTCGTTTGAAAGCCCCTTTCTTCGGCGAAACTCCATCAAAGGAAATTCTATTTTTTTAATCGTCGACGAAGAGAACGGCGTAGGTTGGGTACTACCAGCCTAACTAAAGACGGATAGTCATGATAGGGGCTCTGTGAGGCCCATTGCATCAATATGTTTTATCCATGCCGTCCATCCATTTTTACAGATCATTTTAGGGCTTTATAAAAAGTAATAGGCAGATCGAAGGTTCAAGTAGACCACACCATATGGAGTAGTGGGGATTGAACTCCTACCATTGAAAGCTTCCTAGGGCCCACCGTGATGTTTATTTTCCATTCAACCTATTCATAAGGTCACATGGACCTGTATTAAGGGAAATTTTAAATATTAGCTTGATTCAAAACTTTTGTGGCCCCAAGAAGTTCTTAACAGTAGACTTAAAATCGTCACTGCTTCATGTGGTGGGGTACACTTGAGCCTTTGATTGCCTCATTTTTGGGCTCATGCCCTAATATGATTTATCAAAATAGCTGAACGACGTGGATATAACACATAGATCATGGTGTGCCCCACATAGTCTACTTAGTACACTATAGTGTACTGAGATAGTACATAACCCGTTTCCTTATTAAGTGGATTTAAGTGTTACGTAGGTAACAGTTTAATGGGTGTTATGCTTACCTTGTGGGGCCTACCTTGATGCGTTTTTAAGTATATCCACATTGTCCATCAGTTTTTACAGATCATTTAATGAAGTGATATGAAATCTTAAGTAGATCCAATTCTCAAGTGGACCATACAACTGGAAACAATGGTGGATGACCATTAAGAACATTTTGTGGGTCATAAAAATTTTGCTTCAATATGATATTTGTATTTTCCCTCCATCCAGATCTGGACCGTCTATTTTGGTTGACCTTATCAACGGGTTGGATAGAAAATACCCATTACGGTGGGTACTAGGAAGTTTTTAGTGGTGAGCATTCAATCAACGTTGTTTTCTATGGTGTGGTCCATCTAAGACTTGGATCTGCTTCATTTTTGGGAACAGGGGGTGAAATGATCTGTCAACACAGATGGCCGTTGTGGATTTATAATACGTGCGTCAAGGTGAGTCCCACGGTATGGGCCGCACCGTATTGAGTGAGTCAGGGTCTCGCGTAATCCGCTTATGATTTTGTGGGATTTTGGGCACGGCTTAAGTGGCACCAGATACAGTGAGTTGGGTGGGATCCCTGACCGTGCGGCCCACCGTGATGTATGTGACTTATATCCACTCCGTCCATCTGTTTTAAAAACTCACTTTAGGGCATTCTCCTAGAAATAAGCATATCCAAATATTAAGTGTGCCATAATACGGGAAACAATGGTAATCGACCATTAACAACTTGTCATGGCCCACAAGAGTTTTTTATTAATATGGTATTTGTGTGGTCTCTTCATCCAGGTCTTCGTGACCTTATCAACAGGTTGGATGACAAATAAACATTGAGGTGAACCCCATGAAGCTTTTAATGGTGGGGATTTAATTACGATTGTTTCCTGTAGTATGGTCCAGTTAAGATTTGGATCTGGTCCGTTTTTCGGATCATGCCCGAAAATGATCTGTCATATCTGATGGACGCTGTGGATGTAAGGCACATACATCAGAGTGGGCCCCACAGTTAGGGATTCATTGATGTCGGATCCTCCACCCAAACTATGCCCAGATGTGAATTGCCTACTAACGCTGCAGTGCGTGTGACTCTTGCACAGAGGCATTACTTTTGTTTACCTGTACGGAACTGCTTCATATATATGAGATCTAACCTGTCCATCAGGTGACCCACCATTAGTTTAGACTGAGACTTAAAAATTCAGGCTGATTCAAGAATTAGATTTGCTGCACCAACGGAAACAATTGAGATGGTAAGTCCCATCATTAAATCGTTCAAATTTCATGTGGGGTTTGCCATCCTTTTTATGTGAAATCCAATTCACTCATCTGACATGAAAAACTAGGATGAATGGATTCCACAAAAATCAGAACATTTCAATATCATGTTGGTTACAAAACTTGAATTTAGAGTTTTAAGATAACTTTACACCTTTATTTGGCCTAATTACATGTTTTATTTGATATAATTCAATGATATATAGTGAAAATATGACAGCCCGACTGATGGACGGGGTGGATCTGATGTATGTTTGTCCCAAGTAGGATTAACATCCTAAGTGACAGTTAAGAAAAATATACATAACTTTTAAAAATGTGTACTTTTTTAGTTTTTTTTTTTACTTTTACATGTCTTGATTATTGTATGTTGGCTGCATTTATATTATATAAACTCATTTTGGTTGTTATTGAAGTGATTTCTTATAGCAGCGCATCCTTTTTATACCCCATTAAATGAAAACTTATTGTGTAATGTAATTTTTTGTAATTGTTTTATTTCTAAATATGCAAATACTTGTATTTAGGCATGTCTTGAAGTTTTACTAAAAAATTCAACCATTTTCTTCATGTTTCCCCATTTTCCTTGTATTTCTGGTTATCGGTGATAACGATATTATATCTTTATCTCCGGCCAACAAAACTTGTAGCAATACCGACAACTCGAACACTAGAATCCTCACACGCCCTTAGGTTTAGGGATTAATAAGATCCATTGCATCCTCAAGTTGATTATAGTCCAGGCATGATGGGGCCTCCCGCTCTTGAGACTTGGCCTTTATCCACCAATGCAGGTGCCCAATAGGTCCACCTAGGACCTTCATCCAAGGCATACTCACAGAGTGACACTCTTATGTGAGGTATGGTGAAGGCAAATTGACTCGTCGTCAAGGTATTCCGTATCGGTAACGGTGGCCATAACGGTCACCACCATTACCGATACGGGTATTGGCTGTAATGGCCGATATGAGGGTGTAATGATTGTTATGACCACTGTAACGGTTGAAAATTTCTTTTGCCCGAAAAAGTCTGAAAAAATATTTAAAAAATTAAGAATAATGTAAATATTCCAAATATGTATTCGTTTTTTATTTTGAACATGTTTATGGTAGTGTAACGGTCCACTCTTTGGTGAGAGTGTTGTATCGGGTTGTCTAGCGAATTTGCGAACATGATTATATGAATCTTGATGGTAGAAACCTTTATCTTGACTCAGTCCCCTCACACAGGAATGGCCACATCTATCATCATATAGTGGTAACAACCACAAGTTTGTCCTATAACTTGCTAGATGGTCATGGTACAGTAGGTTACACCTTTGGTTAGTAACCGTTTTATCCAATCTCAAGTTTCCAAGGACAACCAAAGGAATCCCTCTCATTTAACCCATGTTCATGTATATTTATGATCCTCGCATATTATATATGGCATCATCACATGTCCAACCAGGTCCTATGACCCATCATCTATGGCTAATTTTCAAAAGGCATGTATGGTTGTGATGGGATTAAGGGATATTTTAATATTTTCTTGAAATGGATGGTTAGGTTTAGAAATCTAGAAGTAATAGATGGTTAGGATTATATTAGGGTTTTCTCTTGCTTTAAGAGTAGTACACACACACACACACACACACACACACACACACACATGTAAAGACTCTTTTTTGAATAGTTATGATGGTATTTCGAATATTTTTAATATATTGATTTTGTAGCATTTGTTACTTCTCTCCCTAGGCACTTGTTTCAATCTCATCACGTTTGTTGCAGGGTACATACGCATATGTTCTCTTATTGATTATCTGGGCTAAAATATTAACTGTATTGAAGTATTTTTAGTTGGTTTGTCTTTGTGAAAAGTTCGTAGCTATACAAAATTCCTTTGCTTTGATTTGGTTATGCACAACCCCAAAAAACAACCCCGTACTTGGAAATGTCCCCTTCTACAATGCCGCCCAGTTCTCATCTTCATGCCTCAGCCCTTCTGATGGTCTAGCTTCCCATTTGCCCTCTTAGCTATCCTACTTGCCGTTTATTAGTCGTCTCTATGAGATTTTATGACCTTCCTGAAGTCTTCGTTGCCTTTTGTTTGGTAAAGTTCATTTATCTGCTTTGATGAGTATATATGGCCGCAAACAGAAGGAAATTGGTTCTTGGGCAATTCTTCTTTCGACCTTTGGGAGTCTTGTTGAACATCAGTGTGGATGCCTAGTCTTTTAGACTTGGTTAGTGTTGGTGAGGATTTGTTGCATGATCCTTGAAAACTAGGTGCCAACAACCCCCCCCGAATCGCGCTTCAGACTGATGTTCCCACTCCTGCTTCCTAACGTTTTGAAATGAATGCTTCCATGCTCCAGCGCTCGAATCTATTGCCGCTTCTCGTCGCACTTTGTGCAATTGGATATCTTGGTTGTCATGCTAGCCCCTTTGAGGGTCCTTTTGCTTCTTTTGTCTTTTTTCACAAAAAGGGAACCTAAACTGCTTTTTTTTTCCTTGTTAAGGTTTTGATTTAGAGTTTTCAAAAAGTTGACAAGAGGTGTTACTGGTAGCTAACCTTGCTAAATTGGCTACAGTATGTTGGTGTAATGTTATTAGTGGGTTGTGTTGTCCTAGTGAATATGCTTGTATATGGTTGTGTTTGTTTTATGGTGTACACATTAATAAGAAAATTAAACCAAATTCTACAGTATCTTTGTGCTTGGACTTACTGATCAATGGTTTTTATACTACTCGTAGGTATCCTCATGTTGAAAAAGATCACTTAGTAAAGCTTCTGAAGCAATTGATACTGAGTAATGCCCCTCCATTGCATGGCATGGTTGGAGGAAATGCTCCAAACGCAGCTGATGTTCCTACGCTTCTTGGATCTGGTTCCTTTTCACTTTTGGACTGTACGTGATACTTATGCCTTTTAGTTCACCTCTTTGAACACTACTATGGAATGTCTTGTCAATGGTTTGAACTAGTAATGGTCAAATCATGTTTAATTTATTTTTAGTGTTGGTTTCTGATTGTTTAGTTTTACTTGCTGCCTTTTTCCAATTCATGTTCTTCCCCGGTTCTTTCACTTCTTTGTTAGATACTGATTTTCTGCTCCTTGCAGCTGATAAAAATAAAGAAGATAAGAAAGCCACTCAAATCCCTGGGTGCCTGCGTTGGCCTCACATGCAGGCTGATCAGGTCCGAGGTCTAAGTTTGAGGGAGATTGGAGGTGGTTTTACAAAACATCATCGGGCTCCTTCTATTCGAGCAGCATGTTATGCCATTGCTAAACCATCAACTATGGTACAAAAGATGCAGATAATTAAAAAATTAAGGGGGCACCAGAATGCCGTCTATTGTGGTATGGTTATTTCTACCTTTGAATGACACATTCTGAATGAAATCACTGACCTTGTTTAGCTGGGAATTGGGATAAGGCTTAGATGACAATGAAGAATTACTATTAATGAAATCAGAAAGCTAATTTGATCTAAAACCCCATTTCTTTTGTTTTCTCGTTTTAATTGTTGTTGGTATTTATTCTAGAACCCCATTAGATTGTGGAATGGGACTAAATAAAATGTGCTTGGTTGATATTTCTTCAGCCATATTTGACCGCTCGGGGCGCTATGTGATTACTGGTTCGGATGACCGCCTTGTAAAGATTTGGTCAATGGAAACTGCGTTCTGCTTGTCCGGTTGCCGTGGACATGAAGTGAGTCTTGATGGCATTTCTGGGTCAAGCTCTACCACAAGTTACCTTTTCTTTACATCTAGCTTATTTTATTTTATTTTTTGTACCAATGAAGGGTGACATTACTGACTTGGCTGTGAGTTCAAACAATGCTTTGGTGGCATCTGCTTCAAATGACTGCAGTATTCGAGTTGTAAGATTTCATTCCATTTATTATCAAATATTTATATGCGTCAGTGATCCAAAGTTCTGGATATTTTCTGCTTTTATATTGTTTTGATATTTCTTTTTTCTGATGCAGTGGCGTTTGCCCGATGGTCTTCCAATTTCAGTCTTGCGTGGCCACACTGCGGCTGTTACTGCCATTGCATTTAGTCCACGGCCGAGTGCTGTTTACCAGCTACTATCGTGAGTCTCGTCTCTAGTTATTGCTTCTCGCAGGTTTCCAACTTGGACTTGCATTGTGCATATTCTGGCCTCCCGTTGGGAATTTTCTATGTGATTTTGAATAGCTTGAACCATTGATACTGTTAGGTCTTTTGACATTTCCATGCTTCATCCACGTTACCTTGTCATACCTATTTCTTAACGGTTTTGATCTTCTTTCTTGGGTGATTCTTTTTCTATTTTTTTCTCAGTAAGGCTTGTCTACTCTATGTTGAGTCCCCTTTTGGAATACAAAATATACAATCGTGGTGTTCCTGTAGAGAATTTGCAGAAGCTTCGCTTTTGCAACCTTTTTTGGCACTCTTTTGTTTTTTCCAGACCACATGAACAATAATGAGAGTTAGATGACAGGACACAATAACACACGGAGGAGCAATAAACGAAAAAAAAAGTTCACAAGAAAACACATGCTTGACTATGTCTGTCAAAGAAGAGTATGTAGTACAACCATCGTATAAAAAACGGCTAGGTTATGGGTGTAATCATATATATGTATCGTATCGGCTGATACAGCCGTGTCTCATTCGTATTGGCATCAAGGTGTTCTGTAATGGTAACGGTGGCCGTTATACCTTTACGATACGGGTTGTAACGGCCGTTACTGCCCTCGTAACGGCTGTTACGGTCTCTTTTTATTGAATAATAAAAAAAAAACCCAAAAACCCATATCTGCCCCGTAATGTTGATTAAAAAGTATGGAAAACCTATATATTCCCCATAACAGACAATTATGGGGCTGTTATGGCCTTTATAGGGGATGTAACATGCCGTTAACGGCAATTACAGGTCATTTTTTTTTTTTCATAACGGCCATTACGACCTCGTAACGTGTAACGGTTGCTACTGTTACCTTTACGGCCCCATAACGGCCTTTACGGCAGGTGATATGTCATATGCGGTTGTATCGGCCTGATATGAAACAATTGACAACATATCAGCACTGATATGGGGCCAATACAGCCAATACAAGCCAATAAGCCCATAAAAGCCCAATTTTGATTTTATTATTATTATTTTTAAAAAAATTTCACTCACATCTCCTCTTCTTTTTTTCATTTAAACCATGGAAGAAACTTGAAAAATTATTTTAGGCTAGTTCTAGACCTATTTTGAGATCAAAATAAATGATTTGAATGAGATTCAGTAAATTAAAGTGAAGTGGACCATTATGGGAAAAATTGGAAAGAAGGGTAAACCTTTACTCTCTCTCTCTCTCTCTCTCTCTCTCTCTCTCTCTCTCTCTCTCTCTCTCTCTCTTTTGTATTTCAATGTAATGGGCTCTAGTTCGCCAAGTCATGCTTGATTTGTGTTCAATTAGGGCCCATTTAGTTGACCTTCAACAAATTAAACTCACAAACAACATTCCCATCAAAGAATGGTCCAATACATATATATACATATATGTGTATATATATATATACACATATATACATATATGTATATATATATCGATCATTGAATATCTTATTATTCTCTCTCTGTTTTTTTTTTTCCCTGATATTTTCCTTAATTCTTCGGCCTAAAAAAAATTCTAACCGATACAGGCTGATACTGCCCTGATACAAATACGTGACTCCATATCGTATCATTTTTCCAAGGGACCGATACATCAACCGATACTGAAATTCAAAACCATGGGTGTAATGGCTGCAACGTAACATACATTGATGCGCTTTAAGCAATACGGGGCTGTAATGCCTAATTTGGGAAAAAAATAGCCCTTAACGGGCCGATACGGCACTGGTACATTTTATTATTATTATTTTTTGACTGTTACAGGGCCGTACTGGCCATTAAGGCCCGTATTGTAACAACTGTAAGGCTAGCCATTACGTTCACTGTTACTCTTAAGGGCCATGGATGAATAGATGGTTAACCGACTTAGCTTTGGACTTAAACAAAAGGCAGATGTTAGGAATAACAATAGAGCGCTTTTGACCCGTTATATTGTCAGAAACATTTTTTTTTTTTAATAGAATATAAATTTGCTATCCTCTCATTTTTTCTATTTTTTCTTTTAAAAAAGATTATTATTTTTTGTACCATTACGGGTCCCGTTATGGCCCATAATTAACAGTCTAATGGCTGGTCGTTACGCCAACCATTATCATTATTGAATACCTTGGTTATGGCTAAGCTTTGTGATCCCATAATTAACATTTTATTATTATTATTTTTTGACTGTTACAGGGCCGTACTGGCCATTAAGGCCCATATCGTAACAGCTGTAAGGCTAGCCCTTATGTTCACTGTTACTCTTAAGGGCCATGGATGAATAGATGGTTAACCGACTTAGCTTTGGACTTAAACAAAAGGCAGATGTTAGGAATAACAATAGAGCGCTTTTGACCCGTTATATTGTCAGAAACATTTTTTTTTTTTTTAATAGAATATAAATTTGCTATCCTCTCGTTTTTTCTATTTTTTCTTTTAAAAAAGATTATTATTTTTTGTACCATTACGGGTCCCGTTATGGCCCATAATTAACAGTCTAATGGCTGGTTGTTACGCCAACCATTATCATTATTGAATACCTTGGTTATGGCTAAGCTTTGTGATTCCATTGGTGGCATTAATCCCTATGTGTACATGCGGAAAGTTCCCATTCTGCCTACCAGTGTGGGTTTTTTCTTGGACATCCTCAGCAAATAAGATTCTCATAGTTGATAATTTTAAAAAAAGCAGGGCATTTTTATCCTGAATATGTGTTCGATGTGTAGGAAAGTGGAGGAGTCAAGCAATCCCCTGGATCCTTACTCTTGCTCGGGTGGTAGACTCTTAGGAGTTTCAACACCTGGTCAAGGGTTTGAGTATCCATAGGTGGTGAAATCCCACTACGGCGTGAGTGTGTGTGGGGGTGTTAAAAAAAAAAAGAAAAGAAAAGAAAAGAAAAAAAGCAATCACCTATTCTTCCACTGTGCGATACACACATAGCCTAGGAATCAAATCTTTTTAAAGGATCTTCGGTATGCATTGGGTGCATCCTAGTTTGGTCTTTTTGAGCTTATTGTGGGGTGGCTTGCTGGTCCATTTTTTCACCAAGGCAAAATCATTTGCAAAATGCTGCTTTTTGCCATTTTATGGGGTAATGGAGAGAGAAATGCTTTGTTAGAGTTCATCAAGTGTTATATCCTGTCTTTGGCTCTGGAATGGGCTCTAGTCTTGCTGGAGTTTACTGGTCTATCATACATAGGGCCAATCAAGGATTGGGAATCAATTATTTCATAGTGATTCCTGTTTTGGATTTTATATAGTGTGTGCTTTTGGAGCTAGTGCTCCCATTTTTATTGGTGACAATGCCTTTGTGGGGTGATGAGAGGGTTACCTACTGTTGTTGGGCTCCTTTTTTATTTTTATTTAACTTGACGATTAAAAAAAGACTGGGAATATGGATACCGAAACCTGTATCGATATCACCGATACTTGGAAAAATATTGTGACTAAAGGAAACATTAGGGAAACATCAGAATTTTTCAATGAAACTTCAAAGGATGTTAAAAGACAACGTTTACACATTTAGGAAGCAAAATATTGCAAAAGAACAACTATACATAATAAGTTCCCATTTTATAGGGGCCTAAACCATGTGCTGTCAGAAAAAAGTAGTGCAATTATATCCAAAATGAGTTCATATCATTCAAAACACCATACAATGCAAGTAGTAAAACATGCATTTTCAATTTGAGGAGTAAAAATGGACAAATTAGGATTTTCCAATTTCCCCCATTCACCTACTCTAATGCCAATTCATTCGCCACAAATCCATGTCAGTGCATGAGAATCATACACTGACATTGCAATCCATGCTAACATTTGAAAATAAATGAAGCTTCTGTGGATTTAAAAAATTTTTTTTTTTTTGCCACCCTTGAATTTCGTCATGTTTGTGCTTTGAGTCAAGATTTCTCTGCCAAGTCCAAGCTTTGATTCAACAAAAACAAAATGTAGTTGAAATCACCTAAGAACAAAATCCTCAAAAAATCCCACAAGAAACGATTTTATTTTTTAGTTTTCTCGATTATTGGGAATTTTTCTGGTGAATTTTGGCTTTTTATGGAAGTATTCCTGGTGCCAATGATATTATCACTGGCATCACTGATGCCAGGGAACTTTTATGCTATCCAGAGGCCAAAATGTGCCATCATTGGTATCACCAATATCACTGAGAATATCGAAATTATAATATGGGCTTAATATTTAAATGATAAGAGCTGTTCTCTTTGGGTTAATATTGGTTTTAACTCCTGGTTCTTTACTGGAGTTTTAAATAATGTAAATGCTGTAATATTAAAAACACTACAGTTACTGAGATTCCAATCTCGTGAGCGTTTCATTTGATTTTTTTTTTTTTTTTGGTCTATGAAAAGCTCTGGTAAAGCATGCGGACCAGTATCCTTGTGGGAAATGGTCATTAACTCTATGCTGTCCATCTACTGTGTAGATCATCCGATGATGGAACATGTCGGATATGGGATGCTAGGTACTCCCAGTTCAGTCCCCGCATTTACATTCCAAAGCCTTCAGATGATGCAGCTGGTTAGTTGCTGCTTCTTGATGGTAATTTAATTGGCTTATTGGGCACTCCTGATAAGACTTTGTGTATGAACTAACCACAGGAAAGAGCAATGATCACCCTCCGAGCACGTCACAGCAGGGGCATCAAATATTATGTTGTGCATACAATGCTAATGGAACTGTTTTTGTCACGGGTAGCTCAGACACTTATGCAAGGGTAGGTTTGAACATCAGCATTTTAACTATATCCTTGCCTGCATTCTCCAGTCACAAGAAATGTGATGACTACTTGTGAGTGTAGGATTTTGAATCCTAAGTGTGAGATCCAGGCAGTTCATCAGGTGTGCTCCATAGTCTGGTCCAGTCCTCACACAATATGCATGTGTATGGAAATAGTCTGTTAGGAGGAGCTGACCAATGATCCATCCGACTTACGTGTGGTATGACCTACACCTACCTGATGACAGGACAGGCCTGATTTTAGGGCCAGGGAACGATTCCACACGTGCGCCACATTGGTGCATGTTGGAAGAGTAGGATCCTGCTCTCCTAAGTAGTCAGAGTAGCTCTCCATTGAACATGTTTTTGTTCTTATATCCAGTCTGAAACCAGTATCAGTTTATGGACTGAACTTTTGATCTTAGAAGTAGTTGAGTTTATTTCTCAAGATGACAATTGCTAGCAGGTGTGGAATGCTGTTAAATGCAACCCAGAGGACTCCGAGCAACCAAATCATGAGATGGACGTATTATCTGGCCATGAAAATGATGTCAATTATGTTCAATTCAGGTTACTTGGTCTTCACTGACATATAAATTAGTTTCTTTAACTTTTTCCATACACACTAATCTTAGTGGCTTATGGTGCAGTGGCTGTGCAGTGGCATCTAGATCCTCTACAATGGACACTTCGAAGGAGGAGAATTTTCCAAAATTTAAAAATTCATGGTCTGTTTAATTTACTTGTCTTTTGACTTAAATCTCCAAAAATGGGACTTAGTAGCTTAGCTTGTGATTGAAGATTAAAATGGCTGACCAATGCAGGCTTTCTATATTAATTTATTGCGCATACGTTTTCAGGTTTACTCATGACAACATAGTCACCTGTTCTCGTGATGGCAGTGCAATTATTTGGATTCCCAGATCACGCAGATCTCATGTGAGCTTTCTCAATTGGCATGATTTATATCTGAAGTGATACGTTTTGAACATGTTTTTTGGTGGAATGGCCATCACACATTCTTTTCCTGCGACAGTTGCATATGCATTCTCCTCCTAAAAAGTTTTCATTTTGAATTTTTTGACACTCAACCCAGACCGAGCCTGATTTGCATCGAGTCTGTTTTCCCTTGGCTCTATTTGAATTCAGTTTGAATATACTGGTGCCTTTGGCTCTTGTTCAGTTTTTATGCATTGATTCATCCAATCCTGAGTTGAGTTGCTTGTTCTGACTTGTGATTGGTGTTATCAGATATGAATTGTACAAATCATGTCGTATTATATGGGTGTACCATTTGAATCATACGCCCAAATTGCAAATCTTTAATAATCTTGATCATCATATAAATTGTATTGAATCGTGCAATAATTGTAGACTGCGTAAATTTGCACAAAATTCTACTTCAAATCATTTTTAACTCAATTTTTTCTTTTTTCCTTTTTACCCTTTGCTTATTAAACATGAAAAAGAACTCCATTATGCTTATTTTTCTTTAGGGAGATGGGTTTTTGATATTTAAAACCCCAAAACAAAGAAATCAAGACATCTTTTTATTCACTTATGAAATCAAATGCCATTTTTTTTTTTCCAACATGATTCTGCACTCAAGAAAGGTACAAAAGAACAAAATTATCCAAGGACTCTTGCATGTTTTTTAACGTAAATCTTTGAAAGACAACGAAGGAAAACAAAGGAAAAAGACAAGAATCCGTTACTATCATGGTATGCATTGCATATATATGTTCTCAGTTGATAATATGATTATATGTATTACTTTTTTAGTACATGTTGATGAGAAATGGATGATTGATGAGTTTTTAATCTTTTCTAATTTACTTATATTTCTTCAGATGTTGTTGATGTTTGTTTGTTTTTTTTTTTTTTTTAAAATTTATTTTTAAATTTATTTATTTTTAAAGGAAAAAAAAAAAGAAAACTGAAAAAATCTTACTGATTGAGAATATGATATGATTCAACCCCTATTATGATTTGCAATACGATAACGATTTTGAAAACATTGCTTGTGATAATATTGTTGATAATGTTGTCGTTGCGTACACATGCAGACACAAAGGGAACTGAGATTTTGAATTGTTCTTTCGACCTATTACTTTGTTTTAGGGAAAAGTTGGGCGTTGGACAAGAGCATATCATCTTAAAGTTCCACCTCCTCCAATGCCTCCTCAACCTCCTCGTGGAGGCCCACGCCAGAGATTTCAACCAACTCCTCGTGGTGTCAACATGATTGTGTGGAGCTTGGATAACCGCTTTGTGCTTGCTGCTATCATGGGTAAGAATTTTATTGTTTCGTGGGTTTTATATACAGAAGGTAGTTAGTGGATTTTATATTGCTAAAAGTTTGCCCATTGGCACTCTTCCTTTTGTCTATAATAATTTCATTATTTTTCTGTAGATTGCAGAATATGTGTTTGGAATGCTGTCGATGGTAGCTTAGTCCATTCTTTGACTGGTCATAGTGAATCTGTAAGTGTTCCTTCTGGTTTTTCATACTTGCCTTGATAGTAGATAGATGCTTAAATCTCGATGTTGATTTTGATTTGTAAATGAACATGAAGCACTTGCCTTCTTCTCTTGGAAATTTTCTCCTGATATTTTCTTAAACTTAGGTGAATCTTCTGTGCATGTCAGGCTATGCTCTCTTTTTTTCGTCTTCTCTTGAAAAGACTAGTAAACAAAAATAATCTGATTTCGCCTAGTATCTTCCACATCTTGATTTGTATATCTATCTTCTCATAGCCTATATCTTTTCTTTTTGCCATCCTTGCTAGGGCTACCTTTACTTGAATTCTATACAGTAGCCATGCCCTTTCAATCTCTTGGGTCTGAGGCTCGTACTTTTATTCCCATGCTTGAATTTTTGTTCAACAATCTTTGAATGTAGCTCTCCACCTTTCTCCAATCTCACTATTTTTCAACAGGACCTTATGATCCTCAATCTGAATGCAACTAATGTCTTTGTCTTTACTTTTCTTCCTATTTCTTAATTAGTTTCTAGCTATCTTTGTTTCCCTCTCTAGTGCTTAAGAGTTAAGACTATTTATCAATTCATCATAATCTACTTTCTTGCTTCCTTCACTTACTTTTTATTTTTTATTTTTTTAAAACATGTTTCTCGTTTCTCCTAAATTGCCACTCTTTATTGCTATTTGTTTGCTAGTTGCCAATGAGACCTCACCACCCCCACCCACCCCATCTGTGACTCCTGCCTTTAGATTCTTAAAGCACTTCCTTTGCCACTTATCCAGTCAGGCATCTCTGTCTACATCTCTTTAGCCTCTAGTTCCATATTTTCCTTATCTGCTTCTATCACTTTCTAAATAGCACTGATCTTCCCCCCTTTTGGTTTCACCACCTTATTCTTGGGCAGCTTCTAGCCTCACCTTTTCTGTTCTAGTTCTTAATGCACATGTTCAAGATCACTTGGCTTATGTTGCATGGTTAGGGGTTCACCTGGTATACATAATTTCATAATTCCTACATGCTAACCACTCTGTCCTTCTAAAAAGGAAAATCAGTTTGTGATAAGTATGGTCTACTCTAGAAATTTACCAAATGCTAAACCTCTTTTTAAAGAATTTTCTATCTCCCAGTCATATGCCATTGTGAACTCAAAGATTACTTCCCAGGAGCCATTTCTTTTCACAAACCCATATCCACCATCTATCCTTTCTTGCCCTCCGCTATCTTTCCTTAAATGGTCTATTTGAGCCTCAACCTATAAATACCCTTTCTCCATTTGCCAATTCTTTCCTCAGCAATGTTTTTTGTTTGGAGTTTCATCTGTAGGCTACTCCAAAGCCCACATTTTTCATTCACTCTGTTATTTTATTATGCTTAAGTGAACTCAAAACATTTAATGCTTAAATTATATATTTTCAGGTAACTCGTTTTGAAGTTTTTGTTTAACAGTAATGTATTTGTAAGGAAGACCCAGATCTCTGATTTATTCCTTGTTGGCATGTTAATAGACATACGTTTTGGATGTTCATCCTTTCAACCCCCGGATAGCCATGAGTGCTGGGTATGATGGAAAAACCATAGTGTGGGATGTGAGTTTCTAGCGCTCGATGCTTTTCCATTCTGTATTACTCTTTTAGTGCTCCTTGAATTGAGTACCTTGATATTCGGTATTTCTAGATATGGGAGGGCGCACCAGTTCGGACATATGAAACTGGACGCTTCAAGCTGGTTGATGGGAAGTTCTCTCCGTAAGTTAACTAAACAAAATGCAAGAGATTCACCTTTTCATTATTTCTTGAACTGATCAGTTCGGACTTCTTCTATTCAGTTTCATTTGTTTTTCTCTGAAAATTTTACTTTCAATGATGCATCAGGTAGACATTCTTATAATATAAGATTGATCTTTGACATTTTCTCTTTCTTCCTTGCCAACACATTGCATAACAGGGATCTGCATGTATACATTAAAAAGGCTGTTCAAATGCTGTTCTCCACTGCCATCTATTTTTTTTTTTTCTTGGTCATTCATCTGGCTTGTGTCTGATTACTGATGGTCCCAAGTAGATGCGCTCATCATACAAGCGCATTGCATTATTCATGTGTCATGATAATTAAATCATATTATGCTATTCATGAACAAATCCACCTCATTACTGCTATGGATACAAGGTAAATGCCAAGGCTTTTGCCATACAGAACCTGTAGGTCCTCACTGGTGTGCCATATTAACATGTTCCAGTACCTTTCTTTCTTGAGTCATCCATCCTTGTATAGGCATGTATGACCTTTTAGACTTCTTTTACTTGACACTTTTAGCTGTATTCTTTTATCACAGGTTGTAGTTGACATGTTGCATTTGAACACTGTCTTTAAAATAGAAATTATATAGCTAATTGTTTATATAAAACTAACATAGAAACATCATGAATTCCTGCTACTTGATTATACTTCTTAGGAAGTTAATGGTTATCTTATTTCTTGCTTTATGTTCCTAGTTTAAATATCCCAGTTACTGGTATGCCATAATAATTGCTTCTTATGATGGCCTCCTATCTCCATACCATATCTCTATGAAAGTATGTGTTGGTGGTTGTAGTAGTGGGGAACAAATGGAGTTGTTTTGATGATGGCTATTTGTGCTTTATTCTGTTCAACGATTTTTTATTTTTATTTTCCTTTTTGAGTTCTTTGTATCAAGTTTAATACAGTTACTTTGTTCGCTGATATTTTTAACTGATCATTCCCCCACTGTCTTGTCATTGTAGTTCACCTGTTGTGTCTTGACATTCATCCTGAGTTCTCTCTTTTCACACAGCCCAAGTTGTAATTCTATCCTCATGATGAGTATTCTTTTTTGTGTCATACAGGGATGGGACATCTATTGTGCTTTCTGATGAAGTTGGCCAAATATACATATTAGCCTCAGGGCAAGGGGAGTCTCAAAAGGATGCCAAATATGACCAGGTATTAGTGATTACCAACTTCAGCTAGTAATATAGTGTATTTTGTTTCTTTGTTGCTTTTGCTTCTTTTTAATAAACTTCTCACCTTTCAACACACACACACACACCCACACACCCACATATATATGAACAGTGAAGTAGGTTGTGTGACAATGTTCTGATGTTCCTCTTTAATCTTCACAACAGTTTTTCCTTGGTGATTATCGTCCTCTCATTCAAGACACCCATGGTAATGTTTTAGATCAGGTGAGCTCTCTCTCTCTCTCTCTCTCTCTCTCTCTCTCTCCCTCCCTCCCTCCAAACGTGGAACGTGTTAGTTATTTCAAAAGCGATAACACGTCCAAAACACCCCACCCAGGAGCACCCTTTTGGATCCAAATCCTGTTGGATAAAAAATCTGAGGTTGGGAGTTTTCCCCATGTGCATTGGAGTACCCCCTATTTGCATCTCATTCAATGATTGCAATGCTATTATTTGTGCTGGCCTTTATGGGATTCTCATGAGCGCATCATTTTCCTGTGTTTCCTGATTGTTGTCACCGACTACCATTATATGAGATATGGCTACATTTGATGCAGGAGACTCAGCTCGTCCCACATAGACGGAACATTCAAGATCTGCTTTGTGATTCAAGTATGCATCTAACATTCCTTTATCCAACTTCAATTCATGCTTTTACTTTTAGATAAGATTCATTTAAACTCACATGATCTCATGATACCGTTGGTGTAATTGGTCAATTTCAGGCATGATCCCTTATCCTGAACCTTACCAGAGCATGTACCAGCAACGGCGATTAGGTGCTTTGGGTATTGAGTGGCGTCCTCCTTCCGTAAAATTTGCTGTTGGCCCTGGGGAGCATTTCGGCCTCCAAGATTATCCAATGCTGCCAATTCCGGACTTGGATAGATGGATTGAGCCATTACCAGAGTTTCTAGATGCTATGGATTGGGAACAAGAAAATGAAGTTCAAAGTGACGGGTCAGATTCAGAGTATAATGTTCCTGAGGAGTATTCTAGTGAAGGGGAGCACATAAGTTTGAGCGCTGGTTCTTCTGGTGATCCAGAGTGCAGTGCGGAAGACAGTGAGGCCGACCACGTTAATAAGGATGGTCTTCGCAGATCTAGAAGAAGAAAACACAAGGCAGAAGTAAGACAAAAACTCATCTCACTCATTTACATTTTCCATTTTCTCGTACTTGGGATTTATGCTTCTATGTTCTGTCAGGTTGAGGTCACAACTTCTTCTGGGAGGCGTGTTAAGAGGAAAAACTTGGATCAGCGAGATGCTACTCTATCCAAGAGTAACAGAAGAAGGAAATCAAAACATGGCCGGTTGGCTTCAAAAAAGAAAAAGTCTTCTAAATCAAAGTCGTCGCGCCCTCAGAGACTTGCTGCACGTAATGCCCTGAATTTGTTTTCTCAAATTTCTGGGGCATCCACAGATGGGGAAGAGGAAGAGGGCTCAGAGAATGACTCATCTGAGAGTGAATCAGAGCTACCCGATTCAAACATTCAGAGCAATGAATCTGATAGATCAACACAGAATGTGCGCCAAAAACACCAAAGGGAGAAAGAAGACTCAGATGAGTGTGAAACTGCAGTCATACCTCCTGAACTGCGTGTTTGCGAAACTAATACTGTAAACAGGAGGAGATTGGTCCTGAAGTTGCCAGTTCGTGATCCGAAGAAACTCACACCGCCAGAAAACACAAAAACTGAATCCCATGGGCAGGGTTATGTAATGGGTTCATTAGGTAAAGCTCCTTCAGATATGACAAACCTAAACCAAACCTATTCAAGCACCCAAGAATCGGGGCCTTCTGGTGATACAGTCAATGCTGCTCTCCCTCAAAACTGTGGTGGAATTAATATCAGAGAGAGAGGGCAAGCTGAAATTGAAGATAAGCCAGATTTATCTGCAGGGTACAAGGATAACAAAATCAGATGGGGGGAAGTAAAAGCTCGAACATCAAAGCGTTTGCGATTGGGAGACATTCTGTTGACAGATGTATGGCCTTCCTCGAACGTCTCCCTGGACGGGCAAAGCCCAACTGGAGATGAAGCAAACGGACATCTCAAATCAGATGATGAGTATGGAATGATGGCACATTCAGAAAATCAAATTCATGGAGATCGACCAGACAGAAAAGCCTACAGGAGGGAGGAGCAGTTTAGACCTAAAACTTCTGAAGGGTTTGGTGATACAAAAGATAAGCATATCATTCCTGCATATGAACACAACTCTTCACTAGTTGACTTATCAAGTAATGACCCATGTAATGGAAACACATCTGAAACAACGCGGCTTGAGGACATGGGATATGGAGATCAGCCTCGTATGAGCAAATATGGGGGTCATGATGAGCGCTCAGAAAGCGCTGACATAGTAATTGATAGTCGAAATGCACCTGTTCTTAGTTGTAAGAATAATATGGACAATATTCAAGGAGTGGAAGAGAACACCAAACCCATCGCTAGAAAGTTACGGATTAAATCAAAAGGAATCTTGAAAGAACCTGAAAATCTATCCGCTTCAAAGCTAAACTCTTTTACAACAAAAGAAGATAGGAAATTTCCCGGATCTGATTTGGTGTCCAGAAGTCCCAAACAGGGGGAACATGATCGAATTGTAGGATTGCCTGAGGAGGAGGAGGATGGTAATGGTGGATGGCTCCCAGACCATCGAGCCTGGGATGTTGGGCTAGGAAAATCAGGGACTCCGCTTGATCAGGATTCAAATAGGTTGCATTCATATTCAAACAATATGTCCAATGCTGTTTGTAGAAGGTCAAAATCGTACCAGGCTAGAGCGAATTCAGAAGCTGACATCTGTGGTATGGAAGAAAGTACCTCAAATGCCAGCAATCACAATGCCGGCATGGAAATGGACTTTCATGAGGCTGTGACTGATGGAGCCCATAGAACAAGATCCATGGGCACAAAGGCAACAACCCGGGAGCAAAATCCTGCGATAGGTAAATTCAAAGTCAGGACAGGTCATGGCATTGTGGAGACATCAAGAAATGTTGAAAGATTTTCCTTAAATGGACACGAGGAATGGAATTCAGGTTCAAGAGTGACTGTTGGGTTAAGGTCTGCTAGAAACAGGAGAGAGAATTATTATGATGGTGACCTAAGCCCTCCAGATAGAAGAAAGGCATACCATGCGGCAAGAAAGCCATCATGGTTGATGTTAACAGAACATGAGGAGAGCTACCGATATATTCCCCAAAAAGGCGACGAGGTTATGTATGTAAGAAAGGTAACTAAATCAATTGCCCTGATTTATTATCTCTGATCATTACTAGGTGTCATTGGTTGCTGATTAATCAATGGTTGGTATTGACTCCAACATTGCTTGTTATAATTTCGAAAGGCATACAATGTTCGATTGAGCATGTGCTTGGCTAAATAAACTTTATGTGTACGGTCCACCTTTTGGTGATTCAAATAGTTCTCATGGTGGGCCCTATGGCGGATCCAAGCTTCCCCAAAAATCTGCCCCATCTGCCATTCCTGACCATCCAACTGGGCCTCTGTTAAATGTGAACCATCACTTGTGGTCCTCCATTTTCATTGTATGGTGATAAGGAAGATGTTTAGGGCATGGCTCACCCATGATGGGTCTCACAAGGTTTACTGTTCGAAAGGTGGACCCCACCTGTACCGTTGCTGGGTTGAACAAAGAAAAGCGCATGCTTTCTTTTGATTGTGATTTGTGCATAATATAATACTGCTTATAATTTTTATCTGGGCTATATATACTATTTCAGGGCCATCAACAGTATTTAGAGTGGAGCCATTCCCATGAAGCAGGGCCTTGGAGATTACTCAAGGGAAACATACAATCTATAGAATTTTGCAAGGTAGTGAGCCTTGATTATTCAACACTTCCCGGTTCTGGAGAAAGCTGCTGTAAACTCACCCTTGAATTTGTAGATCCTTGTTCTAGTGTATTTGGTAGAACCTTCAAATTGACTTTGCCGGAGCTAGTTGATTTTTCGGACTTCCTTGTTGAAAGGACGCGTTATGATGCTGCCGTTAGGAGAAACTGGACACATAGGGACAAATGTCAGGTGTGGTGGAGAAATGAGAATGAGGAAGGCGGGAGTTGGTGGGATGGTCGGGTAATGGCAGTGAAGCCTAAATCTCCTGAATTTCCAGACTGCCCGTGGGAAAGATGTGTTATTCAGTACAGAAGTGATGCCTCAGAACCACATTTTCACAGTCCTTGGGAACTTCACGACCCAGATGGTCGATGGGAGCACCCCCACATCGATGAGGACATCAGAGAGAAGCTGCTTTCTTCTTTTGCCAAGCTAGAGAACGTTAAAAATCAGGTCGACCTTTTTTGTGTTGAGCTCATCCTCTTTTTTGGGACAATCTAGTGGTTTGTTATTCATTGTTTTCTGGAAAATTGCAGGAGCATTTTGGGATTCAAAAGTTTAAAAAGGTATCGCAGAAATCTGATTTTCTAAACAGGTATGCCTTTTTACATTGCATGTGTTTTGATACATCTCAGATACCTTTGTTTTGAAATTATATCAGTGGAAGTGCACCTTTCATTTCTGTTATATGGAAATTCCACAGATATAGGAGAACGTTTTACTCTGCAGCATCACGGCATTCATTTATTCAATTGAAACTCTCATAGTTGTTTGATTATCTTTTCCTGCCATTGACAATCACCATCCTTCAGCATGGTATAACACTTGTAAGCATTTATTGACTTTCCACGTGCTGTTGCATATACCGATGGGGATAACCACACCTTCGTTCTGCATACCAGTATTGTACTTCTCCAGTATTGTACTTTGTAACTGTTGTTGTGAATCTGATGAACGGACTAACATTGAGTTGCCAATCTCCTTGTCCAGTTAATTATAGTAACCATTCCTAATGCATCAAAGTTTGTCCTTGCGCACCCAGTGTACAAGTGATCCAATAGTTTATTTATCTTGACCATTGATCTTATTGGACCTAGAGCAGATGGTAGATGGTGGATGACAGAAACTCTTTGAGATCCTAGACTCCAAATCATTGGCCTTTCTGGACCTTTGCTATGTCTGTCGCCACTGATCAAAGTGGTAGGAGCCTCTAATCTGGGAGAGTTTTGGGGAATCACACATTCATGGTCGGGCCCCTTAGTTCAGCGGCGTGCGTGGATCATTGAACCATGGGCTCTATTTGCAGACTGGTGCATCAGGACCCAACAATTCCTTACAGGATAGAGAAGATAGAAACATGTTTGAGGGGGATTTATCTCCATTTCTTACCTTGCCTGCTCCTGTCTGAAATGCAGGGCTTTTCTAGTAAAATTTCTCATTTTTACTGATTATGAACAATATAGAAAATCTAATCTGAAATCAAGCTTTATGGCTGTACGAGTTCTTACAGGTTTCCAGTTCCACTCTCTCTTGAAGTGATCAAGAGGAGATTAGAGAACAATTACTACCGTAGTTTGGAGGCCGTCCAGCACGACATCATCGTCATGCTGTCAAACCTCCAATCCTACTTTGGGAAGAATGCGGAGCTTTCAGTGAAGGTGAGGCGATTGTCGGATTGGATGACGCGTATATTATCGTCATTGTTGGGAACTGAGACAGTTTTGTAGAAGAATCAGTCTCGAATGATGTTTGAGAGCCTGCATTGTTATTGTAGATATCCTTTTTTTTATATTTTTTTTTCTTCTTTTACTATCTCCTATTGCAATCTTGCACCCATTGATCCAATTTTGGAAATCGGTTTTGTTTTTGGAGATAGTTCTTTGGCAGTCCCTCTTCTCAAAGGAGGGATCTCAATCGCCTGGTTGTGGAAAACCACCCGCCAGAATTTATTCTTGTATAGAACTATTACCATTAATAAAAAGAAAAAAAAATCGATTTTCTCTATACTACATGTGTTATTGTTTGTTTTTCCAGGCAAATGATCCCGCATGGATTCTTCTTAACATTATTCTAGTGGACATTCCTGCGGGCTCAGTTGAGCCCATCCACAATTATGGTGGATCTGTTGGATGATTGGGTCGACAGGGATTGAATATTACTCTAAATCAGCAGATTCAATTATCTCAAACACCCAATTAAGGGTATTTGGTTTTACTCTCATCTTCCATATTCCATAACCTTCACAGAATGGTTTTAATCATCCAATCATGGTGATTTTGGGGCCATATGTGGTCTGTGGACCCCTCGTATCTAATGGCTGTCATCATAGGTGGACACAGATTGGTATTCAGCATGATTAGTGGACAGTTAGGGGCATTATTCCAACTCTTGAAAACATTTTTCTATCGAGGAACAAATCCATAGCCACCCTTAATCTCTCAAAAGAAAAAGAAAAGAAAAGGGAGGTAAAAAAAAAAGAACTGCGAAAGGTTGTTTGGGCCTGATCTAAAGGCTCAGATTTTAAAAGAATGGGGCCAACAACAAATATAATTAAAAAAAGAATGAGGCTGACTACCTATCTAGCTTGTAATTAATAAACACAGACTGCATCCTGACCTGACCCAGCCTGGAAAGTATCGATGTGAAACTCATTTGTGAGATCTTGCATGTGATTTGTCATTATGGCATGTGCCAATAGGCCACTAGAGTGCATCATAGAAAAAAATAAAATAAAAACATCTGATTATTGAGCTCTTTTGCATGCATACAGAACATCGTTATATTGTATTTTCAGCTATACTAGCTGGACAAGAACAGTTGTTGTACATGGGGTTCATCCACTGAACAAAACATGATCCAATTGGGTCTGAAAACTGTCAATTTGACCATGCCCGCAGCAAAAATAGTCCATGATTAGTTGTGTTTGGGTTAATATCTGCCGTTCTTCCCCGCCTTTTTTCCCACTTTCAGCATAAAGGGCCACTGATTGAACCGATGAGTACATCTATCTAGATAGACGAAACTTAAAAGACTTTGAATGATCTTTCAGCCAAGGATCAAAAGTTGACTTTGGTGTACCGTACAATTCAGCACCAAAACCCGATCACATCACCGGGTTCACACCCATTTCAGACCAATACAGCCCTATTATTTATGACCCGAACCAGCCCATATCAGTGGTCCCACCCTTGGACGGTGAAAGATGATGTGGCACTAGTCAGAAAATCTAATTGTAATTCAAATGGATCTCTCATCTCTCCAACATAATAATAGGCCCTTGTAGCCCTTGAAAATATTTCTTATTCTTAAAAAAATGGCCTTACTGTTACTTAGTATTTGTGGGTGCACCTAATAGAAAATATGATTGCGAACTTGATATGAACCACAGCTCAGGCACAAACATTATCGAAGCAAAACTTACTTTTTTTTTTTTTTTTAACACACCCCCACACACTCACACTGCAGTGGGCTTTCACCACTCACCTATGGATACTCGAACCCTTGACTGGGTGTTGAAACTCCCGTGAGTCTACCATCCGAGCAAGAGCACGAAGAGAAACCTACTTGCTATAACAGATGCCTCAGAGACAAACATTGTGGAAGCAAAACCTACATTTCAGAAATATATGGGCATAACGAAGGCATTTCCACAAATATAGAAGGTGCAAACTATTATCATTCCAGTACTATTGGGATACGATAGGAGGGCCAATTTCCCAATTTCTTGGGACCGACAGGTCATCCATGTCAGATGTCACTCGTCTGAGTCGACTCGGTCAAGTCTGCAAAATGCAATGAGATTCACCCCTGCAAAGGCACCCCCAATTAGAGCTGCAACCATGCATTCTACAGCAAGGGCATTCCAATCTAATTGGTGAGGGGCATTTCTGAATGGGGAATGATCACATAGTGCCTACTATTGATGCCTGATGGAAATCCAACCCAGCGCCCAAAAAATCAGCCTAGTCCATAACTCAGGTGTGCCATACCATGTGATTTAGAGGTTTTATGCTTGATTTCACACCGCTCCTGATGGTATCGTCTACCTGAATTTTTTGATCTGGCTGATTTTTGGAGACCCATTTTTTATGATGGGGCGCATCCAATGCATGGTTGGATGTCTGACACATCACATTGGGCCTGCATAGAGTAGACTCTATGGGATCATTCTCCTTTCTAAGATGAACCATGAGCTGTAAAATTGCAGTCTGATAGAAGTACAGTCAATGATCCATGCACCACAGCCAACAATGACATTTACATCAATATCAAGCCAAACAAGATCTGCATCACTAAAGCAAACAAACATCGCACCCAACTTCAAACAGGAAAATTCAATCCCGAAGCACATCTTGCCAGAAAACCATGATAACTATAATAGTTAAAGATGGTAATAATTCCAGTACTGTATAGGAAGTATGATGTGAAAGAGATCTGGTATTTTGGAGATCTCAGAGAAGATCTCTATATCTAAGGTGTTAGATTGTTACAACAGAAAACCTTTAAACCATTCGTAAGCCTAGATAACAAAATGTCAGCCTACACTGAAGCTTGAGAAGTAGGCAGTCTCCAGAAAATTCAGTACCATCAGATACATCAATCTCTCCATCTATGGCCGCAATTAGGATTGCAGCAGACAAAGAACAAAGTCATACCTTCCTCGCCCCTGGCAGCTGCCTGCATTGCCACCACAGCATACGTACAACATTAGAGCCACATAATTTTAGTAAAATAAAAAAAGGCAGGCAGGCAAAAGATGAGAGATCAACATGTCAGAATTACAAGAACCAGAATGCTGAGAAGACGAACAACTAAATAGCACAATTAACAAACTGCTCAAGAACCCCGCCACATGATACAACATCAAGATAGGAACTTCTAACCACTTCATCGAGGCTGCTAGTACAATTACGAAAAAACCTATTGCCACATCCAAACCAGACAGCCCATAGGCCTGTGAGAAGAAAATGGCTCCATGGAATCTTGAGTCACATCAAGAAGAATGAACCAATTGAACCAGCATCACCCAACAACACTGGAAAAAGATGGGGAAAAGGAAAAACTTTCTTGTGCCACTATAAAAAAGACATAATGCAAGAATAAATGGTCCACCGACTCTGCACCAGAAGGCACATGATACACACATCAGGAATAACCATTATTATTATTATTATTTCTCTTACGAAGGTTGTCGACCATAAGAACCTTACTGTTACCCACTAACCACTTGAAGGTGATGACTCTGGGTGAGTCCCTATCCGACCAAAATTTCCCCAACATCTCCAATCTCGAATCTCCGAGGATTTAACAAAAATTTTCCCAACATCTCCAATCTCATGTCAGACTATCCCTTTCAGCCGCAAGTGGAACCTTTTCTGCAGCAAATCAAGAAGTCTCAACATATCTCCAATTTGTCCCCGTGAAAATTTACTCGATAAGGAGCCCCAAGTGTGACCTCCCATTATTGAGAAGCAGTGGGAGATGCTCATCTCCCTCTGAGCCACAAGATAAAGCAACTTGGGAAAAGCCCAACAAAGGGTATAATCACCAACTACAGGTCCTCCCGAGGATGAACCCTTTTTTAGTTTTGAGAGAGAGAGAACTAGAATTTTATTAGGGCAAAGCAAAATGAAGATAAAACCCCCAAACCAAGCCGCCAAGATGGTGACCCAGCTACATCCCAAGAAAATTAAGATTACATCCCTTTATCAACAGAAGAGGCCCAATCTATAACGAGCAATCTAGCCCTTTGAGATATCCCCTCCACCGATATGCTTTCGCCTCTAAAACATCTTGCATTTCTTTCTTCTCACATTGCCCCACCAAACACCAAGCAATGACATTCTCAATAAAAGTGTCTTTTTTTTCTTCTTTTTTTTTTTGTTTTTGTTTTTCTTTCCTAAGCTCACTCTGTGCCATGCATTCAAAAGATTGCCCACTGACAATGGAAAGGACCATCAAACTTTGAAGTATGAGAGGATATCCATCTAGATCGACCCAATGAATGGGCAATGAACAAACAAATGATCAGCTGTTTCCTCATCCCTCATGCAGCACAAGCAAATATTCAGAATAATCATTGCTCTTTTACGAAGGTTGCCAATTGTCAAAACCTTCTTTCTACCAACCAACCATTCAAAAGCAGCTATCTTGGGTGGAACTTCATAATGCCAAATATGCTTGGTGTGCACCGCCTCCCTACTCCTTGAATATTTACTAGGATGGGCATAAAGGGTCCAAACTGAAAAATCACCTGAGTTGTATAGTTTCCAAAGCATACTATCCAAGGAGGGGTGGTCCGGGAAACAAGGATGGATGTAATTCAAAAGGGCAGCAAATTCTTTTACCAACTCATCTCAAAGATATCGCCTACATGATGGGTTCCAAACCACCTCTTCCCCGATATAAAAGAAACAATCAACCACTGCAATAGATGGTTTCGAAGCAAGACAGAAGATCCGAGGAAAATCTGCTTTCAAATGGGAGTTTCCTACCCATAAATCTTCCCAAAAGCGAATACTGCTGACCATTCCCAAGTGAGAACCCAATTCCTTCGAAAAACGCTGACTTTATGGAAGTCACACCCTTCCACAAAGCCAACACTCTATAAATAGAGTCCCTAGTCCACCAAGCATCCATGCTTACTTTTGATGACCTCCTTCCAAAGAGCTCCGTCTTCCTTCCCAAACCTCCAAAGCTACTACCCGAGCAATGCCATATTCATAGATTTGAGATCTTTAATGCCTACACCTTCTTCATATCTCTTGCAAACCTCATTCCACCCCATGAGGTGGAATTTCTTTTTATCTTCAGAACCTTGCCACAAGAAGTTGCACCTAATTTTCTAGCCTTGAGAGCACCGATTCTGGGCACTTAAAGTTCGACATAAAATATAAGTTTTGATACAACTACCTTGATAAGAGTAATATGACCGCCAAGAGAAAGATACCAACTCTTCCATCTCGCAAGCTTCTTTTTGAACCTCTCCACCACCTTATCCCCAAGGTGTTTCTATGGTTTAACAACACAGAGCAAGACCCACATATGTAGTTGGAAGCACCCCTACTATAGAACCAAAAATATGCACCATCTGCCTTACTTCATCTTCGTCCATATGCACCCCAAACATCTTGCTTTTCACAATATTCATCTTTTATCCCAAGATTGCCTCAAAACAACAGACAATTGTTCTCAAATTTTCCACCTTAACAGGATTCACATCACAGAATAACAGAGAATCGTATGCAAATTGGAGATGAGACATCGAGGCAGGCATCCCCTCCACTTTGAAGCCACTAATGAGGCCTTCCTCCTGCCCATTATCAAATATCCTTGCCAATGCCTCAACAATGATGACAAATAGAAAAGGTGATAATGGGTCACCTTGGCGAAGGTCCCTTGAGCTTTTAAAAAAGCCTCTAGGAGATCCATTTTGCAAAACTGAAAAACGCATCAATCCCACACATTCCTGTCCACCTTTTCCATCTCTCTCCACACTTAAGATGTTGCAGCGTATACTCCAAGAAGCCCCAATCAACTTGATCATAGACCTTCTCTAAATCCAACTTGCACGCAATACCTGTAGTTCTCAATTTATGCCTGGAATCAAGACACTTGTGCACAATTAAGGCATTGTCAAGAATTTGCCAGTCCAGGATAAAAGCAGTTTGGTTTTCAGATATGATGCTACCTAACACCCCTCATAACCAAGTCGCCAAGACTTTGGCCAAGATTTTGTAGGCCCTCCAGTAAGGCTAATTGGCCTAAGTCCTTTAGAGTTTCTGCACCTGATATCTTTGACATTATAGCTAAGAAAGAAGCACCAAGATCAATCGAGAGCCGACCCCTTTCAAAGAAATTCATGAAGTTCATGACATCTTCTTTCACAATCTCCCAAAACACTTGATAAAATGCCACAAGGAACCCATCCACTCCGAGAGCTTTATCTCTTCCCAACGACTCCACAGATTTTTTCACCTCCTCCGATAAGAATGGCGCTTGAGTTAGCCTTGTCAACCGAGAGCCTCTTAAACTACAAAAAGTCCAATCTTGGCCTATTCCAAACCTCCCCTTCAAGTAAATCCTTGTAAAAATGAACTACCTCTTCGACAAGGTGATCTTTGTCTTCAATCCCTCCTGAAGATAAACCTGAGAGTTGCTATCCACCAAAAACATAATTTTCTTTTTGAATTGGCAATTCCGGGCCTTCCACACTCCTAAAGCTCTATACGAGGATGAAGATTCCACAAGTCCCATCTTCCACAGTTCCACTAAATATTTTCTAGCAACAGCCTGTTTCCATAACCCATCTTCCTCAACTAGGAATCTCCACAACCACTTCCCAAAAGTGCAAGGTTCACTGATTTCAAATCCCTAATACCAGCTTCACCAAGGTGAGAAGGCTGCGAAAATCACCCTAATTCATAAGATGAATTTTGTGGTTATCTTCTACATTCTTTCAAAGCAAATCCATTTGGACCTTTTCCAGCTGATTAAGCACGCTAGCTGGATGTTGGAAAATAGGTATGTAATAAAACGGCGTATTGGACAAGGCTGCTTTAATAAGTGTGATGACCGCCCTTCCAACTTGAGAATTTCCTCTCAACTTTCCACCATCGTGTCCCATAAATGTTTACCGGCATCCTGATGCACAACGAGAGGCCTATATATGATGGTTGGAGACAACCAACCGACACCCGAACACTCCAGCTAGTCTTTCGACTTCCTCGGGATCCAACTTGATACCCGGGATTTCACTTTCATGGATGCTCAAAGGCCTGAAAAAACTTAGAAGAACCCGATGGCTTTAATCAAGTTATCAACTTACACATCCCGAGCATTACAAAATAATATCATGTCATCTATGAACTGGAGGTCAGTGATATGGGGTGTGTTGCCAAGCTTCAAGCTATTAATCAAATCTATTATGCTGATTTTCTCCATCACTCTACCAAATGCGGCAACTCCCACTACAAATTGCAATGGGATGAGGGATCACCTTGGAGAAGACCCCTCAAACCATGGAGAAAAGCCTTTAGGCAAACCATTGTCCAAAATAGAGTACCTAGCCACAGCAACACATTTCTGAAACCACCTTCTCCACTTGGTGCCACACCCCAACAGATAAAGCATATAACTGAGGAACCTCCATTTGATGTGGGAATCAACCTTCTCCATGTCCATATTACAACTTACCCTCTTCCTTACCTGTATCTTGAATCGATGCAATCATGAGCTAGTAATGCACCATCCAAAATTTGTCTACCATGAAGGAGAGCAACTTGAGCCTTGGACATAGTTCAGCCCAACACTCTTCATAATCCATATGCTAGGATTTTCACCAAAATCTTGTAAGGGATCTTGATCAGACTAACACGTCTAAGTACACTAATCATTCCACTCCCTCCATCAAGATCAGGGCAATAAATAACACTCCATCTCTCTATAGAGACTACCTCTAGCAAAAAAAAAAAAATTGTAACAAAAATGCCATCAAGTCATCTTTTACCTCTTCCCAATTTATTATTATTATTATTATTATTATTTTGAAAAAGGCAATAGGAAAACCATCTGGCTCAAGTCCCTTAACTCTTCCTAGATAATTTATGGCAAGTTCGATGTTTCCCTCAAATGGCTTCTCTAAGCTCTCTACACATCATGAGAGACTTGATAAAAATCCAAATTGCTAAGAAGGCCGAATCCATCCTACCAAATCCTAAAAGAGTTGCATAGCGTATCTTTCTCCTCACTCCATACCCAATCAAGTAATATACTCTGAATCTGATTATATTTGCTTTTGGCAATTACAATCACATGGAAAATTTTCGAATTCTTGCCCTCATTTGGCCAAACCCCTTGGACCATTGTCGCCATTTAATCTCCTCTTCCTAAATCTTATTCTTCAACTCAAGTTTAAGCAGATCCCTTGAGTTCTTGTCTCCCTCGGATAGAGATTTTGATTCCTCTCTGAGATAGGGCATTTGAATACCCTGAAGGATCTTGTTTTTTTACTTCTTCAAGCTTAACAATGTAATTCTTAAGTTTTAAGAGCAACATATGACTGGCCCAACCTTCCACCAAAAAAGACCTCCACTGACCAATGACTCAATGATGAAAACCTTTCTCCTCAAGCCACATTAACCTGAAGCAAAAAGGGAAATGGGCCCAAGCCTCCTCCTTCGCCTCTAACATAATTGTGCAATGATTAGAGACTTCTTGTTGTTGTTGTTGTTGTTTTTTTTTTTTTTTTTAAAAAAAGGATAACTCGAAATATATTAAAAAAAGGAGAACACATACAAAAAAAAGAGAAAAGGCTTCTGCTGAGATAGCAGAAAACCTAAGAACCTAGAAAGGAGAGATCATAATCATAGAATATTTTTACAAGCCCTGCCCATTCAAAAATAAGCGTTTTAGCTCTAGAACAAACAGCCTACGGAGAAGCAGAAGTGTCATTGAAACATCTGTTGTTTCTTTCTTCCCAAACTGCCCACCAAATCGCAAGGATAGATAGTCTCCAAAGACGGGTTCTTTGCTTTCCAATAATCACTCCATGCCAGGCCATTAGAAGATTGCTTGAAGAGTTAGGATTGCACCAACTGAAATTAAATCAAAGCGGAAATCTGCCCAAATATAGGAAAGAAAGGGGCAGTGAATTAAGAGGTGGTCCACTGATTCCTTGTTCTTCATGCAACAAAGACATATGTTCACGAGTTGCATGCCTCTTTTCTTCAGGTTATCAACCGTTAGGATTCTCTGTTTTCCCACCAGCCATCCAAAACAGACGTATTTGGGAGGAGCCGAATATTTCCATAGGAACGGCGTGGAAAGCCCTTTGTTCAATTAGCGAAGCAACTCCACCCATTTTGTAGAAACTAAGAACCTATCCAGCTTTAGACATTGCCAGAAATTCTTGATTAATAGGCCAAGCCATCCAAAACAGACGTATTTGTGAGGAGCCAAATATTTCCATAGGAACGGTGTGGAAAGCCCCTTTGTTCAATTAGCGAAGCAACTCCACCCATTCTGTAGAAACTAAGAACCTATCCAGCTTTAGACATTGCCAGACATTCTTGATTAATAGGCCAAGCCACGCCCCCCCCTTCCCCCCCCAAATAAAGAGATCCACCATCTCATTTCCATCAACCCAATCTGAGAAGTTCCTCATACTTCTAGTAATTTAGTTGTTGTAAACTTTTCAAAAGATAATCTAGATGACATCAAATAACCCTTAAGTAACACACGATGAATCTTGCCACCTATTTCTAATACCATCTAACTCCACCTAAAAGTAGAGTGTGGCTCAATTGACATACACCCACAAGAAGTATTGCGAACATGCTGCACCAAAGCTCACACTGCCAGCATCATGTGGAGGTTTAACCACTTGCATGGCATGTGCCAGCTGGCAAAATTAGCACATATAATAATGGTTTTGTCACATTATAATTCACAACCACATCGAAGTATTGAAAAGAAATGGTCAAAGCGAGGTAAAACTGACCTGGAAGAATACAGCTTCTCCATGATTGCATTGAGCGCATCGAACAGTTTTAGTTCGAGGAAGAGTTGGATCAGCGGCTACATCTTGTAAGACCTGAGTGCGCTCACCAACTGCGTGATGTATCTCATTTCGATAAACACAATTATTGTCAGCAACCTCCTGCATGCATAAACAAGAGCTTCATTTACAATTTTTTGGTCTAACAAAACTAAAAGAATTCAGAAGGTATACAAACAGGCATGCAATCATAAGCTGATGACTGTACTTCCCAACATATAGAGGTTATGATGAAACTAAATTTCTTCCTGAATGGCAAGATGTGCTATCTGAAAGAAATTTTAAACCTCAAGATTAGGAAGCATAAGTTAGTGAATTGTATGAGCTGACATTTTTAACTCTATTTTCACTTCTTTCATTATTCTTTTTCTTTGTTTCTCTTTAGCCACCACTATGTTTGCCAATCTATTCAGACCCATTTGAACGCTCGCATCCTTGATGCAATGACTGTTCCAACAATACTATTAATTTTTAATGAAAAGCTAATATGCCAGCACACCATTAGAGAAGGGGGTTTAAGCTAATGCTCTTACAACATGAGCAGAGTAGCCCTTTTCCCCAGTAAAACCAGGATCGAACCCATCGCTTTCAAGATTATAATCTTCCATCTTGGCTACTCGACAGAAAACTCGAACAAAAGGAGGAACAAGCTGATCTCGAAATAGAGGAACAATCGCCTTTAAGTCATAGGAGAACCATCAATTAATAAATTAGGGCAGGTTTGGTTGCCACTTAATAATGGCTCATCGCGTCTTAGCAGAGAGATTGAGAAAGATGTTTTCTCTTGAGTTTTATGTGATCACTGTGTACCATTCAAACTAAAAGGGAAAATTTTCAGGAAAGCTAAAGACCAGCCATGATTTATGGGAAGAGTGTTGGGCAGTTGAGGATAACATGATCATAGGATGAGTGTAGCCGAAATGAGGATGTTGAGATGGATGAGCTGTGTGGCAAGACGAGGAATGATACAATTAGAAATGAATAAATTCGAGGGAACATGAGAGTACACCAATTGGTAATAGGATGAGGGAAAGTAGACTTAGATGGTTTAGTCATGTGCAATGGGACCAAGAACCGTCTAGTTAAAAGTGAGTCTTTTTTTGTTTTTTTTTTTTGAAAGGTAATACTACCAGTGATTGAACACTGGATCACTCACACACACTATGTTGTCTCCACCAGCTCATCTAACGAGTAGGAGACATTAAAGTAAGTTGATACAAGTTGAAGGCTCTAAAAGGGCAAGGAGGAGGCCCAAAAAGATGTGGATAGAGGTAGTAAGAAAAGCCTTGATGACCTATGGTCTAAGGTATGGCCCTTGATAGAGTGGAATGGTAGTACAGGATTCATGCAGCCAACCAGAATTAATCAGGATAAGGTTTAGAGAGGATCCAACCCACAACCTGATTCAGCCCGAATTCCAACCCAAGGTGTCCAAACCAAACACAACCCAAATTCCTCTATACTCAAATCAACCCAACCTGACTGGACCCAGCCTAACTCAGATACATGTAATTATTCCCAACCAACTTAATCCGACCGGCACTTGCTCAACCCGAACCCAACTCAACATCAAATGGGGTTGGCATTGTTCAACCCAAACCCAACCAAAGGACATTGACAACACAACCTGAACTCGGTTCAGGTCAACCCAAACCCAAACCTATAAAATATCGACCCGGCGTGAAGGCTGTAGACAAAAAGAAAATGTGAGGAAGAGAGGAGCTGGACCTGATGATCACAGTTTCGACAGGCAAAGAGGAGGACCTTCTGTTCCTTGTCTTCCTTTGGGTAGAGAATGTTGTTGCTGTAACCAGCCACACATAAAATGGATAAGTATGTGAATGTAAGTCTAAGTATGTATGTATGTATGTATTATGTAGGGTGGAGATCAAATCCATCGCCATGTTCCCAGGTTGATGTTGCATATCTATGATAATCCAAACCGCTCATTCATCACAAGGCTCCGTCAATGGACTATACACCAAAAATCACAACAATGGGACAAACCTAACCATTTAAATAAAAAAAAAACAATGTACGAAATTCGCTAAAATCTGGTCAGTTGTTTTCGTATGAAATTTGTTTCAATGGTTAGGATTATGTCACTCATTAAAACAGCGAAAAAGGGGGTTGAGTAAAATCACTGGCTGGATTTTAGTGATTTTTGTACATTGATTCTTCTTTAAATGGCTAGGATTATCCAATCCAGTGTGATATTCGGTATCTGAACAGTTCATGGTGGTCCCCGATGAATGAACGGTCAGAATCATCATAAACATATGCCATGTGTATGGTGGCCATGTTTGCATGTATGAGATGTATGGAGATTGAAGATGCGTACCATTCGCGGCAAAACTTCATAGTACTCATTGCTGCTGCTGCTCCTGAGAGAGAATCTCTCTCTACAAACCCTAGAAGGGAAAGAAAAATCGATGAAATGCACCTATCTTTCTTTCTCGATATTAAAAAGAGAAGCAAACCCTACAGAGAAATACAATAATCGGAAAAATGCGCTCTCTCTCTCTCTCTCTCTCTCTCTCTCTGGAGTTTTCTAGCTTCTATTGGAGTGTCCTGACTCCGGACGCGGTTTGGCTGGTGAGCCCAGCTCCAGCCACTAGCTAGGATGCGGTTGCGTACGGAGTAACCATGATTTATGTATTTTTATCCAATCCGTCCATCCATTTTATCGGATAAATTTAGGGCTTAACCCCAAAAATGAAGTACATCCAGCGCTCAAATGGACCACACCACGGAAAAAAGTGTGAATTGAACATCTACTGTTGAAAAATTCTTGAGGCGACGGGAGTTTTGGATCAAGTTTATTTTAATATTTTTACACTCATCGTGTCTGTATGATCTTATTAACATGTTAGATGACAAATGAATATAACTGCAGGGCTACCAAGGTTTCAACGGTGCAAATCATTATTCTCATCGTTTTCTATTGTATGATCCAGTTTGATTTTTATATATGCTTTAATTTTGAGCTCAACCCTTAAACTATATGAAAAAAATAGATGGATGCTACGTGGAAAAATAGAAGGATGGTTTGGATAAACTATATATTTTCACGGTAGCCCAACTGTGTTGACTCAATACAATAAGAGTGTACAGAGTAAGTTGGTTTGCAATCCGGTTTCAGCTGGCGAGTGTCAAAGCTCCGTTGGCCCACCATGATATATGCATTTTATCTATGCTATTCATCCATTTTGCCAGCTCTACATAAGCCCAATGATGATGTAGATCTTAAGCTCAAGTGGACAAAACCATTCGGAAAAAAAAACAAGGCCGACCTAAAGCTCATGAGGAGCAAATCATAAGAAAGAGTGAGGATTCAACACTCACCGTTGAAAGCTTCTTACGAGGCTATGCAATATTTATTGTTCATTCAACTTGTCTGGAAAAACATAGATATCAGTTTAATTTAAAAATAATAACTTATAAGAAGTTTTCAAATGTAAACTTTCAATTATCACTATTTCCTTGCAGCGCACTCTGCTAGAACTTTGTATATTCGAGTAAAAATGGATGGCTGGCATGGATAAAATACATATGTCATAATGGCCCATAGAGTTTTGACACCAGCTAAATCTGGGTGGTGTTGGGTCACTAGTTAGACCGCAGCAGCTGCCATTTTATACAAGTGGGTCCATAGCAAAAATGGGTTGGGTTGACGTGTTCGACATGTCAACAGGCTAGACCCGTTTACGAGGTTTTCAGCTAAGTTGGCAATGGGATACCTATTGCATATTAACAGGTTCAGTAGCGAGGTGTCTACCCACAGGGCTATGTTAGCTCCACTGTGATGTATGTGCCCTATCGAACCTATCCATCCATTTTTTAGATCATTTCATGACAAAATAAAACAGATTCAAATCTCATATGAACCACATTATAAAAAAGAATAGTGATTGAGCACTCACTGTTAATAAGCTTCTTAGAGTGGATAAAAGTTTTGGATTAATCTAATATTTGCATTTTCTATTCATCTAGGTGTGGGTGACCTAATCAACAGGATGGATGACACATAAACATTACATTGAGCCTAACATTTTTTTAACAGTGGGCATTCAACTACGATTGTTTTCTTGCGGTGTGGTCCACTCAAGATTTTGATCTCTCTCATTTTTAAATTCATTCTCTATAATGATCTGGAAAAGTAGATGAATGGCTTGAATAAAATATACATATATTATGCAGAGGTTTATAGGGCACTATCAGTAGCCACCTTACTGCCGAGTCTGTAATCCGCATCCTTGACATTGGGCTAGGGATGGCCGCCTAGCCCAAGGAGCCCAACCGGACTTTAAATCACGCATGGACCTGCTACCTTGGCCCATTGGCTAGGCCGCGAACTTGCACAGATGGGCGGATGGGTCGAGTGCTGGCTGAAATCACTTTCTTGGAGCCTGGATGCCCGAACCCACTTCATACATACACTTATTATGTGATGGACATGCCATCCTAATTTTTAGGTAAGCTATGCATTTTGAACCGTACAATGCTCCGTTCGTTTCTCTGTATGTCTGAGAATTTGGAATTATTAGAAAATAAAAAAAAAATCATTTATTTTGAAAAAAAAAAGGGCAACCGGTCAAGCCCGGCAGCGGTAGATTCAATGCTTAAGTGGACCACGCAATGAGGATTAAATGACTACCGTTCAAAACATCAAGGGACCACATAAGTTTTGTATCAAAATGATATTTGTTTTTTAACCTTCATCCCAGGTTTAAGTGGCCTTATGAATGGTTTGGATGGTAAATAAATGGTGGGCCCGGGAAGGTTTCAATGGTGGGGATTATTATCTCTGGCTCATTACTTCTTCTTTTGGTGTGGTCCACTTGAGCCTTGGATATGCCTAATTTTTGGGTTATAATGTAAAATAATATGAAAAAAAATGAATGGACGGTGTGGATAAAGCCGATACATCATGGCAGTTACTGCATAGTGGACGCGGATTTCCTGCTAAAGCCATTTCACAGGAGATTCCTGCGCAAGGATTTAGGAGGGGCCTGAAATTACCTCAATTTTTGGTTCATATCTTAAAATAATCATATAAAAATAATTAACGGTGTGGATAAAATACATACACCATGACGGGCCCCACAAAGTAGGGGACGCTGATTGCGTCCTACCCCGGCCCAAACGGTTATCCATTCGGGCAGGGCTCTGTGAGGCCCACCGTGATGTAAGTATTTTATTTACACTGTTAATAGTTTTTATATAATAATTTTAAGATACAACAGAAAAAATTAAGCAGATAAATAGGTCCAGTGGACCACATCAAAAGATGCTGCAGTGATAATGACACCCACCTTTGAAACATTTCTAAGGGCCACCGTGATGTTTTTTTACCACCCAACTTATTAATAAGGTCATGCAGACTTGGATGAAGTGAAAACACAAATTTTATCTTGATCCTGCGCTTCTCTTTCTCCCAGGAAGCTTTTAATCGTGGAATTTTGATCCACAATTTGTGATCCACTTAAGCCCTGAACTTACCTCAATTTTTGGTTCATATCTTAAAATAATCATATAAAAATAATTAACAGTGTGGATAAAATACATACACCACGGCGGGCCCCACAGAGCCCTGCCCGGACGGATTACCGTCCGGGCGGGGGTAGGACGCAATCCGCGTCCCCTGCCAGGCGAAAGTAGTACCCAATCCGCGTCGCAGTCAAACGGCAAGGGTTAACGCCGTTATCGAGTGTGAACGCTCGCTGTCGATCCCTCCCCCTCTTCTCATCATTTCTCTCTTCAAAACCGTGACGGTGACTTTTCCACAGCGTCCCTAGCCAGCTAGCCAGCTGCGACAGCGGCCGGCCCTCTCGAATCGCCTCAGGTCTCTCTCTCTCTCTCTCTCTCTCTCTGTTTCAAATCAAACCCTTCTGCATGCCGAAACTGGAAATTTGTGTAACTGTCGAAAACCCTAATCCCAAAACCCCGATTTCAACCAAAATTCCAACTTCCACAACCCATAGTGGAATTGTATCGAAAAAAAAAGAACCCAAGCCTTGAGAAGGATAATCAGTCGAGGGAGTATACATACAAAACCAAACCCATGAATCCGATCACCGATCTCGCTGGCCCCTCTTCGCGATCACGCTGCAGCAGGTCTCTCTCTCTCTCTCAATCGGTAGAAGTCAAATTGAGCGGATTCATGGTGTTTGTGAACTCCTTGCCATGGCTTTTCCGAAATCGTTTCTCACGTTGTAAAAATACATACAATTTCGAAAAGAAATCGATTCCTCTTCGATTCTATCACTGTACGGTTAGGGTTAGGGTTTCGTTTTGTATGTATACTTCCTCGATTGATTATCTTTCTCAAGTCCACGGTTTTTTTTTTTTTTTTTTTTTTTTTTTTTTTTTTTTTGTTTTTTTCAATATAATTCCACCGTGGGTTGTGAAAGTTGGAATTTTGGTTGAGATCAGGGTCTTGGGATTAGGATATTTCGACAGTTAAACAAATTTCCATTTTCGGCCGACAAAAGGGTTTTGATTTGAAACTACGGCCCTCGAATTACACGCACACACACCCCTATCTTTATTGTTTGAAAGATAAAGGAAGTGTACACACGCATATGGTTGGAAGTAGGTGCTGCAACAAATGGCCACCCAAGCCGATTGGTTAAGATTTTGAAGAAAAGGCCAACATCTCACGCCTGCACATGTGCACAAGAAAAATGCCCACTTTCCCTTTTTAGGCCATCTCTACTTTCCATTTTTAGGCAAATATCTATATTAGGAAATATCTTTACTTTTTTTTATTCTATCTACATTAAGTAGTTTCCTTTGATGTCTTTATATTAGGGCCTGTTTGGATGCCTGTAAGTTTGTTTAAGTTGTAAGTGACTTACATGTAAGTCACTTACAGGTGAAAGTTACTTACAGGTAACCCGTTTGGATGTAAGTTGTAAGTCACTTACAGGTAAGTTAGTTTTTCTGTTTGGATAGCCTGTAAGTTACTTACAGGTAAAAAGCTATATATTCACATCGAGCAGAGCTTGAATTGGGGAATCGTTCTAAAATGTTATAATCATATAAAAAAAACATAGGATCAAATATGTTATTTTGTTAAGCCCATCAAGATGAATATTTGAGATAATTATTAAGCTAAACCAATCATCAAGTGGGCTATAAAAGTGGGCCCACGAATTCAAAATATCTATAATATGGAGTAATAACTCAATTTAAGCATTGAGAATAAACTTAAAAACATTAATAGAAAATCTAATAATTACACATGGCCGAGTTATCAAACAATCCGAATCGTCCAAATAGTGGGAATCGTTATAGATGTTCTTGATTTTCAGACTCTTCAGACGTATATATCTTTCAATAATCTTTATTTTACAGAAATTAATGTTGACCATTAACTGTTTTTTGCCAACCTTCGATTTGAATTCCATCGTTTAATGTCTAGGATCATCAGATCTATGTGTATCTCGAGTAAAATTCCATCCACAGTGGTTCCCATTATATGGACAATCCTGATTTAAAGATATCCCTGCCACGTGTAATACAGAAATATGGGCCTATCATCTCACGTATCTTCCGGCTCTACGGTATCATTTCCCCCCACTCAAGCAGGCCGGCTCGGGTTGGAGGTTAGAATTCTACGCACCCGGTACACGTTAGCATCTCCTCCCTCTGCCCCGATTTCAAATCGAATACGCCAATCGGAAAAAAACGTGGGCCCTTGTCTCTTGCATTTCTCTTTCCTCCATCCATCCCTACCAAATTCAAGAGCGGAGAGAGAGAGAGAGAGAGAGAGAGAGAGAGAGAGAGAGAGAGAGAGAGAGAGCTGGAGTGTGCTATGTACGCCAACTGCTTGCTCTTAGGCCTGGATCCCTCCATCATCGGCATCGGCAGCAGCAACGGAACTCCTCGCATCGGCCTTTTCCGACATTCAAACCCTAGGATGGGAGAGCAGCTCCTTTATTTCATCCTATCAGCTATAATGGTGGTTGGTGGGTTGGTGCGTTTCTCCCTCTTCCCCTCTTTTTAAAAATATGACCTTTGAGCCTGTAAGTGACTTACAGGGAAGTGACTTCCCACCCCCCTCGCCTTGCAGTTTTTTGGTAGATTTGCCTGTAAGTGACTTACAGGTTGTAAGTCACTTACAAATGATTTTTCTCCCCCAAATACTACCTGTAAGTGACTTCCCACTTACCCAACTTACAGGCATCCAAACAGGCCCTTAGGTAATAAGTAATCTTATATTTAAGTACTCTCTTATTTAAGTGATTTCTTATTTAGCTAGTTATTTTCTCACATCTTCGCTAGCTAGGAATTCCAAAGTTTTTATTATAGGTTGTTTGGACTGATTATAAATATGACCTATAGCTTATGGAATAAGATAAGTTGATTGCTATTTTCTTTGAGTAATTCTCATATTTCTCTATGGTAGTTGTTGGAGGGGGGAAGTGATTTCTAGTTCAAGACTAGAGAACTATTGAGCTTGCTCATAGTCTTGCATTCATGATCTCTAGCATTTGGCTAGAGGATTGTTGGGTCCTTTCCTACAATATCTTTCTTCTTTTCTTTCATCTATTTGCTTCCCCTTTCGGGGTTTGCATTAGTAGGGTTTTGGGATCTTAGTGTTGAAGTAGGCTGGGTTGAAATGTTTGGTTTGGTTTGGTTTGAGATGAAGGCTGCATTTGGATGCACGGGCGAATTGAATTGCAAACATACAGTCATTTTTATCAAGAGGGAATGACAAAAATTAATGACATTAGCTAGTATTCATAACGATTAACAAGGAAGTAGGCCTTAAATTGCAGTTGAGTTTCTTTCAAGTCCAAATTGGAAGCGAAGCAATTGTGATTAGGTGCTTAGAGACTCTAAACAATTACCAAGGAGATTACAAATTGGTTTTTCCATTTTGCTCAACTAATAATTGCAATTCATTTTGCTAGTGCATCCAGACACACACCCTATGGATCCATTCTTCAAGTGTTGCAATAAATTTTTATTTTTATTTTTTATTTTTTGCTTTAGGTTGTCAACTCTTGGTTTGTATTAGTGAATTGAATTAGAGATTGTGATTTTCCATTTTTTAAAAGTTTTCTACATTTACTCATAGGATTGTGTTGGTATTATTTGCCCAAAACTAGGGTTTGTTGTGATTAGCATCTCAAGTCCAGCGAATGGTTTTGGTTCTTGCTTCAAAATTCGGGTTTTGAATCGACCTTGGAGTTCTTGGTTCTTCAGAGTATACTTTTGGGGTGGTCTCTATATATTGTTTTCATGTTCATCTTGATCTAATTTTATGGTCTTGTGTTACTTGTTGAGTATGTGACTTCAATTTTTATTTTATTTTCGTGTAGTGAAAGGTGAATTGGGGTCTAGCTTGAAATCAATATTTTAAGTTTCCTTCCTTTGTGCTTTTTTTTTCCCCTCTTCAGAGAAGTCTTTATTATCTATCAGTGAGGTTTGGGCTTTTTGGTGTTGGTTTTGAAGGACCAAATGATACTTTGGTAGATTATAGTGGGACATACTTTGCATGGAAGCCGTACTTGATTCAGGTTGTCCAGGCTGTGGTCTAATTTGATGATTTGCACAACTGGAAAAACAAACCAGTGATGCAATTGTAACTGTTGAGGCAATGGGCATTTTCTCGTTGAATATGGACCATTGATCGATTTTCTTTCTAACTATCCATTTGAGACATGGGTTGAATGATTGGGATCGTTCATTGAATGTGATGTCTGGACTAAACCCTGTCCTCTACGGGGCACACCAACTAGGATGACCTACATTAAGTGAATGATGCATGCAACATGTACTGTGAATGAAGTCTATTCTTTCACTCATTGAATGGAAACTTGCTAAACTCTGGTTTGGGATTTCAGTTCTTGCAGATAATTTTGTGATACTGGTTGTGTTTGTAGGAAATAAACCAGGCTGTGGAAACGGGTGCTTGATTTGGATTTCTTCTGTGGTTTCTGAATTTAACTATCCGGTTTTTGAGTTTTGGATTAAAAAATACTGGTGTGGATATTGGATTTTCTATTGGCTGTAAAGGTAAATTTCTACTTCCTCTAGGTTGCGATCTTTGAGTTTAGAATCTCTAGAGGAAAAATGTCGAGCAAGAAAGAAGAGAAGGCTCAGGTCGCAGCCGACCGAATTAAGGCAGCTACATTGACAGCCGCAAAGGGTCTCAGCCGTGCTCAGGCTGAACGGGCAGCTGCAGCAGCTGCCCGGAATGTAAATGCATACGGGCAGAAGGAAGAAGGGCCGAGCAGGTGGCAGGAGCGTAAGGAAGCCAAGCGCCAGATGTATCTCATGAGCACTGAAAAGGCTGTGAAATTGGGTGAAAGGAAAGACCTCAAGTCCTCTATGTCTTCCACTGGAGGCTCTGCCTCCCAATGCCAAAAGTGTTTCCAGACAGACCACTGGACGTATGAATGCAAGAATGAGCGGGTCTATATTTCACGCCCCTCTCGAACTCAACAGCTCAAAAATCCCAAACTGAAGATGAAGCTTTCGGTCTCATACGAATTGGACAACCCTGATATTCCGAAGGCGGAGAGGGGTGAAAAGAGCAGCACTAAAAGCAAGAGCAGCACTAAGAGCAAAAGGAAGCACCGCTCGGATAGTGATACTGGGGGCGACACTAGTGAGGCTTCTGTTTTCGAGACAGATAGCGGGTCATCAGTGACAGGTTCGGAGTATTCTTCAGGGGAGAGTTCAAGTTACAGTTCATCGTCTGATTCAGAGGAAGAGCGGAGGAGGCGGAGGAGGAAGCAGCAGAAAAAGAAGAGGAGGCACCGGAAGAAGTACAGCTCGTCCTCAGATTCCTCTGAATCTGAGTCAGCTTCGGATTCTGATTCAGATGACAAGGCGAGCCGGAGGAAGAGCAGAAGACGTTAGAGGAGAGATGGGAAGGAAGATGTGACATGTTTTCTATTGGTAATAATTTTCATATTTGGTTTTATTTGGTGCTGCTGCGGTAAGGAAATTTAACTGCCTTTGATCCTTTGATTGTAGTATCTTGTCTATATAAAACAGCAGGACTTGCTGGATTAGGCTGTGGTAGTAGTTTGACAAGGATTTTTTTTTATATGGATGCTTCATTATATTATTTGTTTTCTAGATGCAGCACTTGAATATTCAGTTTGATGGCCTTCTGTTTGAAAGTGGTTTATTAGATTGTATTTCTTGACTCTTAAAATATATATATATATTTAAAAAAAAATTCAAACTGTAGTAGTGGTTTATTGTAATTTTTTTTTTCTTTCAAATTATTTTTTTCTTCAAATTTTTTATTTTTTTTAAAATTTAAAATTATGGCATCCATTCACTGCATGTATGCTGTGTGCAGTGTTCGATATGTATACATGCATGCATACAAGTCCAACTGTAAGTTGTGGTCCACCCAGCGGATAACTTCCAATCTTTTTCATGTGTGTGCCATATCCAACCCGTCCAGTAGGTTGGCCCTATCAGAGGATCTTCTTGTGCAAAAATCAGCCATATCTACTTATTGATTGGACTGCACTTGTATCTTTATATTTATCAATGGCTATGAATTGTTTTCTATTGTTTGGCCCTTTTGATGAGTGTGTACAACTGACTTTTGCACTATGTCATCCTCCTAGTGGGACCAACCTATCGGAAGGATTATCCACTGGGTGGACTGTACCTTGTGGGCCAACCAGTCCCCCCTGCCCCCCTTCCCTAAAATCAAATAGACTGGCCCCATCATGAGAATCACCTTGCACAAAAAATCAGCCATGTACTCATCAAGCGGGCCACACCATAGAAAATAGTGTATTGCCCCTGATAAATAACAAAATACTTGTGTGGTCCACCTGATGTGTGGATGAGGCTGATTTTTAGATATGGCAATCCTCATGGCTGGGCCAAATCAGACGCACATGACATGTTGGAAGTTATCCACTGTGTGGAGAGTTACTTATCATGCAACCGACTGGATGTGAGCATTTCTCTGTGTGCCAGAACTTGTTGAATTAGGCTTTGATAGTAGTTGTGGAAGGATCTTTTCAAATGATGCTTTGTTATGTATTATGTTTTCTAGAGGCTGTGATTGACGCATTCAGTTTGATGGCCTTCTGTTGGAATGGTTTTATTAGATTTGTTCTTCACATTTTCTTTCTGGTAATTTCATTTATGCCTTGTGTGGGATGGTTGAGTTTCTATAACTAAGCTGTTGCAATCAATGCTTTAGGGAAAAGAGTGGTCCATTTTCCTTATTATTAGGAGGGGCTAAGACTTATGTAAAAGAATGGGCTTGTACTCTGAATATCCCTGCGGTTTGCTTTTTCTTAGTTGTTTTGGGGCTCCTTTTATATCGTTGGTGCTGGTGTTATTTCTATATTAATAAAATTTTCATTGCCTTTCAAAAAAAAAAAAAGAAAAGAAAATTTTCTCCCCTAGTAATCTTGCACAAACATCAAAGCCCAGTTATTGAAAAGAAATATATAGTAAGGTTTAAGGAACTAAATGCACAAGGAATGTATAAGTAACTAATTTCTACTGACCAACTACATCTTCTGCAGCCCTGTTAATTAGAACTAGTAATAAAAGACTAAATACAAAAGGACTGAACCTACTGTATACTATCCACCAAAATTTCAATGTATAAACATATCTAAATGGGCCTTCTGAGGACCACATCCTGATATGTGTTAGTCGTTCCTTGATTACATGTTGTCTCATTTGGGTTTTGGATCCAAATGGAGACAATGGATCTCTTCTTGTGTTTCTTCAGCGAGATTCGCTCTCCTTTTTGTTTTGTTTTTTTTTTTTTTTTTTTTTTTTTCTGATTGTCAAGGGGCCTTTGCCAAGGAGATCCACTATCTCCCTTTTTATTTATTCTGGTGTCTGAAACCCTGAGTGGAATGCTAAGTGGGGGTTAGAAAGTAGGTCTATTTCAGGGATTCTGGTTAGAGAATAATCCTTTCCGCATTTGCCACCTCCAATTTTCGGATGATACTCTGTTCTTTTGTGAAGCAGAAGAATATATGGTAGATTTTTTAAGTATGTCAATCCACTGGTTTGAGGTAATTTCTGGTCTTAAAGTCAATAAATTGAAGTGCGAGATATTTGGGATCAATCTGTTGCCAGAGATTTCTTCTCGGTTGGCCAACATCTTTGGTTGCAAAGTAGGATGCTTCCCCTCTTCCTATCTTGGTCTTCCGTTATGTGTGGGCAAGCCTTCATTGTTCCTTTGGGATAAAATCTTAGAAAGACTGGAAAGCAAACTATCTGCTTAGAAGGGTAAACTTATGTCCCTAGGAGGCAGATTAACCTTAATCAAGGCGTGCTTATCCAACCCCCTGGTTTACTATGTCTCTTTTCCAATGCCCCAAGTCGGTGTTGTCTAAGATTGACAAACTCCGGAGGGATTTTTTTTGGCAGGGTGCTTCAGAACTGAGAAAACTCGAATCAAATGCCTGGATTTGGTTAATGAAGAGCTCCTCAAGAAATGGGTTTGGCGGCTTGCCACATATTAGAGCAGCTTTTGGATGTCTATTGTGGCAGCCAAGTCCGGGACTTTCCTGATGGATTGGTGGATTAAAAAGTCCTCATTTTATTGATTATCATATATTTGGAAAGGCATTAACAAAACAACTATCTTGGTTTTTGATAGATCGGAATTTTTGGTGGGGGGAAAGAAAGAGAATTAGGTTATGGCTGGACCCACGGTTAGGGGATCAGCCCTTGATCTCTTCCTTTCGGGAGCTGGCTGCTCTGTCATTAGATAAAGATATCCTAGTGGCCTCTTGCTTTTCTTTTTGTGGTGAAGAAAGGATTTGGCTCCCCCCATTTAGAAGAGACTTACGTGGTAATGAAATAGAAGCCTTAGCTTCTGTTCCGTCTCTGTTGCAAGGTCATTCCTTCACCCAATCCCAGCAAACCCTTGGTTAGGGGATCAACCCTTGATCTCTTCCTTTCAGGAGCTGGCTGCTCTGTCATTAGATAAAGATATCCTAGTGGTATCTTGCTTTCTTTTCGTGGTGAAGAAAGGATTTGGCTCCCCCTATTTAGACTTACGTGATAACGAAATAGAAGCCTTAGCTTCTCGTCTGTCTCTGTTGCAAGATCATTCCGCCTCCCAATCCCAGCAAGACTCTTTTGTCTAGAAGTTGTCTGCATCGGGGTCCTCTTCGGTTCGATCATTCTATTAAAGATTTGGCGCAGTCCGGCCCTCCAGTTTATCGTAGCCCTACTTCTGAGGTTTGGCACTATGGAGCCCCTCCTAAAACTGCGGCTTTCGCTTGGTTGGTGGGCAGGAATAGAGTGCTTATAATTGATAATCTGTGTATATGAGGAATGGTTCCTCCAAACATCTATCTGCTTTGTTATCGCGAGGCGGAGACGGTCAACCATCTCTTCATTTATTGTACTTTTTCAGCTGGAGTTTGGGCAGGGGTTCTTGGAATGGCATCTGTTGTTTGGGTCATGCCCCGCTCCACTGAAGATCTTTATCCTGTCTGGCATTCAGAGAATGGAGGAATTCTCAGGAGGAAAAGATGGAGACTCAGCCTTTTAGCAGTCTTCTGGTCGATTTGGGGAGAACATAATGAGAGATGTTTTCGCAACAAAATTTCTGCGAGTTCCAGGATCTTTCATAGAGTGGTTCAACTCTTCCAGGATTTGGCACCTTCATAGAGCAATTTGTTCAGCTTGCAGCTTTGGGTTGTCTTGTTGTTGTACTTTTCTAGTTTAGGTTCTCTGTAGCTTTTCCTAGGTTTGTTTCTGGTTTTTGTTTTCTTTTAGTTTTTCTCTTCTTCTTTTCTGTTTTCTCGTGGTTTGTAGTTTCTGGTTTCTCGTTTGGCTTCTGCTTAATAAGGTTTCATCTTTCAAAAAAAAAAAAAAAACACCATCCTGATATCACGTGGATTTAGCCTGTTTGTCTAACCAATAGGCTGCTTTCATGGTGTCAGCATAAGTTACATCCAGTGGCCAGCAAAAACGATGGTTGATTCGACGATTTGGATAAATTCAGTGAAAAAAAAGGAGAAAATAAAATCTTTGGGCTATGAGCCTATGACCCATCTTTAGGGAAGTATGGATAATGGGAGACTAGCTGGATGTTAGAGATAGTTTGTACGACAAGTTTAGAGAAGACTGATCCTCATGTGGGACGCATAAACAAACCATGAACATATCATGATGGCAAGATTTGGTGACAGAACATGAAAAACCATAAATGTCTACAAAAACCCTATTAAGACCAAGCAAAGGAGATGGAAGATGGGAAAGAAACTGACAAAAAACTAACCTAAGAAAGAGAAAAGATTAGAGATAGAGAGGAGGATGGACATCCCATTGGGGGAGGGTTGCGATTCTATTGATTGGCAAGAAAAATGGCATTTAGTTTGAGTTTTTTTTTTTCTTCTTTTTCTTTTTCTTTTTTCCTGAGTCTTTAGGGTTGATGATATTTTTACATTCAAAGAATGCCTCTTGCTTTGAGTAGTCCAATGATCTAACCTTTGCCATCGACTGGTCCAATCAAGGAACCTTTGCTACAACACTGGTCAATCACAATGGATTGCATCTCAACTGGTAGAAAAATGAGAGAGACGGGAGTGTGGTGAAAAAAATTTAAGGGAAACAGAAGATAGTCTATCAATCGGAATGGAACCTCATACGAATCTGAAAGGGAAGAAGGCAGTCTCTGATTTGGAGACAGATGAGGGGTTTACAGAAGAAGAAAATCTGGGAGGGTGGATGGTGGTGTGTAGGAAGAAATCAGGGATAAGGAAGAAAGGGACGAGGGCTTCACCTGAGCTGATGGAGCTATATCAACTCTATTCATGGTAGGCTTCCTGGCCGGTTGGCTACCAATTAACTTCGAAAGAGTTTTTGGGTGAGCTGGTAAGGTGATGGAAATTGTTATCCCTCGCAAACTGAATTTGTCGAAAATTCGATGCTTTGCCTTCATTTGAATGAGTGGAGAGTACGGGGCAGAGAAAGCTGTAAAGGTTCTTGATGGTGTTAGTTTTGGTGGTCAGAAACTAGGGGTGCAGAAAGCCCGGTTTGGGCCGGAAGTTAAAAACAGGGAAGGGATGAGATGAAGAGAGACTGGGATGAAAAGAGGTAGTGAATCATTGCTGGAAAACAGGAAATGTTTAGACTTTAAAACTAGGATGGGTAATAAAGGGATGGAGAGGGGATTACAGGTAGAGGATGGGAGAGGTTCAGGGGTAGCAGAGGGGTGCAGAACTTAAAAGGGACGTGCTATCGGACCTCCCAGGTACGCACCTAATCACTGTGCACAGAGAAAGGAGAGAGCTCGAGCCCTGCCCATAAAATGGGTTTGGAGGGAGGAGACGGTGGAAGGGCATGAAGGGGATAGTGTGCAAATTGGACATTGAAAAAGCTTTTGATCATGTAGACTAGGATTTCCTCAACTACATGTTACATCGATTGTGGTGTAGGGAGAAGTGGAGGTCATAGATTTGTGTTTGTGTTCAATCAGTAAAATTCTTGATTTTATTAAATGGCTGACCAAACGGATTCTTTTAAGTGACTAGGGCGTCGTGTCAAGGGGATCCACTTTTGCCATATCTTTTCGTTGTAGTCATGGAAGCTTTGAGTAGGATGATTAAAAGAGGATCAGAGCTGGGTTTAGCGCAAGGTTTCCGAGTGGAAAACTCACAGTTTCAAATATCTCACTTACAATATGTGGACGACAGTTTGCTTTTCTCTAAAGCCAACGAGCAAAAAGTTGACAATCTTCAGATGATGCTAGTTTGTTTTGAGGTAGCATCAGGATTGGAGGTAAACATTTGCAAAAGCGACCTATTAGGAGTTGGTCTTTCAAGAGAAGTAGAATTTTTTGCTAGGGTATTTGGGTGTAGGGAGGGCTCCTATCCGACCACATACCTCGGTTACCGTTATGTATTTGAAAGCTGGCTAAGCGCATTTGGGACAAAGTACTAGAGAGATTTGAAAGGAAATTTTCATGTTGGAAGAGAAAGCACCTATCTTTAGGTGGGAAGTTAACAATAATTAAAGAGGCCATGTCTAATCTTCCAGTCTACTTCATGTCTTTATTTAAGTGTCTAAAAACAGTGTTGGATAAGCTATAAAAAATTAGAAAGGACTTCTTATGGGAGGGGTTAGTGACAAGCACAAATTCTGTCTTTTGAAGTTGGGAGGAAGTTTGCAAGCCTGGTCTTCAGATTTTGGGTGAAATGATTTTAGCATTATTGGGTAAGTGGGTTTGGAGGTTTGGGTTAGATGAGGGTTGTATGTGGAGGGAAGTAGTATCGAGGAAGTATGGGGTTCAAGAGGGCTCGTGGTGGACAAAAGACTCTTCGCTATATGGGGCATTTTCCACGTGGAAAGCGGTGTCCTCGCTAAAAAAACAAAGTTTGGAAAGGGTTGATGTTTACTTAAGGAATGGCGAAGAGATAAGATTTTGGGAGGATATTTGATTAGGGGATCAAAAGCTAAAGGAGATTCCCCCATCTGGCGGGGATTTTGCTCGAACTGAGAGGAGTTGCTGAACCTGCTGCAAATGTTAAGTAAGGTCCGTCCCTTAGGGCCCGTTTGGATACCACCAAATAAGTTACTTTTTCTACTTACAGCAGTAGATAAGTAAGTTTGGTTTATGATTAGTTATAAGTAACTTTTTTTTTTACTTAAAGTTAATCACTTCAGTTAATTCTTTTAGCTTTTCTCATTTTCATAAGTTGCTGAAGAGAGGTATCGGGAAAGATGAAAGAGAGGAATAAGTATGTTGTTTACCAAACATGTCTGTGTAATAAGCAGAAACCAAGATAAGCTACTTGAAGCATAAGTAGCTTATCACTTATCTTAAGTAACTTACGATCCAAATGCCCCCTTGTCTCCAAAAGGGATTCGTTGTGATGGTTACATGACAAGTCTGGCAAGTTTTTAATAAAATCTTTCTACCGCATGATCAGTGGTGAATCAAGGGTTAATGGTACAAGTCACAAAGCTTTTGTATGTAGTTATGGGGCTTCTCCAAAGGTGGCGGCGCTAGCTTGGTGAGTGGGAAGAAATAAAGTGCTCACAGTAGACTATCTTCACAAGAGGCTTATGATTCTACTGGATGCATCTTCTATGCTATCAAGATGAGGAGTTGGTAAATCATCTTTTCTTTCACTGTTCATTTGCAAGGAAGTTATGGGAAAGTTTCTTCATCTTGATTGACCTTCAGTGGGTCTTGCTGGGCTCTATCGAGTCTCTTCTCATGTCGTGGCAAGGCAGGGGTAAAGGAAAGTTTGGGAAGAAGGTTTGGCGTCTATGTTTGTAAGCTGGGATTTGGTCAATTTGATTAGAAAGGAACCATCACTGTTTTAGGAATAGGAAAAGAAACATTGAGGATTAGGAATGTCCTAGCTGTTCAATGGTTGGCTTCTTGGATGTCTCTTGGAAGCCAATTGAAGGATTAGGAATTTAGGATCCCTTCCAGTCAACGGGATTTTTTTTATGGCCTATTATATCAATAGTTTGGATCATTGAATCACTAGCTCTAAGAAACTACAACAGTACTATACAACCATCTCCTTGTTTAGTACTAGACAACCATCATTTTTTTATGCATTACGATCCCAACAATTAAAAGAGTCTAGTTTGATGCATTCCATCAGTCCTGGGGCTTTTGGCATATTGGTTAGGTTATTAACAAATGGTATCAGAGCCAACATCACGTCCTGTGTTCAAGTCACGGAAGGGCTAGCCAGCCTTGGAAAGGGCAACCTGGACCAGAGTAAAAGCCGCCATGGCATGGAAAGGGCTAACTAGACAACTAGAGTGCAACCACCAATTAGAAAGGGCTACCTGTTAACCAGAGTTCAGCTGCCATGCCTTTTGAAAAGAGGCCAGAGTGAGTGCTGCCGCAGAGTGGGCTGCTGCAGACATCAGCTGGGGAGCGTGGTGGAATGTAACATTCCCAATGGTTTAAAGAGCCTAGCTTAACATGTTCCAATATCAGGGATATTGGTTAGGTTCTTAACCATGTACCATTCAGTACTAGACAACCAACCCTTTGTTTACCTCTAAGGAACTACAACAGAAACCAGTTCCAGTTAAAAATCCAACATCATAATGCAAAATAACCAATTCTGAGTTAAAAACCCCTCATCATAATGCAACACCCGTAGGGTAAGGTCGTCTCATCTGGGCTTTGTATCAAGCGCCACCCACCTGAATGGATACTGGGCCAAAATCTCCGGACTCTCAACTATCAGGCATCCAATGTACAAAAAAGTAATTTATGTCCCTATAAAACTTGCAAGGCTTTTGAGACTGTCCATTGTTTTTGTACATTTGGCCCACCTGATGGTTGACTGGCCACCTCAATCTTCATCAATAACCTCATCTTCTGGCCACCTCCTACCACATCTCTTCTTCACAGCATCTCTCCTTCCTCCCGTGATCTTCCATCTTTTGAGACTGCTACATCAGATGCGGCATAAAAAAAAAAAAATTTACATTGTGTAGCACTTGTCATCTGCAATCTTTTGCTGCACCGAAATATTCACAGCCAGACTTGAAGCTCTTGTACCAGGCGGATCACCCAATTGATTTTATTTTTTTTTAAACATGTAATTTTATTTTTTTTTGGAGCTAAATGATTGGCTTTTTTTTTTTTTTTTCCCTTTTGAGGTTTCTTTGGGCAGATTTCCTGAGATTAATGGTTTGTAATTTATGTAGGAGGTATGATACAGTGTTTAACCTGTACAATTGAGGCCCATCTTTCAGTGTTCCAGATATGTTTTTCTGGCGGGCCTCATGCTAGATATCTGGTGCATGTGGAATGTAGCGTTTTGTTTTTTTTGTTTTTTTTTTAAATTTTAAAGATTACTTCAATCATCATTTTGTAGGCCATCAAAAGGATGGCCACGTGGAGGATCTTGAAGGGCTCACCAGATGAACAGTCTGGATTAGTGAGAGGTTTGCTGCTTACAAGTTCGATCTTGTATTTATCATGGTCCCTCCATAACTGGACAGCTACAACTTGGTTTGGTGATCTGGACTGGTCATCTCATTGGCAATTATTGTTGATCGGCCACTATAAAAAATAAAAATAAAAAACACAGAATCAGACCGATCCTGGTTGTTCATGGCATATCAGTTGAAGTGACCACCGTGATGAACGGTTTGATCTATATTAAGGACAGCATATCCCAGAGGAACCTTGCCCAGAGACTTTACATGTGGAAAACAGCTTGAACCTGACGTATGCGTTTCCCATCAGAATAATGGATCAGATGGGACCCACAGTGTAGATCTATGGCCAAGAAATCAGAACCGCCGGAACCTTATTTTCATACAGCCTATTCCATTGGTTTTTACGGTGTCCAGACCTTATGTTTGCATGTGATCCTATTTATTTTCCAGGTCGATATCTGTGGGGTCCCACTAGTTTCATAATAAATCGGAAACGTATATACTGGAGGAGGAGGATCCTTGACTAACACTAATCAGAAGATCCTGACCCTTCAATTGTGAGCCTACAAGATTGCAATTGGTGCATGGGCCATCCACGTTTGAGGACCATCATATCAATCGTTTTGGATCGCTAACGACCAGAAAACTGAAAACCAAGCAATTGTAGCAACTTTGGGATGTGAATAAATTGTACAAGGTCCATTATTTCAATGGTTTTAATATGTGGACCACAGGCCTCACATGTACATAGGAATCGTGTTACGTTTTCCCCATCTTGAATGTATGTGGTTTAACATCTGTTTTTCCATCTAATTTAAGGGGTTCCAAAATTGAAGCGTATCCAAAGATCACGTGGATCATACCACAGGAAAGAGTGGGGATAATGATTTCCATAGTTGAAACCTTTTTAGGTCCCACAGTGATATTTATTTGCCATCCAACCTGTTCATAACATCATATAGACATGGATGAAGGGAAAACACAAATATATGCTTGATCCAAAACATCCTTGGCCCTCAAGATTTTTCAATGGTAGACGTTCAATTCAACTATTTCCCAGGTGTGGTCCATTTGAACATTTGGTATGCTTCATTTTTGAGCTCAAGCCATGAAATTATTTGGTAAAATGGATGGACGGAGCGGATAAAATATATAAATTATGGTGGACCTCACAGAGTTTACTCACTACGCAATCAGCTTCCCTGCAAGTAGAAGGGGCTCTGTGGGGCCCACCTTGATATATGTATTTTATACACGCCGTATGTCTATTTTTTTAGGTATTATTTTAGGATATGAATTAAAAATGAAAGAAGATTCAAGCTCAAGTGCACCACACAATGGGGATTGAACGCCCACCTTTAACCGCATTAATGTTTATTTGTCCTCCAACATATCCATAAGATCACACGGATCAACATGGATGAAGGGAAAATACAAATATCAGTTTGATACATTTTTTTTTTTTGGCCCCAATAATACTTCTACTGTAGATGTTCAAATATCAGCGGATATACTTAATTTTTGGGATCAAGAATTAAAATTATCTTTTTAAATAGATGAAAGGGGTGGATAAAATACATAAATTATGGTGGGCCACACAGAGATTACTGTACGCAATTGGCTTCCGTCAAAAATAAGCCGCTTTGTACAACGATGGTCCCTGCACCGGGGTGGAACACCGTGCTCTTGCCAAAAAAATTTCCCATTAGGACAAAAGTACCCCAACTTGCAGTACCCATACTATCATTCCCAGTAACAAACCACTTGATTATGACATCTGTGCCATGAAAATGGTAAGTCCCACCATGAGGATTTCTTTTTTTTTTTAAAATAAAAATAAAAAATTAGGCTGATCAATTCCCTGAGTGGGTCAGATCAGTATGCATAGACAGTGTTGGCCATTCATGGATTACAACAGTGTAACCTACCTGATTCATGGAAAGACCTAACTTTTGGTCTCAGGTGACCTTCAGGGTGAGCCCTATTATTAACATGATACGGATGTCTTACACAAGTGGCATGTCCGTAAAAGGAGGATACTGTACCGCAAGCAGTGGTACAGATCCAAGGGTCAAGGCGACTGAAAAAAAAAGGCGACCAAATAGCACGGATTGAACGCCCACCCTTAAATTTTTTCTGGGACTGCCAGAAGTTTAGATAAGCTGATCATATTTGTGTGCTTTTCCTTTATCTACGTCCATGTGACTTTCATGAATAGTTGGATTGGCAAATAAACATCATGGTGGGCCCGAAAAAGCCCCAATGCTGGGCGTGGGTTGCATTAGCCCTTGCTTAGACCTAGTCCAGCCAGGAGGGAGAAAATCGGATGCAGATTGCATCCTTGGAGGGGCAGAAATTGGTCCTGGAAGGGGCTCAGCGAGTAGGGCTGTACATCGAACTCATTCAGGTCAAGGTGGGTTGGCTTGACTCTGCCATGCTCTCGTCAACCTTGGCTTTGAGCTTACCATTGGAACTTGGCTTGTTTGCCAAAACTTTCAAGTCAAGCTCGAGGCGAGCCGGTGGATCGAGATGAGGTGAGCTTACCTCGAGTCGAGTTAAGCTTGCTTCCAACCTGACCTAAGCTGTACCTGATCCAATCCACACTCGATTCAACCCAACCACCCAACCCAATTGACCCAAGCGGCACCCAACCCAACTATTTTGAATTATATGAAAATCTGAACATGCCCTTTACATGTTGGAGAAAATGTCGCATAGGCTCAAACTCAGCTCGACCTGTTGACCAAATCGAGCCGAGCTAGCTAGTTAGACTTGAGGACCAAGCAGAGCCGAGTTTGAGTTAGGGTTAGCTATTGGTCGAGCCAAGTCGAGCTGGGCCAAGCTCGACTTGGTTCGACTCATGTACAACTAAACGGCTGACCATTGGCTATAATCTTGTAAATGGGCAAAGCTTTCGATGGATCCCGGATCCACTAAGGTCAGAAACCCCTGACTAGGGGGCTCACCATGATGTGGCTGCCTTATATCATGCCATCTATTCTGTTTGGAGAAGAAATCCATTCTCAACCACACAAACAACAATATCAGAATTAAAAGAAAGTCAAAAAAGTCAAACTACAAATACAACGATTTACATGGTTACCTTTTAGTACATCCACATATTTACACCAATTCAATATGCTCAAAGGCAAAAAAATGAAGAAGTGGCTCTTGATATAATGACAACTATTTGTCTCACTACAGAATATATATATATATATATCTTAACTCAAATGACTAGGGTTCATATAAAATTCCACATGAAATTATGAAATTTTCCTTTGGATGAGCTGAGCTCGACCCACAAAAGTGATGGATGGATGAACAATACACCTCCGATGGCCAAGTTCCACGAATCCTAACAACGTCGTACTTGAAGACTAATTATAGGCAATCTCCTGATGAGAATGGTGAATTTATAAAAGCCCATGCCAATGTATAGAACTCAATGTGAATTTCCTTCTTGTCTTCAAACTTGAAAACCAATAGAAACTAAGCATGACTTCAGTTTCTCTTTGGTAATCACCTCAGTCAAAATATCCAATTTTCAAGATCATTTAAAGACATGATATAAAAGATGAAGTAAATCAAAATCTTAGGTGGACCACACCACAAGAAAATGTGATGGTTGAAAACCCACCTTAAAAAAACTTATTACGGATAATTGGAATGTTTATTTTCCATCCACCCACTGATAACATATTAAAGACCTGGATGAGAGGACCACACAAACATCAGCTTGATCCAAAACTTACCTAGCACACAAAAGTTTTTAATGGTCAATCACCACGGTTTTGGTGTAGTGTGCTTTGCCTAAAATTTGGATCTACTTCATTTTGGGATCGTGCGATATATAAAATGATTTGTTAAGACAAATGAACATCATGGATGTAAGGCACATACATTTGTTTCTAATGCAGGTCGTGATAGTATGTATATCGGCTATAATCAGGATTAGGGTATTCTAAGTGAATGTTAATATGTTTCTAAGGTGTCCCGAAACAAAGCTATTTAAGCTTTTGTAAAATAATTTTGGGAGTTATTTAAATCAGTGAGTCCATCCCATCTCTTATATAATATCATTTTCATAGTAAATTGTTTAACACTTTGTGTCATGGCTTTTTTCCGTGAGGATTTTTTTAATGTAAAATTTGTGTATTCTCCATGTGATTTATTTGTGTTTGATTTCGCATTATTTGATTGAATTTATATTTGCTTCCCAACATCCCAACATTGGTTTCGTATTCCTTTGGCCGGACTTTATTTTCCTAGCCTTTAATGGGAGAATATAACATCAAGGTATATTTGCTGCTCCTGAAACTTGAACTAAGACCTTTGCCTCTAATACTAAATCAAACAACCACTTAATGTAACAGTCGGTAACTATGTCAAATTACCACTTTCTATAGAAGCTTAAGGCTGCGTATCAATGTATATGAAGGGACTTTGACAATTGGTAGTCATGATAAGCGACTCGTCTGAGTCATATGCAACTGATCCGAGTCAATTTGAACCTGATAGGGATCAGTACAGTTGACGGAACCTGAACGACTGGGGATGAGTTACCATAATTAAAAGAAAATGAAGATAGATTTAAATTATACAGTAATGTTTTTCACACACAAGTAGAGAAAAATCAAAATAATCTAAACCATTAAAACATGATGATCAAGAACTAGGACCGCGGTCGGTATTAAGGAAAGACAGTGAAGAACGTTTGGGTGATGGTGAGCAGGAGGAGGATGGAAGCCGCGATCAAAGAAATGAAAGACCATGGATTGGTGAAATAATCACGCTTCAAGCTCGCCCGCCACATATTCCATTTGTTCTCGCAATGTTTTTGCATATTGTCGTGTACATCTTCAAGATAGCTTCCCTTGAAATTATGGAATATCCCAATGTTGAGCCGGTTGAATAGAAGGGCCACATCATCATCGCTTCCCAGAAAATTATCTATGATCCCATTCTGATGGAGCAGCGCCACATCCTTGGACGTATTGACAAGGTAATCCATGAATACAAAGTAAGTCGTGAAAAAGTGAAATTTTGCTCCTAGGCAGCATTGTTCGAATGCTACGAGGTTCCGAAAGAGAGTATCGCTGTGGTCATCTACCACGAAGGGCGGGATTTCCAACACCCCGTGGCTAAATTTCACGTTCAAGATGCTATTCGATTCCTCATTCTTCTTGAACTTGACCCCCGCAAGTTGGAGGTCAGTCGCGCAAGGGATCATCTCGCGCGGTTCAGTAATAGGCAAAGAGATCTCATTTGAACATGGGAGTAGATTCTTCAAGTACTTGTTGAGGACGGATTTGATTTTAGGATTGCACGAAAGGTTGGGCTTGAGCTTGATTTTAGGAATGCACGAAAGGTTGGGCTCCTCCTTGTTATCAGTTAGGGTTGGTAACAAATGCGAGTGGAACAAATGGAGCAGATGATAGTAGGAATCTTTGATCTCGATTTCCTCATTCTTAGGCATGATCAATTCATCGAAGAAATAAAGGGCCATCTTCTCAAGTAAATGTGGTACGTTCACTGGACAAGCCAATTTGAAAATATTCTGCAGAACGAAGAAAGGAATTTGATTTTCAAGGAGGAGCATATCATACCCTATAATGTACGATATCCCAATCGTACGAAGTATCGGGTCTTGGAAGCCATTTGAAAGGAAAAAGAACTTATCCATTGCAGAAATAAGACCGAGATCCTCCTTTTTTTGCTTGAGCAACTCCAGTTTATGCTCCATCGGATGGAACCTGAGAAAGAACTCGAGAATGAAGCAAGCATCGACCACCATCATTTTCACAAAATCGTTGCCCGTAAGTGGGCCCACTTTCTCGGAGTAGCAACTTCGCGCTTTATCCTTCAATTCCACAATCGCCTCGAGGTAGTCCTCCAACCGATGGTCGGGATTGCGGGAGAGGAACGAATGTAGATACAACAATTTGTTCTCTTCCATGCCTTGTAGCCTCTCCTTCCCGTGATGGTATGGGCCGATCGACACCATCTTAGGTTCATAAGCAACCTCGTTTACTTGCCGGATTGTTTGTGGGACTATGTAGATGGTGGTTGGATCTCCACGTCTGAGCTTGGAAACGGATGCTTTGACCGATTCCATGATGGAATCGGCTAGTGCTTGCCTATCTGTGGTTATGCAACTCGGTCTCGGGGAGGCGTTGGTCGACGTGTTCGCTCCCTCTTCTATTTCTGTTTCCTGTATATCATCATCCATCTTCAATGATGCGGCTATAGGCCTTACGATTCCCCGATACACTGATTTTAATCCTTGCTGCCAGTGAACATTTCTCATCACCTCACATCTTTGACATTCTGTACTATTGTTGAAAATCAATGGTTTTTTTTTTTTTTTTAAAAAATAAAAATGAAAAATTCAAAATTTTCAAAATTTCAGAATTTTCCCGCCAAAACTCCTTTTGAAAATTTTGAATTAAAAAGTGCGGTGTATGCTTTTTCTCACATCGAAAATTGTTGAAATCTTTTTGGGGTTTATATGAGATGTTAAGAAGAGTATTCTTACTTAGAGCTTTTGGAGGAGATGAAACCAGGTTGCGTGTTCCAGTGCGCGCGCACTCGGGCATAGGCAGTGAGGCAGTGTGGTTGTAGTGGCACTAGATTGTTGTGTTTCTAACAACGGATAGTTAACTTAATAACTACAACGGTCTGAAAATGGACGGACCATGATAATTCAACGGTCAAATCCTTTGATCTGACGATCAGAAATGCTTGAGGTTACGTTCTAGACCATTGATAGCGTCTAGCAACGGTTCACTACAGGATGCCTATATAAACTAGACCATTCCAGTCCGATTTCTTCATCTCAACATAACCCCATTCTAAAATACGTAGAACATCTCCACCGTCAGTGTCTGCCAGAAGAAATTCACTACGTTAAAATCGTTCCACAGTAAACCTATCATGATTGTTGCACGCTGGATCCAGAACGCTTGTCTTATCCTTGAAGCAATTCGCCTGTAACCCATCAGCAGTAGATAAGGAGGCGAATCACACTTTAAGGTCAACGTATTTGATACGTGATTCAGCTTAGTGAAATATTTGATTTTTGAATTAATTTTTTTTTTATTTTCAGTGTATCCAAACTCATATTGACAACAACTGTACTTGCCAGTAGCAGGGATTGTGGAGCCCACTGTGATGTATGTGTTTTATCCATGCCATCCGTCCATTTTTTTTTCTATGTCATTTTAGGATATGAATATGAACCCAAAAACGTGGAAGATTCAAGGTTCAAGTGAAAAATACAGTGGGGAGTAGACACCTACATTTAAAAACTTCTTCAAACCGCATATGTAAGACCCGTGTCCTAGTCCGTACCATTTCGTTGGCCTTCGCGGTTCTTCCGGTCGAATTCTGGCAACCTTCGACCTGTATTCGACGTTTACGCTCGAACCTAAGCCGAGTCTCGCATATCAGAGTCGACTTGACCAGAAACCTATACCTCAGCGACCGCACCGTCGCCGCTGTTCTAACGCCGCGACTCGCGCACCGATCTGATACCTAGGGTAGAAGATATAGGCTCGCGTTCAATTCGAAGAAACACCGCACGTTGCAGATTACGAGGAAATCTCTACGAGATGTCCCATCAATCAATCAATCAATCAATCTCATTAATCAAGTACACATCATACATCAAGTCAAGTACAACAACCCATACCTTTCTCTTACACAAGCAAGCTCAAAGTCAACTCTCTCTCCCATCACCCATCACTTTCTTACACATCCATACCATGTCAAGTACACTTCACATCTATCACCCATCCCTTTAACCCATCCCCTCACTCTTTCTCTCTCATTTCTCTAAGCAACTCCCAAGCAAAAAAAATCCACACGTCCAAGCTGCTTCTCCTAAATCCCAAGTGTGGCCCACCTTCTCATCTGCCATATACACCTCTCATCTCTCATCCACACCATCAAAGGTCCATCATTCACCGTCCAAAGCGAAGACAAGGAGCTAAGGAGGCTAGGGGAGCAAGAAGGAAGCCAAAAGGTAGGTGATCCACCGTTAAATTTCTTTTTAGGGACCACTTATTGGTGGAACCCATTTTTGATGTATAATTTGTATCATGTGGGGCCCATAGTGGCGGGGCCCCACCATCACCGTCTCTTGTCTCTTTCTCTCTCTCTCTCTCTCTAGAATGTAGTGGGCCCCATCGAATTGTGTTAAATCGACTCCATCCATCTGATGGTGTGGCCCATCACATTTCAGAAAAATCCCACCCATTAGACTAAAATATATTATATATATATATATATATATATATATATATATATATATGCTTGCATGGTGGGCCACGTACATGTGGGACCCACCATGATTCCTGTGTCTGTCCACGCCGTCCAGCGTCCAGGACACTGGACGTGAGAGTGGTTAGCATGAAGTGTGTGTATGGGCATGGGTGTGTACTATCAGCTAACGAAAAGAGAGAGGTGATATTTTAAAGTTGGGGTGGGCCCCTTATGTAGGCCCCACCCATGAGGTATATGTTCAATCCATGCCGTTCATTCCCTTTTTCAGGTCATTTTAGGCGTTGAGCTAAAATTTGGGACCAATCCGATTCTCAGGTGGGCCATACCATCTAAAATCATGTGGGGACATGCCTGAACACATAAAAGCACTTGGTGGGGCCTACCTGAAGTTTGGATGCTTCTTAAACTTGGACTGAACGGTCCACCACGTGGGACACACAAAATAGACGGATTAGATCATCTCATTGTGGGTCCCATATTAAAAAAAAGAAAACAAAGCAACAGTTGCTGCTGCAGCTAAGGACGCCAGCGTCCGGCGCTGGGTGGGCGGCGGGTGGATGGTTTAGCTGGGGCTCACGGCCCTAGTTGTGGGCCTCACGTGATGCGTTTCAAAAATCAACGCCGTCCATTAGAAAGCCCCTGATGGCAGTGGGCCCCCTGCCAAATATCAGACGTATACGGATCTCAGTTGGGCCATACCATCTAAAATCATGTGAAGACATGCCTAAGACACATAAAATCACTTGGTGGGGCCTACTTGACTTTTGGATGCAGCTGAAACTTGGTCTGGACCCTCAGACAGGTGGGACTCGTATTATGAGTGGACTGGATTGGTGGACCACATCACTGTGAGCCCCTGACCATGTGGTTTTACAAACAGGTTGGGTGGTAAACAAATATTACAGAGGGCCCCATTGGCCTGTGACCCTATCAATGGGTTGCATGGGAAATAAACATTGTGGTGGGCCCCTGCCCTACGTAACTTTATGAATAGATTGGATTACAAATAAACATTACTGTGGGCCGTCCACATAACCTTGTGAGCAGGTTGGACGTAAACAGCATGGTGGGCCCAGTCTGAGTGGCCTCATGAATAGTTTGGATGGCGAACCAACGTCACCTTGGGCTCTAGGTCCACATGACCTTATGGGCTATTTGGGTGGCAAATAAACATCACTGTGGGCCTGGACAGATTGGGTGTAAATAGACATTTTAGTGGGCCCCTATTCATATGACCTTATCAACATATTAGATAGGAAAATAAACATTTTGGCGGGCCTCACATGAGGCCCACTTTGGTATATATGGGCTGATGTATTTAGGCCCATCTTGACATGTGATTAGGCCCATCTTAATGCATTTGTGGTCCGTTATCGAGGCCCACTTTGTTATTTATGGGCCCATGTGTGTAGGCCCATTTGATGTATTTGTGGTCCATTGTTGAGGCCTACTTTGGTATATATAAGGCCTATGTGATTAGGCCCACTTGATGCATATAAAGCTCATGTGATTGGGCTCATTTTTTTTAATGAATTCTAAGGCCCATGGGTTATGACCCATCGCAAAGGACCTAAGGCCCATTGGTGAGGCTCATTGAGGTGATCCATTTGATGAATGTAAAACCCATATGATACGGCCCAATTGATGTACTTAAGGCCCAATTGAGTGCAACTAGGTCCATTGCAACGCGTGATCCCTCCATGGCATATAACGATATTTATAGTAAGTAATGCCTTGGGAACAATGATGGTTAGATGCCCACATTGTAAGGATAACGTCGGTTAAATGTCCACATTGTCGCTCTCCCTAAGGCCCACTAATAGGCCATACTTGTAGTAAATAGGCCGTCTAGGCCCATTTCCGTTATACACCGAGCCCATTCCTATATACATGTTTAGTATAGATCTATGACTTATTATCATACGCATCATATGTATGACTGATATGAGAGGTGACTGATCATAGCATATGCCTTTGGGCGAACTGTTTATGGACTCCCTGATAGGCGGAGTTGCCCTACATGAGTGCATGGTATACGTAGGACTGTTGCATGATTGGTAGTATGACTCATGCACTTGCATTTGTATGATTGTGATTATTGTATGCCCTACCGACATCAAGGCCATAGCCTCCACAGATGCATTGTGGGTGGCTGGATTGAATACTGAAAATATTTGGTTCTAGCATACGGGCGCTATAGATGTCCCTGGGTGAAAATTCTTAAACCCGATGGTACCAGAGGATGACTCCAACGTCGAGACCGAGTGGATACACGAACGCGCGAGGGCCGTATACCAGTAGGCCGTATCTCCCACTGTGTCGTGGTCAGTTGGAAAGGGGTGTGACCTTACCCGCCTGAGTGAGGGGGCAACTTCTAGGTTGAGTTTGACCAGCTTGAGGAATCGGTCCGCTATCGACGAGTCGGGCCCGATATTGGCAGGTGGATAGTGAGGTCTCTTCTGCTCTCCCAGTTGTGCGTTCGGATAGGGACGACAAGCTGGCGTAGAGTGTACTAGACCCCGGTGATTATCCAAACTGAGAACCGTATTGACTTGATCCTCTAGTAAGGAGCTTCATTGATATGTGGATGAGGATTGATATGCTTGACTTACATTCTGCATCACATGGCCTGGATGTAGCCGATCGCATTCATATCTTGCACTGCATAGCCTTGGTACGACTGATTGTATTCATGTATTCATCAGCATGATTCCGCATTACTCTGACCTTGCATTCTGAGCACGCTTATATTCGCACATACTTACACCACCCTCTAAGCTTTCTATAAGCTTATGCACGATTGATGCGTGCAGGTGACGCCAGGACGTAGCGTTAGTCTCGCCACAATTAGAGTGTGCAGCCGAGCTTCTGGAGTTTTTGTTATTATCATTATTTTGTATTTTCCTTTCCTACGCATTGTATTTAAAGTTTTTGATCATAGTGAATTTTGTTGGAGGTGTTCTTGTGGTTGTTGTTCGTGGGTTATGATTATGTTATGCTCGTTACAAATCAAATGGATATTAGAAATCCTCCTTGTAGCATCCCAGGATCGGAACCTGGTATATGGGTGCCGGGAGCCGAGAATGGGGTACTACGGAGGCTGTCGGTGTCAGATTCGACGATCGAAAATTTTACGAGCCCGATTTCCGAATTTGAGGTGTGACAGTATAAGTTTTGATCAAGCTAATATTGGAATTTTCTTTCTTCTAAGTCCATGTGACCTTATCAACAAGCTGCTGGATGTCATATAAACATCAAGGTGCATCCCAAGAGCGTTTAAACGTGGGCACCATTACCACCACTTTGCAAATAAACATCACGGTAGGTCCTAAGAACATTTAAACGGTGGCATCATTATCGTCACTGCTTCTTGTGGTGTGGTCCACTTGAGCATTGGAGCTGCCTCCTTATTGGACTTGTGCTATAAAATGATCTGTCAAATTGGATAAATGATACGGATAAAATACATACATCACAATGGGCCTCATAGAGCACCTACCAAGACCAAGTCCTGCCCCTCCCAAGATGCACTCCGCATCCGATTTTCTCCCTCCTGGATGTACTCGGTCCAAGCAAGGGCACTATGCTAATGCAACCCCACCAAAAGCAGCAGTGACAAAGACGCCCAACATTGGGGCTTTATTGAGCCTACTGACATGTTTATTCGCCATCCAAGTGTTCATGAAGGTCACATGGACGTGGATAAAGGGAAACCATACAATGCATGATCACCTTATCCAAACTTCATTAATAATAGGGCCCACCATGAAGGTCGCCTTATACAAAAGTTAGGTCATTCTATGAATCAGGTAGGCCACACTGTTGTAATCCATGGATGGCCAACAATGTCCATGCAGACAGATCTGACCCACCCAGGGATTTGATCAGCCTGATTTTTTATATTTTTTTTAAAACTTAACCTCACAGTGGGCCTTATCATTTTCATGGAAAGGATATCATGATCAAGTGGTTTGTTACCAGGAAAGATAGTATGGTTACCATAAGTTGGGGTACTTTTGCCTCTGTGGGATTTTTTTGACAAGATTAGGTAGAGCTGTACACAAACCGTGTTAGATCGGCTAACTTGCTTGGCTCAACTCGAAAAAGTTTGATTTGGCTTGATTCAAAACTGAGTTCGAACTGAGTTAAGTTAATTTTTGGAGCTCAGAAAAATTTCAGAGCTGAGTTTGAACTTGTCCGAGCTCAAAGTGACTTGGATTGAGCCTCAACTCGAATCAAACTTGGATCGAATCAGTTTGATGACTTATGAGTGATGTTTTTGTGATCTTATGAACAGATTGGATGACAAATAGACATCATTGTGAGCCATAGGAAGGCTTCAATTGTGGATATCATTATTTCTATTGTTTCTTGTGGTATGGTTCACTTGAGATTTGAGTATGCTTAAATTTTGGGCTCAACGCCTAAAATGATTTTAAAAAATTGATGAACGGCATGGATAAACAATATACATTCATTGTGGTCTCAAAAGAGTTGACTTGGTATGATAAAAGCGTACAAAGTAACTCACAATGCAATCTGATTTCATTTTTAGCGGGTTAATTAAGAGCGCGAATTGGGTGCGCGCGAATTGGGGAATCGGCCATGTGGTTGTCACTTGGACCGTGGGGCTCACCTCGATGCATGTATTTGAGATTATTTTAGGCCCAGATCCAAAAAAAAGAAGTAGATTAAAGTTTCATCCATATGGACGACATAACATGAAACATTCTCTATTGACTATTAAAATCATATTGTAGAGTAAAATAGTTTCGGATCGAGCTATATATATATATCCATGGGAAAAGGTACTATGCGCTCGACCTCATGATAAGCTCCCGTGAGGTCGAGCTGTGTGGGCCCCACCATGATGCGTGTCGACCATCAACACAGTGCATTTGATGGGTACCCTTTAAATTATGGGATATCCCAAAAATCAGCCGTATGCGGAACTCAGGCGGGCCATACCATCTAAAATCATGTGAAACACCGTTAAAATATATAAAAACACTTGGTGGGGCCTACATGAGTTTTAAATGCTTCTAAAACTTGGTCAGAACCCTCATACAAGTAGGACACACATAATGGATGGGCTTGATTTGCAAACCACATCTTTTGTGGGCCCCAAAAATGATTATGAATGTTTTAATGGTGCACGGCCCCTCTCCACTTCTATAACTGGTGTGGTCCATACAAGTTACGGATTGACTTTATTTATGAAAACTAGACCCACGATGGCATGGCGCATCTGACTGATGGGGTAGATGTTCAAAAGGCATCACGGTAGGGCCCACACAGCTCGACCGCATCACGGTACGGAGCCGTGAGCTGGAGCGCATTGTACCTTTTCCCTATATATATATATATTAATATATTGCTTTTCTTTAATCTATGTATGTTTAACCTAGTTAGCAAACATTGTAGTGGACCACAGTAAGCTTTTAATGGTGGGCGTTCAACATACTCAGGTTATGTAAGGAAGCTGTGCTTAGATTTTTATAAAAATGGCCCTAAAGTTTGACTCTTTATAATCTTTGACATCACTTTTTATTTTTATTTATTTTTTAATTTTTTTAGCTCTTTAAAAAGTTTAAATTGCCTTACATATTTGTACTACTATAGAGTGCTCGAAAAGTTAAGATGACCATTTCCAAATATATGGAGTAGGTCTAATTAAATTGTTATTGGGCTCACTTCACAAGAGATCTAATTTGCTCATTTTATTTGGCCAGGCCTTCAACTCTAGAAAACACTGAGTTAATTTCAGTTCAAGTCCTTTGTGGGCCACAAATGTCGTTAATTTTAGGCATTCATTCCCAATGATTTCCTTTCCTATGGTCTACCTGTGATGTTGTTTTTCTTCAAACTTAGGCCCATGTCTTGAAAGTAAAATCATCATCGATTGAACGACATGGATTTTACTTACGACCTAGTGGGCCTCATAGAAGCTGTACAAAAAGCCTTTTCTGGCTAATACGTAGGCGAAGCCCATTACGGCCTAGTGGGCCTCATAGAAGCTGTACAAAAAGCCTTTTCTGGCTAATACGTAGGAGAAGCCCATTACGACCTAGTGGGCCTCATAGAAGCTGTACAAAAAGCCTTTTCTGGCTAATACGTCGGAGAAGCCCATTGGCCTTTCTTTCTTCTTCTTCTGGAGAGGACTACACACACTTCGAAAGTTTTGATGGCTGGAAGGTAGTTGTGCGGGCTACTGCTATCTCCAGCGACTCTTCAATGAACCACCGATGTTGTTTTCTCGTTGTTTTGGGTCCTACATTAACTGTCCAGCTGAAAACGTTCTTAAAAATTAAAAGGTTCTAGTGAAGTTTTTTAGTCTCTGTCTCACTTTTTCAGTCTTTGACCGCTACCGTTCTTTTTGTGGGGCTACCACTACTCAATGGCCTTCCGTCCACAAGGTTAGTTGTGATATCTTGAAAAGTTTCATGGACGAGTAGGGCTACGAGTGCTTGTTCACATATATATTTTCGCGTAAACTCTTAATTTGTAGAAAATACTACCTAAATGCATGTACATGTATATACACTTACTCATCTATACCTTGTAAGGATCTTCAAGTCTCATATATTTTCATACACTCAATTAGTCATCAAACCAATCGTTTAAACAACTCAACATCACTAAGTTAAGATATTTGATCATTCACTTTAATTTTGAACCACCCGATTGTAACAAGTTAACTACAAGATCTTCATATCTACTCATAGAAACATCCATATGTGAATTTGATCCATTCATTCTATACATTATCTATGTACAGGCTTAACATACCAAGAGAATCTTGATCCAAAAATCCTACTTTTATGTATATAACCTATACATGCAACTACACATCTCAAGCCTATATATCAATATTGACTAAGTAACTATTAATTCATACTATTGATATAACTCTTCATGAATAGATTAAGATATCCAACCGTTGATTCTGATTTTGGACCATCACACCACCATAAAATTTATTAAGAACACAATTAAGACATTTACATATGATCATCCATGATAGTGAGCCTCTTACCTTTTTTTTTTCTTTTTTTTGGTTAGCTTGTTAGTACACCCACTGTAAGTTCACACTTCACTGTTAGCCACCCCCTCTAGAAAATCGATACTAAATCCTCCCTATTGAAACGAGTATGTTACACCGTTGAAGTCTAATCTCAGCTGCTCTTAAACTCATTAAGGCTTAGTTTTAAGAATTCTACAGTGCACGTGTATACACTAACCCACGTAGGATAGTGCGATTGTAACAAAAATTTAGACAATGCGCAATCAACTTGATTGGACTATATCTTAGATAATGGGACCTAATTCATAAGATTTATTATCATTTACATTTTTGCATCATATTCGCTGGATGATCCGTTCAAAATTACACAAAAACCCAATATTATATGATTCTGGGCAAATTTATCAGTTTATAAATCCCGTCTGGACACATCTAGGCTATTTTTGAACTCCACAAACATCCGGGATTAATCAAAACAACCTATGCTTTCCAAAACTTAAAAAAGAATATGGTATTCATATGTATATTCTATACCCTACACCCTCACTAAATGAGAACAAGATCCCACCTTTGAAGTTGGAGATCACCGCTACACTTACACCCAAACAACTCCTGTAAACCTCGTGGACCCTTCAATTACGATCTTAACTCAATCTGACCGTTAGATTTAGAATCCAACCACTAACAGTAGTTGATCTATAATAACAGATTAAAGCCACCGTTGGACGATCCAAACCAGACGATTGGTAGCCACTACAGGCCATGGTCCAACATCAGTCGACTTACAACCCATCTCGACTGTTGCAACGCTAGAAATCGATCCGAAAAGTATTGCATATGTGCGTGCTTGTGTGCAATCAAACTAGAAACTGCGTTGGTGGGGTGAATTTTATATATACGGCAAGGTGGACCCAATAGAGTTTAGACGTTTCACACGAAGGAGATATTTCTTTGACGGGACGAAATGACCAAAAAACCCTTGTTTATTTTCAGTAGAAGTGGTAAACGGGAAAAAGGGTACATGTAATTAGTTTTTTTTTTAATCTTTTTTTTTTAATATATAACGAAAATTTCAAGGTTCAACGGAAAAAAAAGAAGATGTTTTCATCATTTTAATGCATTTTCCGTGTTGACTTTTAGATAGATTTAGCGGATGGCTGTAATATTTCCTTTTTATTTCCTAATAACAAGGAAATCCTAACCTTAAGATTTATCAGGTCATTCAATAAATGATTGGATGCAGATTTCATGGTGACCACCAACATCTGTGGTGCAGGATACGGTGGGGTCCACAGTGATGTATGTGTTTCATCCACGCCATCCGTCCACTTTGGTAGCTCATTTTAGGCAGTGAGCCCAAAATTAAGCCATGTCCAAAGATCAAGTGGACCACAGCATAGGAAACGGTGTGGGTTGAACACCTACAGTTAAAAGCTTCATCCAAGCCACAAAAGTTTTGGATCAGACTAATACTTGGTGTTTTCCCTTCATTCATGTCCATGTAACCTTTTCAATAGGCAGGACGACAAAAAGCTATCACCATGGGCTTTAGGAAGAATTTAATAATGGTCATCATTATTCGCATGGTTCTTGTGGTGTGGTCCACTTGAGCTTCAGATATGCTTCAATTTTGTGCCCATGGCCTAAAATGAGCAAGAAAAATAAATGGATGGTGCAGATGGATGTCGTGTATAAACCAGAAACCTCACTGTTGTCCCCAACAGAGTCATACCTGTGATGGAATGCTAATAAAATTTTTGTGTGGGGAGCCACCGCGGAGTGTCTTTCATTCAACCTAACACACCATGACGAATAAAATATACCAAAATCAACCTGAAATCATACACAGGTTCACACCGTGTAAACTAGGCAGTTTTGGGAGCAATTATATATTACTTCATTGGTGTGATCCGGTTGAAACATTTGTTGGGCTTACCTTATGCACAAACGGTGCAAATAATGGTTTTCGCTTGATGGTGGAGTAGATTTTATATAAACAACATGGTGGGTTCTACAATATTTAGGTGTTTCATCTGAGGGTGGTGTTTTGCAGTAGGGTCAAATGACCAAGAAACACTTGTTTTTTTCTCTTCAAGTGTGGTAAATTTGAAAAGGTTACTGGTAATTGTGGATTTTAACAAAGATATCTAAGGTTTAACGATAGAAGTGTCTTTTCATAATTTTAATGCATTTGCTGTGTTGACACTTTCAGTGTAAATGTAATTAGGTGATGTACAGGTGGATGTACAAGTGTAAATGTAATTAGGTGAGTACAGGTGGACGTACAAGTGTAAAGGTAAGTATGTGATGTACAGGTGGACGTACAAGTGTAAATGTAATTGGGTGATGCACAGGTGGACGTAACTTTCCGTCATTTTATTTGGTAATTACTTGATGACCACTTAGCTCCTACCTTATTACTTGTCTTGTCAAGTCATTTAATAATAATTGAATAAAGATTGCATGGTGTGTACGGGGATTATGAAAAATAGACTAATCAAGTAAAGTATACACAATTGCATAATTTAGTCCAAAAAAGAACAATTTAAATTTTACGTATAAATCAAAAAAAGTATACGGAATTGCATAACCAAGTCTATACAAAAATAATTTGAATTTTACATAGAAAAATCCTTGCGGAAAAAAATTACGGCACAAAGCGATTAATAATTCACTATGAAAGTAGGAATTACAAGAAATAGAGTCTTATCAATTCAAACAAGCCTTGAATCTCTTTCACAAGCCATAGGTATGCCCTTAAACCCTTAAGAATAATCAAAAAGCTCTAATACACTTTTGCTTCCTTGCCCTAATCCCAATTACACCTGATATATCTATTATTACAATCGGAATAGGAAACAAATCCCGCACATATGCGAATTTGTGCACATTTTTGATGTGACCTTCGATGGTATTGACAACCCATCGAGGATTAGTCGATGACATCAAACTCATTCGATGTCATCGAGTAGCAACACTAAAACGTTCTAGCAACCAACATGGATTTTCTGAATTTTTTCGATGGGATCAAGTATCTGTTGATGGCATCGACATCTACTTAATGGCATCGAGTGGTTTGTTAATGACCTTGACATACCCTGTTATTGATAGATTTAAGATATCAACAACAATCTCCATCATGTCTTCAATCTTCATTTTGTATAGCTCCTTATAAATCATTATCTCTAATTCCGCATTCCATTACAACTATGCCATCACTTCTCATGCACACTCCGTGTTCCATTTACACATTTTCTATCATGTAGCTCACTTAACAAACTTAACGAATGTATAAGGCTAATACTTTGCAGCAGTTGATCATCATGGTGGGGCCAACCTATTATGGCCGAAAGTCCAACTAATTGGACCATAATTTCCTATTCACCTAGTGGATAAATGGGGTGCCCACCTTTGATTTTAATGGAGATCACGATGATATGTATGTAAGGTCCACTCTTAACATTAAATATATAATCCCACATTAGGTTTAAAAGCTAATTTATGATTGGGGTAGGGCATACCCAAGGAAATAGTTAGGAGAGAAGCATCTACCTTGATTTTTGCAAGAACCACTATTATGATTATATGAAATCCTATCCAACCTCTAGATGGCATTCCATAATTTAGACTTGTGGCTTAGAACTTAGGCCCATTCCTAGCTCAAGTAGGCTACACCAAGGGAAATAATTTAGAAGGTGAGTGTTAATGCCAAAATCTGTATCACCCTCTGCCGAGCCCTGAGTGCTTGAAGCAAACCCTGGTCCTGCACACAAAGAAAGCAAAGGAGATCCTAGCTCAAGTAGAGGACCCTCCGATGCTAAAGTCAGGCTAGGAAACTGGGTTTAAGTGGTGTAGAGTAGAGTGAGGGTACATGTAACGTCTCGAAAAAATCTGTACAAAGACCTGAGTATCACCTCAGGCAGAAATCACTAAAGACCAAATTCTTGAAATTAGACGAAAATTAATTAAGTACTAAGATGAATTAATCGGTAGATTAGCTTGAACTACTTTCTATACGAAATACAGAACCTAAAACTAATAGAATCGCTAGCTCTACATTACCTAAAAACCTAGGATCCATCTCAAAACCCAGTTGCTCTCGGGAGCCTCACGAAACTCCGTATCGGACCTGGACCGCGTGTCGAAAGTCCGATTATTGTGAAACTATATGGTTATGACCGCCTTACTGGGCTTGACAACCATCTCGGGAATCAAATCCAAATAGCATCTAAAAATACACAACTTGAGCTCAGAGCGAAGTGTGTGAGAAACGCGAATATCTTTAGAAAATGAACTCAAACTTAAGTGAATTGGGCATTTACTTGCGGGTCAAATTTAAGGTTTCAGACCGTTGAATTGAAACAGGTCCTCCACGGTCGATCCATTAATTCGATTAAACCGAAATCTTAACTTAGCCTAGATCCAATGTCAGGAAACTTTTCTCAGACCATATGTAGGAAATGGACCTCCAGATGAGCTCTGTTGGACTGAAACAACCACTCTTTGGCTGTAACTTAAGTATACTATGGCCCTGGGGCCATTTATACCAGTTTTGGGCCTATATAAGGACCTAAACCCACCCCTCTCTCATTCCATACGAAATTCCAAACCTTAGGAGAGAGAAGAGAAAAAAAGAGAAGGAAAGAGTGAGGAGAAGAAAGAGAGAGTGAGAGATAGTTGCTGAGATTCGATTCCACCGGTCCACGTGCCAAATCATCCTGCTTATATCGCTATATCGGCGATTTCGACTCCATTCTTGGGTAAGAAATCCTAACTCCAATCTGTTTTAGGGATCCAAATAGAGTAAATGGTGAAATAGCTAACCTATTTCATGCTATAGGTAGTCGTTGTGCCGTAGACAAAGACGTATTGTTCAAATTAAGATCGATATGAATCTACCAGCAGAAGGTGTGGACTATAAACGTTTAGGTTATGGTTTTCAAGGCTTTCAATGTTAATTAATGATTTATGACTGATTTGATTGTTGACACATGTGTTTAGATGCGATGTTTTCTGTGTATTATACGTATATATGAACTATGTTGAATATAATGCATTCCATGTGTTTGTTGAAATATTTGAATGAATATGAAACTATAATTTATGTTTGTCATGTCTATTGATTGAGAATACATGATTGTTGTATGTGTGACAAGTCTTTTATGAAAGGATTTGCCCTAATATATGTTATAACTATTTTATTACACATATGTTGATATGTATAGTTTAAGTGTTTGATAAAATACCCGAATGAGAAAATGCTTATTAAAATATATTCAATGAGGCCATTGAGATAGGATTCTCAAATACATTGTCTATAGCTACAGTTTCTATCATGTAATCTATCTCGCTACTATATGATTGTAAGACCCGTATCTTGGTCCGTACCTTTCCGTACACTTCCGCAGTCTTACCGGTCGAATTCCGGCGACCTTCGACCCTTAATCGATATCGACGCACGACCCTGATTCATGTGCCGACAACCCGAGTCGACTCAACCCGCGACCAATACCATAGCGACCGCGCCGTCGTTGCGGTTCCGATACAGCGACTCGCGCGCCGAGGCGATACCCTGGTCAAGAGTTATGTGCTAACGTTCGGTGCGAGAAAATACCGCGCGTTGCGAAAATCAAGGAAATCTCTACGATGTGTCACATCAATCACATCAATCCCATCAATCAATCACCCATCAATCCATCACATGTCAAGTACACATCACTTCCATCCCTTTTTCCAAGCAACCACAAAAGTCTTCATCTCCCATACCTCTCTTACACAAAAAGGCACAAAAGTCAAGCTTTTCTTACACAACCATCACTCACCCATCCATCCATCACTCTCTCTCTCTCCCTTTACATCACTCTCTCTCTTTCTCTCTTTCTCATTTCAAAAATTTCAAAGCAACAAGGGTCCATACGTATGAAATTTCTCCAAATTCCCAAGCTCCAAGTGGCCCACCTTCCTACCCCAAAATCTCCCATCTCAACCCTCCATTATTCATCTTAACCATTGAAGTTGAAGCTAAGGTGCCAAGGAACCCCTAGGAGTGAGAAGATCGGACGGTGGGTGCCTCTATAGGGTAGATTTACTTATTTTTATGGTGGACCAAGTGAGGCCCACCGATCCATGGTGTGGATCTTACTTTGGACCCTTATTTGTGGCCAATGGACCACTTGGATCATAATGATCATTCCATGATGGGGCCATTCTCCATGGACCCCATCACGATGTTTATTTCATTTAGAAAGGTCATCTAGACCGTCCATATCGGTGGGGAATGGATCTCCACCGTTGGTTTACATTTTTGATGGTCCCTTGTTCAAAGGGGTCCGTTGATGTATGATTTCATGTAAGGGAGGGCCCATAATGACGGGGTCCCTCCATCACAAGCCGTGTCCCACTCTCCATCTCTCTCTCTCTCTCTCTCTTTTATTTTATTTCGGGTTTATGCAATAGGATTGTGTGGCCCACTTGAATGGATCCCATCTTGATGTATTTATGTTATTCAAGTGGGGCCCACCTTGGACGTTATTCCCATGCCACTCATCAGTGGTGGCCCACTTCATCAGGGCCCACCTTTTAAAAAAAAAAAGAAAAAAAGAAAAAAAAACTAATATAACTGTCCAGCGTCTGGGACGCTGGACGTTTTCAAAAGGAAAGAATGAAAAGTAAAGAAGAAAAGAAGTGTTTGGGGTGGTCCCCTCGTATAGGCCTCACCTTGATGTTTATGTTCAATCCACGCCATCCACCACCTTTCCTGGGATATTTTAGGCGTTGAGCCAAAGAATGAGCTCAATCCAATGATCAGGCGGGCCGTACTAGAGAAAATGGTACTTTTACTCTTCCAAACCTAGTAATGCCCATTTTGTGGTTTCTACACTCCAAATCAGTGCCAGAGATGAGGTTGGTGTGGCCTGTTTGGGCCCTAGAATCAAGTGGGCGGAGTGGATTTCCCATCAGTGGGTCCCACCTTTGTTTTTTTTTTTTTTTAAAAGCTCAAAAAAAAAGGGGGGGTGGCAGCAGCGCTACCACCGTTTGAAGGCAGCAGGCGCTGCCTGAGCACGCCCGGACGGACGGACGTAAGGGGGGCCCATGGCCCTGCATGTGGGCCCCACAGTAATGTTTATTTGTCATCCGACTTGTTCATTAGGTGGGCCACCCCAATGGTGGGCCCCCCTCCAAAAATGAGTCAGATCCAAAACTCAGGTGGCCCACACCACGCAAAACAGTGTGAATTGAATTCTATCGTTGAAAGGTTTCTGGGGCCCACAGAAGTGTTGGATCAAGCTGAGAATTTTGCTGTCCCTTCATACAGGTCTGAGTGACCTTATGAACGGGTTGGATTTCAAATAAACATCACGGTGGGCCACATACGTGGGACCCACAGTGATTTATGTATTTTATTCACACCGTCCACTGTGATGTGCGTTGTTTCCTCACCGTCCCCACTGGACGATGGGGCCCACATATATATATTATTATATTATATATATATATTACATATAATATTGTATATATTACCTATATTATATTATATGTAGTTTATATATTATATAATATATACGATTGTACGCCTTCATGTGGGCCCCACCATTGTCAGGCGATGCATCCAGATCGTCCATCCACTCGAAAAGATCATTTTAGGCCTATGGTTTAGGCCCATTTGAATTTCAAAGGGGCTATGGGCTAGGCCCATTTGGTTTATGAAATGCTTATGGGCTAGGCCCATTGGATTCATTTAAGGCCTAAGAACTTAGGCCCATTTGATGTGTTGCAAGTCCATGGGACTAGGCCCATTTGATGTACTTCAAGGCCCATGCACTTGGACCCTTCTGTTGAAATTTTAAAGCCCATGGAAGTAGGACATTTGATATATTGTAAGGCCCATGGGACTAAACCCATTTGTTTATAAAAGGGCCCATGGGATTAGGCCCACTTTGATATGCATGCAAGCTCATGGATTAGGCCCATTTGAATTGTTTAAGGCCTAGGGATTTAGGCCCATTCGACTCATATAAGGCCTCTGGGTTGAGGCCCATTTGATATGCATTCGGGGGCCCAATTAGTGTGGCCCATTTGATATGTACTAGACTTATGTGACTAGGTCCAATTGATGCAATCTAAGGCTCACGGGTTTGACCCATTACAATGCACATAAGACCCATTGGTGTGGCCCATTTATGTGGCCCATCTGATGAATAAAAGGCCCATAGGATATGACCATTTGATATATATATGAAAAGCCCAATGGGGTGAACCTAAAGTCCATTGCAATGTGTAATTCCAATACCGATTATGCAGTGATGTTTAAGAAGATCGTGCCTGGGAAGCAATGTTGGTTTGACGTCCACATTGCGAGTGTAATGTTGGTTGGATGTCCACAATACGACTCTCCTTAGGGCCCATTACTGGGCCGTACTTATTGTATATAGGCCGTCTAGGTCCATCTGCAATGTGAGATAGTTCATTTTATTATGTTTAGTACAGTTTCATGACTCATGATCATACGCATCATATGTATGCTTGACGTGAGAATTGTCTGATCATAGCATTTGCCTTCGGATAAGTTGTTTATGGGCTCCCGGTTAGGCGGTGTTGCCCTACATGAGCGCACGGTATGCGCAGGATTGCTTGCATGACTGGATAGCGTGATTCATGCATTCCGTATTTGTGTGACATGGTTATTGTAAGCCCTAGCGACATCGGGGCCGTAGCCTCCACAGACAGATCGTGGTTGGCAGGATTGGATACCGAAAATCTTATTTTATATGGGGTACTATAGATATCCCTGGGTGAAAGTCCCTAAACCCTTATGGTACCAAGAGGTTGCTCCAACGTCTAGACCGAGTGGGTAGATGAGCGTTGAGTGCCGATTACCAGACGGTTACGCTCTCCACTGTGTCGTGGTCGGTTGGAAGGGGGTGCGGCCTTACCCGCTCGAGTGTAGGGGGCAATACCAGGCTGAGTTTGACCAGCGCGAGGAATGGGTCCGCTATCGATGAGTCGCGTCTGATATTGGCAGACGGATAGTGAGGTCTTTTTCACTTACCTTATTCCGCGTGATGTGGCGGCAATCTGATTTAGAGTGTACTAGACCCCGGTGATATTCCATATTTTGAGCTGTATTGATGTGTGGACATAGATGAAGATCTGTATGCTTGAGTTACATTGTACATCGCATGGCCTTGGGGTGGCCGATACCATTCATGTCTTGCATCGCATAAGCCTTGGTACGGCTCATGATATTATGGTTCCATCTGCATATTCCGCATTACTCTGTCATTGCATGTTCATGTTACTACCTTGCGCACACACTTTCACCACCCTCTAAGTTTTCTGTAAGCTTATGCATGACCGTTGCGTGCAGGTGACGTTGGATCGCAGCAGCGCTGAGGTAGGAGTACGTTGCAGAGCATTTTGGAGTTTTTGTTCTTTACCGTTGTATTTCCTTTTTTGCTCATTATACTTGTAAAGTTTTTGATCATAGTGGAAATGTAATGGAGTTCTTGGTTGTTGTTTGTGGGTTATGCCTTTGGTTATGCTTATTACGTATCAAACTGACGTTAAAAAAAATCCTCCTCGTAGCATCCTAGGATCGGAACCTGGCGAATGGGAGCTAGGATCCGAGAATGGGGTTCTACGGAGGCTATCGCCCCCGGATTTGGCGATCGGGAATTTTGTGAGCCCGGTTTCCGAGTTTGGGGCGTGACAGAAGTTGGTATCAGAGCATAACTTGGGAATAACCGAGAACAACATTACATGTCTGCTATGAGTATGGAATGGCTAAGTCTCGAAGTTCGGATAGCTTCGCGACCTTCCAATACAGACCGTTAACGTGCGTACCTTCGAGAGTTTTTGAAGTTGATAGGCGCCTTCGCTCTTTCCTGTAGGACATGGCGCCTGGGAGAGTTACTCGATCGACTCCCGCACCACTACCAGAGGATTCTGCTTCACCATCGAAGGCTCCGGCTTTACCCCCTGCGTCTCCCATTCCACCCTCAGAGATCCCTGCTTCTTCCCCTGAGGATGATATTTCTCCACCTGAGGCCGATGAGGAGCCGACCGTGACTGTGAGTGCCTCACAGTTACAACAGATGTTACAGGCTGTGACAGCCGCACTATAGGGACAGGGCAGATGCCCAGCTGTTTCACCAGCTCAGGCAGAGCAGGAGCGCGCGAGCGCCTTACTATGTGAGTTCAGACGGCTTGATCCTCCACGTTTCCAGGGCGAGCCAGATCCGACCGCAGTAGAGAGATGGCGCTCCGATGTGGAGAAGATCTTCGATACCATGTCATGTACGACCGAGCAGCGCGTCCGGCTAGCTGTATTTCTCTTCCAGGGTGAGGTCGAGCATTGGTGGACCTTTATTACCCGTGTTGCCAGACTCGATTATGCCTGGACATGGGAGGACTTTGTGGACCGATTCGAGGAGCAGTACTTCCCCGACCATATCCGTCGTCAGCGAGGCTTAGAGTTCGAGACTCTGGTGCAGGGAGACATGACCGTGGCACAGTACGCGGCCCGTTTTGTGGCTCTATCGAGATTTGCATCATATATGGTTGATGACGAGGGGCGGAAGGCCCGCCATTTTGAGCACGACTTACGTTACGGCCTTCGAGGTCATGTTATCGGGCATGAGCTCCCTACTTTCCAAGCAGTAGTGCGGAGAGCTCAGATTTACGAGACTGAGTGGGCCGGTTCTCAGTCTGAGCGTGGTCAGAGGGGAGACCGGAAGAGGCAGGCTTCTTCCAATCCTTCCCAGCAGCGTCGACTACAGCAGCAGAGGCGCACAGGTCGCCCAGCTTTCCGAGCACCATCAGCACCAGCAGCACCTCCACCACCACCTCAGAGGCAGTTCACCGGCACTTGCTTCAGGTGCGGTGCGACGGGACACCGTTCATGGGAGTGTCCTAGCCCCCAGCAGTAGCAAAGAGGTCCACAGCAGCAGAGACCTCCATCGCAGCAGCAGAGACCCCCACAGCAGCAACGACAGCAGCCTCCACCACCGAGGCCACCTCAGTAGTAGCATCAGCATCAGCACCAGCCTCAGAGGCCACAGCAGCAGAGGCAGCAGTTTCGACCGCCTCAGCGACCCCAGCAGCAGCAACAGCACGTTCAGAGGGGACATGCACCTCCCCAGCCAGATCAGGCTAGGTTTTATGCAGCTCAGCAGGACCCTCAGTCTTCTGGTGGAGTTGTTGAGGGTATACTTTCAGTTTCTACATGCATTACATGAGTATTGTTTGATTCTGGTGTATCGCATTCTTTTGTGATCGAGAGCTTCTGTCGATCGACTGGCTTACTGTTGGAGTCTGCTGATGAGAGCCTATCTGTATCGACTCCCTTGGGGAGGACTGCAGCGTTAGGACGATTTTACTCGTCTTGCCCCGTTCTGGTTGGGGATACCTTTCTGCCTGCTGATCTGTTTGTTTTGCTGATGTCTGAGTTTGACGTCATCTTGGGCATGGATTGGCTCGCTGAGTATTATGCCATTTTGAACTGCGCCGCGAGGACCGTCACGTTCTGTATACCTGGCATGCCACAGTTTCAGTTCGTTGCAGAGGCTAGAGGAGAGCGGTTGTCTTGTTTGATGTCTTGCGCTATAGAGGAGCCTGTTGCCGCTTGCCCATCGTATGCGATTTTCTCGATGTGTTCCAGGAGATTCCGGGATTACCGCCTCGTCGACTCACCGAGTTCCAGATTGATCTCGTGCCCGGTACCGTGCCTATTTCGAAGGCCCCATATCGTATGGCACCGTTAGAGTTACGGGAACTGCAGAAGCAGTTGGACGAGTTACGTGAGTTGGGTTTTATCCGTCTGAGCAGTTCGCCGTGGGAAGCGCCGGTACTCTTCGTGAAGAAGAAGGATGGCTCGTTGAGGCTCTGCGTTGACTACCGCGAGCTCAACAAAGTCACGATCAAGAACAAGTATCCGCTCCCTAGGATTGATGATTTGTTCGACCAGCTGCAGGGTGCACAGTTCTTCTCGAAGATTGACCTACGTTCCGGTTATCATCAGATTCGGGTCCGAAATGAGGACATTTCGAAGACGGCATTCAGGACGCGTTACGGTCATTTTGAGTTTCAGGTCATGTCCTTCGGACTGACCAATGCACCCACGGTCTTCATGCAGCTGATGAACGAGGTCTTCCGCCCATACCTGGATCAGTTTGTTGTAGTCTTCATCTACGACATTCTGATCTATTCGAGGACCCGTGAGGAGCATGAGCAACACTTGGAGATTACTTTGCAGACCCTCCGCGCACACCAGCTGTATGCGAAGCTGGAGAAGTGCGAGTTCTAGCAGGAGGAGGTGAAGTTCCTCGGTCACGTGGTGACGAGGGAGGGTGTCGTAGTGGACCCCTTGAAGGTCGAGGCAGTGCGTCAGTGGGGCCAGCCCACGACTGCGACAGAGATCCGTAGTTTCCTTGGTTTAGCGGGCTATTATCGACGTTTCATTGAGGGCTTCTCTCGTATTGCAGCCCCGCTAACCAGGTTGACTCGGAAGGGTGCAGAGTTTATTTGGAGTGACGCCTGCGAGAGAGCATTTACGGAGTTGAAGGACCGTCTGACGTCTGCTCCTGTCCTCACTCTTCCCTCTGGGAGTGACAGCTTTATTGTATTCACTGATGCCTCGTATATCGAGACCAGTGGCCTTTGTGTCTCGTCAGCTCAAGGTCCATGAGCTGAACTATCCTACACATGATATGGAGCTGGCTGCAGTTGTCTTCGCACTGAAGGTGTGGAGGCACTACCTTTACGGGGTGTTCGAGCTCTTCTCTGATCACAAGAGCTTGAAGTACCTCTTCTCACAGTCTGAGTTGAATATGAGACAGAGGCGCTGGATGGAGCTCCTGAAGGACTATGATTTCGACCTCCAGTACCACCCGGACAAGGCGAACGTGGTGGCAGATGCCCTCAGCCGTCAGCCACGAGGCTTAGTGGCGCACATGATGATTCAGGAGTGGCGGATGCTTGAGGATATCGCAGCGTATGATTTTGAGTTCAGCCTGCAGTCCTCTATTGTACAGTTATCGAGCTTGTTGATTCAACCCTCTCTTGTCGCTAGGGTGATCGAGGCTCAGCAGGCTGATCAGTCGTTGTAGAGTTATATGGCTGAGGCGGCATCTGAGGGTCAGACAGATTGGCAGATCGGTACAAACGGTGGACTTCGCTTCAGAGGCCGATTATGTGTCTCGGATATTCCAGAGTTGCGCAGAGATCTTATGACCGAGGCACATCGATCGTGATTTTCTATCCACCCGGGCTCGACGAAGATGTACTGTGATATGACGCGATAGTATTTTTGGACGGGGATGAAGCGCCAGATCACCAGTTTTGTGGCCGAGTGTGACACGTGCCAGTGTGTCAAGGCCGATCATCAAAGACCTCCTAGTCTATTGCAGCCGTTGAGCGTCCCGATGTGGAAGTGGGAGCACGTGTCGACTGATTTCATTATGGGTTTACCGAGGATTCAGCGCGGTTATGACGCCATCTGGGTTGTTGTGGATCGTCTGACGAAGTCGGTACATTTCCTTACGATGCGTGCGACTTGGTCTATGGACCGGCTTGCGAGATTATTTATCGAGGAGATTATGAGACTGCATGGCGTTCCAGTCTCGATCGTTTCTGACCGAGACTCGAGGTTCACGTCTCAGTTTTGGGGGAGCTTCCAGTGCACGATGGGGACTGATTTGCATCTCAGCACCGCGTACCATCCGCAGACCGATGGCCAGACCGAGAGGGTCAATCAGATACTTGAGGATATGCTTCGGGCCTGCGCGATTGACTTCGGGGATAGCTGGGATGAGCATCTGCGATTGGCTGAGTTCGCTTACAATAACAGCTATCAGGCGACCATCGGCATGGCTCCTTTTGAGGCACTATATGGCAGACCATGCAGATCACCGAGTTATTGGACCGAGGTTGGAGAGCGCCGTCTCCTAGGTCCCGAGCTTGTGCAAGAGACTTCAGAGGCTATTGACATCATCAGGCAGAGGATGCGCATAGCTCAGAGCCGACAGAAGAGTTCTGCTGATCGTCGGCGTCGTCCCTTGGAGTTTGATGTAGGGGACCATGTGTATCTCAAGGTCTCGCCCATGAAGGGCGTACTTCGATTTAGAGCGAAGGGTAAGCTTGCCCCGAGATTCATAGGACCTTTTGAGATCACTGGGCGCGTTGGCGCTGTGGCCTATCGGCTTGCCTTGCCATCACAGTTGTCTGGCGTCCACGACATTTTTCACGTCTCCAGGTTGAGGAAGTGTGGGTCAGACATAGTTCCCGTTATTGATTGGCAGCCATTGGAGGTTCGTGAGGACGCTTCTTACATTGAGCAGCCAGTTCGTATCCTTGATCGGAAGGAGCAGGTCCTCAGAACTAAGGTCATTCCTTTGGTGAAGGTACAGTGAGGTCACCATTCTTTAGAGGAGGCTTCGTGGGAGCGTGAGGCTGAGATTCGAGAGCGTTATCCTCATCTCTTTATTGATTGATCTTGTATTGTATTTTGTATGCTGCCCCTAAATTCTATATGATGACATAATGTTTCTTATTCTTCGCGAGTTATGCTTAGTTGCGATGTTTGTGTAAATTTCGAGGACGAAATTTTTATAAGGGGGGGAGAGCTGTAAGACCCGTATCTTGGTCCGTACCTTTCCGTACAGTTCCGCGGTCTTACCGGTCGAATTCCGGTGACCTTCGACCCTTAATCGATATCGACGCGCGACCCTGATTCATGTGCCGACAACCTAAGTCGACTCAACCCGCGACCAATACCATAGCGACCGCGCCGTCGTTGCGGTTCTGATACCGCGACTCGCGCACCGAGGCGATACCCTGGTCAAGAGTTATGGGCCAACGTTAGGTGCGAGAAAATGCCGAGCGTTGCGAAAACCAAGGAAATCTCTCCGATGTGTCACATCAATCACATCAATCCCATCAATCAATCACCCATCAATCCATCACATGTCAAGTACACATCACTTCCATCCCTTTTCCCAAGCAACCACAAAAGTCTTCATCTCCCATACCTCTCTTACACAAAAAGGCACAAAAGTCTTCATCTCCCATACCTCTCTTACACAAAAGCCTCAAAAGTCAAGCTTTTCTTACACAACCATCACTCACCCATCCATCCATCCATCACTCTCTCTCTCTCCCTTTACATCACTCTCTCTCTTTCTCTCTTTCTCATTTCAAAAATTTCAAAGCAACAAGGGTCCATACGTATGAAATTTCTTTAAATTCCCAAGCTCCAAGTGGCCCACCTTCCTACCCTAAAATCTCCCATCTCAACCCTCCATTCTTCATATTAACCATTGAAGTTGAAGCTAAGGTGCCAAGGAACCCCTAAGAGGGAGAAGATCGGACGGTGGGTGCCTCTATAGGGTAGATTTACTTATTTTTATGGTGGACCAAGTGAGGCCCACCGATCCATGGTGTGGATCTCACTTTGGACCCTTATTTGTGGCCAATGGACCACTTGGATCATAATGATCATTCCATGATGGGGCCATTCTCCATGGACCCCATCACGATGTTTATTTCATTTAGAAAGGTCATCTAGACCGTCCATATCGGTGGGGAATGGATCTCCACCGTTGATTTACATTTTTGATGGTCCCTTGTTCAAAGGGGTCCGTTGATGTATGATTTCATGTAAGGGAGGGCCCATAATGACGGGGTCCCTCCATCACAAGCCGTGTCCCACTCTCCATCTCTCTCTCTCTCTCTTTTATTTCTTTTTATTTTATTTTATTTTATTTTATTTCGGGTTTATGCAATAGGATTGTGTGGCCCACTTGAATGGATCCCATCTTGATGTATTTATGTTATTCAAGTGGGGCCCACCTTGGACATTATTCCCATGCCACTCATCAGTGGTGGCCCACTTCATCAGGGCCCACCTTTTAAAAAAAAAAGAAAAAAAGAAAAAAAAACTAATATAACTGTCCAGCGTCTGGGACGCTGGACGTTTTCAAAAGGAAAGAATGAAAAGTAAAGAAGAAAAGAAGTGTTTGGGGTGGTCCCCTCGTATAGGCCCCACCCTGATGTTTATGTTCAATCCACGCCATCCACCACCTTTCCTGGGATATTTTAGGCGTTGAGCCAAAGAATGAGCTCAATCCAATGATCAGGCGGGCCGTACTAGAGAAAATGGTAATTTTACTCTTCCAAGCCTAGTAATGCCCATTTTGTGGTTTTTACACTCCAAATCAGTGCCAGAGATGAGGTTGGTGTGGCCTGTTTGGGCCCTAGAATCAAGTGGGCGGAGTGGATTTCCCATCAGTGGGTCCCACCTTTTTTTTTTTTTTTTAAAGCTCAAAAAAAAAAAAAAAAGTGGTGGCAACAGCGCTGCCACCGTTTGAAGGCAGCAGGCGCTGCCTGCGCACGCCCGGACGGACGGACGTAAGCGGGGCCCACGGCCCTACGTGTGGGCCCCACAATAATGTTTATTTGTCATCCGACTTGTTCATTAGGTGGGCCACCCCAGTAGTGGGCCCCCCTCCAAAAATGAGTCAGATCCAAAACTCAGGTGGCCCACACCACGCGAAACAGTGTGAATTGAATTCTACCGTTGAAAGGTTTCTGGGGCCCACAGAAGTGTTGGATCAAGCTGAGAATTTTGCTGTCCTTTCATACAGTTCTGAGTGACCTTATGAACGGGTTGGATTTCAAATAAACATCACGGTGGGCCACATACGTGGGACCCACAGTGATTTATGTATTTTATTAACACCGTCCACTGTGATGTGCGTTGTTTCCTCACCGTCCCCACTGGACGATGGGGCCCACATATATATATATATTATTATATTATATATATATTACATATAATATTGTATATATTACTTATATTATATTATATGTAGTTTATATATTATATAATATATACGATTGTACGCCTTCATGTGGGCCCCACCATTGTCAGGCGATGCATCCAGACCGTCCATCCACTCGAAAAGATCATTTTAGGCCTATGGTTTAGGCCCATTTGAATTTCAAAGGGGCTATGGGCTAGGCCCATTTGGTTTATGAAATGCTTATGGGCTAGGCCCATTGGATTCATTTAAGGCCTAAGAACTTAGGCCCATTTGATGTGTTGCAAGTCCATGGGACTAGGCCCATTTGATGTACTTCAAGGTCCATGCACTTGGACCCTTCTGTTGAAATTTTAAAGCTCATGGAAGTAGGACATTTGATATATTGTAAGGCCCATGGGACTAAACCCATTTGTTTATAAAAGGGCCCATGGGATTAGGCCCACTTTGATATGCATGCAAGCTCATGGATTAGGCCCATTTGAATTGTTTAAGGCCTAGGGATTTAGGTCCATTCGACTCATATAAGGCCTCTGGGTTGAGGCCCATTTGATATGCATTCGGGGGCCCAATTAGTGTGGCCCATTTGATACATACTAGACTCATGTGACTAGGTCCAATTGATGCAATCTAAGGCTCACGGGTTTGACCCATTGCAATGCACATAAGACCCATTGGTGTGGCCCATTTATGTGGCCCATCTGATGAATAAAAGGCCCATAGGATATGGCCATTTGATATATATATGAAAAGCCCAATGGGGTGAACCTAAAGTCCATTGCAATGTGTAATCCCAATACCGATTATGTAGTGATGTTTAAGAAGATCGTGCCTGAGAAGCAATGTTGATTTGACGTCCACATTGCGAGTGTAATGTTGGTTGGATGTCCACATTACGACTCTCCTTAGGGCCCATTACTGGGCCGTACTTATCGTATATAGGCCGTCCAGGTCCATCTGCATTGTGAGATAGTTCATTTTATTATGTTTAGTACAGTTTCATGACTCATGATCATACGCATCATATGTATGCTTGACGTGAGAATTGTCTGATCATAGCATTTACCTTCGGACAAGTTGTTTATGGGCTCCCGGTTAGGCGGTGCTGCCCTACATGAGCGCACGGTATGCGCAGGATTGGTTGCATGACTGGATAGCGCGATTCATGCATTTCGCATTTGTGTGACATGGTTATTATACGCCCTAGCGACATCGGGGCCGTAGCCTCCACAGATAGATCGTGGTTGACAGGATTGGATACCGAAAATCTTGTTTTACATGGGGTACTATAAATATCCCTGGGTGAAAGTCCCTAAACCCTTATGGTACCAAGAGGTTGCTCCAACGTTTAGACCGAGTGGGTAGATGAGCGTTGGGTGCCGATTACCAGACGGTTACGCTCTCCACTGTGTCGTGGTCGGTTGGAAGGGGGTGCGGCCTTACCCGCCAGAGTGTAGGGGGCAATACTAGGCTGAGTTTGACCAGCTCGAGGAATGGGTCCTCTATCGACGAGTCACGCCCGATATTGGTAGACGGATAGTGAGGTCTTTTTCACTTACTTTATTGTGCGCGATGTGGCGGCAATCTGGTTTAGAGTGTACTAGACCTCGATGATATTCCATATTTTGAGCTGTATTGATGTGTGGACATAGATGAGGATCTGTGTGCTTGAGTTGCATTGTACATCGCATGGCCTTGGGGTGGCCGATACCATTCATGTCTTGCATCGCATAAGCCTTGGTACAGCTCATGATATTATGGTTCCATCTGCATATTTCGTATTACTCTGTCATTGCATGTTCATGTTACTACCTTGCGCACACACTTTCACCACCCTCTAAGCTTTCTGTAAGCTTATGCACGACCGTTGCATGCAGGTGACGTTGGATCGCAGCAGCGCTGAGGTAGGAGTACGTTGCAGAGCATTTTGGAGTTTTTGTTCTTTACCATTGTATTTTCTTTTTTACTCATTGTACTTGTAAAGTTTTTGATCATAGTGAAAATGTAATGGAGTTCTTGGTTGTTGTTTGTGGGTTATGCCTTTAGTTATGCTTATTACGTATCAAATTGACGTTAAAAAAAATCCTCCTCGTAGCATCCTAGGATCGGAACCTGACGAATGGGAGCTAGGATCTTAAAATGGGGTTCTACGGAGGCTGTCGGCGCCAGATTCGGCGATCGTAAATTTTGTGAGCCCGATTTTCGAGTTTGGGGCGTGACAATGATTTATGGATGAATGTCTATGTATGATAATATGTGCACTATGTGTTTGTTATAATACTCAAATGAGATTTATACTTAAATTGATTGTCACATGTCGTTCGGACTATCATAGATGAACACCTATTGTGTTTGAATATGATTGGGGCTACTGCATAGTCCAGGCAATCGGTAATGATTACTGAATTAGTGGTCGAGGTTGTTACGCCACACAAGACACGTTCGATGAATCCGAGTCGTACGTTGCGTGTTGACAATGGTCAGGCCACGCGGAATGCATACGCACTCCATGTCGATTTACTTAACGTACGCTCGTACCAGTTGATCTTGTCAAGTAACCCAATTGGCCCATTATATGTTCACCATGTATGGATGCTACTGCTTGAATCTAAGGTATCACTTACCAGTGAAAAGTCCGGTTAACCTTGGTACCTTGATTCACCAAGACTCATGAGCCGGACATGGTGTTATGGGACACCGTGGTCAAGCTGTTGGCCTATGTTGGGGGTGACAAGCCTCCCCGTAGTGTCCATTGAGCAAACCAAACTCATGAGCCGAATACGGTGATATGAGACACTGTATTCAAGTTGTCGGCCTACAATTAGGTGACAAGCCTCTCGTAGTGACCTCAAGTATACACTAGAACTATGCTAAGGTGACGAGCCTTTCCGTAATGACCTCAAGTATAAACTAGGCCTGCACTGAAGTGTCGAGTCTCTCCATAGGGACCTGGAAGTACCTATCGTATGTGATTAACTAGGATTGACGACCCTAGATGGATCAATGTTTGGGTCAATGATATAAAGGGAGGTACCTTAGCTTTCCAAATCTGCTGTATGAATGTCTAATTAAGAACTTGGCTAATCAAGGACATGCACCGCATTGCATATACCTTTGACGTTGGTGTTGAGCACAATGGGAGTGTTGCATGCGCGACCGTGAGATGATGCCACAGAGGGAGTGCAGGCAATGGCATACATCATTATCGCATCTTATCCTTGCATTAATCAGAGTATTTAGGAATGCTTGTTGTATGCTTTATCATTACTGCTTGACTGAATTGATAATATGTTAACATTTGTCTTATAGCTCCACTGAGTTGATCACTCACTCCCACTGTGGGACGGTATTTTAAAACATCAACCAGACTCTGTTGTAGTTTCAGATGACGACGAGACATACGAAACGGAGCCTGCCTTCTATGATGATGAGGAGTTCTCCTATCTGCAACTCTCTGGTGGGTCTACGTAGAGCTGGAGTTGCGCCACCGGGGCTACAGGGATATGGACTAGATGATATTACACTTTATCATTTTATGAATTTTGATATTATACATGTAATTATTTAACTTGGTGACGTTCATACTTTGGGGGACTTACAATCACTTATATGCTATATATACTTATCACAGTCTTTCGTTTGCGTAATTTAACTGTCTCTGGAGTATGATATACTGATTTGGTATAATCCCACTCATGTTTAATGCACTAATACGGATAACATTTAATCATCATTATATATATTGGATGAGTGATGTGTTGGAACTCGGGAGTTGGGCTCCTGCTCGACCCCCTATTTTCAGGGCGTTACAGTGCAAGATGTTGCGTGCCTATTCCTGCGGAAGTGACATCTATTTATACCTTAGGGTCATGCTAAACGTGTCCGATAATCTCGGCACGGTCATCACCATTATGCGAAAGTTACGCGTGTGTCATTGTCCACCGTTACCCGGAGATCGTGCGCTAGGCATTACTCTAGTCATGCATTACTAGATTCAATCCATTAATATTGTCGCTGACCAAGCTCTCATCCGAGCCAACCTCACAGCTTAGATCTTCCTCAGTGATCCAAGCCCATGAATGAGCTGATCGTTGACGCGCTGAGTTGAGAGGACCGGGTCGGAGGTGCACTTGGATGGGCATATGATGGTCTCTTCTACATTCGAGTTCATATGAGAACTCTAACAAGAGGGCTCAGAGGCAAGTCGGCTCAGACGTACTGATATCGCTCCGAGATCCTACAAATAGAATGTGTGATGAATTTTTCTGAGTCTCAGGTCGGTGCTGTAACATCAAGCGTTGTCGATCTAAAGTCTTACTTGTTGACATCTCGAAGTTAATCTCAGCGCGGCTCGAATCAGATTTACCCATAACAGAAGCCCCCTACTCTCTGAGTGTGGGCTCAAACTCAGGGAGTAAATACTTAGGGAAGTGATCCACCGCATCTCTTGTAACGAAGGGTCGGCCTGCTTGGTTCATGTTGTACGGTCGCATTTATAATTCTTCATCATCGAGGCGGCGCATTACTGCATCCCTTTGGCTGCGAGCCTATTACTGCAGAACACGTGGCGACAATTACTGATATGAATCTCCAAGGCCCATGTGGGACTCCCGCGTGGACCCTTGGGGGTGAAGTCGAAGCATAATAACTGATTGGCCACACAAGGCTCGTAGTGCAGCTGCTAATGGCCTGCTGCCAAGTGTTTCCTCAGCTCAACTTGCGTCGGTTCAGTTTCGGATACAACTGTTTGCAATGATGACAAATAGCCATGTTGGGGCTATATAAACTACTCTCATTCTCTCGCACATCTTTACGTCCTAAAAGCTTTGAGAGTTTCTTGCCACCAGAAGATCTCCGGAGCAATAACTTCCAGTGAGTTTTCTTCCAATCTTCTTTTGTCCATTTCTTTTTATTTTTCGGTCACAATGTCAAATGGCTCAGATGATGCCCAAGGAGGTAGTGGTTATCTGGAAGAATTCAAGCCTAAGAGCATGGACTCTAGGCTTGAGGCCTCATAGGAGCCTCTAGAGGCCATCTCACTCTACCCACGCCCTCCATAGGGGAAGAGCAGTAAGGCCAGCTCACGTCCCAAAGGCTTGAAGAAGATACCTCGAGACCCGATGGGGAGGGCTTCAGTTGGGCCATAAGGAGGTCGGTCGGAAGAGCTCGTACCTAGGGGCTCCGTGCTGGTTGAGTCGCAAATGGGTTAGATTTGTGAGGAGTTCCAGATCCTGTACTCCATGGAGACACGGGCTCCCGCCCCGATGACACCCTTGGAAACCCTGCCGAGGGTGATGTCTCCATTTTCATCTGCTGCTTATAGTGTGGACTCTAGCTTCCACTGCACCCTTTCCTCCGAGCTTTAACTACACAGTTGAGGCTAGCTCTGGGTCAATTCGTTCCCAATGCTTGGAGGATTATGATGGCCTCGTATATGACTTGGCGTTAATCTCGGAACCGAGAACTGACACCAGATGAGTTCTTGTCCTTGTACCTAGCCAAACACGACCGTAACGATCCATGTTGGTACTACTTCGCCGCTAGAGCCCATTAGGGCTCGGGTGTCGTCCTCCGACTCCCTACTTCCAACAAAGATTGGAAGAATAAGTGGCTCCGGGCTTCGGGAGAATGTGAAGCACCGGCTGCTGAGGTCGAAAACCTGCGGGTTCGAGTGCCCACAAAATTTTTCATTCCAGGTCAAATCCCGAGAGATAGTAGTTGGCTATTCATTTTCTTGATCGCTTTTGCCCTGACCAAGCCTTATTTTTACTTGCAGATTTCCCGAAAGGAACCCCCCAACTATCTTCGCCCCTCAAATCCTAGGTTGCCAGGGCGAGGTTACTTCAGGAGGAGCAGCACGTCTGGCACTACGTGATTACCCCGGACAACCTCTATCAGTCTAGGCTCTGTCGACTCAAACCTCTTTCTTCTACTTTGAGTAAGTATTTCTTCCGTTGTACTCTGGTTTCTCTATTCCTTGAAACTTTTTTGATTTCCATTTCTCATGAAGGCATGGCTGAGGCGTCTAGGTCGAGGAAAAGGAAGGTTCCGATTGCTTGGGAATTGCTATGATTCAAACCTCGGATCAAGATCACTCCCTAAAAGAGGAGGGAGACACCCCATGTCGGAGTCTTCGTGGTTAAGGTGGCAACGATTCTGAATAGGAAGGAGACACCGGAGATCAGAGTTTCCGAGGCTGAAGCTGCGGTGGTGTGGAAGAGAAAAGAGACACCGTCGAAAAGGAAAGAGAAACCCCAAACCGGGGCCTCCGAGGTTGAAGCTGCCGTAGCTCCGAAGAGGAACGAGACACCTCGGGCTGAGGTCTCTGTGGCCGAAACTGCAGCAATTCTGGGCACTGTCCCTACTTGGACCCCAGGGGTCCCTCTTATTGCCCCTTCTGATTCCAGAGAAATTGCGATCCATTCTTCCTTCGAGTGGGGAGATTAAGGCTCAAGTGAAAAACACAGTGGGGATTGAACATCAAGTTTTGATCCATTTAAATTGCGATCCATTTAAAAACTTCTTGGGAGCTGCAGAGGTTTTGATGAAGCTGATATTAGAATTTTCCGTCTTCCATGTCCATGTGACCTTATCAACAGGCTGCTGGATGTTATATAAACAACAAGGTGCATCCCAAGAGCGTTTAAACGCTGGCACCATTATCACCACTTTGCAAATAAACATCACGGTGGGTCCGAATAACATTTAAACGGTGGCATCATTATCATCACTACTTCTTGTGGTGTGGTCCACTTGAGCATTGGAGCTGCCTCCTTTTTGGGCTTATGCTATAAAATGATATGTCAAATTGGATGAATGGCACAGATAAAATACATACATCACGATGGGCCTCACAGAGCACCTAAGACCAAGTCCTGTCACTCCCAAGATGCAATCTGCATCTGATTTTCTCGACTCGGTCCAAGCAAGGGTTCTATGCTAATGCAACTCCACCGGGACAAAGACGCCCAACATCGGGGCTTTCTTGGGCCCACCATCATGTTTATTCGCCATCCAACTATTCATGAAGGTCACATGGATGTAGATAAAGGGAAACCATACAACGTATGATCACCTTATCCAAACTTTTGCCGGTCCCAGGAAAATTTTAAGGGTGGGCGTTCAATCCATGCTATTTAGTCCACTTGACCCTTGGATCTGTACCGCTGCTTGTGGTTAGGGCTGTACACAAACCAAGTTAGCTCAATTAGCTTGCTTGACACAACTCAAAAAAGCTCGATTCAACTCAGTTTGAAACTGAGTTCGAGCCGAGTTTTGCTGATTTTTTTAGCTCAAAAAAAATTCGAACCGAGTTCGAGCTTGCCCGAGCTCGACTTGACTCGGATCAAACCCAACTCGAATCGAACTCAGATCGAACCAGTTCGATAACTCGGTTTCTTTGATATTGATGTTGCTCACCAAGTATTTGATGAAATGACTCAATGAAGTATGGCCAGTGGTGAGGAAGGTATGTATATGAAACAAATACCCCTTTTTTCTTGATTTTTATGTTGCTTAAAAGGTGTTTGATGAAATAACTATAAAACTACTGCAGTTGTTTTACATTTGGTGAGATTTTGAAGGTGCAGTCTATGTGCTTGTGAAAATGCTACACAGACGAACTTGGCTCAATCTTGACTCAAACTCGGCTCGAACAGCTGATTGAGCTGAGCTGAGCTGGCCAGTCAGGCTTGAGGATCGAGCCAAGCCGGGGTCAACAAGTGGCTGAGCCGAGTCGAGCTGTGCCCAGCTCGACTCAATTCAACAATTGTACACCTCTACTTGTGGTACAGTATCCTCTTTTTCTGGACATGCCACTTGTGTAAGACACCACTTGAATCACGGTTCATCCTTATTTTTTTGGTTATGGACATAAATTAAAATTATCTATATAATGGTTGGATTGGATCTTAAATACACATCATGATGGAGCTCACAAAAATAAAGGGTGAGTGTCTCCATGAGAGTTGTTTCACATCACGGTTGCCATCTCGAGGAGGGAGGAGATTAGGTGAGACCCTGCCCTCACCCAAGACAGTGTGGCCCATACCGTGGTGCCCTCCTTGATGTGCATATTCTGTATTCGCACGCTTCATTGATTTTTTTCAAATGTATTATCCCAAAAATGAATGAATACAATTATCAGGTGGACCATACCATTGGAAACAACTGTGACTGAATATTAATTGGCCACAAAAGTTTTGGATCAAGCTGATATTTGTTGCTTCCCTTCATATAGGGTATCATGACCTTATCATCAGATTGGATTGAAAATAAACACTACAGAAACATTAATGTGCACCCTAAAAAGTTTGCAATGGCAGGGTGCTCAACTACCACTGTTTCCTAGAATATGGGCCTCAATCCAAATGGTTAAGATCATTGGTTGTGGGAGAATATTTTGGACCATAGCTCAACTGTGAGGATTAGCCCATGCAAAAATCAGCACTATCTACTCATAAGGTGGGTCACACCATAGAAAACAATGTTTAGCTATTTATAAATACCAAAATATAAAGAGTTTCCAACTCAATGGGTAGATATGGCTGATTTTTGCACAGGGTGTTAGATGTTGGAATCTGTTGGGTGGACACTGGACAGTAGCTTACAGTATTAGTGGTTGGACTTGAGACCCTCCAACTAAAATGTTCCTAATGCATCTGTTAATCAGGTGGGTCACACATGCACAGAAACACACATTTGGAAGAACGAAACAAACAATCTACCCTCAAGATGGAATGGCATATAGATTGGCCTGATTTTTAGGCCCATAACTAAATGTCATCAACACAAAACATGAGGTGCATTTTCAACCGTTCATAGCAGGTAACTTCCAACCTATAATGTGCGTGGGACATTTAGAAGTTATTCACTGGGCAGACTTATCATCCAAGCATTTCTCATTCACGTTAGCAACGTCCCCAAAACTCTTAAATGACACATGGGATGACCCATCATCAGATTTAAACCATCCATTCATTCATACAAAGGGCCTAAGCATCTGATCAATAGCACGGAAAATTAATGGTCAAGATTAAGCAGAGATAAAATAGGTCCAAACATCATCTTGAAACATCTATTCGATAGTTCTCACTTTGTATTAGTTATGATTCCAAAGTGCTTGGTTGAATGATTCTAACCATGCAATTTATAATCTTGATTTATGGCTAATAAAAAATGGACAGTTGTAACAAACTGGCCACATTCAAAGGGTTAGGATCATATGATCAGTGTGATTCTTGCACCATAGCTTGCTCCCGATGGTATTATTGAACAAACCGTGTCCCGACGGATGCTTAGGCATCCCACATGTCATTCACATTAGAGCTTTATTAACAGGATGGGCCGTTGGATTTGTGGGTCCACCCTCTCTTTCCTGGCCCTGAATTCCCAAAATGGCCCCACTAATGATAAAATAAATAAATAAATTTCTCCTATCCATTACAACATTAGATGAATTTGACCTCATGTAGCAGTAGGTGATTTTCAGCCATTTTAAGTGTCTGAAGACTCTACTTTGAAGACATTGATTGCATTTTGATGAAAATTTTACAGTTGGGTCAACTATTATAAAATCAGTCCCTAAAATTATCAAAATGATTGTGAAGTAGATCTTACCAAAGGCGATTCTCAATGACAACAGAAACAATGCCTTTCAGCGTCTCCTGCAAAGAGACATGATCATGCTCCTGAGCATCTTTAGCCATCATAACCATTCTTAAGAAGATGAGCATGCACTTCAAATGAGGATTGCTAGTAGCATTTGCACCGCATCATGACATGTGGTGTGCATCTACAACATCCGAACAATTCATCTAGCCTGGCAGGCCCCATCATGGATGAACCATAGTCCAAAATCCATGCTAGTTGGATGATCCTAACCATTTGATCATAGTAGTTTTGAGAGAAGGATCAGTTGAGAATAGACAAATGGTTCCCATTCATTCTACTACATAGGATCGTCTGATCAGTGTGACTTTTTGGTTATGGCCCACCTGAGGTACCCCACCAGATGAGCTTCAGGATGTCATGTGTATGTTGATGCTAATGTTTCTCACTATAGAGATGTTACCAGAGAGTGGTCCTTGAGACCGAGAGAGAGCACCAACGGCCTAGATGAACCACAGCTACTGCAATACCAAAACAAAGCATGTAAAGTAGCAGAACCCAGCTAGTTTGAGGTATCTAAATGAGCAAACATTCCATCTTTGGAAATAAAGGCAGATTCTCTAGGCTCATGTTTATACACTCTTTGCATCATGAAAAATAACTATCCGTGAAAAGTTCTATTGAGGTAGGCTGAAAAGCAGGACAATTTGTTGCCTTTACCAATGATTGCTAGGTTGGACAAATTCTTTAAGATTCTTGTTCAATGACCTTTATGGATAATGGTCCCAAAAACATTTTAGTGCACATTTTAGTAACTTACAGCTCTTGGCGTAGATATAATGTTATATTTAATATGTTATGTCTTTCATCTTCTTCACTACCATAGTTAGCGAGTTTTACTATGTCTCATAATCCAAGGTCAAGGACAGTGGATCCCTTCCTCCTTACGGAAGAGACACAGGAGTTGGGATTGGCACATACAATTAAGTGCACTGCTTATGCTGGTTCATTTGGCACTCACCTCATGATAGTAGGGGATGATACTGTTTGGAATTCGCATTGAATTTTACTCTTTTTTGCTTCTTCTTCCTTTTGGGATTGGTCGATTAGTTGAATAGATACATGGATCTTTGGACTTGATTGATATTTTGTAATGTATCAAAATTGCAGAGATTCCGAAGAAAGAGGGCCGTCACAATTGCAGAGATTCCGAAGAAAGAGAGCTGGCTATTAGAAGAGTAAGTCCAACTTGGGTTGTTGCCTATCATGTTCCCTTGTCGACGCTTGTGAATTAATAATAATAATCTATTTTCCATCATGAGCAGTACAAAAAAGTTTAAAATGCAATGTGGAACTAAAGAGCAGAACATAGAGGCAGCCATTCCATGTACACACTCAGGGACAACAGTTTCTGTCAATAAATGAGAAAGATGGTCTGCTCTATTATGGCGCAATTTAACTGGTATTGGAAATGTGGGCAACCTTGGATTACATGCATCCCAAAAATCATTCTGATATGTCATTTCCGAAGATTTGTTGTTTGGAAAATTTGACTCTTTTATTCGTTGGAAATTAGTCATCATCTTGGCCTGTGGTAAAGTCCACATTAATGTGAAAAATAGACATTGTTACTTGCTAATGGAGGCAACATTCTTTCTTTCTTTTTCCTTTTTCCTTTTTTCCTTTTTGTTAAGCTGAGAACTGTGAGATGAAATCATCAAGTAGAAGAGCCAAAAGTACAGATAAAAAGGTGTGAAGTTGAACGAGCCATTATCTAAGGTTTTGATTCTTGGCGACTTGGAACAAAATATTAGCCAATACATATCGGATTCTTTAAAAAAACCAATATGGTTGATTTGGCCAATGAAAAGGATCCTATTGTTATTTGATAGATGTTTTACTTTCCTTCAGGGACAAGGCTTCATGGTTGGGGTTCATATAAATTCAATCTTAGGCATACCTTTTGGATATCCGGTAGATATTTTCAATTTCTCTAAATGTCCATCATAGTAATCACCAATCTGCTCCAATTTAGGAATCCAGCTACATGCATGCTCTGATGAATTATTTGGACAGGAATTGCTACAATTTGTTCTAGATCATGTTGAAGATAATAGGGTGGAATATTTGCTTGAGGTTAGTGAAATAGTGATGTAGGCTTTTTCTTTTAGTGCGCATCTGCCACTGAATTCCCCTCTCTGAAAATGTGATTGATCACCAGATTAAGGCTCCAAATCTTATCCTTAATAATCCCCAAGGTGTACCATAATTTCCGAATCTTATCCTGATGAGACTGACCTTAAGGACACAACTTCGTTGCCAATTTTCCCAGTGCTTTCAAATTGTCACCGCAGCTCATGGAGCTTGTAGGCATGTTATTGTTCATATTCTTCTGATCTCAAAATTACAGATGGAAGTTGAAGTGTTGTGCGCCATAGGCTCCCAGTGCTAATGTTTTGGTGATAGTCAATGGGTTTCAATGGCTAATTTCCTATAAAGAAAATAAAGGCAATCCGGTGTTTTGGGGTGAGAGAGAAGCTATAACTGTTTGTTATTTATAACTTCACTTACTAAGTGGAAGTTTTGTTTGTTGCTTTTTTTTCTTCCCCAGATCTTCTTGAATGTTTAATAATACCTTCTTCTTCTTCTTCTTTTTTAATGAATCAGCCCCTTCTGATCTGCGAACATTAAAGGTAATGTGTGACTTTTTGAATTGCTAACAGATGTTAAATTTATGATGATGTTTTTAAAATTTTAATTCACCCCATTCCTTAGTACTGACAGCCCATTAACTTTTTTATTTTTCTCCATTGACATGATTGAAATATCCAGGTCAAAGCTTTTCACCTATGATGATATTGTAGAGAGAGTTGCTCGCCAACTTGGCTTGGATGATCCAACAAAAATTGGGCTTACTTCTCACAACTGTTACTCTCAACAGCCTGAGCCCCAACCCATCAAGTTCTGGGGTGTAGAACATCTGTCTGACATGCTGGTCCACTACAACCAGGTTGTCCATCATAGTGCCTTCCACTTGTCTTACTGTTTTGGTCATGCTACTATATCTGAGAAATTATATCCAATAACATGTCATGAATGACTGGAATTTTCCAAGTTCATTTCTTTTGGTGCAGACTTCCAATATCCTGTATTATGAAGTGTTGGACATTCCTTTGCCAGAATTGCAAGGCTTGAAAACTCTGAAAGTTGCTTTCCATCACTCCACTAAAGATGAGGTGAGATCCCAAACCATGAGAGTCATCTAATTCTGGATCAAGTACAAACTTAGGTGTCTTTTGCTTTCTTTTCAGGTGGTTATTCACACTATTAGATTGCCCAAACAGAGTACTGTAGGGGATGTAATCAACGACTTGAAAACCAAGATTAATTTCTGCAGCTGTTTATGCACTTCTAGTCAATGTGGTCCTCGTCTTCTTCAAGGTTTCCTTAATGCATGAGCCTATTATCTCACTCTTTCTCAAAAGAGGACCATTGCTTTTCTAAGCTAGTAGTTTATTGAAACCCAGTTGATATGCAATCGGGATGCTTCTCATGTATTGACCGATAGAATGCTGCTATTTTGGTGCCCTTGGAAGAAAATCAACTGACTCTCTCCTGCATTCTGCAATAGGTTGAGCTGTCTCATCCCAATGCTGAGCTTCGACTGCTTGAGGTTTTCTGTCACAAGATATACGAGGTATGTATGTCTTTTGGAAATTGCTAGGCAGTGGTTAAAGTTAATTGCCATCCTCTTGTGAACTGATTTTGCCAATGACCAAAAGTACTTTGCTTTGGATCGGGATTTTCCCATGTCTGGTTGGACATACCCCCCTTCAAAACAGCTGCTCCGTGGAAACTCACATCTGCCTTTTGTTGTGACTCTGCCGAGTCTTGGCAGTTTTTGTTTCAGGAGGAAAGTAAGTCAACTGGGAGAATGTTAGTTTATGTCAATGGAGTTGTCCTAGTTCTTAACTTTTTTATTCTCTTTTGTAATATATTTGCACTTTGGGTTTCTATTTTGATGTTTTTTAGCTCATGGGTTTTCTTGTTCCTTTTTTTTTTTTTTTTTGATGGAGCTTTTTTCCTGATGAATGGATTGGAAATGTATTTTAAATTATACAAACAGAAACTTGCAGTTCCTCAGCCTCAATCTGAGTCACATACACAAATTCAGTCTGCCCAACAAATTTCTCAAACCTAGCAGGTTGAGACTCAATTCAGGCAGCAACAGCTGATACAACTCCAGCAACAGTCTTTATATTCATCGGTCAGTAACTTATTACACATTCTTGTATATGTCAAAGGTTGCTATTATTTTAATGCTACAGTTTCTTTGTCCACTCCCTCTCTCTACTGTTTGCAGCTTCATCTTTTAGCTGGCTGGTCTCTTATCTCCTGAAAAACTAGCAGCCATGTGTTTTTTAGGCAGGATTTGCCTGCAGAGGGAACCATTTCATTACTAAAAATTATGATTTTTGACTTTTCACTTGCAGGTGTGATTCGGCTGGTCTCTTGGAAGAATGGCTATACAATGTCTTACATATTTGATACAGTAATACTATGGCCTTTTGTTTTCTAGTGGATCACATGTGCTTCCTTTTATTTATTTATTATTTTTATAAATCAAGTTACGTTCAATTTTAGCCTTGAACAATTCTGCCATGGGATTTTCAATGAATAGGATTATAAAATATAGAGGCAGGTATGGAATCAAGTTAGTTTTAAACTAAACACCATGTTACAACAGAACCAAACACCACTTACTTCATTGAGAACAACAATATGCAGAAATCCTCTCAAATGACAGAGACTTGCTAATTAGATTAACCCTCAATGTTGGCTTTCCATTAAACCATCATCAAGTTTCAGGCACCATTCTCAAAAGTTCTACTTTGATAGCATTCTCATTGCCTTCATTATCTTGATTGTTGATTGCCAGATTGAGCTTGCAAAAATGTTGTTGGCGGAGGGACAAAGTCATCTTTTTGTACATTGGCCTGAACAAGGTGTTGATGATGAAGAAAAGAAAAGTTTCTTTGATCAAGTTCATTTTCATGGCACTTTTTTTTTTGTTATTATTATTTTGGTTCTTACGAGTACAAGAACCTTGTATTCCATGCATTCTCAGTATATTTTTACAACTCAACTGCTGTATCCTGGAAATATTAAATGGTCTCTGTTGATTTCCAAGTCCAAGCAGCAAAAGTTTAACATCGGTTTCAACTTTTAACCTTCCATTTTCCTCACTCAAACATTTATTTTTTTTATTATTAGGATTATTTTGAAATTTATCTTTGAAAGCCTTGCTGACCACAAATTTCTGGTAGAAGACCAAACTGATTTTGATGGGTTTCTGGAAACCTACATTGCTTTGTACCTGTCAGCAAGATTGTTAAGACTCTTCGCATATTTGCTTATTGATGTCAAGTAGCTCTTTTCTATAGGTAACTCGGCTTAATTCAAGCTATCTAGGTGGTTTGGCATCATATGTTCGAAATGCTAGGAATTTATTAGCAGATTCAAAAGCAAGGAAAAAAAAAATCCATTTAATGGCTTTACTCCTTTGGTAAGTGAATCCATTAATTTTGTTTTGCAATCTGTGTTTCTTATACATTTCTGCCAGATTTTTGTCTTCAATTTCACTTTTTTTTTTTTTTTTAAAAAATTTATTTTAATGAGAAAGATTTGCTCTATGGCTATGGTCACATTGTCAGGCTGCTCATCTATAGCTACAGATTTTATCCGTAGCTATTAGCCAGTTTATGGTCATATAGCAAAAGGTGGAGATTTAGCGGCAACCAGAACGATCATCAGTAAAGGTCCTGACCGCCGGTAAAGCCTTTACCGACTGAGGCTTTACCGGCTGTTATCTAACCGCGGGCAAAGTATTTACCGGCGGTTTTATGAGTCTTTTGCGGCGGTTTTGACCGCCGCTAAAGGCCAGTTTTCTTGTAACGATGGTTAGATCTATATTAAGGATAGCATATCGCAGAGGAACCTTGTCCAGAGACTTTAGATGTTTTAAACAGCTTGAACCTGACGTATGCGTTTCCCATCAGAATAATGGATCAGATGGGACCCACAGTGTAGATCTATGGCCAAGAAATCAGAACCGTCGGAACCTTATTTTCATACAGCCTATTCCATTGGTTTTGTACGGTGTCCAGGCCTGATATTTGCATGTGATCCAAAGATCACGTGGATCATACCACAAGAAATAGTGGGTTTAATGATTTCCACCGTTGAAACCTTTTTAGGCCCCACAGTGATTTATTTGTCATCCAAACCTGTTCATAACATCATATAGACATGGATGAAGGGAAAACACAAATATAAGCTTGATCCAAAACATCTGTGGCCCTCAAGATTTTTTTTCAATGGTAGACGTTCAATTCAACTGTTTCCCATGGTGCGGTATATTTTTCATATGCTTCGTTTTTGAGCTCAAGCTCTAAAATTATCTGGCAAAATGGATGGACCAAGCATACATAAATTATGGTAGACTCACACAGTTTACTCACTACGCAATCCGCTTCCCCGCAAGTAGAAGGGGATCTGTGGGGCCCACCGTGATGTATGTGTTTTATACATGCCGTATGTCCATTTTTTCAGGAATCATTTTAGGATATGAATTAAAAAACGAAGAAGATTCAAGCCCAAGTGCACCACACAATGGGGATTGAACGCCTACCTTTAACCGCATTAATGTTTATTTGTCATCCAACATATTCATAAGATCACACGGATCAACATGAAGGGAAAACACAAATATTAGTTTGATACATTTTTTTTTTTTTTGGCTCCAATAATATTTCTACTTAGATGTTCAAATATCAGCGGATATGCTTAATTTTTGGGATCAAGAACTAAAATTATCTTTTTAAATAGACGGACAGGGTGGATAAAATACATAAATTATGGTGGGCCACATGGATTACTCTACGCAATCGGCTTCCGTAAAAAATAAGCAGCTTGGTACAACGATGGTCCCTGCACGGGGCTAGAACAACGTGCTCTTGCCAAAAAAAAAAAAAAATCCCATTGGGACAAAGGTACCCCAACTTGCAGTAACCATACTGTCTTTCCCGATAACAAACCACTTGATTATGACATCTGTGCCATGAAAATGGTAGGTCCCACCATGAGGATTATTTTAAAAAAATAAAATAAAATCAGGCTGATCAATTCCCTGAGTGGGTCAGATCAGTATGTATAGACAGTGTTGGCCATCCATGGATTACAACAGTGTGGCTTACCTGATTCATGGAAAGACCTGACTTTTGTCTCAGGTGACTTTCATGGTGAGCCCTATTATTATCATGATAATGATGTCTTACACAAGTGGTATGTCCGTACAAAGAGGATACTGTTACCACAAGCAGTGGTACAGATCCAAGGGTCAAGTCGATCAAATAGCATGGATTGAACGCCCACCCTTAAAATTTTTCAGGGACTTCCTGAAGTTTGGATAAGCTGATCATATTTATGTGCTTTTCCTTTATCTACATCCATGTGACTTTCATGAATAGTTGGATTGGCAAATAAACATCATGGTGGGCCCGAGAAAGCCCTAATACTGGGCGTGGGTTGCATTAACCCTTGCTTGGACCTAGTCCAACCAGGAGGGAGAAAATCGGATGCGGATTGCATCCTTGGAGGGGCAGGAATTGGTCCTGGAAGGGGCTCAGCAAGTAGGACTGTACATCAAGCTCAGTGAAGTTGAGGTGGGCCAAGCTTGGTTTGACTCTGTCATGCTCTCCTCGAGCTTGACTTTGGGCTTACCATTGGAACTTAGCTTGTTTGCCAAAACTTTCGAGTCAAGCTCGAGGCAAGCGGATGGATTGAGACAAGGTGAGCTTACCTCAAGTCGAGTCAAGCCTGCTTCCAACCCAACCTAAGCTGTACCTGACCCAACCCACACCCGATTCAACCCAGCCACCCAACCCAACTGACCCAAACGGCACCCAACCCACTATTTTGCATTATGTGAAAATTTGAACATGCCCTATACATGTTGGAGAAAATGTCGCATAGGCTCAAACTTGGCTTGAATTGTTGACCAAACCGAGCCGAGCTAACCAGTTAGACTTGAGGATTGAGCAAAGCCGAGTTTGAGCTGGGGTTAGCTATTGGTCGAGCCAAGTTGAGCTGGGCCAAGCTCGACTTGGTTCGACTCATGTACAACTAAACGACTGACCATTGGCTATAATCTTGTATATGGGCAAAGCTTTCGATGGATCTTGGATCTACTAAGGTCAGAAACCCCTGACTAGGGGGCTCACCATGATGTAGCTGCCTTATATCATGCCATCCATTTTGTTTGGAGAAGAAATCCATTCTCAACCACACACACAACGATATCAGAATTAAAAGAAAGTAAAAAAAGGCAAACTACAATACAACGATTTACATGGTTACCTTTTGGTACATCCACATATTCACACCAATACAATATGCTCAAAGGTAAAAAAATGAAGAAATGACTCTCGATGTAATGACGACTATTTGTCTCACTGCAATATATAACTCTTTGAGGGGGTTTGTAACACGAGTGAGAGCTTGGATTACACCTAAAATCATTTCAATAGCTGCAGGTATAACATGTGTATGACTATACACTATCATTCTATTGGGCACATAGCCCACTAATGATGATCAGCACCGTCCAAACACTGTCTATGTAAATCAGTACTGTCCAAATATTGTCCAGCAACGTCCAAACATTGCCCATGTAAATCAATGATTAAAAATCATTGGTTAGTTGCTCAGACATGATTTTGAACTTGTGGCCCATCCAAGACTTGGAATTTCATCATTTTTAGGCAAAACAAATATTTTAGTGGGCTTATCACAACCATTGTGTCAAAAATTACATATCTCACTAATTAGAGATATTAAAATTGATTTAGTAATTAAATTCAAACCCCTATAAATATATCATGCATAGCTACTTTTGAATTAAAGTTGATTCACACTCTAGGGCCAAATACGCTGGGAGGATTTCAAATCCAAGGGGTTTCCAATACCAAGGGTTCTGAATCCAAGGGGTTCCAAATCCACGCTCCCAAACAGGCCCTAAGGCTTCAGAAGATGGCGTGTCGATGTATAGAAAGGGACTTTAATAATTGCTGGCATGATCAATAGGCGTGCCACTCGTCCGAGTCATATGCAACTGATCCGAGTCAATTTGAACTTGATAGGGATCAGTACAGTTGACTGAACCTAAACGAGTGGGGATGAGTTACCAGATTTAAAAGAAAATGAAGATTTATATTCTACAGTAATGTTTTTCACACACAAGTAGCGAAATACAATGAGAAAAATCAAAGTCATCTAAACCATTAAAACATGATGATCAAGAACTAGGACGGCGGTCGGTAATATAACGAAAGACGGTGAAGAACGTTTGGGTGATGGTGAGCAGGAGGAGGATGCAAGCCGCTATCAAAGAAATGAAAGACCATGGATTGGAGAAATAATCGCGCTTAAAGGTCGCCCACCACTTTTTCCATTTGTTCTCGCAATGTTTTTCCACATTGTCTTTTAGATTCGAAAGATAGCTTCCCTCGAAAGAATAGATTGACCCATGGGAGAGCCGTTTGAATAGATGGACCACTTCATCATCGCTTCCCACCAAACTAAATATGATCCCATTGCTATGGAGCAGCGCCACATCCTCGGACGTACTGACGAGGAAACGCATGAAAAAAAGGTAAGTCGTGAAAACGTGGAATTCTACCTTTAGATAGCATTGTTCGAATGCTACGAGGTTCCGAAACAGAGTCTCGGTGTGGTGATGTATCATGAAGGGCGTGATTTTCAACGCCCCGTGGCTAAATTTCACGTTCAAGATGTTATTCGATTTCTCATTCTTCTTGAACTTGACCCCCGCAAGTTGGAGGTCAGTCGCGCAAGGGAACCTCATTACCCTTAATGAAGATGGACTGTAATTGATAATGGGCAACTGAGGCTTATTTGAAGATGAGAAGAACCTGAGTATATTCTTGAACTTGTTGAGGACGGATTCGACGGTATGATTGCACGAAAGGTTGAGCTTCTTGTTGGGGACGGATTTGCGGGTAGAATTGCTCTTCTTGCTATGAGTCGGGGTCGGTATCAAATGCGAGTGGAACAGATGGAGCAGATGACAGTAGGAATCCTCGATCTGAATTTCCTTATTCATATGCATGAATTGACCGAAGAAATAAAGGGCCATCTCGGCAAGTATATGCGGCAAGTGCACTGGACAAGCCTTCATAAAAATACGCTGCAGAACGAAGAAAGGAATTTGATTTTCGAGGAGTAACATATCATACCCTACAAGGGCGATTCCAACCGGAGTAAATATCGGGTCTCCTGAATGAAAAAAAAAATTAAAAATTTCTTTCCTGAGCAACTCGGCTTCTGGCTTTATCGGGTCTTTGAAGTATCCTAACTCAAAAAATAACTCAATTTCACTGAGCACCTCCTCTTCTGGCTCGAGCTCCTTCTCTTTCCGCGCCAACTGTTCTTTTATCTTGTGCACCTCCATTTTGCTGAGATAATTGAACCCGATAACGATCTCGAGAATGAAGCAAGCATCAAGCACCATCATTTTCACAAACTCGTTGCCTATCTGTGGGCCCACTTTTTCGGAGTAGCAACTTCGTGCTTCATCCTCCAATTCCTCCATCGCCTCGAGGTAGTCCTCCAACCGATAACTGGGATTACGGGAGAGGAATGAATGTAGGTACAACCATTTGCGCTCTTCCATTCCTTGTAGGCTCTTATTGCCGTGATGGTATGGGCCAATCGACACCTTCTGAGGCTCATAAACAACCTTCTTTACTTGCCGGGTTATTCGTGGGACCATGTAGATGGTGGGTCGAACTCTACGTTTGAACTTGGAAACGGATGCGGTGACCGATTTGATCATGGAATCGGCTAATGCTTGCCTACCTGGGGTTAGGCAACTCGTCCTCCGGGAGGCGTTGGTCGATGTGTTCGCTTCCTCATTTATTTCTTCTATCTCTCGTATATCATCATCCATCATCAACGATGCGGCTATAGGCCTTATGATTCGCGATACGCTGATTTTAGTCCTTAACTGCCGTTGGACATTTCTCATCCCCTCACACCTTATTTTAAAGGCGCTTGGATTTACTTTGACCCGGATTCCGTACTGCACCTGCCAGTAGCAGGGAATATGCGGAGCCCACCGTGATGTATGTGTTTTATCCATGCGATCCGTCCATTTTTTTCCGTATCATTTTAGGATATGAATATGAACCCAAAAACGTGGAAGATTCAAGGCTCAAGTGAAAAACACAGTGGGATTGAACGCCCACGTTTAAAAACTTGTTAGGAGCCGCGGAAGTTTTGATGACACTGATATTGGAATTATCCTTCTTCCATGTCCATGTTGTTGGACCTAGGCCAGTGAGGCTCACTGATGAGCAATCACTAGTTGGTACGTCCTATGCTTATTCTGGCTTCTTCTTTTCAGTTAAATTTCAAATCCAAATATGAATTTGATTTTTAATGAGAGATAGGAATGTGATCGGATGATATGGTCTCATCCAATCTCATCCAAACTCTCATTCCTTCTTATATAAAGGATGAGACTCTCTTTCGTAAGATATCATAAGAAATATCGAGAGTATACGGAGAGAGATATAGTATTCACAATAGTCTGTTCATTTTGGCTTATCCTTGGGACGATCTAATCCATAGATTGCAATCTGGGGCCACTTATATCGTATAATCAGAGGTGTGAATAGATCCATCTGCTCTAGTAGTAGATAGGCGGGCTATTGGAGCGTCAATCTTTTACTTTGTGAGGGTTTCAAAATTCGTATAAACCGTCAAATCTTGAGAGCTCACCTTCCGCACTTCCCAACACATGTGACCTTATCGACAGGCTACCGAATGTCATATAAACATTACGGTGCATCCCAAGAGCATTTAAATGTTGACACCATTACCACCACTTTGCAAATAAACATCACGGTGGGTCCCAAGAACATTTAAACGGTGGCATCATTATCATCACTGCTTCTTGTGGTGTAGTCCAGTTGAGCATTGGATTTATCTCCTTTTTGGGCTTGTGTTATAAAATGATATGTCAAATTGGATGAATGGCACAGATAAAATACATACATCATGATGGGCCTCACAAAGCGCCTAACAAGACCAAGTACTTCCCCTCACAAGATGCAATCCGCATCCGATTTTCTCCCTCTAGATGGACTCGGAGGCAATGGTTCTATGCTAATGCAACCCCACCAAAACTAGCAGTGATAAAGACGCCCAACATCGGGGCTTTACCGAGCCCACCGTCATGTTTATTCGCCATCCAACTGTTCAGGTCACATGGACGTGGATAAAGGGAAACCATACAATGTATGATCACCTTATCCAAACTCCTGCCCATCCCATGTATGATCACCTTATCCAAACTTCAGGTTGATCAGGGATTTGATCAGCCTGATTTTTTTTAAAAAGAATTATCCTCATGGTGGACCCTATCATTTTCATGGAAAGGATATCATAATCAAGTGGTTTGTTACTGGGAAAGATAGTATGGTTCTCACAAGTTGGGGTACTTTTGCCTCCGTGGGGTACTTTTACACGAACCAAGTTAGCTCGGCTAACTCACTCTACTTGACTCGAAAAAGCTTGATTCGACTCGATTCAAAACTGAGTTCGAGCCGAGTTAAGCTGATTTTTGGAACAACTCATGGTTCTCTATCCTCATTAATAGAGAACCCATCGGCTTCTTCAAGTTCGCCCAGGGCCTCCGCCATGGCGATTCTCTCTCCGAGCCTTCTCATCATAGCTGTAGAAGTGTTAGGTAGGGAAAACCATACAGTGTATGATCACCTTATCCAAACTTCTACCAGTCCTAGGAAAATTTTAAGGGCATTCAATCTGTGCTATTTGGTCCACTTGACCCTTGGATCTGTACCACTGCTTGTGGTTAGGGCTGTACACGAACCAAGTTAGCTCAGTTAGCTCACTCGACTCAACTCGAAAAAGCTCGATTCGACTCGGTTTGAAATTGAGTTCGAGCTGATTTTTTGAGCTCGAAAAAATTTTGAACCGAGTTCAAGCTTGCCCAAGCTCAATTCGACTCGGATCGAACCCAGCTTGAATTGAACCAGTTCAGTGACTTGGTTACTTTGATATTGATGTTGTTCACCAAGTGTTTGATGAAATGACTCAACGAAGTATGGCTGGTGGCAAGGAAGGTATGTATATGAAACAAATACCATTTTTTTTCCTTAATTTTTATGTTGCTTAGAAGGTGTTTGATGAAATACCTATAAAACCACTACTGTTGTTTTACATTCAGTGAGATTTTGAAGGTGCAGTCCATATGTTTGTGAAAATACTACACAGGCGAACTTGGCTCGATCTTGACTCGAATTTGGCTCGAACCAGCTCGATCTGCTGACCGAGCCGAGCTGGCCAGTCAGGCTTAAAAACCGAGCTAAGTCGAGTTTGAGCTGGGTTTAGCAAGTGGATGAGCCAAGTCTCAGTTGTGCCTAACTCAACTCGGTTCAACTATTGTACACCTCTACTTGTGGTACAATATCCTCTTTTTTCGGACATGCCACTTGTGTAAGACACCACTTGAATTCTAGTTCATCCTAATTTTTTGGTCATGGACATAAATTAGAATTATCTATATAATGGTTGGATTGGATCTTAAATACACATCATGATGGAGCTCACAAAAATAAAGGGTGAGTGTTCCCATGAGAGTTATTTCACATCATGGTTGTCATCTCGAGGAGGGAGGAGATTAGGTGAGACCCTGGCCTCAACCAAGACAGTGTGGCCCATACTATGGTGCCCTCCTTGATGTGCATATTCTGTATTCACACCCTTTATTGATTTTTTCAAATGTATTATCCGAAAAATGAATGAATACAATTATCAGGTAGACCATACGATTAGAAACAACTGTGATTGAATATTAATTGGCCACAAGTTTTGGATCAAGCTGATACTTGTTGCTTCTCTTCATCTAGGGTTACATGACCTTATCATCAGATTGGATTGAAAATAAACACTACAGAAACATTAATGTGCACCCTAAAAAGTTTGCAATGGTGGGGTGTTCAATTACCACTGTTTCCTAGAATATGGGCCTCAATCCAAATGGTTAAGATCATTGGTTGTGGGAGAATATTTTGGACCATAACTCAACTGTGAGGATTAGCCCCTGTAAAAATTAGCACTGTCTGCGCATCAAGTGGGCCACACCATAGAAAACAATGTCTAGCCATTTATAAATACCAAAATATAAAGAGTTTTCAACTCAATGGGTGGTTATGGATGATTTTTGCACAGGGTGTTAGATGTTAAAATCTGCTGGGTGGACACTGGACAGTAGCTTATAGTATTAGTGGTTGGACTTGAGACCCTCCAACTAAAATGTTCCTAATGCATCTGTTAATCAGGTGGGTCACACATGCACATAAACACACATTTGGAAGAACGAAACAAACAATCTACCCACAAGATGGAATGACATATAGATTGACCTGATTTTTGGGCCCATAACTAAATGTCATTAACACAAAACATGAGGTACATTTTCTGATGGGGTTTTTTTGACCCGTGCTCGATCGGTCGCGAGCCCTGCACGACCGGTCGTGGGCTGGTGTACGACCAGTCATGGAGTCGAGCCTTGTCTCGACTCAAAGTCCAGCGAGTATGGACTATTTTTCTCCAGGGTGCTCGACTGGTCGTGGGTGGTTCACGACCGGTCGTGGGTGGTGCTCGATCGGTCCTGGGTTCATCTCGACCGGTCGTGGTTATGCAGATTCATTCCTCAATTTTGCGCGGATTTCATTTCGCAAGTCCTTTCGCAACTAGGATGCGAAAGGAAGTTTCCCAAAACTATAAAAAGGGGTCTCTATGGTTTTTCTATGATGATGATGTATATGAAAAATACAAGAGGGCTATCAAAGGTGTGAGAAAGAGAGAGAAAGAGAGAGAAAGAGAGATGAAGCTTGTGAAAGGAAGGCTATGCTCGTAAAGGTGATCTACCATATCTCAGCGCTTTTACTCCTCGTAATCGGTGAGATCTCTCTGTTTTTCTTTGTTCTCCTACTATTTATCCACTCCTGCATGAATAATGAAGGTTTGATCATAACAAGGTGTGCTTGTGATCGGTTGTAACGTTTTACTTCATAGTGGATTGTTGATCTGGACGAAGTCCTATGGTTTTTACCTCTTTGAGGGTTTTCCACGTCAAAATCTCTCATGTAGTGTGTGATTGTTGCTTTGATTTATTTCATTGCTTTATTATCCATAATTCTGGTTTGTTTCGAGAGGCTAGATCCTAAGGTTTTGTGCAAGGCCCCCAACAAAGTGGTATCAGAGCCAAGTTCATTGAACGGGTAGGATCGGTTTGGAATTATTGAAGGTGGCTCATCAAGGATGATCAGCCTCAATGGTTCTAACTGGACCATATGGAAGGCTAAGATAGAGGACTTACTTTATTTCAAGGACCTATATTCTCCAATTTTAGGTGTATCAGCAAAATCCATGGATATGTCTGATGATGATTGGAAGAAGATGGACCGGAAGGCGGTGGGGCTTATTAGGCAATGGCTGGATGATTCTGTGTTCCACCATGTATCTACAGAAACCTCAGCAGCTAGCGTATGACTGAAATTACAAGGGCTGTATGAGAGGAAGACAACTGGTAATAAGATTTTTCTGATAAGGCGGTTTGTGAATCTCAAGTTCAAGGATGGTGGTTCTGTGGTGGAGTACATGAATGAGGTCAGCAATATAGTGAACCAACTCTCCTCTATCAAGATGGTCCTAAATGATGAATTGCAGGCTTTACTTTTGCTTAGTTCGTTGCTTGACAGTTGGGAGACATTAGTGGTGTCTCTAAGTAACTCTACACCAGAAGGAAAGATATCCATGGAACAGATTATTAGCTGTCTCTTCAATGAGGAGATAAGGAGGAAGTCTCAGGGGTCTACTCAGCAAGAGGCCCTTGTGACACAAGAAGGAGGGAGATGAAAGAACAGGACGGGCGGGAAGGCCCGAGATAAATTAAGAGGCAAGTCAAGTAATAGAAAAGATGTTGAATACTGGATTTGTGGCAAGAAGGGCCACTATAAGCATCAATGTCGTAAGGCTAAGAACGACAAGAAAGGAAAAGGAAATGAGAAGGAAGATGAATCAGATTTCACTACGGTCACTTCAGATGGCGACGTTGTAATTATTCTTTTTGTAGATCATGATGTATGTCTCACGGCTACGAGTCAGGACACCGACTGAGTGATTGACTCAGAAGCTTCTTTTCATGCGACTCCACACAGGGACTTCTTCATAAGCTACAAGTCAGGTGACTATGAGACCGTGAAGATGGGAAATTTTGGCGTATCGAAGATTGTAGGGGTCGGTGATATTTGTGTGAAGACCGATGTGGGCTGCACATTGGTTCTTAGGGATGTGAGGCATATCCCAGACCTTCGCCTCAACTTGATGTCGACGGAAAGGTTAGATGATGATGACTATGAAAATCGGTTTGCTGGTGGGCGCTGGAGGTTCATCAAGGGTTCGTTGATTACATCCAGAAGAAAGAAGTGTAACACCCTTTACAAGGCAAGTGTTAATGTGTGCAAGGGTGGGTTGAACATAGCGAAAGATTCAGCTATTGACATGTGCCACAGGCGTTCAGGTTACATGAGTGAAAAAGGCTTCAACTATTAGCAAGGAAGTGGCTTTTTCCAAACATGACAGGTACACCTCTCAAAACCTGTCTTGATTGTTTATCAGGGAAACAACATAGAGTTTCATTTATTAAATCTACTTCTCATGTTAATAAAGTCTATGCATTAGATTTGGTTTATTCTGGTGTTTATGGTCCTATGAGGACAAAACCTTGGGTGGGGCATTATTTTTTGTTACTTTTATAGATGATGCATCTAGGAGGGTTTGGGTTTATGCTTTGAAATCCAAGGATGAGGTCTTTGGTGTGTTTAAATTATTTCATGATATGGTCGAGAGAGAGACAAGTAGATCATTGAAGTGCATCTGCACTAACAATGGTGGTGAATACATTGGTGACTTTCATAAGTACCGCAAGTCCATGAGTATACGACATGAACAGACGGTTCCCAAGACCCCCCAGCATAATAGTGTAGCTGAGTGAATAAATCGCACCATTGTTAAGAGAATCAGATGCATGTTATCCCATGCGAAATTACCCAAGACGTTCTAGGGAGAAGCAATGCACACGATGGTGTATTTGATAAATAGGTCTCGATTAGCCCCGTTGAATGGAGAAGTATCTGAGAAGTTGTGGACTGAACAAAATTCATCATAGAATCATCTCAGGGTGTTTGGATGCAGGGCATCCGTTCACATACCAAAGGACGAGAGGTCCAAGCTCGATATGAAGATCAGACAGTGCGTGTTCTTGGGGTACGATGATAAAAAGTTCGGTTACGGATTATGGGATCTGACCGAGAGGAAGCTTGTCAGGAGCAGAGATGTCATTTTCTTTAAAGATCAGTGTATAGAAGACATTGTAAGCAAGAGAAGAACCAACCTAGTTCAGGTGTGCTAGAGGACATGGATCTGATTATTCCTCCCGTGGTGCCTGGTAACGGGGGAGTACAGCAAGGTGTAGAGGACAAGGAAGTTCCTTGAGAAGATGGACCAGGGGAGCAGCCCTCACTTGATCCACCTGTTAAGCCACAGGTGAGGAGGTCATCTAGGGACAGGCAGCCGTCCAAGAGGTACTCACCGCATGAGTACATTATGCTGACTGATAAAGGAGAGCCAGAAGATTATTCTGAGGCCCTATCCGACAAACATAAGGAGTGGTTGGAAGCTATGCAAGAGGAGATGAAATTCTTGCATAAGAACCACACCTATGACATGGTGAAACTACTTAAGGGTAAGAAAGCTTTGAGTAACATGTGGGTGTTCGGAAAGAAGATTGAGCAAATGAATTCACAGACGAGGTTCAAGGCCAGACTTGTGGTAAAAGGGTTCGGTCAGAGGAAAGACATAGACTTCGAAGAGATATTCTCACCAGTGGTGAAGATGACATCCATACGGGTGTTGCTTGGGTTGGCGACTAGCATGGATCTGGAGATAGAGCAGTTAGATGTTAAAACTGCCTTTCTCCATGATGACCTAGAAGAAGAGATCTACATATACCAACCAGAGGGGTTCGAAGTTAAGGGCAAAGAGCATATGGTGTGTAGGCTGAGGAAGAGCTTATATGGGTTAAAACAAGCTTTATAGAAATGGTACAAGAAGTTCGACTCGTTCATGTTACAGCATGGGTATGACAGAACGGAGTCGGACCACTATGTGTTCACGCGTAAGTTCTCAGATGGTGATTTCTTAGTTCTACTATTTTATGTTGATAACATGCTCATCATGAGAAAAGACATCAAGAAGATTGACAGGCTGAAACAAGAGTTGGGAAGTCTTTGCGATGAAAGATTTGGGCCCAGCTAAACAGATCCTAGGAATGGCGATAACCTGTGACAGAAGCAACAGAAATCTTTGATTGTCATAAGAGCGGTATATTGAGAAAATCCTAGAGCAGTTCAATATGAATGTAGTGAAGCCGGTCAGTACTCCACTGGATGGTCACTTCAGATTGAGTGACAGGCAGTGTCCCAAGACGAAGGCAGAGGTGGAAGAGATGAAAAAGATACCCTACGCATCTGTTGTTGGAAGTCTGATATATGCTATGATGTGTACACGCCCAGACATAACATATGCGGTTGGTGTAGTCAGTCGGTATCTTGTCAATCCTGACAAAGAGCATTGGGTAACGGTGAAATGGATAATGCGGTATCTAAGAGGCTCATTCAAATTGGGCCTATGATATGGTGATAAAAAACCTGTGTTAGAGGGCTACACAGATGCAGATATGACAGGTGACATAGACTCCAGGAAGTCTACGTCGAGGTTCATGTTCACATTTGCAGGGGGAACGATTTCTTAGCAGAGCAAGCTACAGAAGGTCGTAGCATTGTCGACTACAGAGGCCGAGTATATTGCAATCATAGAGGTATGTAAAGAGATGCTTTGGATGAAGAGGTTCATACAGGAACTTAGCCTGCAGTCAGAGTGTTATACACTTGAGCAAGAATCCAAGTCAATATTCCAAGTCGAAGCACATAGAGATTTGGTATCACTGGATCAGGGATACTTTGGAACAGAAGATGTTACAGCTTGAGAAGGACCACACGGATGATAATGGGTCAGACATGATGACCAAGGCTTTACTCAAGGACAAGTTTGAGGTTTGTAGAAACCAGACTGGCTTGAAGAAAGTGAATCCCTCCTGGGTCAAAAAGGGATAGATTTGATGGGATTTTTTTGACCCGTGCTCAAACGGTCGTGAGCCCTGCACGACCAGTCGTGGGCTGGTGTATGACTAGTCGTGGAGTTGAGCCCTGTCTCAACTCAAAGTCCAGTGAGTATGGACTATTTTTCTCTGGGGTGCTTGACCGGTCGTGGGTGGTTCACGACCAGTCGTGGGTGGCACTCGACCGGTCGTGGGTTCGTCTTGACCGGTCGTGGTTACGTAGATTCATTTCACGATTTTACAAGAATTTCATTTCGCAAGTCCTTTCGCAACTAGGATACAGAATGAAGTTTTCTAAAACTATAAAAAGGGGCTTTAGGGTTTTTCTATGATGATGATGTAAATGAAAAACACAAGAAGGCTATCAAAGGTGTGTGAGAGAGAGAGGAAGCTTATGGAAGGGAGGCTATGCTCGTAGAGGTGATCTACCATATCTCAGCGCTTCTATGTCCTCGTAATCTGTGAGATCTCTCCGTTTTTCTTTGTTCTCTTACTGTTTATCCACTCCTGCGTGAGTGATAAAGGTTTGATCATAGCAGGGTGTCCTTGTGATCGGTTGTAACGTTCTACTTCATAGTGGATTGTTGATCTGGACGAGGTCCCGTGATTTTTACCTCTTTGAGGGTTTTCCACGTAAAAATCTCTCGTGTAGTGTGTGATTATTGCTTTGATTTATTTCATTACTTTATTATCCATAATTCTGGTTTGTTTTGAGAGGCTAGATCCTAAGGTTTTGTGCAAGGCCCCCAACATTTTCAACCATTCATAGCAGGTAACTTCCAACCTATAATCTTTGTGGGACATTTGGAAGTTATTTACTTGGCAGACTTATCATCCAAGCATTTCTCATACACATTAGAAACGTCCCTAAAACTCTTAAATGACACAGGGGATGACCCACCATCAGATTTAAACCATCCATTCATTCATACAAAGAGCCTAAGCATCTGATCAATAGCATGGAAAATTGATGGTCAAGATTAAGCAGAGATAAAATAGGTCCAAACATCATCTTGAAACATCTATTTGATAGTTCTCACTTTTTATTAGTTATGATTCCAAAGTGCTTGGTTGAATGATTCTAACCATGCGATTTATAATCTTGATTTCTAGCCACCTGTCATTGCCAAAGATTTGGTTTGTCTAAAATCTAGAGCAATAAATATAATCTTGATTTCTAGTCACTTGTCATTGCCAAAGATTTGGTTTGTCTAGAATCTAGAGCAATAAATTGTGAGGTTGATGTGACGATGACTGCAACGGTGACTATGACGACGACTACGACGACTATGAATGATGGGCAGGTAGGGACAACGATGCTAGTAAGGAAATGATGACTATGGCCCTAATGGAAGCTAGGAAAAAGATCACAGAGAATGAGAAAGAGACAAATAAGGGAAAGAAGATGGAAGAATGGATCCAGGTAGGGAGGAAACATCGGGATCAATGGAATAGGAGCAATAGATATGACTCCTTCCCAACTCTCTATGTCAAAGGATTCCCTGAAGGTTGGTTCCCCTTAAATCTTGAAAGGGTCTTTGGAAGAGAAGGAGCGGTCATGGATGTGACAATGCCCAGAGATAAAGGCAACGGATAGTACCGAGGATTTGCCCTCATCAGGATGGGCTCGGAGGATGAACTATCCAGAGTTGTATCGATGTTGCATGGACAGAGTTTTGGGGAGAAGAAATTGCTTGTGTAAAGAGCGAGATTTGAGCCTAATAGAAACCATACAAAGGGCGTGCCTTCACTAAAATCGGATCATCGATCTGCACCAAAATCAAACATTCCATCTCCTACGAGCACCTCATATCGAGACGCGCTGGTGCATCCGAAACATGATATGCGACAGACTGTGAATCCGGTAGAGTCAAACCCAAAGACAAAGATAAATCCCCCTAAGGAAAGAAAGGAGTCTCCGTACTCCATACAAATGAGGAAGGACAACCTACATAGAGTGAAAGAGGCACTGAAGGACACGATGGTGATCAGGGCTCGTGACGACGCCTCCATCTCTCAAATCAAAAACTGGATTGACGAATGTACAAGAATACGACCAGCCATGTACACCATGTGGCCAATAAGCTATAACGAAATATGGATGAAAAGCGCACCGAGAGTGAACCTCGAACCTCTAATTATGGCCGGGGCAATCCCAGGGACAACCCTGTCAGGAGTGTTCTAAGTTCGAATGAGTTCTCTGACTTTGGCATGGACGACTCTTGGATTATCATTTGGGGAGTCCCGCTGGAACTTTGGAATGATGAATTCTTCATATCCATCATAAAGCTTGTAAGGCTCGTATCATAGTCCGTACCGTTCTGTAGGCTTCCGCGGTCCTTCCAGTTGAATTTCAGTAACCCTCAACTCGTATCCAACGTTTGCACGTGATCTTAAGCCGAGTCCCGCATATCAAAGTCGACTCAACTCGAAACTTATACCCCTGCGACCGCGCCGTCGCTGCGGTTCCAACGCCGTGATTCGCGCACCGACTCGATACCCGGGCTAGGAGATATGGGCCTGCGTTCATTCCGAAGAAACGCCGCGCATTGCGAATTTTGAGAGAATCTCTACAACATATCACATCCATCAAGTCAAGTACATCCCCCATACCTCAATGCCACCTCACTCTATCCCAAGTACAGGCATTCATTCCTTCTTTTTCACAAGCCAATTCTCTCTCTCCCTACCCATTCCTCTTTTACCAAAATTTTAACCCAACCCATACCTCTCCATCCCCTTCCTTACAACACCCATCCTATATCATACCATCACTTCTCTCCCTCATTTCTCAAACACTCTCCCAAGCAACAAAAAAAATCTAACGTCCAAGCTCCCTAAGTTTCCAAGAGCAACCCAAGTGTGGCTTACTTCCCTACCACCCAAAAACTCTCATCTCCACCATCAAAACTTCATCTACCTCCATCAAAATTGAAGGCAAGGAGCATAAGAGTCCAAGGAGCTAAAGAAGGAGGCTAATAGGTGGGTGATCCACCGATGATTTCTATTTTAAGGGCCCACTTGTTGTAGGACCCACTTGATGTATACATTGTATTTGGGAGGGCCAAATAGTGGCGGGGTCCCTCCCCTTTACATGTCATCTCTCTCTCTCTCTCTCTCTCTCTCTCTCTCTCTCTCTCTCTCTCTCGATTGCATGACCCACCTTGAAGTATGCATCATATATATGCCGTCCATGCATTGGATCCACCTCGTTCGACTGTCCAGCGGACGGGAGTGTTGCCCGTCTGTTTGGACAAGCCCAGATGAAGAAATACACAAATATCAGCTTCACATAGAGTTGAGGTGGGCCACACGTGTGGACCCACCATGATATGTGGATTAGATTCCACACCGTCAAGAGCGTCCAAACCCTCTGGACGCTGGACCATTTAAATAAATGTATATAAATATTATAATATATACATGATATATGCATACACACACACATATTTGGAGGTGGGCACCACGTGGGACCCACTTGAAGAACGGATTGGATGGAATGTTTACAGCAGGTGGGCCACATCTGTGGATTCCCACCCTAATGCATGAGTTGTATCCCTACCGTCCGTCCATTATGTGGGACCCACCGCATGATGGATGTACTACATCCAGCCGTCCATCCACTCGGCAAAATCTGACTGTCCATCTGCTGGACGGTCAGCGTCCCACCATGATGGATATCTTCCATCCAAACCGTCCATCCATTGGACTTGTTCGTGGGTCCCACTCTAGTAGATGTGTTCCATCCAAATAGTCCATCCAGCTGACGTGCTAGTGGCCCCACTTTGATGTATGTGTAATATTCCACCGTCCAGATGGTTGGACGGTGGACTGTTTCAAAAAAAATGATGAAACTAAATCAGTTCTTTGGTGGGCCATGTATGTGGACCCCACCTTGATGTACGTAATTCATCCAAACCGTCCATACATTTGGTGAGCTCGTCCTTGAGCTTGGGAAGAAAAGTAAGACTGATCTAGATATCAAGTGGACCACACTGCCATAACAGTGGGGTGAGGATTGAACATCCAACACTGGAACCTTTTGGGTCACAGAAGTTTTAGACTAATATGAAATTTATTTTTCCTCCTATTCAGGTCTTTATGACCGTATGAATAGTTTATATGGAAAATAAATGTCATGGTGGTCCCTATAAAATTTTCTAACAGTGAAAATCACTATCTCCACTGCTATTTGTGATGCGGTCTAAATGATATTTTGATCATTATCACCACTGTTAAGTGTGGTATGGTCCAGATGATCCTTGAATATGATTCATAATTTTTTTATAATGTTCTATAATGATCTTTAACAAGGGATGTATGGAGTATTGGACTCTGCCATTTGACTCAGCCCATTCGACTCGGCCATTTGACTCGGCCTATTCGACTCGGCCCATTTGACTCGGCCTATTCGACTCGTCCCATTCGACTCGGCCATTTGACTCGGTCTATTTGACTCGGCCCTTTCGACTCAGCCATTTGACTCGGCCCATTTGACTTGGCCTATTTGACCCAGCCCATTCGACTCAGCCTATTCGACTCGGCCCATTTGATTGGCCCATTAATTCGGCCCTTTTGAATTGACCCATTTGATGTAGCTCATTTGATGCATGATTGACCCATTGGAGTGGCCCACATGATGCGGTCCGCTTGAGGTATATGAGGCCCGATGAGACGTATGTGAGGTCTTTGTGTGGGCTGACTGTGATGTATATGAGGCCCATTGCGATGTTAGATTCCACCACAATTATGTAATGATGTTTTGGCTGCCATGCCTTAGGAGCAATGATGGTTTAACGTCCACATTGTAAGATTAATGATGGTTAAATGTCCTCATTATAACTCTCTCTAGGGCTCATTGATAGCCCCATACTTGTAGTGTGTAGGCTGTCTAGGCCCCTCTTCGTTATGAACAGAACCCATCACCACATAACATGTTTAGTATAGTTCCATGATTCATGCTCATACGCATCATATGTATGCTTGATATGAGGAGTGACTGATCATGGCATATGCCTTCGAGCAGATTGTTTACGAGCTCCCTTATAGGTTGAGTTTCCATTCATGAGCGCGCGGTATGCGCAGGATTGTTACATGACTGGTAGTGTGATTCATGCACTTCGCATTTGTGTGACATGATTACTGTACGCCCTGGTGACATCAAGACTATGACCTTCACAGGCACATCGTGGATGGCAGGATTAGACACTGGAAACATTTTTATTAAGCATCGGGGCGCCATAGATGTCCTTGGGTGAAAATTCTTAAACCTGATGGTACCAGAGGATGACTCCAACATCAAGATTGAGTTGATACATGAGCGCACGAGGGCTGAATACCAGGAGGCCGCGTCTCTCACTATGTCATGGTCAGTTGGAAATGGGTGTGGCCTTACCCGCCCGAGGGTAGGGGGCATTGCTAGGCTGATTATGATCAGCTCGTGAATGGGTCCGCTATCGACATGCCGGATAGATATTTACAGACTATTGGCCAGGAGGATGGTGAGGTTTTTAATGTTCACTTGGATTATGCGCCTAGGAAAGGGGCAGTGCCATTTGGAGTGTACTAAACTGTAACGACTTGAAAAAATCCGTACAAAGACCCGAGTACCAACTCAGGTAGAAATCCCTCAGGATTAAATCCTTTAGAAATTAGACGAGAATTACTAAGTACTAACCTAGATTACCTGTGAAATTGTCACCAATCACTTTAAATATGATCTGAAAGATTCAAAACCTGTAGAATTAGTAATGCTACATTACCCTAAAATCTAGGATCCAACTCTAAACTCAGTTGCTCTTGTAAGAACTTTGAAACTTCGTATCGGACCTGGACCACACGTCGAAAGTCCGATTGTGATGAACTTAGAAGATATTGACCACATAGTTGGACTCGACACTCACCACGAAAATCACGTCCAAATGATGCTCTGAGACTATTTCCTTGAGTCCTGAGTGAAGAGTGTGAGAAACTGAAGATTTTTAAGAAATTAAATATGATTTTAAGAAATCTGAGTCGTGTCGCTTGCGCGCCATTTGTAAGCATTCTGACTGTTAGATTTTGACTCAAATTTACCCTCGGATCAGCGATGATGGCCCACTCATGTCAAATTACTTGTGGCCTTGATCGAGTTTCGGTGACCACTAAACTGAAACTGGTCCGCCACGATTGGTTTGGAAATCCGATCGAACTGAAAATGTAACTTGATCAAGATCCAACATCTATGAGCTTAAGTTCGACCGCACTCAGTAATAGGACCTCCAGAAATGCTCCGTTAGATCGGAACAAGGCCGATTTGGTTATAACCTAAGTATACCTTGGCCTTAGGGCTATTTCCGTCGATTTAGAACTTATAAAAAGGACTTGAACTCTCTCTCATTTACTCCATACGAATTTAAGAGAAACCCTAGGAGAGAGAAGAGAGAAAAGAGAGAGAAAGTAAGGGAGAAGTGGTGTTTTCATCTTGTGATTCCATGTAACTGCACTACGTGCCAAATTCCATACGTCTGAATCGTTATTTCGGCGATTCTGATTCCACACTTGGGTAAGAAATTCAAACCCTAACCTGTATTAAGGTTTGATATAGATGGAGTAATGAAATAGCTAACCTAGTTCATGTTATAGGTTGCTAAACTGCCATTGGCGAAGGATTATCGCTTAAATCGTATTCGTTACACTTCTACGGCATAAGGTGCAGATTATAGACGTATAGGTTATGGTTTTCAAAGCTTTCAATGTCAGCTAATGATTTATTACTGACGTGGATACTATTTCACATGCTAAATGTGCTATCTATATTGTTTTACGATTATGTATAGTCTATGTGATAAATAGAGCATTCCATGTGTTTGTTAAAATATTTATATGCATGTCAAATTTGATGTTGTGATTGTCATGATAAATCATAGTTAGTATATGCTTGTTATGTATGCGACAACTCCTTATTAAAATGATTTTCCTAAATATACAATAAGCCAACATATGTGATGTATGTTGAATAGTGTAATCTAAGTGTTTATGTAAATGTCTGAATGAGTTAGAAATAGGTAAAGTATGATATTTAAGTGTATTGAGAGATGACTCTCAATCACCTTGCTGGTGTGTATGATTTCCTTCATGTTGTATTTAGCCTATTTCAATTCATACTAATTCTGTGTATCATTTCCTCCACGTATTGTATTCATGTTTAAGTTATATTTTATAACATGCTCATATGTATGTAGAAATTGAATCAAATGTCTACTATTGATAGTGTACGTGATTGGGGTCATATTATGATCCAGGCATTCGGTAACAGACTAGAATTCGTGGTTGAGATTGATTCACTACGTAAGACGTGTTTGATGAACCCGGACCGTACTAGAGTTGTTGGCAGTGGTTTGGCTACATGAAGTGTTTATGCACTTCATGTCGATTCACTCGACATGCGCTCGTGCTAGTCGAGCTCGTCAAGTAACCCGATTGACCGATGTATGTTCACCTTATTTGGTCATTCTTGTTTGAATCTAGGGTACCAAACTTACCAATGCAATCCCGTTAACCTTGGTACCTCGATCCACTAAGACTCATGAGTTGAACATGGTGGTATGGAACACTGTAGTCGATCTGTCGTCCTACGCTGGGGCGACAAGCTTCCCCATAGTAACCAGTGAGCACCTATACTCGTGAGCCGATTATGGTGGTATGGGACACTATATTCGAGCTGTCGGCCTACTCTGATTGGTGACGAGCCCTTTATAGTGACCTCGAGTATATCCTGAAACTGTAGTGGGGTGACGAGCCTTATTGTAGTATATAGAATATAATTAGACTTGTATTGATTGGTGACAAGCCCTTTACAGTGATCTAGAACTATACTATCGTATTAGATTGTCTCGGACTGACGACCCGAGAATGGATCATCATTTGGATAATGATACAAGGGAGTACCTTAGCTTTCCAATCCTACTATATGAAAAGGACTAATAATAACTCGGTAATCATGTTCATATCATCGCATTGCATGTGCCGACGATGAAGTGCATAGAGGGTTGAAAGCATGAGGCGAACGTAAGATGGTGTCTCACGAGAGAGTGTAGGCAAGGGCATGCATTCATGAAAACATCTCATCCCTGCATTAATAAGAGTATTTAGGAATGTTTGATATGTTTGCTTTATCATTATTGCTTGACTGAATTGATAACATGTTAATCTTTACTCTATGATTCCACTAAGTTGATCACTTACTTCCACGTTGTGGGATGGTGTTCTGAACACCCATCAGACTCTATCTTGGTTACAGATGATGATGCGACTCAGGAGGCGGAGCCTGACTATTACAACGATCAGGATGAGTTCTTTTATATGCAGTTCTCTGACGGTTTTGCTTAGGCCGTACTGATCGACGGGGCTACAGGGCATACATTGTAGTGGGATTCTTTTTTATATATATTTTTTAACATTATATGTATATGGTGACTCAGTGATGTACTCATACTTTGGCAGATCGACAGTGCCCTTTTGGTTTCCTATTCATTTATATACATCTTTCAGTCTTCCGCTTGCGTTATATAAACTGATCTGGAGTATGAATTACTGGTTTGGTGTAATCCCACTTATGTTTAATGCACTACCATGAACAACATTCAATCATCTCATTTATGTTGCATAAGTGATGCATTGGAACTCGGGAGCTGAGCTTCTGCTCGACCCCCGATTTTCAGGGTGTTATAAGTTGGTATCAAAGAATGATTTGGATTAAACTGGACCTAGGTTATGGTCACACGCTACACGTTGACGCCACTATAGCATAGGAGGGTGCGAGAACAACCTAGAAATAGGTCTAGGACTCCCAGTTCATTTATTGGGGAAAGTTTAATGAAAATGATCGCCGAGATTGAGTTCGTGCACACGCCTGATCACACACGACGATCCCAAATCGAGTTTAGATCGTCAATTGACGAGTATAGACCAAGTTTCATCCCATTCCAGCCGTTAAAAATCGATAAATGTGGATGTACGTTAGATTTGTCTTGAAATGATCCGAAACGACTCGAAATGGAAGCAAGGGCCAAACGAATAACTTCTAGGGGGACTCAGGGTGGGACCCATATATTTTTAGACCTAGGGGGCGGGGAGGACCTCGTCCAAAGGACGAGCCCTCGCCAACTGGGCCAGTGGTCGGAGAGGCCGGGCTCATCCAGGTCGGGCCTTCGGGCCGTCCATGGTCCATTGTTTAAAATATCCCCAATCAAGTACTTCCTTCACAAAACCCCCTCTCATGCTCTCCATTTTCTTCAAAATTGCTCCATTCTCTCTTAAATCATCCTTCCAATCACTCTTTCTTTCATTTTCAGGGCGTTACATAAACCCCGGTGATTATCCAGAATGAGAACCGTACTGATATTTGATGCTCTAGTGAGGAGTTGCATTGATATGTGGATGAGGATTGGCATGCATGAGTTATATTTCACATCACATTGCCTTGATATGGCCAACAACATTCATGTCTTACACCGCATAGCCTTGGTATAGCTAATTGCATTCATGTACCCATCAATATGATTCCTCATTACTCTGGCATTGCATTCTGAACACGTTCATACTACGCACACACTTACACCACCCTCCTACTGTCTAGGCCCCTCTTTGTTATGAACAGAGCCCATCACCATATGACATGTATAGTATAGATCCATGATTCATGCTCATACGCATCAAATGTATGCTTAATATGAGGAGTGATTAATCATGGCATATGCCTTCAGGCAGATTGTTTATGAGCTCCCTCATAGGAGGAGTTGCTCTTCATGAGCGCGCGGTATGCGCAGGATTGTTACATGACTGGTAGTGTGATTCATGTACTTCGCATTTGTGTGACATGATTACTGTACGCCCTAGTGACATCAAGACTATGACCTTCACAGGCACATCGTGGATGACAAGATTAGACACTGAAAATATTATTATTAAGCATCGAGGTACCATAGATGTCCCTGAGTGAAAATTCTTAAACCTGATGGTACCAGAGGATAACTCCAACATCGAGACCGAGTGGATACATGAGCACACGAGGGCCGAATATCAGGAGGCCGCGTCTCTCACTATGTCATGGTCGGTTAAAAAGGGGTGTGGCCTTACCCACCCGAGGCTAAGGGGCATTGCTAGGCTGATTATGACCATCTCGTGAATGAGTTTACTATCGATATGTCGGATAGATATTTGCAGACTATTGGCCAGGCAGATAGTGAGGTTTCTTACGTTCACTTAGATTGCGAGCTTGGAAAAGGGGCAGTGCCATTTAGAGTGTACTAAACCTCGGTGATTATCTAGAATGAGAACTATACTGATATTTAATGAGTTGTATGTTGATTTGGATGGGGATTGGCATGCTTGAGTTGCATCTTGTATTGCATGGTCCTGTTATGGTCGATAACATTCATATCCTGCATTGCATAGCCTTGGTACGGCTGATTTGCATTCATGTACGCATCAACATGATTCTGTATTACTCTGACCTTGCCTTTTAAGCACGCTTATATTGCACATACACTTACACCACCCTCTAAGCTTTTTATAAGATTATGCACGATTAATGCGTGCAGGTGATGCCAGGACACATCCATAGCTTCGCTGCAGTTGGAGCATGCAGTCCAACTTTTGGAGTTTTGTTATTAGCATTATCTTGTATTTCTCTTTATACGCATTGTACTTAACGTTTTTGATCATAGTGGATTTTGTGATGACGTTCTTGTGGTTATTGTTCGTGGGTTATACTTATGGTTATGCTCATTACGAATTAATTAAATTGATGATTAGAAATCCTCCTTATAGCATCCTAAGATCGGAACCTGGTATATGGTTGCTGGGAGCCGAGAATGGGTACTACGGGGGCTGTTGGCGCTGTATCCGACGATCAAAAATTTTGTGAGCCCGGTTTCTGAGTTTGGGGCGTGACAGAAGTTAGTATCAGAGCATAACTTGGGAATAACCGAGAACAACATCACATGTTTGCTATAAGTTTAGGATGATTAGGTTCTGAGTGCGTAACCTTTCGATTGAGTTCTCTAACGTGCGATTCTTAAGGTTGATTGGCGTCCTTATTCTTCCTATAGGACAAGTCGTCCAGGAGAGTGACCCAATCAACTCTCGCTCCACCACCTGAGGCACTCGCTTTACCACCTGCACCTCCCGTTCCACCACCAGAGATCCCTACTCCCCTGCATGAGGATGACGTTCCTCCACCTGAGGCCGGTGCGGATCCGACTGTACCTGTGAGTAGCACTCAGTTGCAACAGATGTTACAGGCTGTGACAGCTGTACTTTAGGGACAGGGCAGGCGGCCAGCTGTTTCGCCAGCCCAGGCCGAGCAGGAGTGCTTGAGTGCCCTTCTTCATGAGTATAGACTGCTCGACCCTCCACGTTTTCAGGGCGAGCCAGATCCGACTGCAGCCGAGAGATGGCGCTCTGATGTGGAAAAGATCTTCGATACTATGGCATGTATGACCCGGTAGTGAGTTCGATTGGTTGTATTCCTTCTCCAGAGTGAGGCAGAGGATTAATGGACCTCCGTTACCTGTGTTGGAGGACCTGATTATGTCTGGACATGAGAGGCTTTCATTGATCGATTTAAGGAGCAGTACTTCCCTGACCACATTCGTCGGCAACAAGCACTAGAGTTTGAGACCTTGGTGCAGGGAGATATGACCGTGGCATAATACCCGGCTCATTTTATGGCGCTATCGAGGTTCGTGCTGTATTTAGTTGACGACGAGGGGCGAAAGGCCCACCGTTTTGAGAACGGCTTACGTTACGGTCTTCGAGGCCTGTTATTAGGCATGAGCTCTCGACTTTTTAGGCAGTAGTATGGAGGGCCCAGATTTATGAGACTGAGTGTGTGGGCACGCAGGCCGATCAGATCAGAGGAGGGATCGGAAGAGGCAAGCCCCCTCCAGTAACTCCCAGCAGCATCGACGACCGTAGAGATACAGGAGCCACCTACCTGCTAGAGCACCAGCAGCACTTCCAGCGCCACCCTAACAGCAATTCGTAGGGACCTATTTTGGATGTGGTGGGACAGGGCACCACTTATCTGAGTGCCCTTACCCTCATCTGCAGCCGCGGAGAGCACCACAACAGGCTTCACAGCAGCAGCCGAGAGCATCGCAACAGTCCCCATAGCAGCAGCAACCCTATCAGCAACGACCACAGCCACTTTAGCCGCCGAGACCCCAGTAGCAGCAGAGACAGCAGTACAGGCTGCCGCAGAGGCAGCAGCAGCACCAAGGATCTTAAAGGGGACATGCACCTCCCCAGCCAGCTTAGGCTAGATTTTATGTATCTCAGCAGGATCCGCAGACTTTCAGAGGAGTCGTTGAGGGTATACTTCTTGTCTCTTCATGCATCGCCCAAGTATTATTTGATTTCGGTGCTTCACACTCATTCATGTCTGAGGATTTTTACCGAATGACTGGATTTCCGACAGAGTCTACTAGTGAGGGATTGATAGTATCGACGCCCTTAGGAAAGACTACAATGTTGGGCCATTTTTATTTATCTTGCCCTGTTCTTGTTGGCGATATCTTTTTGCCCACCGACTTGTACGTGTTACCGATGTCAGATTTCGACGTTATCTTGGGTATGGATTGGCTTACTGAGTACTACACTATCTTAGACTGTTTCGTGAGGACAGTCATGTTTTGCATACCAGGCTTGCCGCAGTTTTAATTCATTGCCGAGCCCTGAGGGGAGTTATTGTCTTGCTTGATATCCTGCACCGTTGAGGAGCCTGTTGCAGCATGTATTGACTGATTGCCAGTTGTTTGTGACTTCCCCGACGTGTTTCAGGAGATTCCAGGACTACCGTCACGCCATCATATTGAGTTTCAGATAGATCTTGTGCCTGATACCGCGCCTATCTCGAAGGCCCAGTACCGTATGACACCGATAGAGTTGCGAGAGCTGTAACGACAGTTGGACGAGTTGCGTGAGTTGGGATTCATCCATTTGAGCAATTCTCCGTGGAGAGCGTCGGTACTCTTCGATTATCGTGAGCTCAATAGGGTCACGATTAAGAACAAGTACCGCTCTCGAGGATAGATGATTTGTTTGATCAGCTACAGGGTGCACAGTTCTTTTCGAAGATTAACCTGCTTCCGGTTATCATTAGATTCATGTCCGAGAAGATTGACCTGCTTCCGCGAAGACAGCTTTCAGGACGCGTTATGATCATTTTGAGTTTCAGGTCATGTCCTTCGGACTACCAATGCACCCACGGTCTTCATACAGTTGATGAACGAGGTCTTTCATCTTTATCTTGATCAGTTTGTTGTGGTCTTCATCGATGACATTCTGATATATTCGAGGACCCGTGAGGACCACATGCAACATCTGGAGATCGCATTGAAGATCCTCCGTGCCCACCAGCTGTATGCGAAGTTGGAGAAGTATGAGTTCTGGTAGGAGGAGGTGAGATTCCTCGATCATGTGGTGACGAGGGAGGGTGTCGCAGTGGACCCCTCGAACGTTGAGGCAGTGCGTCAGTGGGGTCAGCCCACTACTGCGTCCGAGATCCGTAGTTTCCTTGGATTAATGAGATATTATCGGCATTTCATTGAGGGCTTCTCCCGTATTATAGCCCCGTTGACCAGGTTGACTCGAAAGGGTGCAGATTTTATTTAGATTGACGCATGTGAGCAGGCATTCATGGAGTTGAAGGACCATCTGACGTCCGCTCTTGTCGTCACTCTTCCCTCTGGGAGTGATGGATTTGTTGTATTTACTGATGCCTCCCGTATTGGTTTAGGTGCTATCCTGATGCAGCACGGCAGGCCAGTAGCCTTCACGTCTCGTTAGCTTAAGGTCCATGAGCTGAACTACCCCACTCATGATTTGGAGCTAGCAGCAGTCGTCGATCTTGTGCAGATTATGGAATTCTAAGGCGGTTTCACAAGGGTGCGAAAGGGAAGTTTCCTAAACTATAAATAGGGGTCCCTAGGGCTATTCTAAGGAATTCTAAGGCTTCCTAAAGGTATTCTAGAGGGTTATAGGGTTATCAAAGGGTGTAGCAAGGGTGAGATTCGAGGTTGTTTGAATCGGGTAAGTGTTCTCTCTTTGTAATTGATGCTTTCAGTGGAATTTTGTCTCTTTGTGCTGTGGTTTTTTTTCGAAAGGGTTTCCCATGTTAAATCTGCATGTTCTCTTGTGTTTGCTTGGTGCCATTGTATTGCTATCCTAGATCCAGATCTGTGTGATTCCGCAGGCCAAAATCCCAACATATGCATAGACATTGTTGGCCATCCATGGATTACAATAGTGTGGCCTACCTAATTCATGGAAAGACCTGACTTTTTTCTCAAGTGACCTTCATGGTGAGCCCTATTATTAACATGATACTGATGTCTTACACAAGTGGCATGTCCGTACAAGGAAGCAGTGGTACAAATTCAAGTGTCAAGTCGACCAAATAGCATGAATTGAATGCCCACCCTTAAAATTTTTCTAGGACTGCTAGAAGTTTGGATAAACTGATCATATTTGTGTGCTTTTCCTTCATCTATGTCCATGTGACTTTCATGAATAGTTGGATTGGCAAATAAACATCATGGTGGGCCCAAGAAAGCCCCAATGTTGGGCGTCATTATCACTACTGCTTTCGGCGGGGTTGCATTAGCCCTTGATTGGACCAAGTCCAACCAGGAGGGAGAAAATCGGATGCGGATTGCAACCTTGGAGGGGCAGGAATTGGTCTTGACAGGGGCTCAGCGAGTAGGGCTGTACATCGAGCTCAGTCGAGTCGAGGTGGGCCAAGCTTGGCTTGACTCTATCGTGCTCTCCTTGAACTTGGCTTTGAGCTTACCATTGGAACTTGGCTTGTTTACCAAAACTTTCGAGTCAAGCTTGAGGTGAGCTAGTGGATCGAGACGAGGTGAACTTACCTCGAGTCGAGTCAAGCCTGCTTCCAACCTAACCTAAGCTGTACCCAACCTAACCCACACCTGATTTAACCTAGCCACCCAACCCAACTAACCCAACCCGCACCCAACCTAACTATTTTGCATTATGTGAAAATTTGAACATGCCCTTTATGTGTTGGAGAAAATGTCGCATAGGCTCAAGCTCGGCTCGAACTATTGACCGAACCAAGCCGAGCTAGCCAGTTAGACTTGAGGACCGAGCAAAGCCGAGTTCAAGCTGGGGTTAGCTATTGGTCGAGCCAAGTCGAGTTGGGCCAAGCTCGACTTGGTTCAACTCATGTACAACTATACAACTGACCATCAACGATAATATTGCATATGGACAAGGCTTTCTATGGATCCCAGATCCACTAAGGTTAGTAAACCCCTGACTGGGGGCCTCACCATGATGTAGCTGCCTTATATCATGTCATCTATCATGTTGGGTGAAGAAATCCATTCTCAACCATACACATAACAATATCAGAATTAAAAGAAAGTAAAAAAAGACAAACTACAATACAACGATTTATATGGTTGCCTTCCAGTACATCTATATAATAACACCAATTCACTATGCTCAAAGGCAAAAAATGAAGAAGCGATTCTCAATATAAAAAGAACTACTATAGAACATATATATTTTAACCCAAATGAACTAGGGTTCATATAAAATTCCACGTGAAATTACGAAATTTCCCTTTGGGTGAGCTAAGCTCGACCCGCAAAAGTGATGGATGGATGAACAATACACCTCTGATGGCCAAGTTCCATGGATCCTAACAACGTCCTACTTGAAGACTAATCATAGGCAATCTCCTAATGAGAATGGTGAATTTATAAAAGCCCATGCCAATGTATAGAACTCAATGTGAGTTTCCCTATGGTCTTCAAACTTGAAGACCAATAGAAACTAAGCATGACTTCAGTTTCTCTTTGATAATCACCTTGGTCAAAATATCTATTTTTCAAGATCATTTTAAGACATGATATAAAAGATGAAGTAAATCAAAATCTTAGGTGGACCACACCACAAGAAATTGTGATGGTTGAAAACCCACCTTAAAAAAACATATTAGGGGTCAACAGAATGTTTATTTGCCATCCGCCTGTTGATAACATATCAAAGACCTGGATGAGAGGACCACACAAACATCAGCTTGATCCAAAACTTACGTGGCACACAAAAGTTTTTAATGGTCAATCACCACAGTTTTGGTGTGGTGTGCTCCACCTGGAATTTGGATCTACTTCATTTTGGGATCATGCTATATATAAAATGATCTGTCAAGACAAATGAACATCATGGATGTAGGGCACATACATCATGGTGGGCCTCAAAGTCAAGGATCCACCCACCATGGTGGATCCGGGAATCCACCCACACCCCTTACAACTTTGCTAGAGGCCACACCAGTTATAATTTTAGCTCTCATACACACAAGGCAGGGGAGCCATGCATGGGGGGCCAAAGGTACATTTAGTACGTTCGTGTCCTTCATCATCACCACACATGTAGCATGTGCTTTGATGGCATCGGTACTGATATTCATTGACCTAGTGGGCCATCAAAAGAATGAAACCCCTATTTAAAATTGTGCCAACCGATGGGTTATGATTTTCAAATTAGTCTTTTCACGCTTATGGTTTGTTTAAGTGGGGCCCACCACATAAATAGTTCTGAATTCCCTGGGGATGGTTCTAGACACATGGCCCATTTGTCACGTGTGTGGTGGAGATGCAGGAACTACTGTACCATGGTGACAGGATTCTTAATTGTTGCCAGATGTCTTAAATCTGGTTTTTTTTTTTAAACGTGCACGACCGATCGAGGGACTGGCTCCATCGGTCGTGGGAGCGGCTCGACTCAAAGTCAAGTGAGCCTAGTTTTTTTATGTCCAGGATGCTCGACCGGTCGTTGGGATGGCTCGACCAGTCGTGTGGGTTGCTCGACTGGTCGTGGCTCACCTTCGACCAGTCAAGTGTTATGCAGATTCAAGTCCGGATCTTGTGCGGACTACGGAAAACTGAGGCAGTTTCGCAAATGTGCGAAAGAGAAGTTTCCTAAACTATAAATAGAGGTCCCTAGGGCTACTCTAAGGTATTCTAAAGCTTTCTACAAGTTTTCCAAGGGGTTCCTAAAGGGTTCTAGGGTTATCAAAGGGTGTAGCAAGGGTGAGATTCAAGGTTGTTCGAATTGGGTAAGTCCTCTATTGTAATTTCTATTTCATAGTGGATTTCTGTCATTTTGTGCCGTGATTTTTTCCCGCAAGGGTTTTCCACGTTAAAACTTTGTGTTCTTCTGTGATTCCTAGTTACTATTGAATTGTTATCCTAGATCTAGATCTGTGTGATTCCACAGCATAAATCCCCAACATTAATGGGTCAGGCCTTTGCACAAGACCTAATTTTAAACGAGTCAGGCCAAGCCACTAGTTGATGTCCAAGCCTGGCCCACTTACATCCTGGGCCTAACAATCTAATGGATTTAACTTGGAACAAGTGGTGTTGCGGTATGCATAGATAAAGTAGCAATGCTTGGTTATTCATCACGTGTGCATCTGGTGGGCCACCGGATCAACCACTTTGATCACCTAAAAACCAACCCAATTTGTTCCTAAGCTCCGAACACACGCCCAATCCATCCTAACGTGAGCTAATCAGAAGTGACGTCCAGCCATTTGGCTCACTTCCAACCCTCACCAAAATAACACCTACCAATCATAGTGCGCTCCAGTGGTACTCTATAGTGGGCCTCACATATGGTTTTTAGTCCGTTTAATTTTGAGTTTGTTGCCATATGTCTTCAATTTGACTGAGACAAAGGGACTGTCGATCTCATTGACGGATTGCTTAATTCTATCGAGAAAATCCAAGAAAATTTGAGTTGCTTGTTGTATAGTTTTGGAGTTGCTACTCATGCAATCAAAGGTGTCTTCAATGTCATTGGCTGGTATTCGATGGCTATTGATGCCATAGAAGGTTCCATCAACGACGCACACACGAGTTCTGTGAGGATTTTTTAATGTAAAATTTATGTGTTTTCTATATGATTTATTTGTGTTTGATTTCGCATTATTTGATTGAATTTATATTTGCTTCCCAACATCCCAACATTGATTTCCTAATCCTTTGGCCGGACTTTATTTTCCTAGCCTTTAATGGGAGAATATAACATCAAGGTATATTTGCTGCTCCTGAAATTTGAGCTAAGACCTTTGCCTCTAATACTAAATCAAACAACCACTTAATGTAAAAGCTGGTAACCGTGTCAAATCACTACTTTCTCTAGGAGCTTAAGGCTTCAGGAGAAGGCGTATCAATGTATATGAAGGGACTTTAACAATTGGTAGTCATGATAGGGACTCGTCTAAGTCATATGCAACTGATCTGAGTCAAATTTGAACCTGATAAGGATCAGTACGGTTAACCGAACTGAACGAGTGGGGATGAGTTACCAGATTTAAAAGAAAATGAAGATAGATTTATATTATACAATAATGTTTTTCACACACAAGTAGCGAAACAAAAATGAGAAAAATCAAAATAATCTAAACCATTAAAACATTATGATAAATAACTAGGACCACGTTTGCTAATATAGACAATGACAGTGAATAACGTTTGGGTGATGGTGAGGAAGAGGATGATGGAAGCCTCCAACAAAGAAATGATAGTCCATAGATTGGTGAAATAATCGCGCATCAAACTCGCCCGCAACATGTTCCATTTGTTCTTGCAATGTTTTTGTACATTGTCTTTTACATCCGAAAGATAGATTCCCTCGAAAGTATGGAATATCCCAGTGCCGACCTGGTTGAATAGATGGGTCACATCATCATCATCGCTTCCCAGCAAATTATCTATGATCCCATAGTGATGGAGCAGTGCCACATCCTTGGACGTATTGACAAGGAAATCCATGAACACAAGGTAAGTCGTAAAGTAGATATTTGCTCCCGGGTAGCATTGTTCGAATGCTACGAGGTTCTGAAAGAGAGTTTCGCTGCTGTCTTGTATCACCAAGAATGGGATTTCTAACACCCCGTCGTTAAATTTCAAGTTCAAGATGCGATTGGATTTCTTATTCTTCTTGAACTTGACCCTCACAAATTGGAGGTAAGTCGAGCAAGGGATCATCTCACGCGGTTCAATAATAGTCAATGTCACGTCCCAAACTCGGAAATCGGGCTCACAAAATTTTCGATCGCCGAATCTGGCACCGATAGCCTCCGTAGAATCCCATTCTTGGCTCCCAGCTCCTATTCACTAGGTTCCGATCCTGAGATGCTACGAGGAGGATTTTCAATATCAGTTTGATTCGTGATAAGCATAACCAAAGGCATAACCCACAAATAACAACCAGAAACTCCATTACATTTTCACTATGATAAAAAACTTTACAAGTACAATGAGCATAAAGAAAAATACAATGATGATGAACAAAAACTTCAAGATGATCTGCAAAGCGCTCCTGCCTCAGTGCTGTTGCGCCCCAACGTCACCTACACACAACGGTCATGTATAAGCTTATAAAAAGCTTAGAGGGTAGTGAAAGTGTGTGCGCAAGGTAGTAATATGATCATGCAATATCAGAGTAATGCAGAATATGTTGATGGATCCATGAATACTGTTGGTCATACCAAGGCCATGCAGTGTAAAGCATGAATGATGTCGGCCATACCAAGGCTATGCAATGCGAATTGCAACTCAAGCATATAGTCCTCATCTAAGTCCACATATCAATACAGCTCAAATCTGGGATATCACTGGGGTATAGTACACTTTAAACCAGATCGTCGCCCCATCGCGTGCAATAAGGTAAGTAAAAGAGGCCTCACTATCCGTCTGCCAATATCGGGCTCGACTCGTCGATAGTGGATCCATTCCTCAAGCTGGTTAGACTCAGCCTAACATTACCCCCTACACTCAGACGGGTAAGGCCGTACCCCATTCCAAACGACCACGACACAGTGAAAAGTGCGACCGTCTCGTAATCGGCACTCGGCACTCCTATACTTATTCGGTCTAGACGTTGGAGCAACTTCTTGGTACCATAAGGGTTTAGGAACTTTTACCCAGGGATATCTATAGCACCCCATGTAAAATAAAATTTCTGGTATCCAATCCTGCCAACCACGATATGTCTGTGGAAGCTATGACCTTGATGTCGCTAGGGCATATGGTAATCATAACACACAATATGAATACATAAATCATACTATCCATTCATGTAGCAATCCTGCGTGTAACGTACGCTCATGTAGGGCAACACCACCTATTCGGGAGCCCATAAATAATTTGCCCGAAGGCATATACTATGATCAATCACTGCTCATATCAAGCATACATATGATGCATATGATCGTGAGTTATGAAACTATACTACACATGTTATAAAGTAATGCACTATCCTTACAATGCAGATGGCCTAAATGGCCTGCATACAACAAGTACAGGCCTATCAATGGGCCCTAGGGAGAGTCGTAATGCGAACATTTAACCAATATTATACTCGCAATGTGGACGTCAAACCATCATTGCTCCCAAGGCATAGCCCGTCGTAAATATCATTACGTAACCCTGTTGGGATCACACATTGCAATAGACCTTAGGTACATCCCATTAGGCCTTAAATACATCAAGTGGGTCATATCATATGGGCCTTATATTCATCAAGTGGGCCACATCAATGGGCCGTACCAATGGGCCTTATGTGCATTGCAATGAGTCATAACCCATGGACCTTAGAATGCATCACAATGGTTCTCGACCCATGGGCCTTACATATATCAAATGGGCCACACCGACTAGGCCTTATATACATCAAATGGGCCTAATCCCATGGGCCTTGGAATATATCAAATGGTCCAATCCCATGGGCCTTATAATACACCAAATGGGCCTAATCTCATGGGCCTTGGAATATATCAAATGGTCCAATCCCATGGGCCTTATAATACACCAAATGGGCCTAATCCCATGGGCCTTGGGATATATCAAATGGTCCAATCCCATGGGCCTTATAATGCACTAAATGGGCCTAATCCCATGGGCCTTGGGATATATTAAATGGGCCACATGGACCTAGAGGTCCACTATAATATTTATTTGTCATCCAACATGTTGGTAGGAACACGTGGGCCAGGGGGCCCACTATAATATTTATTTGCCAACCAACCAACAGGGGGGGAGGAACCCACCGTAATGTTTATTTACCATTCAACCTATTTATAAGGTCACGTGGACTTAGGGGTGGGGCTGGGGCCCACTGTAATGTTTATTTCTCATCCAAACTATTCATGAGGTCACGAGGACTTGAAAGAAAGGAAAAACACAAATTTCATCTTGATCCAAAACTCTGTGGCCCAAAAAAAAGAGTTTCAATGGCAGAGGTTCAATCCCACTGTTTCCTGCAGTGTGGGCCACCTGATCAGTGGATGGAGCCAAAATTTGGAGGGGGCCCACTGCTGGGAGTGGCCCACCTCGTGAACGGTGTGGATATAAAATATACATCATGGTGGGACCCACGGCTAGAGCCGTGGGCAGCTGGTCGCCAGCCCGTGCGTCAAAGCCGTAGGCACTGCCTGCGTTGGCAGCAGCAGCAGCTGCTGTTGCAAAATTTCTTAAAAAAAAAAAAAACCTTAGTTCTGAGGTTTTTCGATTGTGGGGCCCGCTCCAAGTAAATCCACTCCAGTCATAGAATTCCACGACTCGTAACAAATCCAACGAGCCTAATATAGAGTATTTTTTAATGTTTAGAAAATTTTTAAAAAAATAATTTTTGAATGGTAAGGATGCAATTTTTAATGTTATGGCCCACCAGATCTTCCAATCAACCCTATCTCTTGGCTCAACGCCTAAAATGATCCAGGGAAAGAGGTGGACGGCGTGGATTGAATACATGCATCAAGGTGAGGCCTATGCAAGTGGCTCACCCCAGAAGGCCTTAAACCCAAGCCCATATTCGTTTTTCATTCACGTCCAGCGTCCCTGGACGCTGGACAGTCTGGACCTATTGCATACGTTGAGGTGGGCCCCACCAATGGATGTGGCCACCAAAGAAGGGGTTGGAGGGCATGGGAAAACATACATCAAGTGGGGTCCATCCAAGTAGGCCACACGGCCACACTATCACACACAAATAATAAAAAAAATGAAGAGAGAGGGAGAGAGAGAGAAAGGAAGACCGAATGATGGAGGGACCCCGACACTATGGGCCCTCCCTTTCATAATCTACAACATACATCAAGTGGGTCCCACTACACATGGGCCCATTAAATCTAAAATCCAATGGTGAAGATCCCTTCTCCACTAAAATAGATGGTCTAGATGACCCTATGTATACAAGAAAAATAAACATCATGATGGGGTCCATGGAGAATGGCCCCATCATGGAATGATCATGATGATCAAAGTGGGCCACCGGCCACATCTTAGGGTCCCAAGTGAGATCCAAACCATTGATCGGTTGGCCTCACTTGGCCCATCTTAAAAACATGAAAAACTACCCTTATCAAGCATCCACCGTTCGATCTTCTTTCTCCCATGGGTTTCTTAGCTCCTTAGCTTTGATTCCAATGGAGGAGATGAGAAATGGATGGCTAGGATTGGAGATCTTGGGATGGAAAGGTGGGCCACACTTGGAGCTTGAAAGAGAGGGAGAGGTTCATACGTGTGGAGTTCCTCTTTAGCTTGGGAAGTGATTTTCTTTTGAAAATGAAGGGAGAGAGAGTTGTAAAGGGAGAGAGAGATGGGTGATGGATGTGTTGATGTGGTAAGTGATGGGTGTAAGAGCCTCTTTTTGACTTTTGTGGCCATTTGTGTAAGAAAAGTATGGGTAGTGTAAGAACTTTTTGACTTTTGGGGCTTGCTTGGGAAAGGGTGAAAGGTGATGTGTACTTGACATGTTGAGAGTGATGGATTGATGTGACAACTCATAGAGATTCTCTTAGATTTTGTAACATGCGACGTTTTCCTCGCACCGAACGTTGGACCACATCTCCTGACCAGGGTTTCGCCTCGGCGCGCTAGTCGCTGCATCGGAACCGCGGCGACGATGCGGTCGCTATGGTAAAGTTCTTCGGTTGAGTCGATACGGGTTGACGACATACGAATCAGGGTCGCGCGCAAATATCGATTAAGGGTCGAAAGTTGCCGGAATTTGATCGAGAAGACCGCGGAAGTATATGAAATGGTACGGTCTAGGATACGGGGCTTACAGTCAACCAAAGGTTAGGCTCCTCCTTTCTATTAGTTGTAGTTGGTAACAAATGCGAGTGGAACAAATGGAGCATATGACAGTAGGAATCCTTGACCTTAATTTCCTTATTCCTAGGCATGAATTGATCAAAGAAATGAAGGGCCATCTCTGCAAGTAAATGTGGTACGTCCACTGGACAAGCCATTATGAAAATACGCTGCAGAAGGAAGAAAGGAATTTGATTTTCAAGGAGGAGCAAATCATACCCTATAAGACGAAGACGCTGCATCACAATTGTAGGACGTATCGGGTCTTTGAAGTCATTTGAATGGAGAAAGAACTTGTTTTCAGAAAGAAGAACGAGATCCTTCTCTTTTTGTGTGAGCAGAAAGAACCTGACAAAGAGTTCGACAATGAAGCAAGCATCAAGCACCATCATTTTCACAAACTCGTTGCCACCTGGGGGGCGATATTGTCTGAGTAGTAACTTCGTGCTTCATCCTCCAATTTCTCAATCGCCTCGAGGTAGTCCTGCAACCGATGGTTGGGATTATGGGAGAGGAATGAATGTAGGTACAACCATTTGTTCTCTTCCATTCCTTGTAGGCTCTTATTGCCGTGATGGTATGTGCCAATCGACACCATCTGAGGCTCATAAGCAACCTCTTTTACTTGCCAGATTCTTTGTGGGACTATGTAGATAGTGGGTGGATCTCCACTTCTGAGCTTGGAAACGAATGCTTTGACCAATTCCATCATGGAATTCATCATGGAATCGACCAATGCTTGCGGGGTTAGGCAACTCGGTCTTGGGGAGGCGTTGATCAATGTGTTCGCTCCCTCTTCTATTTTAGGCATCTTGAATGATGCAGCTATGGGCCTTACGATTCGTGATACACTGATTTTAGTCCTTCGCTGCTGTTGGACATTTCTCATCACCTCACATCTTATTTTAAAGGCGTTTGGATTTCCTTTGACCTAGATTTAGTACTATAGGCCCACCATAACGTTTATTTTCCATCCAGTCTATTCATAAGGTGACAAATACCTGAATTAAGAGGGAAAATAAATTTCATATTGATCCAAAACTTCTATGACCCCAAAAAGGGTTTCAATGGTGGACGTTCAATCCCCCACTGGTTTTTGCAGTGTGGTCTACTTGATAAGTTAGATTTGTCTTATTTTTCATATCACGCCTTAATACGAGCTCACCAAATGGATGGACGGTTTGGATATAACACATATTTCACGATCAAACCCACATAACTTACTAACGTGAATGCAACAGCTGTATAGTTGGCGTGAGGTACACTAGCCAATCCTCTTCCATCTGGGACGGACGCGGATTGCGTCCTACCCTCGCCTATCTCTAGCCCCGAATGGGTAGTTATATGGGCGGGCCTACCGTGATGTATCTATACATCCAAGCCATCAATCCTCTCGTATCATTTTAAGGTATGAATACAAAAATGAGGCAGATCCAACGCTCAAGCGGACCGCACCTAATAATAAGCTTAGTTGCATTAAATGCACAAAGATTAAAGGTTAGTTGCATTAAATGTAAGAGTAATATGTGGTGTGGTCCCTTAATCGTTGGATCTTCCTCATTTTTGCTTTTATGCTTAAAATAATCTGAGAAAAGGGATAGATGGTTTGGATGTATAGATACATAGCGGTGGGCCTACTCACAGAATTGCTCATTCGAGGCTAGGGACGGGCGGGGGGTAGGAAGCAATCCGCGTGCACCAGGAACACGGGGATTGTGGATTAGATACTGACAAGTTGAGTAGCAGAGTCGACTACTGAAGTGACGTCACCAAGTTCTATGGGCCCCGTTATGATGTATGTGTGGTATCCACACCGTCCATCCATTTTGAGATATCATTTTAGGGAAATAGCCAAAGAATGAGGTAGATTAAAAGCTGTAGTGGACTCCACCACAGAAAACAGTGGGGAGAGTGATTTCCACCTTTGAAACTATCCTAAGGCCCACCATAATGTTTATTTGAAATCCAACATGTTCAAAAGTTAAATAAGACATGAAATAAGGGAAAACACAAATATCAGTTTAATTTAAAACTTTCGTGGCCTTTAAAAGTTTTTAATGGTGAGCGTCACCGTCCCCACTATTTTCTGTGCTGGGTCCACTGGAGCTTTGGATATAACTCATTATTTGGATGTTGCCCTGAAGTGATCTCTCCAAATGGATGAAAGATGTGGATACAAAACATACATCATGGTGGGGCCCATGGAACTTAGGAGTCCAAACTCCCAAGACCTCGGGAAGGTTAGTCCAAACTCCGGATACTTCGGAAAGGTTATTTTTGTAAGTCAGGTTATTTTTAGTAACTTACGCGGCCCTATATATGTAGAGATGAATGGTCTTATTAGGCCCACTGTAATGTATATATTTTATCCATGCCGTCCATTCATTTTGAAAGATCATTTTAAGAGATGAGCCCAAAAAATGAAGCATATCAAAGGCTTATGTGGACCACACCATAGAAAGCAGTGAAATTGAAAGCCTACCATTGAAAACCTTTTGGGGCATAAATATTTTAGATGTAACTCATTTTTTGGCCCATCACGTTAAATAAAATTCTAAATCCAATGTACGGATTGGATTCGATACATAAATCACGATAAGACCCACGATCCTTATAACATGAAAACATCGACGCTTATTACGTTACAACCACGAACTGCACACGTCATGTAACAACATTGACCCATGATAACTATGATTCATATAACATGACAACCATGATCACGACCCACATAACATGACAACCACGACCCATATAACATGATAACTACGATCCGGATGACAACCACGACTCATATAACACGATAACTACGACCCATATAACATGACAACCACGACTCATATAACACGATAACTACGACCCATATAACATGACAACCACAACCCATGTAACATGACAACCACAACCCATATAACATGATAACTACAACCCATGACAACCACGATCCGAATGACAACCACGACCCATATAACAGGACAACCACGACCTATATTAACCACAACCTATGTAACATTGACAACCACGACCCATATAACATGATAACTACGACCTGTGACAACCACGACCCGGATGACAACCACAACCCATACAACATGACAACCACGACCTATATCAACCACAACCCACGTAACATGACAACCACGACTCATATAACATGATAACTACGACCCATGAAACCACGATCCATATAACATGATAACTAGGACCCGTGACAACCATGACCTAGATGGCAACCACGACCCATATAACATGATAACTATGACCCATTTGGGTAATGGTTTGCATGTGTCGTAGTTTCCATGTTATATGGGTCGTGGTTGTCACGTGGTTTGTAACATGTTCACTTCCTTTTCTACCAAACCATTGGTATCATAGCCTAAGGTCCACGATGGGGTAATCCGATGCATCCACCTTATCGACCAGCTTGCCGTGAACCCAAAAAGTCGTGACTTAGATAGTATCCACTTCTAACAAGCATCACAATAAGCCTAGAAAGTTTTTACAGACACCATTATTTTCTATTTTCCCACACGAGCACCAGATTAGGCTGATATTTGGCCCCTACCCCTAGAATGACACAACAAAAAGGATGAGCGGCATGGGTTATTCACATACATTGCATGGTTCGTGGTTTGCAACATGTTCACTTCCTCTTCTATCAAACCATTAGCACCATAGCTTAAGGCCCACAATGGGGTGATTTGATCCTTCCACCTTATTAGACAGCTCGTCATGGGCCTAAAAAGTCTTAACATGGCAATATACACTTCTAACAAACATCATAGTGAGCCTGAAAAGTTTCAACCGTCACAATTATTTTTTATTACGTGGGGGACACAAGCACTAGATCGAGTTGATATTTGGGCCCTAGCCCTAAAATGACATGGCAAGAAGGATAGGCAACATGGATGAAACACATACATGGTGGTGGGGCCCACAGACCACCGAGCACCAGTTATTGGTTGATGGTAGGGGGAGTAGCCAATCTGTCACTTTGTCGAGGGTTAAAATAGAAGGTAACTTCTTCAATTCATGACCGTATGACTTTTGAACCAAATACAGGGCCATTTTTGTCTGAAACAATATCCAAAAGATGTCAAGAGGCTACTCTTTAGGTATCTGGAATGTTGTAACTCCCGTGGTAATTTGACCAACCTTCGAGGTTAGTACGGTCAAATTTAAAACGGACAGGCCCAATGGATCAGACACATCCATCACGGTGGTCCCTGCATATTTTAAAATTTTCCACCTTGCCATTACAGTGCGAACGTGACAGAGGTGGCGGCCGCCGGGTTGTAATTCGTGGGCAGTGTTAATATAAAATGACCCCAGAAGTCGTTGGTTTGGAATTTTTAAACCAAAGAATAAAAAAAGAAAATCATTATTAAGAATACATATAGAAGAGACGCCGGCAAACGCGACCTGTGCTGCCCACACAGATAATTTAAAAATTGCAAAGGTCTTGCGGGTAGTTAGCATGAGTTTTATACTGGCATATTTTTGTATATTTACTTCGTCTATGCGACTTACACGTGATTACAGGTAATTAGATGAGAGATACATCCCATGGTGGCCCCACACAAAAACTATTATTGGCATCCCATCACCATTCTTCATGTGATGTGAGGTGGACTATAGACTTGGGTGCTTTACAGCCTGACTGCTTGAATAGAGTATTACAATCACATACGACAAGACATCTAAGTTCAACCAACTGGGCCACCCAATGTATATCCTCATACCTGTCACGTGCACCTGACATTCAAACCATCCAATATATTGGCCTCACCGTAAGGGTCACCTTGTGCAAACTCCCGCAATGCACTTATTGTGTGGACCATACTTGAATTTTATTATTTATCAATGGCTATAGCTCATGTTTTAAGGTGTGGCTTACCTTATGAGTGTATTAATGCTTTAATTTTGGTACAAGGTGTGATTAATGGTTGGATTTCAAATGCACATGATATTGTTGCCACTCAATTTGTTTTCTATTAAGTGTGGTGTATGCGGGCATGCCGAAATCAATGTAGGGGCTCGATTCAAACTTATCAACTTTAACCCCAAGTGTCCAAAAAAGTAAATAAATCTAACTTGACAATATATGATCAGAATTTGAGGAGATTATTCGCCTTCCCAGCCACTTGCAGAATATTTATAATGATGAGGCAATGATTTGAGGGTAGGGTTCTTCCTCCAAAAATAAGTTGCGCCTGTCTTTCACAGTAAAAGACTTTTCAGTATACCAATGCAATCAAATAAAAGAAAATACTTACAATCAGTTGCGAAAGAGCAACGGTAAGAATACTTGTTTTGAAAAAATTACTTGTATTGGATAAGGATCAAGTCTAACGTATGAGCCTAAACTTGAATTACAACTAAGAAATTAATACTGCTGGATTATCACTACTCTTAAAATAGACTAAGCAAAGATAAATTGATAGATTTGATTTATTTGTTAGATTTGATAATGTATTTTATATCGTTAAATTTTCTAAATCTTGTTATTCTCTTCTTTAGCTATTCTTCAAATGTTTCTTTTCTTTATTAGACAGTTATAACAATTGGGGCAGCGTCATCTAAATACTTATCTTGTTACGTTTCTCCTTTTGATGGTTCCTCTTCTCTCGGCAAAGCTGTATTCCACTATGTCATGACTTGCTCTTTGACCGTGTTCCGTTTCTAGATGTCTTGGCCTCATCACTTTGTCAGTCATCAGGTGACGTACAACATTAAATTGATACCACTTATGATTTCACAAAAACTATTCTAAGTATTTTTATAAATCTTTTCATACACCTCCTATCTCATATAATGCCACATGTCACCTCTTACTGGCTTCTTCCATAATGATCAAAACATAGGGTACAATAGATACATCAAAGTGTATCTTCAAGGTGAGTGGTAACTCAGGAGACATGCAGAATGTCTTCAGGGTGAGCTGTAACTCAAGGTCCAACCAAGCAGGCATGCCGGCATTGTTTACTTGAGCTAACAGACAGCTAGAACAAAAATGCATTAGATCCACCCCATCCATTAAATGCATCATGACATTTTAATTGGTAGAACCTAAAAATTAATCAAACCCAAGACTTAAGTGGGACACACCATAGGAAACAATGTAAAATCATTCCAAACACCTCTAATAGGGCTTATGATGCAACCACGGGAGTGTGCTTCTTCAATCATATCTATAGGGCTATCAATGGGTACTCGAAATGAACAACCCGATTTTAATGTGTCTGGGTCCCCTTCATTAGACCCAGTAAAAAATTGGTGGGGTTTAGCTCGAGCGAATACACTTGTAATCTCCGTTTCTGTGAGGTGATCTTTTTCTGGACGGGAACTGCCTGTCCCAGTCACAGGGAAGTTCAGATGGTGGGAATTAAGTTGTATAGGGCCAGTCTACTCATGCCCTAGTGGTAGACTCACAAGAGTTTCAACACCAGATTATAAATTCGAGTACTCAGTCGCTATGAAAAACCACTGTGGTGTGAGTGCTAGAAAAAAAAAACAGAAGAGAAAGCCGCCCAGGGCCCACAGAAACCCTGACAAATCCACTCCATCCATCCTTTTTGCATGATCAGCCAGGGATTTCCTCATGTAATTGGCTAGTGCTAGCCCACGTGAGTCTTGAAATCTCGTTCTCCTAAGTCTTACCGAACTTTGACACCAGCTAGCTGATTGTTGTTTGGTTCACTAGCCAAACCGCGTATTAGGTATGTGCCGGGAAGGAACACGGTATGTGTGGGGACGCTGCCTCCTCCAACGTCTGCGATTGCAGAGCACTGAGGGAACAACGCGATGTATTGATTTTATCCACGCCCTTCATCTGTTTTTCCAGCTTATTTTAAATCACGACCCAAAATTTAATCATATCCAAAGCTCAATTGGACCGCACCATAGCAAACAGTGAGGATTGAACGCTGCCCTTGAAAACTTCTTCAGGGCACATAAAGTTTGAATGAAGCTGATTTTTGTGTTTTCCCATCATCTTTGTGGGATGCACCTTATGAACGGGTTGGATTGCATTTTGATATAACAATGGTGTCAGGAACGTTTCAATGGTGTACATCTTTATTTCACTGTTTCCTGTGATGTGTCCCACTTGAATCTTGAATTTACTTGATTTCTAAATAAATTTCATATCATTATCCGCCGTAACTGATGGAGGGATTAGATGTCACGCAGATACCATGGTGGGCCCAACAGAGCTTTCTGTTGCACAGCTCTCTTCAAGGAAGTGCTGTACGAAATGTTACGGAAAAATAAAGATTATGCTGTCGAGTGGCGGCCAAAATAGGAGCATACCCAAAGATTAGGAAACGGATTGGCTACTCCCCCTGCCACCAGCCGATGATTGGTGGTCGGTGCTCTGTGGGACCCACCATGTATGTGTTTCATCCATGCCGTCCATATATTTTTCCAGATCATTTTATGGTATGATACCAAAACTTACGTATATCCCAGTCTCAAGTGGACCACGTTACAGGAAACAGTGTTGAATGAGCATCAACCATTAAAAACCTTTTAGGGGCCATAAAAGTTTTGGATCAAGCTGATATTTGTTTTTTCCCTTCATCTGGGTCTTTATGATCTAATCAACAGATTGGATGTCAAATAAACAGTACAGTAGGCCATAGGAGGATTTTAATGGTGGATATCCAATCACTATTGTGTTTCCTGTGGTGTGGTCCACCTGAGATTTATACCTAATCTCATTTTTTTTATAAAGCCCTAAAATGATCGGTAAAAATAGATGAAACACATACATCTTAGTGGAGTTCACATAGCACCGATCACCAGCCACCAGGGCGGTGTCAAAGGGGAGTAGCCAATCCGTTTCCCAAAGATCGGGGGACATGTATGGATGGTGCGGATAAACCACGTACATTCACAACAGTGGGCCCAAATGAGTTTACTCAGTACGAAAAAAGCGTACTGAGTAACTAGTACGCAATCCGATTTCCCACTTGAGAAGGACGTGGATTGCGTACTGATACTACCAATGGGACTCGCTATTCTACATGCTATGTGGGCCCTACCAAGATAAATGTATTCTATCTATGCTGTCCATCTATTTTTTTCAGACCATTTTAGGACACACCTCTAAAAATGATGCAGGTTCAGATCTCAAATGGACCACATTACAAGAAACAGTGTTGATTGAACGTCCTCCATTAAAAACTTCCTGAGCCCCATTGTAATGTTTATTTTCCATCTACCTTGTTGGATCACAAAGGCAGGGATGAAGAGAAAACACAAATATCAACTTGATTCTCAAAACTTGTGGCAATAGACGGCGGATGCACTCTCAAAGTGTAACTCATCCTCGATCTACCATTATCGGTCAAAGAATGCAAGCGGAGGAATCAGTAGGATACGCGGCCTTTTTAGTTCTGATAAGTTAGGTCATGCTTGAGTGATCCTGACCACCTGTTTGTTGGGTCTCACGCTGGATGGACCATGTTTTAAAAATCTACTAAATATGACAACTGTTTGACTTTTCAGCCCATGACTTATAAATGAACGGTTAAAACAGAAGTAAACGGTCAATACTCAACTAGGCTTGATGGCTAAGATCATCCAATCTGATAACCATGCCTGTGGACCACGTCTGATCAATGGTCTTTACTGAATAAAAAGAAACAATTGTCCGAATGGAAAGCCCTTAAATTTGGTTCCAGTCCCGCGCGCTGGGCTTGCGTGGAGAGTTGCCACCAACGACCTCAGTGGTGGCAGAACTCTGTGGGCCCACTCTGATGGCATCCGTTGGTATTATTATTATTATTATTTTAATATTGCTCGTTTAAGGCCATGAGCTCATATGAACGATATCAATCATTGAATAATTGTCCCAAACCCATCTAGCTAAGGCCCCGATGTACACTATGCAAATAGGTCGAGATGCATTCCACCTCACCTCATAAGAATTTTTACTTTTATTTTTTATTTTATTATTATTTTTTTAATGATACTGGACCTATGCTCTTGCAAAACTTAGTTTTCAGCCTTAATTTACTAACGGACAGTTTTTTATGTCCAAAGTTATCTTGTATGGAAGTTGAAAAGCTCTTTTCAAATATGGAATTGTGGGTCCCACAAAATCTTGATTGAGCCCACCACTTAGAAGATCTTATCCATTTATTTGTCTCGGGCATCTTGAAACTTCATAAAGCGTTAATTTCATTTCATTTAAGGCCTGTGTAGCCCCTAAATGGAGATGATGGTAGCCTTTATTCCTAAGCTTTTTCCTCTATTATGATTTCACATCCACATCTCTACATCTATCTTCAATCTATTTAATATTTATATTCACATCCACGGACACTTTCATTTAATTCAACAATCATTTTAAAAAAATAACAAGTATGTCATTCAATTTAATGTTCATTTAATTTAATATTCATTAAAAAAAATCATCACACTCATACAAATAATTATATAACCACCCAAATGACACATACAAATAATCATATAATTTTTTAAACAGAAAAAATGAAATTTCTATACAAAGATGGATTCTCTCTCATTCTTAAATAGAATCTCCTTGTTGTCATCCTCCTTACGAATGATTTTAAGGTAGTCTTCTTTGGCTTCATTGATGTTGGGCTTCCTTATCGGCTTTCTAATACTTATATCTTACCTCTCTCCATTTTAGACTCAACCGTATTGTACTTTACAATGGGTGTGCTCCTTTACATTTGAGTCTTTCTACACTATTGAAGACAATCGAAAAATGAAGTTTGTCTAAACTTGGAGATTTCTTCCTACATATTAACCTACAAGTTAATATAATATTTAATTAAATGATAAATAAGTAATAACAAATAGCCGATACAAGTTAATATAATTAATTAAACAACGAATAGACAACATAATACCTATGTATTCGTATAATGAAAATTTACTAAGCTAAATCTTATTTCCAATAAATAACCGAAGCATGTTGATTTGAAAAGCTCTCTCCTTCTATTGCACTTTTCAAAATCTGTTGGGGGCCTTGCACAAAACCTTAGGATCTAGCCTCCCAAATCAAATCAAAATTATGGGATAATAAAGCAATGAAATAAATCAAAGCATAAATCACACCACACAAGAGATTTTTATGTGGAAAACCATCAAAGAGGTAAAAAGCACGAGAGGTCATACAGATCAACAATCCACTATAAAGTAGAACGTTACAACCTTCTTCACTCACGCAGGAGTGGATAAACAATAAGAGAATAAAAGAAAAATGGAGAGATCTCACCGATCACGAGGACGTAGAAACGTTGAGATGTCGAGTGCACAGTAGACCACCTCTACGAGCATAACCTTCCTTCCACAAGCTTCCTCTCTCTCTTTCTCAATCTCTCTCTCTCTCTCTCACCTTTAATAGCCTTAAACCCCTTAGCAAGCCCTTTCAAAGCTTTAGGAAACCCTCTTGCATTACCTAGAAAGGCCCTAGGCACCCCTATTTATAGTTTAGAAAACTCACTTTCGCACCCCTTGCGAAAGGGCCTCAGATTTCTGCAGTGCACACAAGATACGGACTCAAATCTGCGTAACCTCGACTGGTCGAGCAGAGTCTTAAACCAGTCGAGACTCTTCACTCAACTGGTCGAGCCGGGCCCTTGACTGGTTGAACACTGTTCACTGAGCTCGCTGGACTTTAAATCGAATGACCCGCGACTAGTCGAGTACTGTTACTCAACCGGTCGAGCAGCGCAGTGATTCCACTATTTGTGGCATTCAAAAAGCACATCTCCTCTGACCTGAGGAGGAAAACCCCATCAAAATCTTCCTTTAACGGAATTAAAAATTCCACTGAACACTTCGAGTACACCTTTTAAAAAACATTTAGTCCAAGCAAAAACCTAGTTCTCACTTATACATTGGATATGTTGTTCATGATGAATAAACTATTAGCATAGATAAATTAACAGAACATATATTGTGAAATTCTAGTGGCTAAGTGGGATCCCAAAGAGGCCAGGTGGGATCTAGAGTGACCAAATGAGTTATACAGTACCCCCAAGTGAGATTCACAGTGGCTAAGTGGGATCTACAATGCCCAAGTGAGACCCATAATAGCCAAGTGGGATCCACGGTGCCTAAGTGGGATCCACAGAGACTAGGTGGGATCCATAGTGGCCAAGTGCAATCCATGGTACGCAGGTGGTATCCACAGTGCGTAGGTGGGATACATAATGTTCAGGTGGGATCCACAATGCCCAAGTGCTATCCACAGTCATCAAGTGGGATCCATAAAGACCAAGTGGGATTCGTAGTTTGCAAGTGGGATCCACAGAGGCCAGGTGGGATTCACAGTAGCCAAGTGGGATCCACAGGGCCTAGGTAGGATCCATAGTACCCAAGTGGGATCCAAAATGCCTAGGTGTGATCGATAGTGTCCAAATGAGATCCACAGTTGCCAATTAGCATCCACACTAACCAGGTACAATCCACACTAGTTAGGTGCGATATTGATGCAAGGACGAATGTGATGAGGTCGAGCACCGTCTTCCTCAAGAGGATAACTATTCCGAATCCACGGAATTTCTCTGGACTCCTCACAGAGGCTTGTCGAATCTACGAGAAAGAAAGTAAGCAAAATAGAAAATAAATTTTATAAAATTCAAAATTGATTAATGAATGAAATAAACGAGTTCACAACCCTTTAAATAGGGATACCAAGCAATGAGAGAGAAATCAGAAGAAAACAACAACTAAAACTCCTAGAATTTGCAACATACTATAAACAGTAAACTTATTATTTATAGACAGTCGTGATATCTACTTGTGCGCAAGTTTTTCGGCCAAAAATAGTAAGTGTCCCATTTGGCTTCACCAAGATGTTCTCCTAATTATTCTAAGCTCTTTTCACGTTGGGCGCAATTCCTAAAGCCCGACAGATGAAGAGTTATAATCAAACTAAAACTTATTATTTATAGTAAAAATGGAATTAAAATAGGGAAACGACCGTTGATCTGGGGGAATTTCACAAATTTGGGTTGCACAACCTGGCATAGCGAGGTTAGGTGGCTAAAGTAGCTCGTTCTACCCCAAAATCATATATTATATACCTGATAACTCATTCCGGATTGTGAGATACGCTCGATCTAAGGTCCGATGGTCTGGATCACTTATGTCGTCGATCGGGCCTTTTCTGATCCATCTTAGCCATGAAACTATCTGCGACCTGTTCTACATCAGTCCCCTTCACTTCAAAAAAACTCGTTCTACTTTCGTTCATGATACTTAGTCAGGTCCACGACATTGAAAGTCTGTGAGATCGTCATGTCATCTAGAAGATTAACAACATAAACGTTGTCATTAATCTTTCGGATGATTGGTACGGGTCCAATCTTCTTATTCTTTAACTTGTTATTTTTTTTGGTCGAAAATCTCTCTTTACGAAGATGGACCATAACATGGTCGCCCACTTCGAACACTTTTTGTCGCCAATACTTGTCCGCTTGTTATTTGTACTTCTCGTTCAAGGCATGTAACTTGGTCTGCACTTCTGCATGGATGCCCATAATCTTGTCTTCCATATATTCTACTGCAATGCGCATGCCTAGGATCTTGGGTAAAGGGACCAAGCTAAGTGTGTGGCAAGGCACTCGTCTGTATATAATCTGGAACGGTGATTTCCCCGTCGAGCAATTTACTATGTTGTTAAATGCAAACTCTGCTTGAAATAAGGCTAAATTCCACTGCTTCAATTTTTCTCCTTAAATACAGCGAAGGAGGTTTCCCAACGTGTGATTCACAACCTCGGTCTGCCTATCAGCCTGTGGGTGGTAGGCGCTACTGAATTGAAGTCGTATATCAAATCAAGTTCATAAAGTCCACCAAAAGTGGCTAATGAACTTCGTGCCACAATTAGAAGTGATGGTCTTGGGGACCCCATGTAGCCGTACGACCTACCTGAAGAATAGATTCACTACGTGTATTGCATTGATGGTATTTTGGCATGGGATAAAGTGTATCATCTTGGAGAAACGATCTACCACCATGAATACCGAATCTATGCTGTGTTGTGTTCATGGGATACCAAGCACGAAGTCTATAGATAAATCTTCCTAAGGACCGTCAGGCACAGGTAACGGGGTGTAGAGGCTCGTAATCTAAGATTGCTTCTTAGAGGTCTAACAAACATGACAACATTGTACGGCTTTTCCCATATCACGTATCAATTACGGCTAGTAATACCACTTTTCTATAAGAGCTCGCGTCTTATCTCGCCCAAGGTGTCCACCGAGGCCACTTCCATGTAGCTCCTGAATAATCTACTCTCTCAGAGAATATTGGGGGATGCACAATTGATTCCCTTTGAAGAGGAAACAGTCCTGTATATGAAGGTCATTGGGGTGACCTTCTTAACACTTCATCGAAGAATCTTTAAAGTCCTCGTTCTCGGCATACAACTCCTTAAGACAATCGAAGCCGACCACCTCGTTGCTCATCATAACAAGTAGTGATGCACGAAAGATAAGTGCATCAATCACCTTATTCTGCTGCCCTGAGTTGTGCTTTAGAATGAACGTGAATTCCTATAAAAACGCAACCATTCTAGCATGCACACGATTCATGTTAATTTGACTATTAATAAACTTTAATGCTTAATGGTCAGTGTATAGAACAAAATCTCTTTGAATTAGATAATGTCGCCAATGTCGCAGCGCCTGAACAATTGCGTACAACTCAAGCTCATACGTCGACCACTTCTTTCGGCCTTCACGAAGCTTCTCGCTTTAGAAGGCTACTAGTCTGCCTTCCTGTGATAATACTCCTCCATTTTTGACATATGAAGCATCATACTCAGTCTCAAATAGCTTATCGAAATTAGGAAGCACCAAGACCAGTGTTGTGGACAAATGACGCTTGATCTCATGAAAGGTCTTGTTAGCTTCATTGGTCCACCGAAACAGTCATTTTTTCATGCAATATGTAATAGGTGCGACTATTATGCTAAAATTTCGCACAAATCGACGATAGAAGGTTGTCAACCCGTGAAAACTCCCCATCACATGAATGTTTGTCGGGATCGGTTATTCCCTAATGGCTTGTATCTTTTCATCTTCCACACAAATGCTCGTGGACGTTACCACAAATCCTAAAAACAACAGGTTGTCCGTTAAAAAGCTACACTTCTTCAAGTTGAGATACAACTTATTGATTTGTAGGACCTGCAGCACCTACCTGAGATGTTTCCTGTGCTCCGTCTCATCCTTGCTATATATCAGTACATCATCAAAATATACTACTATAAATCGGCCAGTGAACAGTTTTAGAATTTAATTCATCAAATGCATAAAAGTCAATGAAAGGTTGGGCTTCTCCTTACTCTTAGTTGTGGTTGGTAACAAATGTGAGTGGAACAAATGGAGCAGATGACAGTAGGAATCCTTGACCTTAATTTCCTTATTCCTAGGCATGAATTGATCGAAGAAATGAAAGGTCATCACCGCAAGTAAATGTGGTACATCCATTGGACAAGCCATTATGAAAATATGTTGTAGAAGGAAGAAAGGAATTTGATTTTCAAGGAGGAGCAAATCATACCCTATAAGACGAAGACGCCGCATCACAATCGTATGACGTATCGAGTCTTTGAAGTCATTTGAATGGAGAAAAAACTTGTTTTCAGAAAGAAGAACGAGATCCTTCTCTTTTTGTTTGAGCAGAAAGAACTTGACAAAGAGTTCAACAACGAAGCAAGCATCAAGCACCATCATTTTCACAAACTCCTTGCCCACCCGGGGGCTGATATTGTCTGAGTAGCAACTTCGTGCTTCATCCTCCAATTTCTCAATCACCTTGAGGTAGTCCTGCAACCAATGGATGGGATTGCGGGAGAGGTATGAATGTAGGTACAACCATTTGTTCTCTTCCATTCCTTGTAGACTCTTATTGCTGTGATAGTATGGGCCGATCGATACCATCTGAGGCTCATAAGCAACCTTGTTTACTTGCCGGATTCTTTTGTGGGACCATGTAGATAGTGGGTGGATCTCCACTTTTGAGCTTGGAAACGGATGCTTTGACCGATTCCATCATGGAATTCATCATGGAATCAGCCAGTGCTTGCGGGGTCAGGCAACTCGGTCTCGGGGAGGCGTTGGTCGATGTGTTCTCTCCCTCTTCTATTTCAAGCATCTTGAGCGATGCAGCTATAGACCTTACGATTCGCGGTACACTGATTTTAGTCCTTCGCTGCTGTTGGACATTTCTCATCACCTCACATTTAATTTTAAAGGCGTTTGGATTTCCTTTGACCCGGATTCCGTACTGCGCCTGCCAGTAGCAGGGACTCTGTGGAGCCCACCGTGATGTATTTGCTTTATTCAGGCCATCCGTCCATTTTTTCCATATCATTTTGGGACATGAATATGAACCCAATATGAACCCAAAAATGTGAAAGATTCAAGGCTCAAGTGAAAAACACAGTGGGGATTGAACGCCCACATTTCAAAACTTCTTGGAAGCCGCACAAGTTTTTATCAAAGTGGTATTGGAATTTTCCATTCTTCCAGGTCCATGTTACCTTATCAACAGGCTGCTGGATGTCATATAAACATCAAGGTGCATCCTAAGAGCGTTTAAACGCTGGCACCATTATCACCACTTTGCAAATAAACATCACGGTGGGTCCCAAGAACATTTAAACGGTGGCATCATTACCATCATTGCTTCTTGTGGTGTGGTCCACTTGAGCATTGGACCTGCCTCTTTTTTGGGCTTATGCTATAAAATGATCTGTCAAATTGGATGAATGGCACGGATAAAATACATACATCACGATGGGCCTCACAGAGCACCCAAGACCAAGTCCTGTCACTCCCAAGATGCAATCCGCATCCGATTTTCTCAACTCGGTCCAAGCAAGGGCTCTATGCTAATGCAACCCCACCAAAAGCAGCAGGGACAAAGACGCCCAACATTGGGGCTTTCTTGGGCCCACCGTCATGTTTATTCGCCATCCAACTGTTCATGAAGGTCACATGGACGTAGATAAAGGGAAACCATACAAACTTGGTCTGCAAGATCACCTTATCCAAACTTCTGCCAGTCCCATGTATGATGACCTTATCCAAACTTCTGGCTGATCAGGGATTTGATCAGCCTGATTTTTTTTTTTTAAAAAAAAAAAATTATCCTCACGGTGGGCCCTATCATTTTCATGGAAAGGATATCATAATCAAGTGGTTTGTTACCAGGAAAGATAGTATGGTTATCACAAGTTGGGGTACTTTTGCCACCGTGGGATTTTTTTGACAAGAGTACGTGGAGCTGGACTCGAATCGCTTGACTCGACTCAAAAAAGTTTGATTCGACTCGATTCAAAAATGAGTTCAAACCGAGTTAGGCTGATTTCTGGAGCTCAAAAAAATTTGGAGCTGAGTTTGAACTCGTCCAAGCTCAAAGTGACTTGGATCGAACCTCAACTCCACTCAAACTCAGATCGAATCAGTTTGGTGACTTATGAACGATATTTTTGTGATCTTATGAACAGATTGGATGACAAACTTCTGCCAGTCTCAAGAAACCTTATCCAAACTTCTGCCAGTCCCAGGAAAATTTTAAGGGTGGGTGTTCAATCCATGCTATTTGGTCTACTTGACCCTTGGATCTGTACCACTGCTTGTGGTTAGGGCTGTACACGAACCAAGTTAGCTCAATTAGCTCGCTCGACTCAACTCGAAAAGGCTCGATTCAACTCGGTTTGAAACTGAGTTCGAGCCGAGTTGAGCTGATTTTTTTAGCTCGAAAAAATTTCAAATTGAGTTCGAGCTTGCCCGAGCTCGACTCGACTCGGATCAAACCCAACTCGAATCGAACTCAGATCGAACCAGTTCGGTGACTCGGTTACTTTGATATTGATGTTGCTCACCAAGTATTTGATGAAATGACTCAACGAAGTATGGTCGGTGGCAAGGAAGGTATGCATATGAAACAAATACCCCTTTTTTTCTTAATTTTTATGTTGGTTAGAAGGTGTTTGATGAAATACCTACAAAACTACTACTGTTGTTTTACATTTGGTGAGATTTTGAAGGTGCAGTCTATGTGTTTGTGAAAATGCTACACAGGAGAACTTGGCTCGATCTTAACTCGAACTCGGCTCGAACCGGCCCGAGCTGCTGACCGAGCAGAGCCGAGCCGAGCCAGCTAGTCAAGCTCGAAGACCGAGCTAAGTCGAGTTCGAGTTGAGGTCAGCAAGTGGTTGAGCCGAGTCTGAGCTATGCCCAACTCGACTCGGTTCAACTATTGTACACCTCTACTTGTGCTATAGTATCCTGTTTTTTCAGACATGCCACTTGTGTAAGACACCACTTGAATAAAGAGTTGGACACGACAAGTAAATATAATTTTATTTATTACAAATACTTGTACACAACAAGGGTATGCTTTACAACACTAACAAACTATCACTCCTGAATGACAACTCTCACACACAAGGAAAAACTACTTGGACACCTTGCCTCACTCTTTGTTTATGTGTGTTGTTTGTGTTTTTTTTTTGTTATGTACATAATGAGGCTCTCCCCATATTTATAGAGAGCTATGGAAGATTCTAGAATCAATATAACTCTAAAGAGTTTAAGAAGCTTTTAAAATATTTTATAAGGTTATATTATATTCCGGAACATTCTAAAAGAATCTGAAAGGTTCTAGCATAGTCCGGAACATTCCGAAAGAGTTAAGAAAATTCTATCAAACTATAGAAGTTTTCGAAAGATTATATAAAGTTCTAGAATTTTTCGAAAATGTTTGAAAGTTTCCGGAAGACTCCAGAATATTCAAGAGAGGTGGTGATGACATTTAACACTCCCCCTCAACACCAACTCTCACAATTCTGCCTTGGTCATCATGCCAAGTTGTTTTCTGAATTCGGTGAACTTAGCATTGCTAAGTCCTTTCGTGAGTATGTCTGCAACTTAGTCATCGGTCTTCACATGACTTATCTTGATTTCTCCTTTAAGTACCTTTTCTCTCACGAAGTGATAGTGTACCTCCACATGCTTGGTCCTGGCATAAAACACTGGATTCTCAGCCAAGCAGATTGCTGATTGATTGTCGCAGCGCAATATCATTGGATAATCATCTGGTTGATGAAGATCCCTCATTAACTGCATAAGTCATGTGCTTTCTTGTGCTGACATTGTCATTGCTTTGTATTTAGCCTCCGTGGTTGATGAAGATACTGTACGTTGTCTCTTGCTACACTAAGAGATTGCTCCTGAGCTGAGGTTGAATACGTATCCAGTAGTTGATCGTCGTGTGTCATGATCACCACCATAGTCAATATCGCAGTACTCAACTATCTTGCATGTTCCACCTTTCTTGTTCAATAGACCAAGGTCTATTGTACCCTTCAAATACCTCAGTATTCGACGTACTGCTTCAAGATGCAGCTTCTTTGGTGTTTGCATGAACCGACTAACTACACCAACTGTGTATGCTATATCCAGCCACGATAATGTAAGGTAGATTAGACTACCAACTATTTGTCGGTACATACTTGCATCTTCCAAGTCTTTTCCTTCTTCCGAACATAGCCTGACATTAGCCTCCATAGGTGTGGCAATTGGCTTACATTCGAGCATCCCATATTTCTTTGATAGGTCTTTGGCGTACTTTTGCTGACAAAGGAATATGCCTTCGTTGCTTCTGTTAATATCCAGTCCAAGAAAATGCTTCAGTTCTCCAAGTTCCTTCATTTGGAATCGCACGGATAAGTTCTCTCTTGTCCTTTCAATCTCACCGTCGTCATCTCCAGTGATGATCAAGTCATCCACGTATACTAGCACTATTGCTAGTTTACCTTCTTGGAATTTTACAAAGAGACTGAAGTCCGCAGGTGCCACCAAGAACCCACTTTGCACTAAGAATTCCCCTATCTTGCTGTACCAGGCCCTCGGTGCTTGTTTAAGCCCATACAAGGCTTTCTTTAGTTTGCAAATGTAATCCTAATGTCTTTTACTCTGGAAACCACTCGACTGCTACATATAGATATCTCGATCAATTTCTCCATGTAGAAAGGCATTTTTCACATCCATCTGCCACAACTTTTAAGATTTGCTCATTGCAAGTGCTGGTAGTACTCGCACAGTTGTAATTTTTGCTACTGGGCTAAAAGTCTTATCATAGTCCAGCCCATATTCTTGTGAGAATCCTCTAGCAACTAGTCGAGCTTTATACCTTTCTATTGATCCATCGGGGCGAGTCTTGACTTTGTACACCCATTTGCATGATATCGGCTTCACATCATTGGGTTTTGGAACTAATTCCCAAGTCTGATTTTGGTTCAATGCCTTAATCTGTTCTTTTATCGCCTTCTGCCATTTTATATCTCGGGATGCTTCTTCAAATGTTGCTAGCTCTTTCACGGTTTCTTCTTCTGCTAAGGCAACGTCCACGTATCTTTGGTTAGGATTTCTTTGTCTGGTCGACCTCCTAAGTGGTGGGTTGTCTACCGCAACCTCTTGTTGACTCAGGCGAAGCTCTTCTGGACTACTTTGATGTACTCCAGTTTGCCATGGACTTATAGATTTATCTGGTGTTCCAGACCGATTAGGCACTTGCTCACCATCTCCTGCTGTAGGCGTCAACTCCTTAGTTGAACTAAGAGATTCTTCTCCTTCCCTTATCTCCCCCATCTTCTCATGCAGTTCATCTTCTAAGTCTTGAGAGTTTGGCAGCTCTTCCTTTAGTGGCGACCACCATGATGAGGCTTCATCAAAGAAAACATTCCTTGATGTGTAGCACCCGGAATCAACGATCCAATCATCACTATAGTTGATACGTCCTTGATTGGAAACTGCGACAAGAGCTATTTTACATGTCTCTGTCATTACTGAGGAAGCAGCTACTTCGTCAGTGACTATGTTAGACTGCTTGAGTGATTCATCAAAATCTATCTCCTTCTCTGAACAGTCTCCTTTGATGGATTCAAACACTACTAAGGATGCCTGAAAGTCCCAGTCATCTTCATTGTCTTCTTGGTAATTTTTAGAAGTCACCAAGTTACCTTTAGCTGATTTTTTCATAAACCAACAATTTTTTGCGAAGTGACCTTTCTTGCAGCAATTGAAACACTCTATATCATACCTTTGAGATACGGAGGATCGTCGTTTATTGGTGCTGTTGTCGGATTAAACTTTCCCTGTCCGAGGACTTCTTCCTTGCTCTTCTCTCTTCTTGGACTTTTCAAAGTTCTGCTGACTTTGTTCGCCCATTCTATTCTGCTGACAATGTCCGCCTTTTTGTATTATTGTAGTACAGTGCTTCCTCTTCCTTCTTTATCGACACTTCAGCCATTTACTTGCATAAACTTTCTTGATTGGCCAACAAATTCTCCAACTCTATGAGAGTAGGTTGAGTAGACTAACCTCGTATTGCCGTGATAAAAGCATTATACTAGGGCTTCAACTAGTGTATAATGATCATCCTCATTCTTTCCTCATAAATATTTGCTTTAGGATCTAATTCTGAAATTTATCGGCATAAATCTTTTATACTTGTAAAGTATTCGCTTATAAACTTATCTCCTTGTGTGGTAGACATTAACTGATTCTCCAAATATTGAAGTCGAGTATCATTTGTTTTTGAAAACAATGATGCAAAGGTGTCCCATGCCATCTTGGGTGTGTCGTCATCCTTGATTCACTCGAGCAACTCATCTTCAATGGTTGACTTGAGCACGTACATTACCTTCTCGGCCTTAATCTTTCACTTTCGGAGTGCTTTAACATTTTCTTTAGGAGGTGGGGTAATCTCGTCCCCATTAACAACCTCCCAAAAGTCCTGCCCTTCAAGGCAGGACTTAATGCGACTCCTCCAACTTTGATAGTTGTGGTTGTTAAGCCTCGTAACTCCACTTGTTATGTTCACAAAATCCGTCATCGTGACTTGGTGTGATTATCACTCTCTTTACCAAGTAAGCCAACAAACTTCACAGTCTCCAAACTGTGCACGATCTCCTTAGAAAACGGATCCCGACCAAACCTCGCTTTAATACTAAATTGAAGAGTTGGACACAACAAGTAAATGTAATTTTATTAATTACAAATACTTGTACACAACAAGGGTATGTTTTACAACACTAACAAACTATCACTCCTGAATGACAACTCTCACACATAAGGAAAAACTACTTGGACACCTTGCCTCACTCTTTGTTTATGTGTATTGTTTGTGTTTGTTTTTTTTTTTTGTTATGTACATAATGAGGCTCCCCATATTTATAGAGAGGTCTGGAAGATTCTAGAATCAATATAACTCTAAAGAGTTGTAGAAGCTTCCAAAATATTCTATAAGGTTCTATTATATTCCGAAACATTTTAAGAGAATCCGGAAGGTTATAGCATAGTCCGGAACATTCCGGAAGAGTCAAGAAAACTCTATCAAACTCTAAAAGTTTTCGAAAGATTATAAAAAGTTCTAAAATTTTTCGAAAAAGTCTGAAAGTTTCCGAAAGAGTCCGGAATATTCAAGAGAGGTGGTGATGACATTTAACATTGAATCCCGGTTCATACTGATTTTTTGGTTATGGACATAAATTAGAATTATATATATAATGGTTGGATTGGATCTTAAATACACATCACGATGGAGCTCACAAAAATAAAGGGTGACTATCCCCATGAGAGCTGTTTCACATCACGGTTGTCATCTCGAGGAGGGAGGAGATAGGTGAGACCCTGGCCTCACCCAAGACATGTGGCCCATACCGTGGTGCCCTCTTTGATGTGCATATTCTGTATCTGCACCCTTTATTGATTTTTTCAAATGTATTATCCCAAAAATGAATGAATACAATTATCAGGTGGACCATACCATTGGAAACAACTGTGATTGAATATCAATTGGCCATAAAAGTTTTGGATCAAGCTGATATTTGTTGCTTCCCTTAATCTAGGGCTACATGACCTTATCATCAGACTGTATCATCAGATTGGATTGAAAATAAACACTACAGAAACATTGATGTGCACTCTAAAAAGTTTGCAATGGTAGGGTGTTCAATTACCACTGTTTCCGGTTTCTTACTCTTGCTCGGGTGGTAGACTCTCAGGAGTTTCAACTCCTGGTCAAGGGTTCGAGTACCCATAGGTCGTGAAATTCCACTAGAGTGAGTGTGTGGGGTGTGTGCACGTGTGTAAAAAAAAATAAAAATTACCACTGTTTCCTAGAGTATGGGCCTCAATCCAAATGGTTAAGATCATTGGTTGTGGGAGATTATTTTGGACCATAGCTCAACTGTGAGGATTAGCCCATGCAAAAATCAGCACTATCTACTCATCAGGTGGGCCACACCATAGAAAACAATGTTTACCCATTTATAAATACCAAAATATTAAGAGTTTTCAACTCAATGGGTGGATATGGCAGATTTTTGCACAGGGTGTTAGATGTTGGAATCTGTTGGGTGGACACTGGACAGTAGCTAACAGTATTAGTGGTTGGACTTGAGACCCTCCAACTAAAATGGGCCTAATGCGCATCTGTTCATCAGGTGGGTCACACATGCACAGAAACACACATTTGGAAGAACGAAACAAACAATCTACCTTCAAGATGGAATGGCATATAGATGGGCCTGATTTTTGGGCCCATAACTAAATGTCATCAACACAAAACATGAGGTGCATTTTCAACCGTTCATAACAGGTAACTTCCAACCTATAATGTGCGTGGGACATTTTGGAAGTTATTCACTGGGCAGACTTATCATCCACGCATTTCTCATACACGTTAGCAACGTCCGCAAAACTCTTAAATGACACATGGGATGACCCATCATCAGATTTAAACCATCCATCCATTCATACAAAGGGCCTAAGCATCTGATCAATAGCATGGAAAATTGATGGTCCAGATTAAGCAGAGATGTGAAATAGGTCCAAACATCATCTTGAAACATCTATTTGATAGTTCTCACTTTGCATTACTTATGATTCCAAAGTGCTTGGTTTAATAATTCTAACCATGCGATTTATAATCTTGATTTATGGCTAATAAAAAATGAACAGTTGTAACAAACTGGCCACATTCAAAGGGTTAGGATCATATGATCAGTGTGATTCTTGCACCATGGCTTGCTCCTGATGGTACTATTGAACAAACCGTGTCCTGAAGGATGCTTAGGCATCCCACATGTCATTCACATTAGAGTTTTATTAACAGGATGGGCCATTGGATTAGTGGGTCCGCTCCCTCTTTCCTGGCTGTGAATTCCCAAAATGGCCCCACTAATATAAAATAAATAAATAAATTTCTCTTCTATCCATTACAACATTAGATGAATTTGACCTCATGTAGTAGTAGTTGATTTTCGGCCATTTTTAGTGTTTGAAAACTCTACATTGTAGATATTGATTGCATTTCATTGAAAATTTTACAGTCAGGCCAACTACAAAATCAGTTCTAAAATTATCGAAATGACCGTGATGTAGATCTTACCAAAGGCGATTCTCGATGACAACAGAAACAATGCCTTTCAGCATCTCCTGCAAAGAGGCATGATCATGCTCCTGAGCATCTTTAGGCATCATAACCATTCTTAAGAAGATGAGCATGTACTTCAAATGAGGATTGCTAGTGGCATTTGCACCGCATCATGACATGTGGTGTGCATCTACAACATCCGAATAATTCATCTAGCCTAGCAGGCCACATCATGGATGGACCATAGTCCTAAATCCATTCCGGTTAGATGATCCTAACCATTTGATCATAGTAGTTTTGAGAGAAGGATCAGTTGAAAATAGACAAATGGATCCCATTCATTCTACTACTTAGGATCATCTGATCAGTGTGACTTTTTGGTTATGGCCCACCATGAGGTACCCCACCAGATGAGCTTCAGGATGTCATATGTGTATGTTTGTGCCACACGTCCTCGTGGAGCACAAGTGATGCTAGTGTTTCTCACTATAGAGATGTTACCAGAGAGTGGTCCTTGAGACCGAGAGAGAGCACCACCGGCCTAGATGAACCACAGCTACTGCAACACCAAAACAAAGCATGTAAATTAGCAGAACCCAGCTAGTTTGAGGTATCTAAATGAGCAAACATGCCATCTTTGGAAATAAAGGCAGGTTCTCTAGGCTCATCTTTTTCTAGGAAGGATCATGTGGGTGGTATGGTAACTTTTGTCGTCTACAGAAATTTCAATCCTCTAATTCAGCCTTCTCTGCCATGGATCAATACTCAACCGAGTCGGATGTGACTTGTCCAAGTCGACTCGACTCGGTTGAGTTAGCTCCAGTTCAGCACCAGGAGTCGAACTGAAAATAGAGGTGACTCGGCCCAACTGTTCTGAATCACCCCTTGACACAGATGAATCACAACTTCACTCGGAACTGAATGAGTCAGACTGAGTCCTGGAGTCTTAAAACCTTGTTCTCCACCATATGGAATTTATTTAAATAAAATCAAGTGCAATAAGTGTACCTTATGTGCTCGATCAGTTGGCGTGCGCATGCTACCAGCATCGGCTGCAAGCACCATGATTTTACAAGTATCAAGATTTTTTGTCCCCAAAAACAAGAAAATACAACAGCAGATATGTGGTCGCAGTACCTCATCTCGTTTACCAAATATAACTGACACATTGAAAGTTGGATTGACTGACATGCCTTCTTCCTTCCTAGCACATGAAAATGGTTAAGTTCACATTCAAATGAGTTTAATGGAATTGTTTGAAGAGTTGACAAGGACTCTAGAGGACGAGGAATTATAGATTTTGATGAGACATAATTCTGAACATCAAGGACTGTGATTTTTATCATTACGAACTCCTTGATCTGATAGGACCTGCAATGAAGGATGACCAGGAATTCTTCCGGATTGTGAGCTCCCAACCCTTCAATCACAGGCTTGCTCATAGATGGTTAAGGCAAAGACGAAACAACAGCCCAAACTCAATGACAAAAAAGAAAAAAGAAAAAAAGAACTATAGCAGTTATGGAGTCGGATACTTGCAACATGGTCATACTTGCAAGTAGTTACCAATCTTTGTTGTGATTGTCTCCTGAGAATTTGCATTTTAAGGATCTGCCAAACCGGATCCTTGTTATACTTGACACCCATATGCATGCTCGGCTAACATAGGAAAATAGTCCAACAATCAAAGGCTCAATAATTTTCCAGCCTGAGATATTTTTAGGAATCATCTATCAGCTGCAGGGCCTATTAGATCAAAGGTTTGAATCACTGCACCATGGTCGCAAACGTACAAAATCATTTATTCATAGGCCCGGTTTGGGATTGAATTCTGTAGAAAATGTTAGCCTTTCTGTAAAAATGTTGGGAACCAAAAAAAATAAAAATAAAAAATAAAATAAAAAAAAAAGAGAGAGAAAGGGTAAAATGTTCAATGTCAAAAGAAAATACGAGGTACTAGAAAAAAATCATAACCCAATGGACACTAGTCAAAAAGAATTCTGAGGTGTGGGAACTCCCAGTTTCTTGAGATATTGGAAGGAGATGGTGGAAAGTGAAGAATGAAAGAGCATCGCAGCCATCAAGTGGAAGATGAACTAAGCCAAAGTATCTCAGCCATCAAGTGGAAGAAGCACCCGGTCAGATATCAGTGAGATTTACCACTTCGTATTAATAACGATTCCGAAGTGCTGGGTTTAATGATTCGTAAAAAATGGACAGTTGTAACAAACTGGCCCCATTCGAAGTGTTAGGATCATATGATTAGTGTGATTCTTGCCCCATGACTTGCTCCCAATGGTACTATTGCTCCCATATTTTATAATCTATGCACATTAGGGTTTTATTACCGGAATGGGCTCGTGGATTTGTGGGTCACCTCCCTCTTACCTGGCCGTCAATTCCCAAATGGCCCCACCAATGATCAAATAAATAAATTTCTCTTCTATCTATTACAACATTAGATGAATTTGACCTCATGTAGTAGCCGGTCATTTTCAGCCATTTTGTGTTTGAAATCCAAGCCCACCTGGTAATGGAGACGTATTGAGCTATGAATAAGGGGGAGATGAACTTGATCCTCTTTGGTCAAGTGGGATCGGGTAACTAAAATGATGTGGAAGCTCGGGCTCCTATTGAAGATTGGAGGATCTTTGCTGACTTTTTTTTTATATACTTTGGTAAAAGGACTCTTACAATATATTCAGGTTCAATTGATTCTGAACCATGGAGATCATATTCGTGAAAAACAAGATTGGCAACTTCCTGTCAAGAATAGATGTTTTGCATTGCTATGTATTACAAAAAGGCTAGTGACATAGCAGACTCCCTTGCAGAAGAGGGGAGAGTCAAAATGGTCGCTTTATATGGAAAATCTTTTTGTTGCCCATGATGCATGTATTTTCCTTTTTATAAGGGAAAAAACACATCATTCATAAAAACTAGGGGTATGCGATGTCAATGTGCAATGTACATGGAGGGATAGTAGGGAAGAAAAGGAAAAGGAGAGAGGCAGAGGGAAAGGCTGCAGCTACACGCTACAGACGGGGGAAGGGAGGTCTTCAACAGTGGTTGACCAAACCCCACCTTTTCCAGAGCAACGCCCGCTCAAGTTTTAGATCTACCTCACTTTCAGGACAACATCCTAAAATGAGGTAGCACAATAGATGGATAGGGTGGATTTCATATAGCCACCATGGTGGGCACAATACAACCTTTGTTGCACAGCTCCCTAATAGTACCGTCAGGGTAAGCTATACGGAAAGAAGAAGAGAGTAGGATACTTGCATGGAAGGATATGTAGTAGGTAAAATCTAGGCCATTTAAAGGCATTGAGAGGGTGAAATCTAAAATATACAATGGACATCAAACATATTTTTCAGTTCCCAAAATAGTTCCAACTTTGTTTAAAATGTCTTCTTATAGCCTTTCAATATTCAAAGTTCTCTACCTTCATTAAACTATTTGCAATGGTCCAAAAGCTAGCTGAATTATATATAGCACAGATAACTAACCCGCTCCTAATCTCCAATTAAATTGGTCAAGGTAAACTCAAAATCTCTCCAGCATTACGCACACACGTCATTCCATAGGCACCTCCAATACATTGTGAAGCAATCCAACCGAGCACATATAATGAGCATCAGGTGGGCCCAACCTCATAGACGGGCTCACTGAAAACAGCTGGGTCCATTCATCAAACTAGATATATGAAAACAATTAAATGTCTGAACACTGAATAAAGTTGCAACTACACCACATTCAACATAGATGTGTGGCCATCCTAATCAGTGCACTGAGCTGACTATCATTAGGGGCATACACGAACCGAGCTAGCTCGGTCAGTTCGCTCGACTCAACTCGAAAAAGCTCGATTCAACTCGGTTCAAAGCTGAGTTCGAGCCAAGTCAAGCTGATTTTTTGAGCTCGAAAATGATTTTGAGCCGAGTTCGAGCAGGCCCTAGCTCGACTCGACTTGGATCGAATCCAGCTCGAACCCAGCTCGAATCGAACTCGGATCGAACCAGTTCGGTGACTCGGTTACTTTGGCATTGATGTTGCTCACCAACTGTTTGATAAAATGACTCAACAAAATGTGGCTGGTGGCAAGGAAGGTATGTACATGAAACAAATACCCTTTTTCTCTTTGTTTTTCTTGGTTTTTATGTTGCTTAGAAGGTGTTTGATAAAATACCTGTAAAACCATTGCTTCTGTTTGTAAAACAGTGGAATTTTGAAGTTGCAGTTCAGGTGTTTGTAAAAATACCTCAATGGCGAACTCAGCTCAATGGAGAGAGAGAGAGAGAGAGAGAGAGAGAGAGAGAGAGAGAGAGAGAGAGAGAGAGAGAGATGACCTTGCATTTAGTATTGTTCCCATACTTCCTATCTGGGTCACCATAACCTGGACAGTCATTGTAATATAAGGAACATCTCTATCTATGCTACCAACCTTAACAAATAGCAATGCAAAACTTACTAGAAAGTAATCATCGTAGCTGCAGAGCACTACGTCTGTTTTATTTCCCTGCAAAACGACAGGCAAAGATCACAAATGGAACAAAGTAACATGAAAGACAAACCACATCTCCAAAATCCATGTCAATTTCAAGTTCTTCTTTCTGATTGAAACAAAGGCATTTCCTAGTCTTCTTGATTTCATGATAAGTATTATAAAACACATGGGATTTTTCTTCAGGTCTGCACTCATGTAGTTGACAAAATCAAAACCCAATCCATCAATCACATTTCCATCTGCCACATGCATCTCCTGTTTCTTAGAGAGGATTTATATCATGCTCGAAAAAAATAAAAATGTTATTGTTGTTTTTTTTTATTTGGTCTAACCCACAAGGGGTAAGAGGACAGGCCCAACTTCTGCAGCAATATGAGCATGGACTGTGCCCAATCCCCCATATGATACTCCTAGCCATTAGATTGATGGCTTTCTAATGGAAATATACAGGCAAGCCCACATTTAATGGAGAAACTGTTGGATTATTAGGATCATATTAAGGGAAGATTTTTGGGGTATCTCCCATACACAATGTGGCCCATTATATGAAGGGTTTGGATCACTAAACAGATTTGATATTTCCGCTCTGCGAAGATGGGTTTCTCCTAGATTTGCTAACAAACACATACACCTGAGCATCTGCACAAATTAGATATGTAGTTGAAGAAATCTAAACCCAACACATCAATCAATCTCCATCAACTGCATAGAGGAATACGGTATTTAAACCTACTGTCTTTGAGTTGCATGCACCCATTTTCCTCTTTTGGAATTGAAATAGCAGATAAGCTGAACTATTTCAATCCCAAAAATGGAAAAATGAGTGCGTGCAAATCAGAAGGGATGGGTGTAGATGTCAGTTCCTTTTCTAAAAATGGCTCTCACAAATCCATATGAGAATTTGTACAAAAAAATAAGCCATGGATACACATCAAATAGGTCTACGGTGCTGTTCATCTTTAGGAATCCATATGAGAACATGCAGATATGATCCATGGACACATCAAATATATTCATCTTTAGAAATTGATGTAAGTAGAGTAGCAGATAACCCAAGGAAATCATGAGATGCTTCAAAGTTGTTTTGGGCCTTAAAAGTGAATATCCATAAAAGTAAAGTTTTTGCCATCAGGTTGGCTCCTGAGGAAATTGAAAGACAAGCTGGGGTGTTTTGGTGCAAGGCTGGAAGTCTTCCATTTTTGTATTTGGGGTCTTTCTTTGTGTATAGAGAAGCCAACTAAGCATTTAAGGGAAAAGGTGCTGGAGAAAATTGAGAGGAGACTCTCAAGATGGAAGGGTAGGTATTTGTCACTTGGAGGAAGGATAACGCTCATCAAAGCAGCCATGTCGAATATGCCATTGTATTTCATGTCTATCTTCCAATGTCTGACCCTTGTACTTAGCAGATTTAACAAGATTCGGAAAATAAACACGAATTTCATCTTATGAAATGGGGCATATGTGCATGCATCCCAATAAGGTGGCACCGGCATTAGGGACTTGAAAGCAATGAATTGTGCATTACTAGAGAAATGGTTGTGGAGATCTGGGGTGAGGAAGAATCTTTGGAAACATTGCTTGCAAATATGGGTGGAAGTAAGAGGCTAGATTAGTAAATCTTCCTCTATGTTCAAAGAGCATTGGAGGATTGGATTGCATTTTTTGAATCATCAATCACTTCGAGAAGGAAATAGTGTTTATGGTGCGTAATGGATCTTGTGTTCAATAATGGGAGGATCCTTGGTGTGGTGACTCTCCTCTTTGTTTGGCTTTCCCAGGTTGGCTAGTGTTGTTGCCAAGAGGGAGATGGATATCTCCCAATTTTTCAAGATCATGGGACATCGAGTGGTTTGGTCTCATCCTTGTCATGGAATCTTAATTGAGGATGAGATGGAGGACGCGATGAGACTTATTGAGAGGTTACAAAGCAAGGGTTCATTTGCAGCAGATACAGACAGTGACATGGAGGTTAGAGAGGTTGGGATTTTTCCTATCAAGTGTTTCTACACTTCGTTGTGCTCTTCATCTGGCAAGGCTTCTGGTGATCTGACTAAGTTCATTCCTAAAGTCACAACATTTGTGTGGTTAGTGGACAAAATAAAGTGCTTACAGATGATAATTATGAAAGGGATACAAGGACATTCCTAATGCATGTATCATGTGATAATTTTGTCCCTCCTAGATTGCTTCTTTTGGATGGTTGGTTGGTAAGAAGAAGATTCTCAGGGTTGATAATCTGAGAAAAAGGGGGTTGATTATAGTTAATGTCTGTCTTTGTTGCATGTTGGATGAAGAATCGGTTGACCATCTTCTCGTTCACTGTCCTTTTATTAACCTTATTTGATCACAATTCTTAACTCAGTTCAAAATCAATTGGTGCCTCCCTGGTTCAGCGGGTCAACAACTAAAAGTGTAGCATGGGGTCAGTTTAGGCAAGTAGAGGACTCAGTTATGGAGAATGGCTATTCTCGCAGTTTGGTGGTCCGTTTGGGAAGAAAGAAATGGGAGATGTTTTAAGGATGTCTCAAAATCTGCTGAGTCTGTAGCTAGTAAGGCTAAACGTCTAATGATAGAATGGGCTGCTCATGTAGACTGCCTTAAGGGCTGTGATTTCCTTTTTCTTGGAGTTTAGTTGGGTCTGCTTTCTCAGCGGCCTTTCTATCCATTTTCTGTATTTTTTTTTCCTTTAATACAATTATTGTGATCTTTCAAAAAAAAATTAAAATAATAAAAAATGCATGTATCATGTGTCTCTGGGATGCCGACTTAGTGCCACTTATTTATGCATTGTAAGCAGTGTGGGAAAGCTCCTGGAATTAATTCCACAGCACTGTTGAAGTTTTTAGAAAGGTCAAAGGAGATGTGGTCTCTTGAGCTTGGTCTTAAGCAGTTTATCGGCTGCCCTATAGAGTCTTTTTCTTAGTTTTGTGTTATATCTTTGTAATTTTTGGGGCGTTAATCCCTCATCATCGCCTTTTTCTCTTCTTTAAATTAAATTCATGAAATCTCAAAAAAAAAAAAAAACAAGAAAATAAAAAAGGAGTTTGGGTGCAAATAAAGAAGGCAGTAAGTACTGGCTCTCCTCATATTTCTCTACCTTTATTTTTTAAAATTTGCATGATTATGTGAAATTTTGAGATAAATACAATAAAATTGAAAACGAAAATATAAAAGAACAAAATACCTTAATATCCACGGAGAGATTTTTGTGACGGACTGGAAAATCGGTTGGTTGATCCATTTCAACCTGCGTATTTTAAAGAAGATCAGAAAATAATAAAAACCAATGAAAGAGAAGGAAAGGAAAGGCTCAGAATTTCCGATAAGGCGACGACGCGGAAGAACCAGAATACTGTATATCCATCTCTCCACATCACATTTTTAGGTTTTGCACACATGGCAAGACCTGCATAGAATTGATATCTTATAGAATTTAAATATATGAGTTGCATGGTTAGGCATCGGAGCAGCCCTTCTATAGGCCATCTTCATCAATGGAGCGTCTTTGGGTCAGTCAGGGCCCCATAATGATATCTTATCCCCTGTCCTCCCGAAAGGGCAATTACATTTCCCTCTTCTAGAGAATCTTCAACTTTCATGGTATCATCAACGGTCTCATCCACATCATACTAGATTATAATTAGAAGAAAGTTGCATTCATCAATGACAGGAAGCACATTGCATTTTTGTGCTTCATGTCCACCAGACCTCGTAACACTCCATTCTAACCCCCGGCGGCATCATCCATGATGATGGATCCCACACCACCAATGTCAAGTGCTCTAGCATTTACACCAAGGCTGTCAACATCTCAAATTTGTTCTTGAACTAAGACGATGATCCTAACCACCCTGCTATATGAGCCAGATCAGTGTTTTAAATAGCTACGCTATGTAGTGTGTAGCTTACACTACGGAGCGTAGCATAGCCTTAACACTATGTAGCTCATGAAAATTGATAATTTGCATATACTACACACTACATAGACTATGCTACACGCTACGTAGCTCACATGATGTTTCCAATGATTTGTTACATTTTTCTATTTCCAATAAAAATTAGTTGGCCTTTTAATGCTTTTAGTAAAATAATATAAATAATAATATTAAATTAGTTTCAACTTTCAATGCTCTTTCTTTACATTTATATTTAGTCATTGCCCTTTCCTATTACGTTAGATTGCATTTTTTTGTACCAAATATCATGAAATTTTGTTAAATTTCATTATTAATCAGTCTAATTTGGTACAAAATATCATAACATTGGTGCAACCAAGCACCTTGATTAAAAATCTAGAAATAGAGTGTAGCTTTACACTATGTAGCTTATGCCTCATGCTTCAAAGGGGTGAAAGCTATGCCACATGCTATTCACTATTTAAAATACTGGGCTAGATTACTTCTACAACTATAAGTTCAGTAATGTGAATCAATTGCTTTTTAATCAAAGGACCAGGCAATCAAACAATGTTTCAATTGGGCATCTAGATGTTGGGATTGGTCACGATCAGGTACATTTTTTGTTTCGGTTTTAAGAGTAGGCAACGAGGGGTTTCCCAGGGATTGGTACTGTGGCCATGCTTGTGACCACAATTTAGAGTGTTCATTTGGCAGGCTAGTTGAATCATTCACATGAAGATCCTCCAGAATTGGTAATTTCTGAGAACTCGGGAATGGTCATATGGTCCGATGCTTAAGGAATAATCCTAACCATAGAAATTTATATCTATGCCGTTGGATATAGAACATGGTTGCATATGGTTGACCATATGATCACTGTTCGAAGCATTTCCTCATCTTTTATTTGTTTCATTATTTCTTTTCCCCTGTAAGATACGTGGGTTAAAATGAATCACCCGCTCCTTTTCCCATCCGCCCACACAAAAATCTCACCTTGGACATTGAGGGGTTTTTTTTTGCCTTTTATATTTATTTCGATTTTTATTTTATTTTTCTCCAAATTGCATATACTATAATCATCCAAACTTCAACAGGTGGGTCAGAAAATAGACAGTAAAGAACAAATACAGCAACAGTTCACATTCAATTGAAAAAAGGCTGCAAAACCTATAGCTCTAAGATATTCCAACATGGGTAATTTTCAGTGCATTGGACATCTGAGGCCCATCAATTCAACGGTTTGGGGTTTGAATTGTCGAACCATGATCTCACTTGCACCAATTAAAAACCCAGACAGTTAGACATTGAAACCATCATCCCTGATCATTGTAAACAGTATCATATCTCAAACGTTAGAGAGAGAGAGAGTGGAGTCTTTTGGGAAAGGTGTGGAATGGGGTGTTGGGTTCTTAAGAGAAGGGGTTTTTGCAGAGATGGGTTTGTGAGAAACAGCTGATGCTGCAGCAACGACGACATGGAAGAGCTCTGCACTCGATCTCAAGCTCCTATTATTGGCGAGATAGAGAGAAGGGAGAAAAAGAAAAGAAAACCATACATACCTCTTTTACGTGCAGACGCCGTAGAGAGAAAATCTCAGGCTACATTTCATCGGGTCAAGTAGTTTTCCAACGGGCCAGGTTAGGGCCGGGCCAAGTCGCTCAAAGTCCGCCTTCATTGCTCAACATAAGCCCAACTTTAACCTGGCTATGAAGTATTAAAATAGTCCAGCCCGAGCCCGAGCCCGAGCCCGAGCCCGAGAGTTCCTTAGACAGGAAGGCGGCGGATCTATTCATGGTTCGCTGCTATACTGGCCACAACCATGTCAGTTGGTCTGACCATTCGGTATTAGTAAGGCCAGAATGGCATCACATTCAAGGCAGATCCTAGCAAAATTAGACATTTTGAGTAGAGGCTTTGTTGGGAACTATAGTACTCAAAATGTCTAATTTGTATTTCCCTTAGTATCCATAGTACTCAAAATGTCTAATTTGTATTTCCCTTAGTATCCATAGTATTATACGTCAAGGGTTCATGTATCCATAGTAGTACTCACCCTCCAAAGTATTTCCTTAGTACAACTCACTTGAATCATACATATAATTACATTTTTAGGTCATGGTATCTAATTGCTAGAGTGGATTCATGTAATCATCACAATGGGCTCTTTAAAAATCAAAGATGGTTGTGTGTCCCAATTATTTCATTCGGCAAGTATAATCATATGCCCGAGAGTTCCTTAGACAGGAAGGCGGCGGATCTATTCATGGTTCGCTGCTATACTGGCCACAACCCATGTCAGTTGGTCTGACTATTCAGTATTAGTAAGGCCAGAATGGTATCACATTCAAGGCAGATCCTAGCAAAATTAGACATTTTGAGTAGAGGCTTTGTTGGGATCTATAGTACTCAAAATGTCTAATTTGTATTTCCCTTAGTATCCATAGTACTCAAAATGTCTAATTTGTATTTCCCTTAGTATCCATAGTATTATATGTCAAGGGTTCATGTATCCATAGTAGTACTCACCCTCCAAAGTATTTCCTTAGTACAACTCACTTGAATCATACATATAATTACATTTTTAGGTCATGGTATCTAATTGCTAGAGTGGATTCATGTAATCATCACAATGGGCTCTTTAAAAATCAAAGGTGGTTGTGTGTCCCAATTATTTCATTCGGCAAGTATAATCATATGCCAACTCGATTTTTGCCTGTGGGCTTGATGTTGGATTAGACATTTAATAATGGGAGCAAATTCCACATAAACATCACATTGAGCTAGTAAAAGAATAGAGGAATTCTCTATGTTTTGAAATGTTTGGAAGAGCTACATTTGATTTTTTATTTTTTATTTTTTATTTTATTTATTTATTTATTTATTTTTTATTTTAGGGGGGGGGGGGGGGGGGGGGCGGCGGCTTACCCTTGTGTAAGTCCACGGTGAGAGACACCCACCTTGGATTTTTATAGGAATAATGGGAGGGAGGCAGCTTACCCTTGTGTATATTTAAATGATGTGTAACCTTAGGCCAAAGTCCAAAAAAGTAGGTTATCTTGTGATTCATGTGGACCATGCTGAAGGAGTCCACGGTGAGAGACACCCACCTTCGATTTTTATAAGAATAACTATAAATATTATAAGAAATTCGCTCTAACCATTAAATGAAACACCAACATTTAGGCATCGGGCCAAAAAATAAGACCCATATGAAATTCACATCAGCCATACTGAGGAAAATAGTTTAGAAGATAAGTATTATCTTGGACACTATTTCTAATTGTGTGGTCCACCTGAATCATGGATGGAGCTAATTTTTGAGCCCTTCTAAGATACTGTAAGTGTTTTATAGCTGACGTGGTTTTCACATAAACATTAAAATGGCACGGCTAGAGTCACTTATTACTTTATCGTCATTGAAAAATTCATGCAAAACTTATTTTAAAAGGAGGACTATAAATTGCAGTACTAATACATGTTAAAGAATCATTATTATGATTTTATCACAATTGTTTAAACATATAATTTAATAGTCAAATGTAATGTAATAAAAGTTAAGTAAAAGAATTTATAATTAATTATTACAATTTTATATAATATTGCAGTAAGAATTTCTTATACGAATGTGATTAGAAAATTTTGGATGATTTTTATTTATTTATTTTATAGTTGAAAATATTTTTCTCAACCATGATATCTACAACTGTCCGCTCAAAAAATAAAGCCCACATTATGGACTCTGCTTGTAAAATGTGACTAAAAAATTTTGGGTGAATTTTATTTATTTACTTATATACAGTTAGCAAACAGTTGAAAATTGTAAATGTAGCATGTGTTAAGTCAGGATAGACATTCTAAATTATAAAAACCTCAAAGTCATAGTATCAAAATCAGATTAGTTGAAGAATCCTAACCATTAATAGTGGACACATTTTTTATTTTTATTTTTAAGAACCATGGGATATTTCTCATTTAAACCTCCATTAAGTACACATCAATCCCATGGTGAGATAGCATTATCTTTTGATGTAGAGCGGGTCGCAGACAATTTCATGGCCAAGATGGATCAGAAAAAGCATGGTCGGCGACAGAAGTGATCCGGACCATCTGACCTTAGATCGGGCGTATCTCACAATCCGGAATGAGCTATCCGACGTAAAATATATGATTTTGGGGTAGAACGAGCTACTTTAGCCAACCAACCCGGCTACGCCGGGTTGCGCAGCCCGAATTTACGAGAAACCCCCTGATCGACGGTCGTTTTCTCGTTTTAATTTTGTTTTTACTATAAATAGTAAGTTTTAGTTTGAGTATAACTTTTCATCCGTTGGGCTTTAGGAGTTGTGTCCAACATGAAAAGTGCTTAGGATAATTAGGAGAACGGTTTGGTAAAGCCAAATAGGACACTTACTATTTTTGGCCGAAAACCTTGCGCACTAGTAGACATCATGACCGTCTATAAATAATAAGTTTACTATTTATAATAAGTTGCGAATTCTAGGAGTTTTAGTTGTAGTTTGAGTCTGATTTCTTTCTTATAGCTTGATTCCCTTATTTAAAGGGTTGTGAACTCGATTTTAGAAATTCATTAATCAATTTCGAATTTATTAGAAATTATTCTTATTTTCTACTTTCTTTTCTCGTGGATTCGAGAAGTTTCTGTGAGGAGTCCAGAGAAGTTCCGTGGATTCGGAATATTTATCATCTTGAGGAAGACGGTGCTCGACCTCACGTCATTCCCTGCATCATCTTTCATCTAAAATGTATTCCCGTTTGCAATTTTATACCTAATGTCCTAGAGACTGTATCATCCATCGCCCACTACCGGGGTATCATTAATAAGTCGTAGAAATCATTCACTTTTTTTTTTAATTATTATTACACACGCAGACACACCCCTGCACACTCACGCCCTAGTTGGCTTTCACCACCCATGGATACTCGGATTCTTGACCGGGTGTAGAAATTCCCGAGAGTCTACCACCCTGCAAGAGCAAGGATCCGTAGAATTCATTCACTTGTTTCTAAAAGATTGTCAGTGTGGGGCCCACCTAATGAGTTTTAAGGGATGGTTGAAAAGGTATGACCCATGGTTCAAACTCCAAATGGAATGCACGCACGTGTGGCCTGACAGATGAGTGGGAGAGCCGATTGAGTAAACTCTGTGGGGCCATCATATAGTATATGTCTTATCCATGCCGTAAATCTGTTTTATCTGATAATTTTATTGCATGTGGAAAAAATCGAATCATATCCAAAGCTCAGGTGGAACACACCAAATGGAACAGTAGGAATAATAATGTTTCCTGTGGTGTGGTCCACCTGAGCTTTTGGATATGCTTAAATTTTGGGCACATGCCCTAAAATGATGAGATAAAACAGATGGACAGAGTAGATGGGACACATAAATTCCATGTGGGCCCTACAGAGACACAATCCGCTATCACGTAGGGTCCCACCTGATGAGCAGATGTAGCACACGTGTGCACTCACACGAGTGCAACTCTGATTTCTCTCCTCTCTGCATGCATTTTCATGAATCAACGAACTCCAAAGAGAACAGCTTTCTCTCGAATTCTCGTTTTTCATCGCAGCAATGGCGATTCTGAGAAAAACCCATCTTCTTCTCGGCCTCATCGCGCTCATTTTCCTCTCCATCGCATCTGCAGACGTTTTCTTCGAAGAACGATTCGATGGTACGCAGGACCACCGGAATTCCTGATCCTACCCTTCGATTCGCATTTTTTCTATCAATGTCTAAGTGCATTTTCGTCCTTTTCAAGGTTGCAGGATTTTTTCAACATCCGATCTGTTGTTTGTTTCCTTTAAACAGTAGAAGAGGACTGGTTAAGCAGTTCTCGGGAGCACCCAAAACGATGGTCCTCAGAATATTTACCGTTCACATGGCGTGTGTCTCGTGATCAAAGCCGATCAAGAGGCCAAACCCATCACGGATTTGCCATAGACCAAAAATAACGCCAATCCAATGGTTAGGATCGCTTGGCAGAAAAAATAAAAAGCAACTGACGGTTCACATTCTAACGGATTCTAAGGGAAAATTTTGATTTGATCAAACGGTTTTTCTTCATCTCAAAACGTTCGATTTTAGCCCCTCACCATCTATTATCCGGTCTACTGCTGAAAAGATTAAGATCGCCTGTTCACAGGAACATGTACGGTGGAGATCTTATTCTTTCAAAGAATGTACGGTGGAGATTCCGAGGAGTACAATTTCGAGTGGTCCAGATGATCACCTCCCTTTCCCACCTTTCATCTGAAAAATACCTTAGTATTTCTTCATCAACAAAATTATTTTTGAATTTTTTTGTTTATATATATATATATATATATAGCAGCGGTCTCCTGTGCACACCGTACCATAAAAAAGTTATATACAAGCCTTCGTATAAGCCATGAGATAAAGGAAACGGTTGGAATTCGCCATAGAGTCTTCATTAAAAATGTCTCTCCCACGCTGCCAAGTTAAGTCGCATTATTTGAAGTAATGTCACAAAGTTATGTGGGCCCACCTTGATGTATTTGTTGTATCCACACCACTCATTCGTTTTTAGAGATCATTTTAGGATATGAGAAAAAAATGAACAAATTGAAAGGTAGAGTAGACCCTACCATAGAAAACAATAGGGCAAGAGACACGCACCATTAAAACTTTCCTAAGGTCCTTTGTGTTGTTTATATATATATATATATATATATATATATATATATATATATGGGTTTTTTTTTTGTAATTTTTCTGCCCGAAATTTGTTGATTTTATTGTAAATTTCTTAGAGAACGGTTCCCGTGCAACTATTGTAGAATAAGCTTATTTTACAATGTTGTATGTGGGGCCCACTGTGATGTGGGGACACATCCACGTTGTCAATAAGGCGCGTCCATTCAATTCCACATTGTATACCAAAATTCAGGCCAATCCAAAGACACAGGTGGGTCACACCAAAGGGTACAGTTGGAATGGGGACACCCACCATTAAGACCTTCTAGATTGTGTATGAGGCCCACTTTGTTTTTTCATAAGTCATCCAATCCATTCATAGATTGGCACCACTAAGATGAATGGACACCCCAAAAGTTCAGCTCATTTCAAAACTTTGTTGGACCACACCTTGTGACTTGAGAGGTTTCAGGCATGGAAACATGGTGTGGCCCACCTAACTTTAGGATTGGCCTGATTTTTTGGGTAATGAGAAGATGAGCTGGAGCACATGATGGACGGAGTGGATGCCATGCATCCATCATGGTGGGGCCCACACACATCGTTGTAGAATAAGCTTATTCTTCAAACATTGTAGAGGAAATGTTCTCAAATTTTTTAGTATTTCTTGAATTTGAATGGATATCTTACTCTTATGTTTTCTTGAATTTTTAAGGAATGCTGATAAGCATTCTGCATAGAAGTTCAATGCAATTCTCTCTTCATGGTACACATGGCAAACGTTTCTAGCGTTTGGGAATGTTGATCAGATAGCCAGCTGTTGGATCAGCCACTGGCTTGAGATTGCAGTGATTGGACGACTCTGAACATCCAATTGATGTGAGTTTTTCTGGTTGAACATGGACTGCTCCTTCCACAGCCACTGATTGGGTGGGCTACCATTCTCATTCACTTGCCTTATAGCACAGGGCCTATCTACACTGTGGCCCATCAAAAACAACAGTCCTGATCGCAAGACATGCTTCCGCATGTTCTATGAACAGGGCATTGCATAGAACTTCTATCCAGTGGCCTGTATATTAGCTTTTATAGTTGATTTCTTCAGGTTCAATTCAACATCCAATACAAATCTCAGCATGGCTGAGGGTTTTTACAGTATATTTCAGCTTTCCATCTTGTATAAGTGGGACCTGTGATTATGGGATCTAAAGCTGAAACTGTTGATACTACGGGCATTGTGTAATTGGAAGATCCCATTACAGGTAGACAATATTTGGCCTTTTTTTTAATGGTTGAACAATCTGCATTTGCTGTATTTTCTATCTTCAGAGCCATATGGTGGCATGTGTACACTGCCTCAGTATTATGTTGCTCTTGGGGAAATGATGCATCTGGTAACATACATGATCAATCGATTGTGCATCTGGGATATACAAGCTAATTGATGAAAGTGTGCCATTGATGGTATGTTGGGCCCAGATCAGAACCATCCAATGGTCACGATCAAAGATATGTTAGATCCAACCCCAGACTTCAACCATCCAGTCTTGTGAGATGCAGATATCTTGAGTATTTAACGAATTTTGGATGATGGCAATGACAGTGAAGAGGAAAAATTTTGGATAATGTCAATGACGACAAAGACATCCGAGAAGCCCTCTCTCTTTCTCTCTCTCTCTTGTAATTTCCCTCCTGCTTTGATACCTCTTTGACACTGGACAACTAATCACTTACTCTAAAAGCTCAAACTGATAGAGTGTGGCGAATCAATTCCTTCATCTCATAGTCCAGGCCCCACATCCCATGGGTTAGGTTCTATATCGAACCCCCCTTATAAGTCACACATCACATGGGTTCCGTCTCACACGGACCACCCACCCAAGTGTGCCCCTGCATCCCACACGCCACCCCACCCAGGTGTGAAAATGTCCCTGCATTAATATATTTAGAAAAAAATAAAAAATAAAAAATAAAAATTGAAGTAAATGCCACGGCTTTCCATTTTTTACTTTTGTTGACAAATGTGCATTTTATTGGTAGTTGGACATAGTGGGAAGGCATCATCTTGAAAATTCTAGCATAGAATAACCTGGAAAGAAGTGGACATTTGCTAATGTTTTTTTTTCTCAATATTGTAAAATTATATACTTTTCTATATCATTTTTTTCATCATTCATCCATTTTTTTATATCATTTTTATAAACTGTGTCCACATTCATTCCTTAAACCCTGTTGCCTAGGACTTGTATTGGATAGCATGTCTTTGGAAGTCAAAATAAACAACACACTGGTTTAACATTCACCTTTGTTTTATGCTATTGGGATTTGATTGGATAACGGTCATATCAAAACCTTTCTTGTCCGGAACTCAAACATTCACATCTGCATTGATAAACTTATCTCTTTATGTGCCCGTTTGGATTACTGGAATCCGAAAAGTAGATTTGGAAAGGAAAATGTCACATTTGAGGAAAACCGTGGGTAAGGAAATCCATGGAAAAGAATCCTAAAAAGGTCGGTTGTTTTAGTTTCTGTGATTACTAGAGAAATGTGAAATGACTAATGTATAAAAAAAAAAAGGTGAAATCTGTCTCTGAAAAATAGTGGAAATGAGGATTTTCATTTTTAAAAATTTTCAGCAAATATGGATTTTTCCTGATCATATTCTTTATGAATGTGTTATTTTGTTCCTGAGTGATATTAATTAATATTTTTTCATGGGTGGAATTGAAGATGGATGGGAAATGCGGTGGGTGAAATCTGATTGGAAGAGACTCACGAACAAAGCTGGGAATTGGAATCACACTGCTGGTAAATGGAATGGGGACCCTAACGACAAAGGTACTCCACCTGTGAAGATTCTTCTACAGAGTTCAACACATTTCAAGGATTCTTGCACACTAGTTTTCTTGTTCTTCAGAAGACCGAAGGCGTAATTTTATCGTTTATCATGATGGACCTTTGAAATGGGTAATTTGATGCATGGTGCTGACATCTATCATTTCATTCAATATAGGTATCCAAGCCACTCAGCACTACAGGTACTATGCGATTTCAGTGGAGTTCCCCGAGTTCAGTAACAAGGATAAGACCATGGTTTTTCAGTTCTCGGTTAAACATGAGCAAGAGCTTGATCGTGGCGGTGGCTACATGAAATTGCGGAGTGGTGAAGTTAATCAGAAGAAGTTTGGTGGTGAGACCCCTTATAGGTAATTAGTATTTGTTCCAACTACTACCTGATTTTTTGGCCCTTCATTTGTATTTTCCTCTGAGGTGATCTGACTGAGTCTACATGCATAAATGGGAATCGCAGTATCATGTTTGGCCCAGATATCTGCGCACCCACCACCAGAAAAAACACAGAATCATATGGCTTTTTCATGCGCAGTATAAGTTCTTGCACCACACACGATCTTGTATTTATCATGGTCCCTCCGTAACTGGACAGCTACAACTTGGTTTGGTGATCTGGACTGGTCATCTCATTGGCAATTATTGTTGATCGGCCACTATCAAAAAAAAAAAAAAAAAACACAGAATCAGACTGATCCTGGTTGTTCATGGCATATCAGTTGAAGTGACCACCATGATGAACGGTTAGATCTATATTAAGGACAGCATATCCCAGAGGAACCTTGCCCAGAGACTTTAGATGTTTTAAACAGCTTGAACCTGACGTACGCGTTTCCCATTATGATGTAGAGCGGGTCGCGGACAATTTCATGGCCAAGATGGATCAGAAAAGGCACGGTCGGCGACAGAAGTGATCCGGACCATCGGACCCTAGATCGGGCGTATCTCACAATCCGGAATGAGTTATCCAACGTAAAATATATGATTTTGGGGTAGAACGAGCTACTTTAGCCAACCAACCCCACTACGCCGGGTTGTGCAGCCCAGATTTGCGAGAAACCCCCTGATCGACGGTCGTTTCCTCGTTTTAATTTTGTTTTTACTATAAATAGTAAGTTTTAGTTTGAGTATAACTTTTCATCCGTTGGGCTTTAGGAGTTGTGTCCAATATGAAAAGTTCTTAGGATAATTAGGAGAACGGTTTGGTGAAGCCAAATAGAAAACTTACTATTTTTGGCCGAAGACCTTGCGCACTAGTAGACATCATGACCGTCTATAAATAGTAAGTTTACTATTTATAGTAAGTTGAGAATTCTAGGAGTTTTAGTTGTAGTTTGAGTTTGATTTCTTTCTTATTGCTTGTTCCCTTATTTAAAGGATTGTGAACTTGATTTTAGGGATTCATTAATCAATTTCGAATTTATTAAAAATTATTCTTATTTTCTACTTTCTTTCCTCGTGGATTCGAGAAGTCTCTGTGAGGAGTCCAGAGAAGTTCCGTGGATTCGGAATATTTATCATCTTGAGGAAGGCGGTGCTCGACCTCACGTCCTTCCCTGCGTCACATTAGAATAATGGATCAGATGGGACCCACAGTGTAGATCTATGGCCAAGAAATTAGAACCGTCGGAACCTTATTTTCATACAGCCTATTCCATTTGTTTTTACGTGTCCAGGCCTGATATTTGCATGTGGTCCTATTTATTTTTCCAGTCGATATCTGTGGGGTCCCACTAGTTTCATAATAAATAGGAAACGTATATACCGGAGGAGGAGGCTCCTTGACTAACACTAATCAGAAGATCCTGACCCTTCCGTTGTGAGCCTACAAGATTGCAATTGGTGCATGGGCCATCCACGTTTGAGGACCATCATATCAATCGTTTTGGATCGCTAACGACCAAAAAACTGAAAACCAAGCAATTGTAGCAACTTTGGGATGTGAATAAATTGTACAATGTCCATTATTTCAATGGTTTTAATACGTGGACCACAGGCCTCTCATGTACATAGGAATCGTGTTAGGTTTTCCCCATCTTGAATGTATGTGGTTGAACATCCTTTTTTCCATCTAATTTAAGGGGTTGAGTCCAAACTTCAAGCATATCTAAAGATTCGTGGATCACTCCCCAAGTATAGGGTTATGATGTAGTAATAAGCTCGGGGAGACCGAAGTCGAATTCCAAGGAATTGATACCTTTACGTTATCTGAAACTAAGTAGAACTAGAACTAGACTAAGACGAAATCTAAATCAAATAAATTTAGGGAGTAATGGTAAAATATTTATCTAAAATTTAAATAATTTAGGGAAAGGAAACTAGAGATTCAGAAGATCCACTTGTTGAGATCAGAGAGATCTTATATCTGCTTCAAGAACTCAACTAGACTTAGAGTCTCATCTTCATCTAGTTGACGAGTGTAACTATGGAAATCATGACTGAACTTCCTTTGATATACTTTTCAAGAGATGAAAGGTATATGAATTAGAATGGATTCCATCACCAAATCATGCCCAGGAGACTAAGCAAATAAAAAAATTAAACTAATTAACAACCAATCATAAGATGTATGAAAGTTAGGAAGGGTACCGTCATCCAACCATGCCTAGGAGACGATGGTGAACAACAGGGCTTCCTGACGTCATAAACATAAATGGCCTGTTTATTTTTTCAATGCGCTGGTAAATGCATTTTCCCTGAGCATTTGAGCATTTATTACTTGCTCAGGGAAATGTAGTGAAGTGGCGGAAGTCATCATTTGGATTTCACGTACTTGAAAATTTTCTAAAAAGGAGAGAAATGGCAATTCCCACGTTCGCTGAGGTAAGAAAAATGAGTGGGAACGGATTGGGTACTCCGCCCTGACACCAGCCATTTCGCAGCTGATCAGTTCTCTGTGGGGCCCACCATGATGTATGTGTGTCATCCATGCCGTCCATCTATTTATATATATTATTATATGATATGAGAAAAAAAAAAAAAGCAATCATATCTCAATCTCAAGTGGACCACATTACAGGAAACGTGTGCTTATGTGTAGATGGGCAAGGTTCTCGCGTCCTAGCAACTGTCCTTTCAGCAATCCAGATCGTTCATCTATCTGCCCACTGCGGTGTACCGTCCTACTAATCTCATAGTTTCATCGTCAACGATTGGAGTGTAAGGGATTGATGGACTAGGGATCTGCTCCCTCCACACTATGGCCCATGATTTAGACGATTTGAATTGTTACGCAAGGATGTCACGTGTCAATTTGAAACACATGTGAGATCTGACTTTTCCATTAGGTAGGGCACACTGTTTGGAAAATTTCAAAAATTTCAGCCGTCAATTTGAACATGCATATCAAACTGATTGTTAATAATTTTCTCTAGCCATCCATTTATTTTGAATAATGTGGCCCACCTAAGGTGTGAAATGGCCTGATTTTTGAAGCAAAAGATCTAAGCATTATGTCCAACCATTTGGAAATCTTGGATCTTGTACATGTGTTTCATGTTGGCAATTCGACTGCTATGCGGAATGTGGATGGTAACTATACCGTGGATGCATTGGAAAATGAATGGTCATGACAGTAAATTAATTTAATGGATGGATGGATGTAAACTTTAGATTTGTCTGATAATTACATACTGGCCCATGAGGTATGCCCTAGATCTTATGGACGGTTCAGATCTATGACTTATTTGTCCACTTGTCCAAGACCAAGCCTGATCTAGGAGCATAGGTCATGGTTAATGGTGGGTATTCAATCCATGTTGTGTGGTCCACTTGATATTTGGATCTGCTTCATTTGTTGGGACCATGTCGTAAAATGATCTCGAAAACTGATGGACGGCATGCATATACAACACATACATCAAGGTTTTGAATGGTCAATATCACTGTCACCATAGAACATAGTCGTGTATCCGCATGGACTGCATCAGACACGGTGGTGTGATATAGGTATATTACAACAGATGTATGCCAGTCGAAAATGTCCAAATATATGAAAACATGAGAAGCAAAAGACAATGTCTATCAGAAGTTGTGCGGGAAAAGATGGAATAGAAAATAAACAAGTGGCAGATAAAAATATATAATCATCTTATAATTTAAAAATAACAAGGAAGGCAAGAAAAAGGACACCGACACCAACTACAAGGGCACAAAATATCTCGTTGTCTGTTGGGCGAAGATCATCAGTCGACACAGCCCTGGAAACCATGGCCGGAGTCGCCAGTGCCGTCTGTATCGTCTGTCGGATGGATGATGACGTACAATGACGGATGTCCAGGTCATCAGAAAATGCAACATACTAAACTGCATGAGAATCCGTGCAAGGTCTCGATGGTGCACATGCCTTACTGAAGTGACCATCCCAATATGCAACTGCCTCCTTCCAGTTCTTGAAAGCGCGGTGTCTCACTCAAGAAAATCCCTCCACCTCCAACCTCGCGTCGTCCCAAGACATGTATATTCCAGGCCTACGTCCCACCAACACGACGTAATACTTTTCCTTGCCCATCTGCATTGACATGGACGTAATTGGCATAAATCATTAATGATCTTTATATTATCGATAATTATAACCAATTACCTACTGGGTAATATATCAGTGACGCAAGTGTCACCATAACTTGGGCGAAATAAAAGCCTGCATATAGTTCAATTTAATAACAATAATCTCTATCATTGTACGTGTTGTGTTCAAGTATTAGTAACAAGTGATGTGTTATCCAAAAGTGCAACAAGAAACAAATAGAAATATCTAAAATTAAGTTTTACAAGTCCAAAAAATAATATAGTTAATGACTTGTCTTAAAGGCAAAGCCTATGAATGATTGCTTCCAGCCAGTCAAACTAAGAAAAATGTTCTTTCATACGTGCGGTCGACCCCCATTCAGCAACATTCTTATGAATGAAATTCTCTTCTATTTGGCAAAGTTAACGAAGAAGGCCCTATACGCTTCTTCTTTTAATAGTAACTTCGTCGCCCATAAGACCTCATCAGCCGTCAGTCCCTCTAACTCTTCCAAAGCTGGTATAATTTGTGTCATCTGACCAAAGTTCGGACCCCTGTTGATGAAAATGGCAATTGACTTCATGGCACCCCCAATATCGACCATCCCGGTGCCAATCTGATGTTCAAGTCGCTCCACCCTCGGTCTCTTTTTAGAATTAACCGTGGAATTCGTGTTGTGGGAGGCATTCTCATGCTGTGTCGGACTCGAACGAGGAATGTTGTCGCCTCCAGGGTTGTCGTTAGACCAATGGATATGCAGTGCATCATCACCACGTTCTTCAGAAGATATTATGTTAATATCATCATTCAAATCAACAGTATGGTTAGACGACACATCTGTATCTCTCCATCGAGGAGTGGTTGCACAGGGAGGGAAGTTGCCAGTGGCAGATGCTTTACTAGTAGCCCTGTCATTTCTGAAAATGAACTCGAGATCATCATATCTGGGCATGGGTTTCCCGCGAAACTGGGCAGCGTCTAGATGAGACTAGACATAACACAAAAAAAGATCCAGTCATTAACATTGCACTTTGTATGATGAGATATGATGTAACTGCTAAAGAAACTACACCTTAATGTAGTCCATCCACACTTCATCTGATGCGATGAGAATTTGTAGGTCTGGGTCCCATTCAAAATCAGACGCACTCCGTAGATCTTTGACAGTCAAGAAGTTTTTTTTTCACTGTGTGGATGCAATTTTTTACGTTCACATTAGTGATCTTGAGGCGTAACTTTAACATCATATTTTCAACGATTCCTGTAAATGATTCTATTTTAAACTGAGCACCACTTCATCTTCCAGCAATGACTAATTCCATTAATCCGTCAATTAGGATGTCGTCTATGTCGTTCGTCCAACGAAGGACACCTTCATAGGACTGGTCCTTAGTTCCACTGTTCAATGTATGTTTCCTGGGCGATCTCCGTGGGGTACTAGTAGGTGATCCCACGTGATATTTGGTCAGAGTAGATAGTACAGAGTCTCTATTCAATGACATGGAGCCACTTTGGTTTACCTCAATCTGTGAGAAGATAAATGATGCAGCAACAAGTTAAAAAAAATTATTCTACCGCATGAGTAAATAATATGAAGTCCAAAAAGGCTTGCATATTAAATAAAACAAAATATGTCACATATAAATTAGTGATCTAATTTTACAGTCTTGAATGATATTCTAAAAACCATCTTTGATGTACGTCTTATTACAATGTATTTAATTTGTTTGACTCACTAGGTGAGCTTGATTCCACATTCTGGAAGATATTTCATTGCGTTTTTTGGCCCACTTATCTCTTTCATGTGGAGTGACATTCAACAGCACACGACCTTCATCGAGGACGAATACTTCTGTAGGTGATGGGATCACACCATCGGCACCACAACTTAATGACTCTTCATTTTCAAACATGTCATCGTCTCTAGATATTCTTACAAAGTTGTGTAATACACAACAAGCTAGCATTATCTTTACTTGAGTTTATATCGGATATTGTGGAGTAGTCTTCAGCATTGTGAATCTGGCTTTCAAAACTCCAAAACATCTTTTTATTACATTCCTCAGTTGTGCATGGCGATAATTGAATAACTCCCGAGCATTAGATGGTTTCCGACCAGAATGATACTCATTGAGATGATAACGTTCACCGTAATATGGACCATGAAACCGGGTGAGTATGGATATCCTACATCAACTACGTAGTATTTACCTACATTTTAAAAATATTTTCTGATCAATACCAATTCTTATTCGTTTGATGTTATAGAGCCAGCAAAGTACTTAATGTCCATGGGTTTTGCCACTGGGTATTATGAAATGATCGCTTGAGTGAGTCAAGGCACTTTGCAAAACGCGTGCATCTGATGCAGAACCTTCCCATCCCGCTAACACGTACACGAACTTCATGCCGAATTTATAAGCAGCCAAGACATTTTGTGATATATATCTTTTCCTATTTCGATAGACAGCACTATCCGCGAATGCTATGAAAGCTGGGATGTGTGTCCTATCAATTGCTCCGATACAATCCTGAGTTAAACTTGTCAATCATTATGTGATATTGACATATGTAATTTAATCCCGATAGATCGTAATCAATTGTGATGAGTATATGTATTATCATACCTGAAAGTATTCCGCCCAATGTGGGTTTGATGAAATCTCAGATGCGGTATCGAGTGTAGGTAGTGTAACAAAGTCTGCATATAAAGAGACGACTGCATCCAAGACTCGATTAAAATATCGACTTACGGTTTCGCTTGACCTTATAAAATGATGTCCAATCACTCGGTTCCGGAGATTGTGGCTTAATGTATGAAGAAATATGACAAGTTGTTCTTCCATACTTACGTGCTTCGCATCCGCCAACAGTCCCTTATCTCGCATGATTGAGCAAAGATTGAAGAACGTGATCTTTTTCATCCGTAGTTGCGAAACACAATCAGTCTCCCTTTCCCTAATAATTCCATTGATAATACAAGCACGGTCATAATCAGCAGACCTGGGAGGGTTTCGAAAGAGGTATGTGCAACAATACTCCCCAGCAGCAATTGCAGCAGATCCCGTAGCCAATATAACCGCGAAGAATTTTAACTCTTCATTCGACCAGTCGCTCCCAGCCATATTGATTCACCCCCCTCTATATAGTATGCATGTGACTTTGATTAGGACGAGGACACGACAATATGTATTTGGGACAGAAAAATTACATTGATGAGTTTTAATGGAAAAGTCATGAAAATCGAAACAGATTAATGGAGAAGAAGAGTTGTGGTTCAGAAAAAAAAAATGGTTAAGAAAAAAATATACAGTAATGTATCTGATTCAACCAAAAAAAAGATCAAAAAACCTATTACTACGATTTTCCAATCTGACAAATTTTAATGCATTGACAATCTAGGGTGAAGTTCATCATGTCTATGGTTTAGGTGGTTTGGGCATTGGATCATTGAACCAAATCCCACTTGTACAAACTGAAATCCCAAACAGTTAACCCTCCAACCATACAGTCCGAGCATGAGATGGGCCATTTATACCCATAAAGCTATATTCTTTTTAGGTTGCAGTGAATAGGGCTGTCAATGGGCAAGGCTCGAGCCTACTGAAATCAAAACTCATAAAGCAAATTAGACTCTCAAATGGTAATGCCACATCAGCACTTGTGGGAAGAGTATGATTGAAGATCCTGCTCTTGCAAGTAACCATAACAGAGCTTGTCTACTGGTAATTCAGAAGAGTAGTTACTGGATTTACCTAACAATGCTAATTTTTGACATTTTCAATCTTCTATCAATTGCAGTAAATGAAAATAAGAGACGATACTTGATCATGCCACCCATAATTGTGCCCCATACAAGATCTTGCTAGACTTTAACAAGATATTGGATCAGCTCCTAGTGGTGAGCTGAAAATTGCACTGTGATTAAATCTTCCTGACTGTCCAATTGGTGGGGACTGCTTAATAAATTATTCACCAGTGCAAGAGCAATGGGAAATCAGATGGTTAAGATTGCCCATTCAGTATGATTTTTGGGCTAAGATCATCCACAATAGGTTTGGTTGTTTGGATTTCCATATGTGTATGCCATTAGTCTTAACCATTTTGAGAATTTGTGATGAGTGTAGCACTTACTTTAGCCCCTCTTTGCATTTAATGGTCAACAACAATTTAATTACAAATGCAACAAGGAATTACATTTTTCAGAGACATAACAATCTCATTTCCCAGCTTTGTGTTGAACTCCTGTTCAACTCATACCTGCTTTGATTGATTGAGTTATGTATGTAATGAAATGCGGTCTTTGTTTTTGAAGATGTTACTTAGAGACACAGAATCATTTATTTATTTTTCCTAAGGCGAATCTCTGCTCAGATTCCGAACCTATGGCTTATCATTTTGTGATAACATGCAGATTCATGTCCAGCCTTTCAGACACAATGAGTATGAGAGGTTTAGAAACGGTAGCTTTTCCATACTATGGAGCATCATTTAGCATGATGGCAGGGTTATTTTTTTGCATCTGATGCCTATCTATACATCAAGCAATCGTAAGGTATTTAGTATTTTCTTCTTCTAAGAATGCCTGTTCAAGCATTGTTCTGAGAATCTAATCTTAATCAAATGTCTTCATCCTTAAAACAACAAAAAAATAAAATAATAGTAATAATAATTTGAAGAGATGGAGCATGCCAAGAAAAAGAAAAAGAAAAGGCAATCAGAAGAAAAAAGTTGTGGTAATCCCAAATTTTCAAAACACCAACCTGAAAAAGAAAAAAAAAAAACTTGAATAGCACGACAAAAAGAAAAGGCAATCAGAAGTAAAAAGTTGTAGTAATCCACCAATACAAGAACCCAAATTACTCAAATAAAAAAAAACAAAAAATAGGAACCTAATACAATGCATGGATTTTGTAGTTGCCAACATCCACCAAATTAGCAAATAACTGAGTCAAGATAGGAACCTGATACAATGCATGGATTTTGATCCTGCCAACATCCACTAAATTAGCAAATAACTGGGTCAAGATAGGAACCTGATACAATACGTGGATTTTGATCCTGCCAACATCCACTAAATTAGCAAATAACTGGGTCAAGATAGGAACCTGATATAATGCATGGATTTTGTAGATGCCAACATCCACTAAATTAGCAAATAACTGGGTCAAGATAGGAACTTGATACAATGCATGGATTTTGTAGAATAGGCCAGAACAAACTGGCAACTGACCTTTCCATTGACTGATGATCTGCTCCATTACTAAACTCGGCCCACTTCTCCATGGATAATGACGATGCCATATATGACATCTTCTACCCTTTTGAATGTGATGTTTAGGTAGGGACAGTACGACAGCATAGTTTAAAAAATGGACTTGATATCCAGTTAGGTTGGGTGAACTCAAAGACTCAATTTTACTAAACCACAGATATTTAATAACTAAACCACAGATAAGATTTTTCTAAACCACAGATAAGATTTTGCTAATAATAAGCACTTGGAAAAGCAATGAGTATAAAAAGAAAACCCCACATTAGAAATGCTCCAAATACCCCTAAAAATTCTAAAATGCAGAAAATAAATTATATAAATAAATAAGAGTAATAGAAATTGAAAAACAAAACAACCAGATCAACGCACCATTTTCCATAACACATCCCATCTTAGAAAAGAAAATAAAACAAAAAAACCGACATATATAAAACCACAATTTCCATGCAATCCTTCTCTTCAAAACAAAGCCAAAAAAGAAAAAAAAAAAAAAAAAAAAATCATCTAGAATCTCAATTCAAAATTCACAGCAATAAAACCAAAATGAATAAAAATGGAGAGAGAGAGAGAGATAGAGAGAGAGAGAGAGAGAGAGAGAGAGAGAGAGAGAGAGAGAGAAGCAAAGCAGCAGCTAAAAACGAGCATAATTTTCATACTCTCCCACCCACCATGGAGGAGAAAACAAATAAAAAAATAGAAATAGAAAAAAAAATGAAAAAAAAAAACCAACCTGCTGTTTTTGAAGCTTTGATTTCCCAATGAGAAAAAGAATCTTCAAGAGATTTTCTCCTCACCTCTGCTCTACTCTGCGGGATTCTTCTATCACATTCTCTCTCCCTCAATCCTAAGCACACAGTACTGTGACCAGCCTTGTTCCCGCCCCAAGCACGGCAACCTGTCTAGAGGAAGACGATAGGTCAGGCAGGATTACAAATGCAAAGTCAGAGCGGAGCGGGAGTACATGCGAGATGAGGTTTGCAGGAAGACGTACCTGTGAGAGAGCGTTGCGAGAGATGGATATGCGGTTTGGGCGGGGACACTGATATATAGATGGAGATGAGCCTGAGATATTACGTGCTCTCACGGACCACCCTCCCTTCCGTCCAATATTGCAGTCTTAAAACAAATCTCGCTCGAATCGCTGAGATTTTCCAGTGAATCCCCCGTCTTGGAAACGTGAAATCACCCCTGCCATCTGCACGCTGCCCGTCTATCAATCAAACGCGCGAAATGGTCATAAATACCCATTTTGCGGTGATTTCACCCTACCCGCAAAAACAAACAGGCCCAAAAGGAAAGGAACATGCTCAAAGCTATCGCAAACCCATTGTAATTTTAGCCATAAAAGACCATTAAAAACTAAAAATATTTTCTTAATTAAACTAAAATCAACATTAGTTCAATATAAACAAAAGGCACAAGCAAAAAGTCTCCCATCACGCTTCAAGCTTTACCTCTTAGCGTTAGCTAAGAGGTTTAGCCTAAAAAAAACATAATTAGGCTAATCTCTTAAAAACATAAAAATAAAATAAATTTTTTTTTTTAAAAAAACACAAACTCTGCCAACTTGGCCCTTCACACGGCTGATCCGAAAGCTCCACGACTGCCCGCAAAAGATCTGCCCCCCTTTCTTTCTCACTCATTCCCTTTTATAGAGGATAGAGGTCAGTGGGATTGGTTGCTGTAACAGAGTCGGAAACCCACTCAGCAGAATTTTAAGAAAATCTTACGCATATGTGATGATTGGATGGCCATAATCAATGCTGGAATGGAAATCCACTCCGTCCAGTGGATTCACGTCAGATTTTCGGTCGGATAAGGACTGATTTGGCTTGGATTCGGCATGGCTCATGGGACTTGTGCTTCTACCGTTCATCCTCCGTATAGACGGTTAAAACCGCTCTCCGTTGTTTCTTGAGATTTCTTCACCTAGGCTTGGATGAGAGGGCCCATGGGATCCTATTGGGCGGTCCGGATCAGACCGTTGATGTATGATGGTGGCCCACAGAGCTTCGTCCGACGCCCGACTGCGAAATAGAGCTAACGCAATTCCTTTTGTCGTGGTTGTTGGGGCCATGATCGACGCATACGGAGAAATCCAGTCCATCCATTAGATTTCTTGTAAAAAACCATCCAGGAATGGATTATTTTGGCTCATATTAGGTGTGGCCCACGGAACTTTGCATTTCACTGTCCATCCTTCGTTTAACGGCTTGGAACGTGCGATAGCTTTCATGGTGGAAAAAAGACACCTAGGCGAGGGTCTTGGCCATCCTACGGATCAAATGGACGGTTAGGATCTTTCATTTGAATGACGAACGGGCCCACTGTTCAAAATCGGCGATCGGTTGTAAAGATGCTGGGCCCTTTTTTTATCTGGAGGAGAGAGAGTCGGTCAGCATGCGCCGACCGACTTTGAGAGATTCAGTGCACGGCCGGTGCACTTGTGCACCGTGCACACATGATGTACACAAGGATCTTATGAAGATGTTTGTGGGAAATCCGCTCCAATAATCCTTTTTCTCATCTTATTTAAGGCATAAATTCCAAAATTGAAGTGTATCCAAGAGATCAGGTGGGCACCGCTTGAGGATTTAAGAGGCTGATCTGTCTGTTGGACTACTTCTATGAGGATCTGATTGCTCAAATTTGAGATGTACGGTTCATTTATAGTCCTCAGACCATATATAAATTTTCGAGCCAAACGGATGGTGAAAATCCTATGATCTTGCATTCTAGACGACTTTCAGACCTTTTTATCTCGACACACGTAATTTTCTTGAATCTCGGCCATCTAGAATCATTGATATCGGTCCCCTGGAGTCCTGTCCATTGTCTTGGTGATTCTTGAGCGTTAAATTCATACTTTTAGCATCCTTTTCGATGTAAGCTCCTAACTTTACCTTCCATCACAAACACAATTAAAATAGACCGTTAAGTAGTATCACGTAAATCCATGCTATAACTGGGGTCGGATATATAATATCCTCAACAATCATACCATAGGAAACAGTGGGGATAATGATTTCTACTGTTGAAACCTTTTTAGGCCCCACAGTGATATTTATTTGTCATCCAACCTGTTCATGACATCATATAGACATGGATGAAGGGAAAACACAAATATAGGCTTGATCCAAAACATTGGTGGTGCTCAAGATTTTTTCAATGGTAGACGTTCAATTCAACTGTTTCCCATGGTGTGGTCCATTTGAACATTTCATATGCTTCATTTTTGAGCTAAAGCCTTAAAACTATCTAGCAAAATGGATGGACCACGCGGATAAAATACATAAATCATGGTGGACCTCACAGAGTTTACTCACTACACAATCCACTTCCCAGCAAGTAGAAGGGGCTCCGTGGGGCCCACTGTGATGTATGTGTTTTATACATGCCGTATGTCCATTTTTTAGGTATCGTTTTAGGATATAAATTTTAAAAAGAAGAAGATTCAAGCACAAGTGCACCACACAATGGGGATTGAACGCCCACCTTTAACCGCGTTAATGTTTATTTGTCATCCAACACATTCATATTCATAAGATCACAGGGATCAACATGGATGAAGGGAAAACACAAATATCAGTTTGATACATTTTTTTTTGGCCCCAATAATATTTCTACTGTAGATGTTCAAATATCAGCGGATATGCTTAATTTTTGGGATCAGGAGCTAAATTATCGTTTTTAAATAGATGGAAGGGGTGGATAAAATACATAAATTATAGTTGGCCACACAGAGATTACTGTATGCAATCGGCTTCAGTAAAAGTAAGCCGCCTTGTACAACGATGGTCCCTGCACGGGGCTGGAACACCGTGCTCTTGCCAAAATAAATTCCCATTAGCACAAAAGTACCCCAACTTGCAGTACCCATACTATCTTTCCCGGCAACAAACCACTTGATTATGACATCTTTGCCATGAAAATGGTAGGGCCCACCATGAGGATTATTTTTAAAAAAAATTATAAAAAATCAGGCTGATCAATTCCCTGAGTGGGTCAGATCAGTATGCATAGACAGTGTTAGCCATCCATGGATTACGACAGTGTGGCCTACCTGATTCATGGAAAGACCTGACTTTTGTCTCAGGTGACCTTCATGGTGAGCCCTATTATTAACACGATACTGATGTCTTACACAAGTGGCATGTCCGTACAAGGAGGATACTGTTACCACAAGCAGTGGTACATATCCAAGGGTCAAGTCGACCAAATAGCACGGATTGAACGCCCACCCTTAAAAATTTTCTGGGACTGCCAGAAGTTTGGATAAGCTGATCATATTTGTGTGCTTTATCTTTATATACGTCCATGTAACTTTCATGAATAGTTGGATTGGCAAATAAACATAGGCCCAAGAAATTTAGCCCTAATGTTGGGCTTCTTTTTCACCACTACTTTCCGGACCAAGTCCAACTAGGAGGGAGAAAATCGGATGCAGATTGCATCCTGAGGGGCAGGAATGCAGGGGCTTAGTGAGTAGGGCTGTACATCGAGCTCAGTCGAGTCGAGGTGGGACAAGCTTGGCTTGACTCTACCATGCTCTCCTTGAGCTCGGCTTTGAGCTTACCATTGGAACTTAGCTTGTCTGTCAAAACTTTCGAGTCAAGCTCGAGGTCATGAGTTGGTGGATCGAGATGAGGTGAGCTTAACTCGAGTCGAGTCAAGCTTGCTTCCAACCTGACCTAAGTTGTACCTGGCCCAACCTCACCCACACCTGATTCAACCCAGCCACCCAACCCAACTGTTTTGCATTATGTGAAAATTTAAATATGCCCTTTATGCGATGGAGAAAATGTCACATAGGCTCAAACTCGGCTCGAATTGTTGAATGAACCAAGCTGAGTTATCCAGTTAGCTAGACTTGAGGACCGAGCAGAGCCAAGTTTGAGCTACAGTTAGCTACTGGTCGAGCCAAGTCGAGCTGAGCCAAGATTGACTTGGTTCAACTCATGTACAACTATATGAATGACCATTGGCGATAATATTGCATATGGACAAGGCTTTCGATGGATCCCGGATCCACTAAGGTTAGTAAATCCCTGATTGGCGGGCTCACCATGATGTAGTTGCCTTATATATATCATGTCATCCATCATGTTAGGAGAAGAAATCAATTCTCAACCACACACACAACAATATCAGAATTTAAAAAAAGGTTAAAAAAGACAAACTACAATATAACAATTTATATAGTTACCTTTCAGTATATATATATATATATATATATATATATATATATATATATATATATATATATATATTAACATCAATTTACTATGCTCAAAGGCAAAAATGAAGAAGCGATTCTCAATGTAATAACAACTACTACAAAATATATATATTTTAACCCAAATGAACTAGAGTTCATATAAAATTTCATGTGAAATTATGAAATTTCCCTTTAGGTGAGCTGAGCTCGACCCACAAAAGTGATGGATGGATGAACAATACACCTCTGATGGCCAAGTTCCACGGATCCTAACAACATCCTGCTTGAAGACTAATCATAGGCAATCTCTTGTTGAGAATGGTGAATTTATAAAAGTCCATGCCAATGTATAAACTCAATGTGAATTTCCCTTGAAGACCAGTAGAAACTAAGCAGTTTCTCTTTGATAATCACCTTGGTCAAAATATCCATTTTTCAAGATCATTTTAAGACATGATATAAAAGATGAAGTAAATCAAAATCTTAGGTGGACCACACCACAAGAAATTGTGATGGTTGAAAACCCACCTTCAAAAAGCTTATTAGGGGTCAGCAGAATGTTTATTTGCTATCCGCCTGTTGATAACATATCAAAGACCTGGATGAGAGGACCACACAAACATCAGCCTGATCCAAAACTTATGTGGCACGCAAAAATTTTTAATGGTCAATCACCACGGTTTTGGTGTGGTGTGCTCCGCCTGAAATTTGGATCTACTTCATTTTGGGATCGTGCTATATATAAAATGATCTGTCAAGACAAATGGACATCATGGATGTAAGGCACATACATCATGGTGGGCCTCAAAGTCAAGGATCCACCCACCATGGTGGATCCGGGAATCCACCCGCACCCTTACAACTTTGCCAGAGGCCACAGCAGTCATAATTTTAGCTTTCATACACACAAGGCAGGGGAGCCATGCATGGGGCCAAAGGTACATTTAGTACGTTCGTATCCTTCATCATCACCACACATGTGGCATGCTTTGATGGCATCGGTACTGATATTCATTGACCCAGTGGGCCATCAGGAGAATGAAACCCATGTTTAAAATTGCGCCAACTGATGGGTTATGATTTTAAATTAGTCTTTTCACGCTTATGGTTTGTTCAAGTGGGGCCCACCACATAAATAGTTCTGATTTCCCTGGGGATGGTTCTAGACACATGGGCCATTTGTCACGTGTGTGGTGGAGATGCAGGAACTACTGTACCATGGTGATAGGACTCTTAATGGGCCAGGCCTTTGCACTGGACCTAATTTTAAACGGGTCAGGCCTAGCCGCCAGTTGATGTCCAAGCCTGGCCCACTTACATCCTGGGCCCAGCAATCTAATGGAGCTCGCGTGGGAGACATGGTGTTGCGGTATGCATAGATAAAGTAGCAATGCTTGGTTATTCATCACGTGTGCATCTGGTGGGCCACCGGATCAACGGCTTTGATCACCCAAAGGCCAGCCCAATTTGTTCCTAAGCTCCGGACACATGCCCAATTCATCCTAAAGCGAGCTAATTAGAGGTGACGTCCAGCCATCTGGCTCACTTCCGACCCTCACCAAAATAACACTTACCAATCATAGTGCGCTCCTGTGGTACTCTGTAGTGGGCCCCGCATGTGGTTTTTAGTCTGTTTAATTTTGGGATTGTTGTCGTATGTCTTCAATCTGACTGAGATAATGGGTCCGTGGTCTCATTGACAGATTGCTTAATTCTATTAAAAAAATTCAAGAAAATCTGAGTTGCTTGTTGTATAGTTTTGGAGTTGCTACTCGATATAATCGAAGGTGTTTTCGATGTCATTGGCTGGTATTGGATGTCTATCGATGCCATCGAAGGTTCCATCGACGAAGAGCACAAAACTACATAAGTGCGTGATTTATTTCTAATTTAGGTCATGATAGTATATATATCGGCGGGATTATGTTATTCTAAGTGAATGTTAATACATTTATAAGGTTTTCCGGAACAAAGCTAATTAAGGTTTTAGAAAATAATTTTGTAGTTATTTAGATCCGTGAGTCCATCCCATCTCTTATAATATCATTTTCATAGTAAATTGTTTAACGCTATGTGTTGTGGTTTTTTTCCGTGATGATTTTTTTTATATAAAATGTGTGTTCTCTATGTGATTTTTTTGTGTTTGATTTCGCATTAATTGATTGAATTTATATTTGCTTCCCAGCATCCCAACATTGATTTCTTAATCCTTTGGCTGGACTTTATTTTCCTAGCCTTTAATGGGAGAATGTAACATCAGGGTATGTTTGCTGCTTGTGAAAGTTGAACCAAGACCTTTGCCTCTAATACTAAATCAAACAACCACTTAATGTAAAAGTTGGTAACCATGTCAATGTTGGGGATTTGTGTTGTAAAATCACACAGATCTAAATCTAGGATAGCAATTCAATAGTAACAAGCAATCACAGAAGTACATAAAGATTTAATGTGAAAAACTCTTACGGGAAAAAATCACGGCACAAAGCGACAGAAATCCACTATGAAAAGAAATTACAAAAGAGAGGATTTACCCGATTCAAACAACCTCGAATCTCACCCTTGTTATACCTTTTGATTTTCCTAAAACCCTTTGAGGAAGCTTTAGATTTATTTCTCATCCCTTAGAAAAGCTTTAGGAACACCTATTTATAGTTTAGGCAACTTCCCTTTCGCACCCTTGTGAAAACCAATTCAAATTTTCGCATTCCGCATCAAATTCGGAAACAAATCTGTATAACCTTGACTGGTCGAAAGATTCCCCTCAACCGATCGAGCATTCCGGACACCAAAAACTAAGCTCGCTTGACTTTGAGTCGAGCGGGCCACGATCGGTCGTACAGCTCCCTCAACTGGTTGAACCTGTCCCTCGACCGGTCGATTACGGTAAAAAAAAACCCTCAGATTTAAGACATCTAACAACAGTCATATCACCACTTTCTCTAGAAGCTTAAGGCTTAAGGAGATGGCGTATCAATGTCTTTGAAGGGACTTTTGTTGAGGAGAAGCCTTCAATTTTTAAGTTTTCATGTTGCTCGACCGGTCGTGGGGGAGCCACAACTGGTCGTGGGAGGTGCTCGACCGGCCGTAGGTTTGAGCCCTGGCACGACTCGAAGTCCAGCGAGTTGTGCTATTTTTTTTTTCCCAGTCTAGGACCAGTCCTGAAATTTCCAGGACCAGTCTTAGGGGTCTAGGACCAGTCGTAGGAGGGCTACGACCGGTCGTAAGATAGCTAGGACCGGTCGTAGGTTACGCAGTTTGTTCCGCGATTTTGCGCGAAACTGTGAATTTGAGTCCTTTCGCAACTGAAATGCGGAAGGGAGGTTGCTTAAACTATAAATAGGTGTTCCTAGGGCTTTTCTAGGTATGAGAAAGTTTTCTAAAGAGTTCTAGGGTTATTAAAGGGTGTAGAAAGGGTGAGATTCGAGGTTGTTCGAATCGGGTAAGTCCCTTCTTTTTGTAATTGATGCTTTTATAGTGGAGATCTGTCGCTTTGTGCCGTGGTTTTTTTCCGTAAGGGTTTTTCACGTTAAATCTGTGTGTTCTCTTGTGTGCTTGGTGCCATTAGATTGCTATCCTAGATCTAGATCTGTGTAATTCCGTAGGTCAAAATCCCCAACAACTGGTAGCAGAGCTAAAGTTGGGGCACAGATCTAAATCTGAGGGATTAGTAATAATGGCAAGTGCCAGGTATGAGTTTGAGAAATACTCAGGGAAAAATAATTTTGAGTTGTGGAAGGTTAAGATGATTAACCTGTTAACCAAGCAAGGCGAAGATGGTGCTCTTGAGGAGCGGAAGTCTACTATAAATGATGCTGATTGGAATACTCTTGATAGAAAGCTTTTTCATCGATCCGTTTATGTCTCACGGGGAAAGCACTTCAAAAGGTGGAGCTATAGTGGATGTAGCGGATTCCACCTTTGCACGTGTGTGGCATGTTAGGCATGACTACATGAGCGGGCAGGGTAGGAAGGCTGAACCGTGCGGACAAGGATACAGAGCAGGTGGAGCAGCCACCTGTGTGAAGAATCACACGGCATGATTGCAGGACATCGGCGAGGTACATGGAGGACTCCAATATTGCAGGATATTCATCTTCTATTCAGATGGTTCTAGGTGAGCCTGTTGCTGAAAAGTGAAAGGTGACTGTGGGTGATGTGATGGATTCGTTGTACCAGACCGACATCTGGGAGCGGGTGGAGCTTCCAGTGGACCGGAGAGCGGTTGGATGCAGGTGGATCTTTAGGAAAATACAACATAGATACAGGGCGAGGTTGATACGAAGGGTTATGCTCAGAGAGAAGGGATCGGCTTCTCAGAAATATTCGCACCGATGATATAGCAAGTATCTATTAGATCCTTGATTGGCTCTGATTGGCCAATGTGATCTTGAGCTATGATAAGATGCAGAAATAAGAGAATAGGTCAAGGAGCTACACGGTTGAAGAATGAAGACTTGGTGGAGATTGTTGAGGAGAAGCCTTCAATCTTCAAGTTTTCATATTGCTCGACCGGTCGTGGGGGAGCCATGGCTGGTCGTGGGAGGTGCTCGACCGGTCGTAGGTTCGAGCCCTGGCCCGACTCGAAGTCCAGCGAGTTGTGCTGTTTTTTTTTTTCAGTCTAGGACCAGTCCTGAAATTTCCAGGACTAATCTTAGGAGTCTAGGACCGGTTGTAGGAGGGATAGGACCAGTTGTAGGATAGCTAGGACCGGTCACAGGTTACGCAGTTTGTTCCGCGATTTTGTGCGAAACTGCGAATTTGAGTCCTTTCGCAACTGGGATGCGGAAGGAAAGTTGCCTAAACTATAAATAAGTGTTTCTAGGGCTTTTCTAGGTATGAGAAAGTTTTCTAAAGAGTTCTAGGATTATCAAAGGGTGTAGCAAGGGTGAGATTCGAGGTTGTTCGAATCGGGTAAGTCTTTTCTCTTTATAATTGATGCTTTTATAGTAGAGATCTATCACTTTGTGTCGTGATTTTTTCCCGCAAGGGTTTTTCACATTAAATCTGTGTGTTCTCTTGTGTGCTTGGTGCCATTGGATTGCTATCGTAAATCTAAATCTGTGTGATTCCGCAAGTCAAAATCCCCAACAACTTTAACAATTGGTAGTCATAATAGGCGATTCATCTGAATCATATGCAACTGATCTGAGTAAATTTAAACCTTATAGGGATAAGTACAGTTGACTGAACCTGAACGAGTGGGGATGAGTTACCAGATTTAAAAGAAAATGAAGATTTATATTATACAGTAATGCTTTTCACACACAAGAAACACAAATGAGAAAAATCAAAATAATCTAAACCATTAAAACATGATGATCAAAAACTAGGACCACGGTTGGAAAGGAAAGACGGTGAAGAACGTTTGGGTGATGGTGAACATGAGGATGATGGAAGCGTTGACCACAGAAATGATAGTCCATGGATCGGTGAAATAATCACGCTTCAAGCTCGCCCACTGCTTGTTAAATGTGTTCTCGCAATGTTTTTGCACATTGTCTTTTACATCCGAAAGATAGGTACGGAATATCCCAGTGACGACCCGGGTGAATAGATGGGTGACATCATCATCATCGCTTCCCAGCAAATTATCTATGATCCCATTGCGATGGAGCAGCGCCACATCCTCGGCCGTATTGACAAGGAAATCCATGAACACAAGGTAAGTCGTGAAGTAGATATTTGCTCCTGGGTAGCATTGTCCGAATGCTACGAGGTTCTGAAAGAGAGTTTCGCTGCTGTCCCGTATCACCAAGAACGGGATTTCCAACTCCCCGTCGCTAAATTTCAAGTTCAAGATGCTATTGGATTCCTTATTCTTCTTCAACTTGACCCCCGCAAGTTGGAGGTCAGTCGTGCAAGGGATCATCTCGCGCGGTTCAGTAATTGGCAACGGGTCCTTATTTGAACATGGGAGTAGATTCTTCAACTTCTTGAGGACGGATTTGATTTTAGGATTGCACGCAAGGTTGGGCTCCTCCTTGCTATTAGTTGGGGTTGGAAACAAATGCGAGTGGAACAAATGGAGCAGATGACAGTAGGAATCCTTGACCTTAATTTTCTTATTCCTAGGCATGAATTGATCGAAGAAATGAAGGGCCATCTCCGCAAGTAAATGTGGTACGTCCACTCGACAAGCCATTATGAAAATACGCTGCAGAAGGAAGAAAGGAATTTGATTTTCAAGGAGGAGCAAATCATACCCTATAAGACGAAGACGCCGCATCACAATCGTTTGACATATCGGGTCTTTGAAGTCACTTGAATGGAGAAAGAACTTGTTTTCAGAAAGAAGAACGGGATCCTTCTCTTTTTGTGTGAACAGAAAGAACCTGACAAAGAGTTCGACAATGAAGCAAGCATCAAGCACCATCATTTTCACAAACTCGTTGCCCACCTGGGGGCCGATATTGTCTGAGTAGTAACTTCGCGCTTCATCCTCCAATTTCTCAATCGCCTCGAGGTAGTCCTGCAACCGATGGTTGGGATTACGGGAGAGGAATGAATGTAGGTACAACCATTTGTTCTCTTCCATTCCTTGTAGGCTCTTCTTGCCGTGATGGTATGGACCGATCGACACCATCTGAGGCTCATAAGCAACCTCGTTTACTTGCCGGATTCTTTGTGGGACTATGTAGATAGTGGGTGGATCTCCACTTCTGAGCTTGGAAACGGATGCTTTGACCGATTCCATCATAGAATTCATCATGGAATCGGCCAGTGCTTGCGGGGTTAGGCAACTCGGTCCCGGGGAGGCGTTGGTCGATGTGTTCGCTCCCTCTTCTATTTCAGGCATCTTGAACGATGCAGCTATGGGCCTTACGATTCGCGATACACTGATTTTAGTCATTCGCTGCCGTTGGACTTTTCTCATCACCTCACATCTTATTTTAAAGGCGTTTGGATTTCCTTCGACCCGGATTCCGTACTGCACCTGCCAGTAGCAGGGTCTCCGTGGAGCCCACCGTGATGTATTTGTTTTATCCAAGCCATTAGTCCATTTTTTTCCATATCATTTTAGGACATGAATATGAACCCAAAAACGTGAAAGATCCAAGGTTCAAGTGAAAAACACAGTCGGGATTGAACGCCCACATGCGTGTTAGATTTCCGGTGAAACCAAGAATATTGTAAAATATCCGTGGGTCCCACTGTGATGTATTTTTCTTATCCACACCATTCATCCATTATTTCAGTTGAATTTATAGTATGAGTAAAAAAATGAGGCATATCCAAAACTCAAGTAGACCACGGCATACGAAAAAGGAAATTGAATACTGACCGCTAAAAACTTTATGAGGCCACTGTTTCTTTTGGTGTGGGCCACTTGAGTATTGTATATAGTCTATTTTTTGTCTCATGCTTCAAAATATTGCATTAAAATAGATAGACAGAATAGATATATCATATGCATTATTATGCAGTTCAAAAATTAATATTACTTCTTTTAAACCAAATTCAAAGACACTCCTAAAAATTTTCAAACACGTGAAATAAGGGAGTTACCTTTTACGGGGTATTTCCCATTTCTTTTAAAGAACAAACGGGCTTAAAAACTTCTTGGGCCGCACAAGTTTTTATCAAAGTGGTATTGGAATTTTCCCTTCTTCCCGGCTCATATGACCTTAACAACCGGCCGCTGAATGTCATATAAAAAACAAGGTGCATCCCAAGAGCGTTTAAACACTGGCACCATTATCACCATTTTGCAAATAAACATCACGGTGGGTCCCAGGAACATTTAAATGGTGGCATCATTATTATTACTGATCTCGAGTGTGGTCCACTTGAGCATTGGACCTGCCTTCTTTTTGGGCTTGTGCTATAAAATGATATATCAAATTGGATGAATGGCACGGATAAAATACATACATCACAATGGGCCTCACAGAGCACCTACCAAGACCAAGTCCTGTCACTCCCAAGATGCAATCCGCATCCCAATTTTCTGGACTCGGTCCAAGCAAGGGCTCTATGCTAATGCAACCCCACCAAAATCAGCAGTGACAAAGACGCCCAACACTGGGGCTTTCTTAGGCCACCGTCATGTTTATTTGCCATCCAACTGTTCATGAAGGTCACATGGACGTGGATAAAGGGAAACCACACAATGTATGATCACCTTATCCAAACTTCTACCGGTCCCAGGAAAATTTTAAGGGTGAGCGTTCAATCCCTGCTATTTGGTCCACTTGCCCCTTGGATCTGTACCACTGCTTGTTGTACAGTATCCTCCTTTTCTGGATATGCCACTTGTGTAAGACATTAGTACCATGTTAATAATAGGGCCCACCATGAAGGTCACCTTAGACAAAAGTTATGTCATTCCATGAATCAGGTAGGCTATACTGTTGTAATCCATGGATGGCCAACACTGTCTATGCAGACATATCTGACCTACCCTGCAGGGATTTGATCAGCCTGATTTTTTTAAAAATAAAAAAATTATCCTCACGGTGGGCCCTATCATTTTCATGGAAAGGATATCATAATCAAGTAGTTCGTTACTCGGAAAGATAGTTTGGTTACCACAGGTTGGGGTACTTCTACCTCCGTGGGATTTTTTGACAAGAGGACGTGGAGCTGTACATGAGCCGAGTTAGCTTGGCTAATTCGCATGATTTGACCTGATTCAAAACTGAGTTCAAGCCAAGTTAGGCTGATTTTTGGAGCTCGAAAAAATTTCAAGCTGAGTTTGAGCTTGTCTGAGTTCAAAGTGACTCGGATGGAACCTCAACTTGAATCAAACTCAGATCAAATCAGTTTGGTAGTTATGAATAATGTTTTTGTGATCTTATGAACAGATTAGATGACAAATAAACATCACTGTTGGCCATAGGAAGGCTTCAACTATGGATATCATTATTTCTATTGTTTCTTGTGGTGTGGTTCACTTGAGGTTTGGATATGCTTAAATTTTAGGTTCAACGCCTAAAATAATCTGGAAAGATTGATGGACAGTGTGGATAAACCACATACATTCATTGTGGTCCCAAAAGAGTTGGTATGATAAAAGCGTACAAGGTAACTCAATATGCAAATTGAGTGCTACCCTGGAATCGGCCATGTGGTTGTGACTTGGACCGTGGGGCCCACCTCAATGTATGTATTTGAAATAATTTTAGGGCAAGATCCAAAAAATGAAGTAGATTAAAGTTTCATCCATATAGACGACATAACATAAACATTGGCTATTGACTATTAAAAGCATATTGTAGAGTAAAACAGTTTTGGATCGAGCTATATATATATATATATATATATATATATATATATATATATATATTCTTTAATCTATGTATGTTTGACCTGGTTAGCAAACATTGTAGTGGACCACAGGGAAGTTTTTAATGGTGGGCTTTCAACATACTCAGGATATGTATGAGGAAGTTGTGCTTAGATTTTTATAAAAATGACACTAAAGTTTGACTTTTAATAGTCTTTGACGTCATTTTTCATATTATTATTTTTTTAGCTCTTTAAAGAGTTTAAATTGCCTTACATATTTGTGCTACTACAAAGTGCTCGAAAAGTTAAGATGACCATTTCCAAATATATGAACTAGGTCTAATTAAATTGTTATTGGGCTCACTTCATAAGATATCTAATTTGCTCATTTTATTCGGCCAGGCCTACAACTCTAGAAGACACTGAATTAATTCCAACTCAACTCCTTCATGGGCCACAAATGTCATTAATATTAGGCATTCATTTCCAATGATTTCCTTTCCTATGGTCTACCTATGATATTGTTTTTTTTCAAACTTGGGCCCATGTCCTGAAATTAAAATCATCTTCGTTTGAACGACATGGATTTTACTCACGACCTAGTCGGCCTCATAGAAGCTGTACAAAAAGCCTTTTCTGGCTAATACGTAGGAGAGGCGCATTCGCCTTTTTTCTCTTCTTCTTCTAGAGAGGACAACAGACTTCGAAAGTTTTGATGGCTGGAAGGTAGTTGTGCGGGGCAACTGATCTCTCCAGCGACTCTTCAATGAACCACCGATGTTGTTTTCTCGTTGTTTTGGGTCCTACATTAACTGTCCAGCTGGAAAACGTTCTTAAATTATTATTTTTAATTATTTTTTAAAAGGTTCTAGTAACGTTAATTTTTTAGTCTCTGTCTCACTTTTTCACTCTTCAACGACCACCGTTCTTTTTGTGGGGCAACGACTACTCAATGGCCTTCCGTCTACAAGGTTAATTAGTTGTGATATCTTGAAAAGTTTCATTATATTGTCATACACTCAATTAGTCATCAAATCAATCGTTGAAACAACTCAACATCACTAAGTTAAGATATTTGATCATTCACTTCAATTTTGAAATACCCAATTATAACAAGTTAACTACGAGAACTTCATATCTGCTCGTAGAAACATCCATATGTGAATTTGATCCATTCATTCTATACATTATCTATGTACAGGCTTAACATACCGTCAGAATCTTGATCTAAAAACCCTACTTTTATGTATATAACATATACATGCATCTACACATCTCCAACCTATATATCAATATTGACTAAGTAACTATTAATTCATACTATTGATATAACTCTTCAAGAATAAATTATGATATCCAACTGTTGATTCTGATTTTGGACCATCACATCACCATAAAATCTATTAAGAACCCAATTAAGACATTTACATATGATCATCCATGATAGTGAGCCTCTTACCCTTTTTTTTTTTTTTTTTTGTTAGCTTGTTAGTACACTCAGTGTCAGTTCACACTTCACTGTTAGTCACCCCCTCTGGAAAATTGATACCAAAACCTCAGTGCTAAAAGAGTATTTTACACAGTTTAAGTCTAATCTCTACTGCTATTAAACTCACCAAGGGTTAGTTTAAGAATTCTACAGTGCACGTGTATATACTAACCAACTTAGGAGAGTGCGATTGTAACAAAAATTTAGACAATGCGCAATCAACTTGATTGGACTATATATCTTAAATAATTGGACCTAATTCATACGATTTATTGTCATTTAGATTTTGCATCATATTCGGTGGATCAAGTTGAATTACACCACAACCCAATATTTTATGATTCCGGACAAACTTATGGGTTTATAATTCCCGTCTAGGCTATTTTTGAACTCCACAAACATCCAGGATAAATCTAACTAGCCCAAACTTTCCAAAACTTAAAAAAGAATATGGTATTCATATGTACATTCTATACCCTACACCCTCACTCAATGAGAACAAGATCCAACCTTTGAAGTTGGAGATCACAGCTACACTTACACCCAAACAACTCCTTTAAACCTCGTGGACCCTTCAATTGCGATCTTAACTCAATCTGACCGTTAGATTTAGAATCCAACCACTAATAGTAGTTGTTCTATAATAACAGATTAAAGCCACCGTTGGACGATCCAAACCAGACGATTGGTAGCCACTACAGGCCATGGTCCAAGATCAGTCGACTTACAACCCATCTCGACTGTTGCCAAGCTAGAAATCGATCCGAGAAGTATTGCATATGTGCGTGCTTGTGTGCAATCAAAGTAGAAACTGCGTGGGTGGGGTGAATTTTATATATACGGCAAGGTGGACCCCATAGAGTTTAGACGTTTCACATGAAGGAGATGTTTCTTTGGCGGGACGAAATGACCAAAAAACCCTTGTTTATTTTCAGTAGAAGTGGTAAACGGGAAAAAGGGTACATGTAATTAGTTTTTTTTTTTTTAATATATAACGAAAATTTCAAGGTTTAACGAAAAAAAAAAAGAAAAAAAGATGTTTTCATCATTTTAATGCATTTGCCGTGTTGACTGTCGGATAGATTTAGCGGATGGCTGTAATTTTGCCTTTTTATTTCTTAATAACAACGAAATCCTAACCTTTAGCCCTATCAGGTCATTCAATAAATGATTGGATGCAGATTTTATGGTGACCACCAACATCTGTGCTGCAGGATACCGTGGGGCCCACCGTGATGTATGTGTTTCATCCACGCCATCCATCCACTTTGGTACCTCATTTTAGGCTGTGAGCCCAAAATTAAGTCATGTCCAAAGATCAAGTGGACCACAGCATAGGAAACGGTGTGGGTTGAACACCTACAGTTGAAAACTTCATCCAAGCCTCAAAAGTTTTGGATCAGACTAATACTTAGTGTTTTCCCTTCATTCATGTCCATGTAACCGTTTCAATAGGCAGGACGACAAATAACTATCACCATGGGCTTTAGGAAGAATTTAATGATGGTCATCATTATTCGCATGGTTCTTGTGGTGTGGTCCACTTGAGCTTCAGATATGCTTTAATTTTGTGCCCATGACCTAAAATGAGCAAGCAAAATAAATGGATGGTGCAGATGGATGTCGTGTATAAACCAGAAACCTCACTGTTGTCCCCAACAGAGTCATACCTGTGATGGAATGTAATAAAAATTTTGTGCGGGGAGCCACCGTAGAGTGTCTTTCATTCAACCTAACACACCATGACGAAGAAAATATACCAAGATCAACCTGAAATCATACACAGGTTCACACCGTGTAAACTAGGCAGTTTTGGAAGCAATTATATATTACTTCATTGGTGTGATCCGGTTGTAACATTTGTTGGGCTTACCTTATGCACAAACGGTGCAAATAATGGTTTTCGCTTGATGGTGGAGTAGATTTTATATAAACAACGTGGTGGGTTCTACAATATTTAGGTGTTTCATGCGTGGGAGGTGTTTTGCAGTAGGGTCAAATGACCAAGAAACACTTGTTTATTTCTCTTCAAGTGTGGTAAATTTGAAAAGGTTACTGGTAATTGTGGATTTTAAAAAAGATATCTAAGGTTTAACGATAGAAGTGTCTTTTCATAATTTTAATGCATTTGCTGTGTTGGCACCTTCGGTGTAAATGTAATTAGGTGATGTACAGGTGGATGTACAAGCGTAAATGTAATCAGGTGAGTACAGGTGGACGTACAAGTGTAAATGTAATTAGGTGATGTACAGGTGGACGTATAAGTGTAAATGTAATTAGGTGATGTATAGGTGGACGTAACTTTCCTTCATAGGTGGACGTAACTTTCCTTCATTTTATATTTTAATTACTTGGTGACGACTAAGCTCCTACCTTATGACTTGTCTTGTCAAGTCATTTAATAATAATTGAATAAAGATTGCATGGTGTGTATGGGGATTTTGAAAAATAGACTAATCAAGCGAAGTATACACGATTAAGTCCAAACAAGAATAATTCAAATTTTACGTATAAATAAAAAAAAGTATACGCAATTGCATAAACAAGTCTAAATAAAAATAATTTAAATTTTACATAGAAAAATCCTTACGGAAAAAAATTACGGCACAAAGCGATGAATAATTCACTATAAAAGTAGGAATTACAAGAAATAAAGTCTTACCAATTCGAACAAGCCTTGAATATCTTTCATAAGCCATAGGTATGCCCTTGAACCCTTAGGAATAATTATAAAGCCCTAATACACTTCTTCCTTGCCCTAATCCCAATTACACCTGATATATATATATTATTACAATTGGAATAGAAAATAAATCCCACACATACGCGAATTTGTGCACATTTTCAATGTGACCTTTGATGATATTGACAACCCATCGAGGATCAGTCGATGGCATTAAACTCATTCGATGTCATCGAGTAACAACACCAAAATGCTCCAGCAACTAACATGGATTTTTTGAATTTTTTCAATGGGATCAAGTATCTGTTGATAGCATCGACATCTACTTGATGGCATCGAGTAGTTTGTTGATGACATTGACATACCCTCTTATTAATAGATTTAAGATATCACCAACAATCTCCACCGTGTCTTCAATCTTCATTTTGTATAGCTCCTTATAAATCATTATCTCTAATTCCGCATTCCATTACAACTCTATCATCGCTTCTCGTGCACACTCCATGTTCCATTTACACATTTTCTATCATGTAGCTCACTTAATGAACGTACAAGGCTAATATTTTTTAGCAGTTGATCATCATGGTGGGGCCAACCTATTATGGCCGAAAGTCCAACTAATTGGACCATAATTTCCTATCCACCAGGTGGATAAATGGGGTGCCCACCTTTGATTTTAACGGAGATCACGGTGATATGTATGTAAGGTCCACTCTTAACATTAAATATATAATCCCACGTTAGGTTTAAAAGTAAAAATTAAAGCTAATTTATGATTCGGGTAGGGCATACCCAAGGAAATAGTTAGGAGAGAAGCATCTACCTTGATTTTTTCAAGAACCGCTATTATGATTATATGAAATCCAATCCAACCTCTAGATGGCATTCCATAATTTAGACTTGTGTCTTAGAACTTAGGCCCATTCCTAGCTCAAGTAGGCTACACCAAGGGAAATAATTTAGAAGGTGAGTGTTAATGCCAAAATCTGTATCACCCTCTACCGAGCCCTGAGTGCTCGAAGCGAACCCTGGTCCTGCACACTAAGAAAGCAAAGGAGATCCTAGCTCAAGCAAGGGACCCTTCGATGCCAAAGTCAAGCTCAGAAATTGGATCTAAGTAGTGTAGAGTAGAGTGAGGGTGCAAGATGTTGCGTACCTGTTCCTGTGGAAGTGACATCTATTTATACCTTAGGGTCATACTAAACGTGTTCGAAAATCTCGCCACGGTCATCGCCACTATGCAAAAGCTACGCGTGTGTGGTTGTCCATTGTTACCCGGAGATCGTGCGCTAGGCATTACTCTGGTCGTGCATTACTAGATTTTGTCCATTAATATTGTCACTGACCAAGCTCTCATTTGAGCCGACCTCACAGCTTAGATCCTCCTCAGCAATCCGAGCCCATGAATGAGCTGATCATTGACACGTTGAGTTGAGAGGACCAGGTCGGGGGTGCACTTGGATAGGCATATGATGGTCTCTTCTACATTCCGAGTTGATATGAGAACTCTAACAAGAGGGCTCAGAGGCAAGTCGGCTCAGATGTATTGATATCACTCCGGGATCCTTCACGTAGATGTGTGACGACTTTTTCCGAGTCTCAGGTCAGTGTCGTAACATCGGACGTTGTCGATCCAAAGTCTTACTTGTTGACATCTCGAAGTTAATCTCAGCGCAGCTCGGATTAGATTTACCCATAATAGAAGCCCCCTACTCTCTAAGAGTGAGCTCGGACTCAAGGAGTAAATACTTAGGGAAGTGATCCACCGCATCTCTTGCAACGAAGGGTCGACCTGCTCGGGTCATGTCGTACTGTCGCATTTATAATTCTTTATCACCGAGGCAGCGCATTATTGTGTCCCTTCGGCTGCGAGCCTATTACTACAGAACACGTGGCGACAGTTAACTAATCTGAATTGCCAAGGCCTATGCGGGACTGCCGCGTGGACCCTCGGGGGTGAAGTCGAAGCGTAATAACTGATTGGTGGCACAAGGCTCGTAGTGCAGCTGCTAATGGCCTACTGCCAAGTGTTTCCTCAGCTCGGCTTGTGTCGGTTCAGTTTCGAATACAGCTGTTTGCAATGATGACAAACAGCCATGTTAGGGCTATATAAACCACACTCTCATTCTCTCGCACATCTTTACGTCCTGAAAGCTTTGAGAGTTTCTTGCCACCAGAAGATCCCCAGAGTGATAACTTCGGTGAGTTTTCTCCATTTTCGATCTTCTTCTGTCCATTTCTTGTTATTTTCCAGTCATAATGTCAAACAACTCAGATGATGCCCAAGGAGGTAGTGGTTATTTGGAAGAATTCGAGCTTGAGAGCATGGACTCCAAGCTTGAGGCCTCGAAGGAGCCTCTAGAGGTCATCTCGCTCTACCCACGCCCTCCACAGGGAAAAAGCAGTAAGGCCAGCTCACGTCCCGAAGGTTTGAAGAAGATACCTCGAGACCCGATGGGGAGGGCTTTGGCTGGGCCATCAGGAGGTCAGTCGGAAGAGCTTGTACCTGGGGGCTCTGTGCTGGTTGAGTCCCAAATGGCTCAAATTCATGAGTAGTTCCAAATCCCGAACTCCATAGACATACGGGCTCCCGCCCTTGATGACTGTAACATCCTGGATTTTCACTGTTTTGGATTTTCAAAAATTCTTATTTTTTTATTAGCTCATATTATCACTTATTGACCATTAGCAATCGATGTTAACTTATACACAAGTAGACCAGTCTGGTCGTGATTGCACCGAGTGCGAGCCGTCAAGCCGATAGCCCGTTTACATTTAGTAACAGCCCGTGCGGGCCATACCTTTAGGAAACCATAGATCTCACTGGGCTTGTGGTCCATCGCGGACCACGAACTCATTGGACACCCCGAAGTTAATTATTCAGGCCGTTCCATCAGCACTTGTCAACCCGCTCAAGGCTAGAGTTGAAATCTAGCACTGGCTAAAGAAACTGAAACTCCGGCTTTTCAGCCGTCGAATTTTTTCTAAATTTTCAGTGAAGGTCTAATGTACTGTCCTTCGTCCGTCCACAAAATCTGGGACCCGATCATGGCATGACGACCGTTGATCACAAATCAGACCCATGCGATCCAACCCCATATCCGATCGTTCTCAAATTCTGCATGGCCCTTCATCGGGCTATGGACCACCTACCTTATAAGTTTTGTGGCCAGGAGACCACTAGATCTGCCCCTAACAACCGAAATGGACCCCATAGGGCCATTTAAAGATTAAAAACCTTATGATCAAACCTCATATCCGTTCATCCATTTGATCTTAAATTTTGCATTGCCTCTCATCGGGCCATGAGGCACCTGCCCACCAAATTTGGTGGCCAAGGGGGTGTTAGGGCCGCCCCTACACCAATAGTGAGTCCTAGAAGGCTATTTTGGGCATTTGAGGAACTTAAGGCCAAAGGGCCCAAATCTAGGAAATAAAGCCCTAGCTTTCTCAACTCCCCCTTTTGCTACACCCACTAAAGAGAGAGAGGGGAGAGCTAGAAAGCTAGGAGAGAAGAAAGAGAGAAGGAGAGGAAGGAAGAGAGTGAAGGTGGGCCCAAGAGAAGTCGATCCTTGCATCTTCTTCCCTCTTCCTCAAGAGATCCCACACTCACCACTCCAAGCTCGAATTTCAACCAATTGAAGAGGTAAGAACCCATCCTTTTTGTAATCTTTTGTGTTGAGATAGAATTTGTATGAAATACTAACATGTAAATACTTTGCCTTAGGGATTTCGGCCAATCGACCACAAATTCGAGCTCTCCTAGGTCGTTTCTCAAGAACTCAACAGTCTATAAGTGCGGACTATTGCTCTTAGGTGGCTTAGCACCAATTTTAGTATGAGATTAATGATTTTGATAACTTGGATGCCATATTTGGATAACCTAGAGAATTCCTAAGACTTGCATGTTTGTTGAAATTGCATGAGATTATATGTTTAACTCTCATGAAGTTGTTCTTGCTCCTCACATGATTTTTTGTATGGATGATTATATGCTCATGCCTTGTTGATGTTTCTCATGTATTGTTACTTCATAATATGTATGATTTCATCACTCTTATGCACATGATTTCTTAAGTTGGAGGAAGTGTTTAACTTCCTCACACACACACACATGCACTTGTATCTTGCTATATATGTTTAGCCTTACTTGTTATGAGAATATGAATTGTATATCGATAATTATGTAGACATGATGATGTTTATTCTAGTGATGCATTGGTAATTGGCATGCTAAGAATCATTATTCGTACTCTTGGGTTAGCTAGAATCATGAGGAGAGCGAAGGTGGTCCCGTTGGTAGGACTGCCTGGAGATTAAACCTATGGATTTGGGCAGGTGTGTTCGGGTGGCTGTAGTTCGACTACATGGGCCTCTTGTGCCTGATATCACTCGTTTCACACTCGTCTGACTCTTGCGGTTTAATCTACTGTCTGACCAATCTTGATTATTAATCCTGATTGCTCACATATGTATGAACCTGAACCACCCTGCAACCATTGTAGCTCATCAATAACCCACTTAAAATTGGTCCACAGCCTCGTGAGCCGGACATGGTGGAATGGGATACTATGTCTGAGCTATCGGTCTACGCTGGGGTGTCGCGACTCCCCGTTGTGACCGCGAGCGATCCCCTTCTCTTGACACTCATGTACTTGAAGTCGGGGATGAGAAACCCGACAGGATCACAGACCACGGGATCTTGGCCTTATGCATTGGGGGTCTTTGGCCTCGCAATTAGCTTAGGACATTGATACGTGGAGTGTATCGAATTCTCCAATCTGCTGGATGATTGGACTTAACTAATAACTCGACTAACACGATCGCATTGCATCGCACTAGTTAGAGTGGTGCTTCGGAAGTCGAGGTCGCTCTAAGGGAGTGCTGACATACGCGATCGTTAGATGGAGTCACTCGAGAGAGTATTGTGGCGAGGGCATACATCATATCATTCTGCATGCATACATTTTAATAAGAGTTCTTAGGTGTTGATGATTGGCTACATTTTATTAAATTCATATTATAATTGATGCTTGTTATAACTTAAGATTAATAGCACTCACTGAGTTGATCACTCACTCTCACTCTGGGACGATGTTTTAAAATACCAAACAGACCTTTTACTAGATGCAGGTGAGGTGGAGCTCGACGAGCCGAGCGAGGTGAGCAAGGATAGGGAAGAGGAGCTTCCCTACTTCCAAGCTTTCGACGGATCCTTTTAGTTGAGTTCGGGCTACCGGGGGGTATGAACCAGGGCCCTAACTGCCTTGGGTCATATATGGGTGGGACTAGATTTCTATTTAGATGATTTTGGATTTGTTCTATAAATATTTTTATATTTAATAGCAATTAATACTGCTTTATGACGTAATTATGCTTCATGCCTTGCTAAATCCTTCATTGTTTATGAGATCATCCAAATGTAATTAAATATGAAGCCCATTAGGGCATCCATGATACTTGAAAATTCAGGAGCTGAGTTTTTTACATGGCCCCTGAAAACCTGGGGTGTTACAATGACGCCCCTGGAAACCGTACCGAGGGCGATGTCGTCATTTTCATCTACTCCTTAAAGTGTGGACTCCAGCTTCTGCTGCACCCTTTCCTCCGAGCTTTAACTGAACAGTTGAGGCTAGCTTCGAGTCAATTTATTCCCGATGCTTGGAGGATTATGATGGCCTCGTATATGATTTGGCGTCAAGCTCGGAACTAGGAACTGACACCAAATGAGTTCTTATCCTTGTACCAAGCCAAATACGACCGCAATGATCCATGTTAGTATTACTTCGCCGCTAGAGCCCATCAAGGCTCGGGTCTCGTCCATCGACTCCCTACTTCTAACAAAGATTGGAAGAATAAGTGGCTCTGGGCTTTGGAAGAATGGGAAGCACCGGTTGTTGAGGTCGAAAACCTGCGGGTCCGAGTGCCCACAAAATTTTTCATTCCAGGTCGAATCCCGAGAGATAGTAGTTGACTATTCATTTTCTTAATCGCTTTTGCCCTGAGCAAGCCTTATTTTTACTTACAGCTTTCCCAAAGGGAGTCCCCCAACTATCTTTTCCCCTCAAATCCCAAGTTGTCAGGGCAAGGTTGCTTCAAGAGGAGCAGTGCGTCTAACACTATATGATTACCCCGGACAACCTCTATCAGTCTGGGCTCTATCAACTCAAACCTCTTGCTTCTGCTCTGAGTAAGTATTTCTTCCATTGTACTCTGGAGAGATAGTAGTTGACTATTCATTTTCTTGATCGTTTTTGCCCTGACCAAGCCTTATTTTTACTTACAGCTTTCCCGAAGGGAGCCCCCCAACTATCTTCGCCCCTCAAATCCCAAGTTGTCAGGGCAAGGTTGCTTCAAGAGGAGTAGTGCGTCTAACACTACATGATTACCCCGGACAACCTCTATCAGTCTGGGCTCTGTCAACTCAAACCTCTTGCTTCTACTCTGAGTAAGTATTTCTTCCATTGTACTCTGGTTTCTCTGTTCCTTGAAACTTTTCTGATTTCCAATTCTCATAAAAGCATGGCTAAGGCGTCTGGGTCGAGGAAAAGGAAGGTTCTGACTGCCCGGGAAATACTGTGATTCAAACCTCGGATCAAGATCACTCCCTAGAAGAGGAAGGAAACACCCCAAGTCGAAGTCTCCATGGTCGAGGTGGCAGCAATTCCGAATAGGATGAAGACACCGGAGATCGGAGTTTCCGAGGCTGAAGCTGTGGCGGTGTCGAAGAGGAAAGAGACACCGTCAAAAAGGAAGGAGAAACCTGAGACCGAGGCCTCTGGGGCTGAAGCTGCCGCAGCTCCCAAGAGGAATGAGACACCTTGGGCTGAGGTCTCCGTGGCCGAAACTACAGCGATTCCGGGCACTGTCCCTGCTCAGAACTAGGGTCCCTCCTGTTGCCCCTTCTGATTCCAAAGAAATCGCGATTCATTCTTCCTCCGAGCAGGAAGATTAAGGCTCAAGTGAAAAACACAATGGGGATTAAACGCCCACATTTAAAAAACTTCTTGGGAGCTGCATAAGTTTTGATCAAGCTGATATTAGAATTTTCCATCTTCCAGGTCCATGTGACCTTATCAACAGGCTACTGGATGTCATGTAAACAAGAAGGTGCATCCCAAGAGCGTTTAAAAGCTGGCACCATTGTCACCACTTTGCAAATAAACATCACGGTGGGTCCCAAGAACAATTAAATGGTGGCATTATTATCATCACTGCTTCTTGTGGTGTGGTCCACTTAAGCATTGGACCTGCCTCCTTTTTGGGCTTATGCTATAAAATGATTTGTCAAATTGGATGAATGGCACGGATAAAATACATACATCACGATGGGCTAACAGAGCACCTAAGACCAAGTCCTGTCACTCCGAAGATGAAATCCGCATCCAATTTTCTCGACTCGGTCCAAGCAAGGGCTCTATGCTAATGCAACCCCACCAAAAGCAGCAATGACAAAGATGCCCAACATTGGGGCTTTCTTGCGCCCACCGTCATGTTTATTTGCCATCCAATTGTTCATGAAGTTCACATGGACGTGGATAAAGGGAAACCATACAATGTATGATCACCTTATCCAAACTTCTGCCAGTCCCAGGAAAATTTTAAGGGTGGGCATTCAATCCATGCTATTTGGTCCACTTGACCCTTGGATCTATACCACTGCTTGTGGTTAGGGCTGTACACGAACCAAGTTAGCTCAATTAGCTCGCTCAACTCAACTCGAAAAAGCTCGATTCAACTCGGTTTGACACTGAGTTCGAGCCGAGTCCAGCTGATTTTTTGAGCTCGAAAAATTTTAAACCGAGTTCTAGCTTGCCCGAGCTCGACTCGACTCGGATCAAACCGAACTCGAATCGAACCAGTTCGGTGACTCGGTTACTTTGATGAAATACCCCTTTTTTCTTGATTTTTATGTTGCTTAGAAGGTGTTTGATGAAATACCTATAAAATTACTGTTGTTGTTTTACAATTGGTGCAGTCTATGTGTTTGTGAAAATGATACACAGGCGAACTCGGCTCGAACTGTCCCGAGCTGCTGACCGAGCCGAGCTGAGCTGACCAGCTAAGCTTGAGGAGCAAGCCAAGCCAAGTTCAAGCTAGGGTCAGCAAGTGGCTGAGTCGAGTCGAGCTATGCCCAGCTCGACTCAGTTCAACTATTATACACCTCTACTTGTGGTACAGTATCCTCTTTTTCCGAACATGACTCTTGTGTAAGACACCACTTGAATCCCGGTTCATCCTGATTTTTTGGTCATGGACATAAATTAGAATTATCTATATAATGGTTGGATTGGATCTTAAATACACATCATGATGGAGCTCACAAAAATAAAGGGTGAGTGTCCACATGAGAGCTGTTTCATATCATGGTTGCCATCTCGAGGAGGGAGGAGATTAGGTGAGACCCTGGCCTCACCCAAGACAGTGTGGCACATACCGTGGTGCCCTCCTTGATGTGCATATTCTGTATTCGCACCCTTTATTGATTTTTTTCAAATTTATTATCCCAAAAATGAATGAATATAATTATCAGGTGGACCCTACCATTGGAAACATATGTGATTGAATATTAATTGGCCACAAAAGTTTTGGATCAAGCTGATATTTGTTGCTTCCCTTCATCTAGGGCTACATGACCTTATCATAAGATTGGATTGAAAATAAACACTACAGAAGCATTAATGTGCAACCTAAAAAGTTTGCAATAGTAGGGTGTTCAATTACCACTGTTTCCTAGAGTACGGGCCTCAATCCAAATGGTTAAGATCATTGGTTATGGGAGAATATTTTGGACCATAGCTCAACTGTGAGGATTAGCCCACGCAAAAATCAGCACTATCTACTCATCAGGTGGGCCACACCATAGAAAACAATGTTAGCCATTTATAAATACCAAAATATAAAGAGTTTCCAACTCAATGGGTGGATATGGCTGATTTTTGCGCAGGGTGTTAGATGTTGGAATCTGTTGGGTGGACACTGGATAGTAGCTTACAGTATTAGTGGTTGGACTTGAGACCCTCCAACTAAAATGTTCCTAATGGATCTGTTAATCAGGTGGGTCACACATGCACAGAAACATACATTTGGAAGAACGAAACAAACAATCTACCCTCAAGATGGAATGGCATATAGATTGGCCTGATTTTTGGGCCCATAACTAAATGTCATCAACACAAAACATGAGGTGCATTTTCAACCGTTCATTGCAGGTATTTTCCAACCTATAATGTGCGTGGAACATTTGTAAGTTATTAACTGGGCAGACTTATCATTCAAGCATTTCTCAAACACGTTAGCAACGTCCCCAAAACTCTTAAATGACACATGGTATGACCCATCATCAGATTTAAACCATCCATTCATTCGTACAAAGGGCCTAAGCATCTGATCAATAGCATGGAAAATTGATGGTCAAGATTAAGCAGAGACGTAAAATAGGTCCAAACATCATCTTGAAACATCTATTTGATAGTTCTCACTCTGTATTACTTATGATTCCAAAGCGCTTGGTTTAATGATTCTAACCATGCGATTTATAATCTTGATTTATGACTAATAAAAAATGGACAGTTGTAACAAACTGGCCACATTCAAAGGGTTAGGATCATATGATCAGTGTGATTCTTGCACCATGGCTTGCTTCCGATGGTACTATTGAATAAAGTGTATCCCGACGGATGCTTAGGCATCCCACATGTCATTCACATTAGAGTTTTATTAACAGGATGGGCCATTGGATTCGTCCACTCCCTTTCCTGACCCTGAATTCCCAAAATGGCCCCACTAATGATAAAATAAATAAAAAAATTTCTCTTCTATCCCTTACAACATTAGGTGAATTTGACCTCATGTAGCAGTAGGTGATTTTTGGCCATTTTTAGTGTTTGAAAACTCTACGTTGGAGACATTGATTGCATTTCAACGAAAATTTTACAGTCGGGCCAACTACAAAATCAGTTCCTAAAATTATCGAAATGACCATGATGTAGATCTTACCAAAGGTGATTCTCGATGACAACAGAAACAATGCCTTGGAAAGGACAACCTCGGCCAGAGTGAAAGCTACCATGACGTGGAAAGGGCCCCCTAGACAACTAGAGTGCAACCACCAGTTAGTAAGGGCTACCTGTTAACCAAAGTTCAGCCACCATGCCTTTTGAAAAGAGTCCAGAGTGAGTGCTACCACAGAGTGGGCTGCTGCAGACATCAGCTGCAGAGCGTTGTGGAATGTAACATTCCCAAGGGTTTAAAGAGCCTAGCGTAACATGTTCCATCAAGGATATTGGTTATGTTCTTAACCATGTACTATTCAGTACTAGACAGCCATCCCTTTGTTTGCCTCTAAGAAACTACAACAGAAACCAGTTCTAGTTAAAAATCCATCATCATAATGCAAAAACCAATTCTGAGTTAAAAACCCCTCATCATAATGCAACACCCGTAGGGTAAGGTCGTCTCATCTGGGCATTGTATCAAGCGTCACCCACCTGAATGGATACTTGGCCAAAATCTCCGGACTCAACTATCAGGCATCCAATGAACAAAAAAGTAATTTATGTCCCTGTAAAACTTGCAAGGCTTTCGAGACTGTCCGTTGTTTTTGTACACTTGGCCTACCTGATGGTTGATTGGCCACCTCAATCTTCATCAATAACCTTATCTTCTGGCCACCTCCTAGCACATCTCTTCTTCACAGCTTCTCTCCTTCCTCCTGTTTGGAATTTTGGAAAATATAGTTTTTATTTTTATTTTTATTTTTTTTTTGGAGGTAAATGATTGGCTTTTTTTTTTTTTCCTTCCCCTTTTGAGGTTTCTTTGGGCAGATTTCCTGAGATTAATGGTTTGTAATTTATGTAGGAGGTATGATGCAGTGTTTAACCTGTACCGTTGAGGCCCACCTTTCAGTGTTCCAGATATGTTTTTCTGGCGGGCCTCATGCTAGATATCTGGTGCATGTGGAATGTAGCGTTTTTTTTTTTAAGATTACTTCAATCATCATTTTGGAGGCCATCAAAGGATGGCCACGTGGAGGATCGTGAAGGGCCCACCAGATGAACAGTCTAGATTGGTGAGAGGTTTGCTGCTTAGAAGTTCTTGCACCACACACGATCTTGTATTTATCATGGTCCCTCCATAACTGGACAGCTACAACTTCGTTTGGTGATCTGGACTGGTCATCTCATTGGCAATTATTGTTGATCGGCCACTATAAAAAATAAAAATAAAAAACACAGAATCAGACCGATCCTGGTTGTTCATGGCATATCAGTTGAAGTGACCACCATGATGAACGGTTAGATCTATATTAAGGACAGCATATCCCAGAGGAACCTTGCCCAGAGACTTTACATGTGGAAAACAGCTTGAACCTGACGTATGCGTTTCCCATCAGAATAATGGATCAGATGGGACCCACAGTGTAGATCTATGGCCAAGAAATCAGAACCGTCGGAACCTTATTTTCATTCAGCCTATTCCATTGGTTTTTACGGTGTCCAGGCCTTGTGTTTGCATGTGATCCTATTTATTTTCCGGGTCGATATCTGTGGGGTCCCACTAGTTTCATAATAAATCGGAAACATATATACGGGAGGAGGAGGCTCCTTGACTAACACTAATCAGAAGATCCTGACCCTTCAATTGTGTGCCTACAAGATTGCAAATGGTGCATGGGCCATCCACATTTGAGGACCATCATATCAATCATTTTGGATCGCTAACGACCAAAAAACTGAAAACCAAGTAATTGTAGCAACTTTGGGATGTGAATAAATTGTACAAGGTCCATTATTTCAATGGTTTTAATATGGGGACCACAGGCCTCACATGTACATAGGAATCGTGTTACGTTTTCCCCATCTTGAATGTATGTGGTTTAACATCAGGTTTTTCCATCTAATTTATGGTTTGAATTCAAAATTGAAGCATATCCAAAGATCACGTGGATCATACCACAAAAACAGTATTTGAAACCTTTTTAGGCCCCACAGTGATAATTATTTGTCATCCAACCTGTTCATAACATCATAGACGTGGATGAAGGTAAAACACAAATATAAGCTTGATCCAAAACATCCATGGCCCTCAAGATTTTTTCAATGGTAGACGTCTAATTCGACTGTTTCCCAGGTGAGGTCCATGTAAACATTTTATATGCTTCATTTTTGAGCTCAAGCCATAAAATTATCTGGTAAAATGGATGGACGGGGCGGATAAAATACATAAATTACGGTGGACCTCACAGAATTTACTCACTACGCAATCTGCTTCCCTGCAAGTAGAAGGGCTTCCGTGGGGCCCACTGTGATGTATGTATTTTAGACATGCCGGATGTCCATTTTTTTAGGTATCATTTTAAGATATGAATTAAAAAACAAGGAAGATTCAAGCCCAAGTGCACCACACAATGGGGATTGAACGCCCACCTTTAACCGCATTAATGTTTATTTGTCATCCAACATATTCATGAGATCACACGGATCAACATGGATGAAGGGAAAACACAAATATCAGTTTGATACATTTTTTTTTGGCCCCAATGATACTGTAGATGTTCAAATATCAGTGGATATGCTTTATTTTTGGGATCAAGAGCTAAAATTATTTTTTAAAATAGATGGATGGGGTGGATAAAATAATTAAATTATGGTGGGCACACAGAGATTACCGTACGCAATCAGCTTCCGTAAAAAAAAAGCTGCTTTGTGCAACGAATGGTCCCTGCACGGGGCTAGAATAACGTGCTCTTGCCAAAAAAAATTCCCATTAGGACAAAAGTATCCCAACTTTTTTTTTTTTTTTTTTTCCATGAAAGGGGGATTCCATTCATATCAACATCCAAAAAACAACGGACGCAGATTTCGGGCGCACCCGGGTTAACAAAAGAAGGCCCAGTTAACCTATCATATGACTATACAGAAAAGGAAAAGGAAACCCAAAATAAACTAAGATTCCCTTAACGCTCCTATGCCCGTTTTGTCGAGAAAGCATAGTCCCCTGATCAGCCTGAGAAGAGCCGACATCGATTCCGTCCAAAAGGTTCCTTGATTGGCCGCTCCAAAATGGCGAGGCCATCCGCCGGCTCGTTAATTTCACGGGGAATACGCGAAATGAGAAAATTTCTTTTGTTTTGAAGATTTTTTATTCTAACTATCCAGTAGTCCCATTTCCAATGGAGGTGCGACCGGCCCTTAAAGGCGTCCACCACGAAAGAAGAATCCGTCTCTATGAGCACATTGTGCAGCCTCTGCGATATGTTGTGATGCATTGCGTCGTGAAGTACTCGGATTTCCGCTCTGTTATTTGACGCGTGGCCGTACCCCGAATAGAAGGCAAAAATCAGGTCCCCAATAGCATTCCTACAAATGCCACCACCTCCAGACGGGCCAGGGTTTCCAGCAACCGCCCCATCAATATTAAGCTTTACCTTACCCATCTGAGGTTTGGACCATTTAAAGAAACGATAAGCCGCAGGTAAAGGACTTCTATGCGAGAGCCCGAGACGGGAGGCTATTGGGCTCAGCGCTTGAGAACCATGGAAGATCTTTCCAAGAAGCCACTTGACATTCCCTTTAACCTTGTTGCTAGATGGTCTTGCCCCATCAAACTTGGCAGAATTCCTCATTTTCCATATCTCCCACACAATGATACACGGCATTATACGGCGAATAAGGGATATATCCCTACCTGAACCCGAGGGAGCCCACCAGAGAGCGAAAAGATTAGCTATGGAGGCTGGAGACGTGTGGTGGATATGCAAAATTTCCCCGAACTCGTTCCAAACTGAGGTTGCAATACCCCTCCCCCCCCCCCCCCGACAGAAAATGTGGTCCAAAGTCTTAGTTTGAGGGGAAAAATTCTGAGTTTCGTCACAACAAACACACCTAGATGCTAAAGAGACGCCACGCGCTTGGATCCGATCATCCGTGGGAATAGCTCGATGGAAGAGTTTACTCACGAAAATGGAGATCTTGTGCGGAATTTTTTTATGCCAGATACGATTGGCCTAGCCAGCCGTCTGCCCCGCTGTTCTACACACTGACCAACCTGATTTAACTGAGAAGCTTCCTGAACGATCATGAGGCCAGATGAGGTGGTCTGGTTGATCAGATGTACAAAGACCAACTTGGGCAATGTAATCCTTCACAAACGCTGGGATCAGATTTATAACTGGCGATTGCAGATTGAGACCTTCTGGGGATAGTAGATCTTTAACTGACAAATGGAGAAGATCAATGGGGGCTAGCTGGTCGATCATGTCCACTAACTTCCCCAGCCCTGTCCAATTCTCACGCCAGATGTTAATACAGCTACGCCCAACCTTCCACACAAGATGGCTATCAAGAACAGGGGATACCGAGCGAATGTGTTTCCACATGGGAGAGAGCGGAGATCTGGGAACGCTAGAGTCCCCACCCGCGAGGGCGCCATACCTTGAAACTGAGAAGACAGCCCACAAGTTATTGTTGTCCCCAACTTTGGCAGTCCATGCCATCTTCATTTGAAGAGCTGCCATGACATCGCTCAGCTTTCTAATGCCCAGACCACCTTCCTCTCTGGGCTTAGCAATCTTGTCCCATTTGATCCAATGACATTTTTGGGAGCCTTGGAAACATCCCCAAAGAAAATTAAAGAAACATACTTCCATCCGCCGAAGAATTTGGGAAGGAATCACAAATGCCGATATTGTATGGATAGGGATATCACACAGGACATGCTTGATCAGAGTGCACCTTCCTGCCTGGGAGAGAATCCGAGCCTTCCACCCTTGGATTTTGTTCTCAATTTTTTCCAGCATGGGATGGAAAAGAGAGACTCTAGACCTGCCTTTATAAAGGGGAATCCCTAGATAAGTAAAGGGCATCGAGGAGCAAGGGGTGCCAAGATGCCGCTGAATGCTTCTGACTCTGTTGACTGACAGAGAGGCTGATAGATGCGAACAGCTTTTGCGAAAATTGATTCGTTGGCCTAACGCCTCTTGGTAGGAAGATAGGAAATCTGTCACCGCTTTGATAGAAGAGTTGCCTCCATTAAAGAAGAGGACTGTGTCATCGGCTTATAGAAGATGAGTAATCTGTTTACTGCCTCGTTTGAGCTTGAACGGGATGCAATTTTGACTAAGTTGGAGATTAGCAAAACCTCTACTCAAAACTTCAGCAGATAGGATGAAAAGGCTCGGGGATAACGGATCCCCTTGCCAAAGCCCCCTGGACGACTTAAAGAAGCCACTAGAAGAGCCATTGATAAGGACTGAGAACCAGTTGTTCGTCAAGCACTTTTCAATCATTTGAATCCAACTCTGTGAAAAACCGAACCGATGAAGGACCCTTAGAAGGAAGTTCCATTCGAGGCGATCATAAGCTTTTTTCATATCAAGCTTCAGAATGAGATTTTCGCCTCTGACTTTTCTGTCAATCTCTCTAACATTTCCTGAGCCAAAGCCACACTTTCTGCAATTGAACGGCCCCGAACAAAGGCTCCTTGCTTAGGGGAAATAATGTTTGGGAGGATCCTCGCCAATCTGTCAGCAATGACTTTGGTAAAAATTTTATACACATAGTTGCATAGACTAATGGGACGAAAATCCGAAAAAACTCGAGGGGCAGTTTTCTTAGGGATCAGACAAATAAGGCTGGTCGTAAAAGCCCAGGGAAGATTACCGCCAAGAAAAAATTGGGTCACTGCTTTATGGATATCAGGGCCGACGATGTCCCAGCTATACGCAAAGAAGGCCCCCACCATGCCATCAGGCCCTGGAGCGCTATCCCTTGGCATGGACATAACCGCGCTTTTGACCTCCTCCAATGAAGGGTAGCTCATCAGCTACTCGTTTTCGTCATCCGATACTGCTTGCGAGATCAAATCCAGGAGATTTTCTTGAATATTATTTGGTTCTGAGGTGAACAGTAAGGAGAAGAAACGCACTGCTTCATCTTGAATTTGCTTTGGATCTGAAGAAACGATACCCGGTCCTAGTTGTATCTCATCAATACAAGCCCTCCTAATTTTATCCTTGGCTGATAAGTGAAAAAATTTAGTGTTGCGATCACCTTCAGTTAGCCAATTGATGCGCGCTTTTTGTTTCCAATAAATTTCCTTAGCTAATTCCAAACGCTCTAGGCACTTCCTGGCTTCGATGAGCTCCTCCTGGCTAATCTGCTGGGACATTTGATCCTAGTTTTCCAGCCAAGCAACTGACTGTTCCGCCAATTTGAGCTGCTGAAATATGTTACCAAAAATTGTAGAGTTCCACTCTTTCAAATGAGCCTTCACCTTACGCAACTTGAGCATGAGATTCGTTATAGGCTTATCAGACAGGTCATCCTTGCACGCCTGCATGATGACCTTAGGATATTCCGGATGCACGGTCCACATTCACTGAAACCGAAAAGGTTTAGGGGAAGATTGCACGATGGGGGGAAATAAAAGGAGCAAAGGGCAGTGGTCAGAATTGAGGCGGGGAAGATGTTTGACAATAAACCGTGGAAAGTAATTAATCTAGCTGCCATTACATAAAACCCTGTCTAAGCGCGCCCAAACTCGGGATCTTCCGGCTTGATTATTGCTCCAGGTGAACCTATTACCGCGGAATCCCACATCAATCAAACCAGCCATATCCATCGCATCAGCAAATTCTGTATCATTGGCCACAACCTGACTTCTGTTGCTCTGTCTTTCTGCTATAAAGAGGACGGACTCGAAATCCCCGCCAACTGCCCACGGGCCCTGAATGCGCGAGGCCATTGAGATGAGATCTGCCCACAGTTCCCTTCTCTGCATTCTAGAGCATTTCGCATACACAATAGATAAGTGAAAAATTAAAGCAGAATTAATCACCTAACATTGGAGAGACAACACCTGGTTTGAACGGTGGATCACCGATATGATGAGGTTGCTATTATGAAAGAACCAAATTTTTTCACATTCCTCGACATTAGAGATCGAAGAATGGAAACCCAGCTTGAGCCCCACATATGTTCTTTTGTTTTCTCGAGCCATCGGCTCCAAGACTTGCAGTAACCATACTATCTTTCCTAGTAACAAACCACATCTGTGCCATGAAAATGGTAGGTCCCACCATGAGGATTATTTTAAAAATAAAAATCAATTCCCTGAGTGGGTCAGATCAGTATGCATAGACAGTGTTGGCCATCCATGGATTACGACAGTGTGGCCTACCTGATTCATGGAAAGACCTGACTTTTGTCTCAGGTGACCTTCATGGTGAGCCCTATTATTAACATGATACTGATGTCTTACACAAGTGGCATGTCCATACAAGGAGGATACTGTTACCACAAGCAGTGGTACAGATCCAAGGGTCAAGTCGACCAAATAGCACGGATTGAACGCCCACCCTTAAAAATTTTCTGGGACTGCCAGAAGTTTGGATAAGCTGATCATATTTGTGTGCTTTGCCTTTATCTACGTCCATGTGACTTTCATGAATAGTTGGATTAGCAAATAAACATCATGGTGGGCCCAAGAAAGCCCCAATGCTGGGCGTCTTTATCACTACTGCTTTCGACGGGGTTGCATTAGCCCTTGCTTGGACCAAGTCCAACCAGGAGGGAGAAAATCGGATGCGGATTGCATCCTTGGAGGGGCAGGATTTGATCTTGGCAGGGGCTCAGTGAGTAGGGCTGTACATTGAGCTCAGTCGAGTCGAGGTGGGCCAAGCTTCACTTAACTCTGTCGTGCTCTCCTCGAGCTTGGCTTTGAGCTTACCATTGGAACTTGGCTTGTTTGCCAAAACTTTCGAGTCAAGCTCAGGGTGAGCAGGTGGATCGAGATGAGGTGAGCTTACCTTGAGTTGAGTCAAGCCTGCTTCCAACCCGACCTAAGTTGTACCCAATCCAACCCACACCTGATTCAACCCAGCCACCCGACCCAACTGACCGAACCCAACTATTTTTCATTATGTGAAAATTTGAACATGCCCTTTACGTGTTGGAGAAAATGTTGCATAGGCTCAAACTCGGCTCGAACTGTTGACCGACCTGAGCTGAGTTAGCCAGTTAGACTTGAGGATGGAGCAGAGACGAGTTCGAGTTGGTGTTAGCTATTGGTCGAGCCAAGCCGAGTTGGACCAAGCTTGACTCGATTTAACTCGTGTACAGCTAAACGACTAACCATTGGCTATAATCTTGTATATGGGCAAAGCTTTCAATGGATCCTGGATCCACTAAGGTCAGTAAACCCCTGACTAGGGGGCTCACCATGATGTAGCTACCTTATATCATGCCATCCATCCAGTTTGGAGAAGAAATCCATTCTCCAGCACACACATGACAATATTAGAACTAAAAGAAAGTGAAAAAAGACAAACTACAATACAATGATTTACATGGTTATCTTTCAGTATATCCACATATTCACACCAATTCACTATGCTCAAAGGCAAAAAAATGAAGAAGTGGCTCTCAATATAATAACGACTATTTGTCTTACTACATAATATATATCTTAACTCAAATGAACTATAGTTCATATAAAATTCTACATAAAATTACCAAATTTCCCTTTGGGTGAGCTGAACTCTACCTACAAAAGTCATGGATGGATGAACAATACACCTCTAATGGTCAAGTTCCATGGACCCAAACAACGTCTTACTTGAAGACTAATCATAGGCAATCTCCCGATGAGAATTGTGAATTTATAAAAGCTCATGCCAATGTAAAATTTGTGTGTTCTCTATGTGAGGATTTTTTTTTTCTTTTAATGTAAAATTTGTGTGTTCTCTATGTGATTTATTTGTGTTTGATTTCACATTATTTGATTGAATTTATATTTGCTTCCCAACATCCTAACATTGATTTCCTAATCCTTTGGCTGGACTTTATTTTCCTAGCTAGCCTTTAATGGGAGAATATAACATCAAGGTATATTTGCTGCTCCCGAAACTTGAACTAAGACCTTTGCCTCTAATACTAAATCAAACAACTACTTAATGTAAAAGCTGGTAACCATGTCAAATCACCACTTTCTGTGGAAGCTTAAGGCTTCGGGAGAAGGCCTATCAATTTATATGAAGGGACTTTAACAATTGGTAGTCTACCGTGAGTACGGGGTAGCTTCTAACAACATGGCTGAGATTCACGCCGTTTATGATGGCTCGAAATTTTGTATTTCCTCTGGCTTGGATAGAGTTCTCCTCGAATTGAATTCTAGGTGGGTGGTGGATTGCATATCCGGGAAGTCCACTTGTGTCTGGAAATGGACTTATTGGCTCTCCAGGATCAAGAGGCTCCTTCTTAGAGGATCCTTTCGGATTTCTCTCATCCCTGGAGAAGCCAATGGCCCTATAGACGGTCTAGCCATAGAGGGCAACAGAACGCAGGCTACTTTTTTGTTCCATGATGTCTCCTCCCTCCCTTGGTTGATCAAGGGTCGCATTTTGTTAGATAAAGCTGGCCTTCGCTCATTGATTGCATTGCCACCCAATGTCTAGGTTGTTCTTAAAATAAAAAATAAAAAATAAAAATAAAAATAAAAATAAAAAATGGTAGTCATGATAGGGGACTCATCTGAGTCATATGCAACTGATCTGAGTAAATTTGAACCTAATAGGGATCAGTACGGTTGATTGAACCTGAACAAGTGGGGATCAGTTACCAGATTTAAAACAAAATGAAGATAGATTTATATTCTACAGTAATGTTTTTCACACACAAGTAGCGAAACACAAATAAGAAAAATCAAAATAATCTAAACCACTAAAACATGATGATCAAGAACTAGGACGGTAAGGAAAGACGATGAAGAAAGTTTGGGTGATGGTGACCAGGAGGAGGAACAAAGTCACGATTAAAGAAATAACAGACCATGGATTGGTGAAATAATCGGGCTTCAAGCTCGCCCACCACATGTTTCATTTGTTCTCACAATGTCTTTGCACTTTGCCTTTTACATCCGAAAGATAGCTTCCCTCCAAATTATGGAATATCCCAATGCAGAGTCGGTTGTATAGATGGGCACCTCATCATCGCTTCCCAGCAAATTGCGATGGAGCAGCGCAACATCCTTGGACGCATTGACAAGGAAATCCTAGAACATAAGGTAAATTGTGGAGCACAAATTGTTGCTTTTGGGATTATGATATTCTAAGTGAATGTTGAGACATTCTTAAGGTGTTCCAGAGCAAAGATAAGGTTTTGAGAAATAATTTTGGAATTATTTAGATCAGTAAGTCCATTCTTTTTCTTTTTCTATTTCTTTTTTTAAAATATAAAATTCACGTTTGAGTTCACCTGATTTAATTAAATTTGTATTTGCTTCTGCACATCCAAACATTAATTTCCTGATCCTTTGGCCAGACTTTATTTTCCTAGCATCCCTTGGGAGAATATAACATCGTAGGCATATTTGCTGCTATTGAAACTTGAACTAAGATCTTTCACTCTCATACTAAATCAAACAACCAATTAATGTAAAAGTCAGTACCATATCGAATCACCACTTTCTCTGACAGACTATTTGATTTTTAAGTAAATATGTGTAAAAGATGTAATTATGACTAACTTCACCTTTTAAAATCGGCAAAGAATTATGTCTCCAAAATGGGTCCAAAAAATTATGTTTTTACTGATTTAAACTTGTGGGCCTTATCGTGATGTATGTGACCTATCTACACCATCCAACCTTTTTAACAGCACATTTTAGGGATTAAATCCAAAAATGAATGAAATCCCAAGGTTAAGTGGGCTACACCTAAAGAAACAATGATTATAAAGATGTCAACAGTTGAAAGCTATTTTCTCCATAAGGCCCATATTGATGTTTATTTGTCACCCAACTTGTTCATGAGACACTGGGTCATGGATAAAAGGAAAAGAAGAAAACAAAAATATTAGTTGGATCCAAAACTTCCAGGGCAGGGCTGGTCCACTTGAGTTTTATATCTGCCTCATTTTTTGGCTCATACCCTGCAATGAGCTAGCTAAAGGGATGGACGGTGTAAATAAGATAAGTATATCATGGTGGGCCCCAAAAATGTAAGATTTTTTAACCTTGAGTGATTTGAGAGTGTATAAATGAAGGCCGCTGTCAATGTTAACTTGAAAATATAGCTGAAAATTCAAAGGTAAATAATTATTAAAATTCAAACAGCCCCTGAAATCCTAGGGGGTTGTTTGGCACCTTGGATTGGAGGGGATTTGAGGGCTTTTAAATCCCTTGGTTGTTTGGCAGCATAGAGTAACTGGGGTTTCAAATCTAGGGGGTTTCAAACACATTTTGGATTTCCTTTGAGCCGGATTCCGTACTGCACCTGCTAGTAGCAGGGACTCTGTGGAGCCCACCGTGATGAATGTGTTTTATCCTTGCCATCCGTTCATTTTTTTCCCATATCATTTTAGGGTATGAATATGAACTAAAAACACGTAGAAGATTCAAGGCTCAAGTGAAAAAGACAGTGGGGATTGAACGTCCACGTTTAAAAACTTCTTGGGAGCCGCAGAAGTTTTGATGAAGCTGATATTGGAATTTTCCTTCTTCCAGGTCCATGTGACCTTATCAACAGGCTGCTGGATGTCATATAAACATCACGGTGAATCCCAAGAGAGTTTAAACGCTGGCACCATTATCACTGCTTCGCAAATAAACATCACGGTGGGTCCCAAGGACATTTAAACGGTGGCATCATTATCATCACTACTTGTGGTGTGGTCCACTTGAGCATTGGATCTGCCACCTTTTTCGGCTTGTGCTATAAAATGATCTGTCAAATTCAATGAATGGCACGGATAAAATACGGCTTGTGCTATAAAATGATCTGTCAAATTAAATGAAGGGCACGGATAAAATACATACATCACGATGGGCCTCACAAAGCCCCTACCAAGACCAAGTCCTGCCCCGCACAAGATGCAATCCGCATCCGATTTTCTCCCTCTGGATGGACTCGGTCCAGGCAATGGCTCTATGCTAATGCAACCCCACCAAAACCAGCAGTGATAAAGACGCCCAAGGACGGGGCTTTACCGGGCCCACCATCATGTTTATTTGCCATCCAACTGTTCAGGACACATGGACGTGGATAAAGGGAAACCATACAATGTATGATCACCTTATCCAAACTTCAGGCTAATCAGGGATTTAATTAGCCTGATTTTATATATATATATATATATATATATATATATATATATATATATATATATATCCTCACGGTGGGCCCTATCATTTTCATGGAAAGGATATCATAATCAAGTGGTTTGTTACCGGGAAAGATAGTATGGTTATCACGAGTTGGGATATTTTTGCCTCCGTGGGATTTTTTTGACAAGTGTCCGTAGAGCTGTACACGAACCAGGTTAGCTTGGCTAACTCGCTTGACTTGACTCGAAAAAGCTTGATTTGACTTGAAAACTAAGTTCAAGCCGACTTAAGCTGATTTTTGGAACAACTCATGGTTCTCTATTCTCATCAATGGAGAACCCATTGGCTTCTTCAAGTCCTCCCAGGGCCTCTGCCAAGGCAATCCTCTCTCTCTGGGCCTTTTCATCATAGTTGCAGAATTGATATGTAGGGGAAACCATACAGTGTATGATCACCTTATCCAAACTTCTGCAAATCTTAGGAAAATTTTAAGGGTGGGCGTTCAATCCGTGCTATTTGGTCCACTTGACCCTTAGATCTGTACCACTGCTTGTGGTTAGGGCTGTACACGAACCGAGTTACTCAGTTAGCTCACTCAACTCAACTCGAAAAAGCTCAATTGGACTTGGTTTGATACTGAGTTCGAGCTGAGTCAAGCAAATTTTTTGAGCTTGAAAAAATTTCGAACCGAGTTCGAGCTCGGGTCGAACCCAGCTCGAATCGAACTCAGATCAAACCAGTTCGGTGACTTGGTTACTTTGATATTGATGTTACTCACCAAGTGTTTCATGAAATGACTCAACGAAGTATGGCCGGTGGCAAGGAAGGTATGTATATGAAACAAATACCTTTTTTTTTTCTTGATTTTTATGTTGCTTAGAAGGTGTTTAATGAAATACCTATAAAACTACTGTTGTTATTTTACATTTAGTGAGATTTTGAAGGTGCAGTCCATATGTTTATGAAAATGGTACACAGGCGAGCTTGGCTCGATCTTGAATCGGAGTCAGCTCGAACCGGCCCGAGCTGCTGACCGAGCTGAGCCGAGCCGGCCAGTAAGGCTCGAAGACCAAGCCAAGTCGAGTTCGAGCTAGGGTCAGCAAGTGGTTGAGCCGAGTCTGAGTTATGCCCAACACAAAATCAGTTCAACTATTGTACACATCTACTTGTGGTACAATATCTTGTTTTTCCGGACATGCCACTTGTGTAAGACACTACTTGAATCCCGGTTCATCCTGATTTTTTGGTCATAGACATAAATTATAATTATCTATATAACAGTTGGATTGGATCTTAAATACACATCATGGAGCTCACAAAAATAAAGGGTGAGTGTCCGCATGAGAGCTGTTTCACATCACGGTTACCATCTCGAGGAGGGAGGAGATTAGGTGAGACCCTGGCCTCACCCAAGACAGTGTGGCCCATACTGTGGTGCTCTCCGTGATGTGCATATTCTGTATTCGCACCCTTTATTGATTTTTTCAAATGTATTATCTCAAAAATGAATGAATACAATTATCAGGTGGACCATACCATTGGAAACAACTGTGATTGAATATTAATTGGTCACAAAAGGTTTGGATCAACCTGATATTTGTTGCTTCCCTTCATCTAGGGCTACATGACATTATCATCAGATTGGTTTGAAAATAAACACTACAGAAACATTAATGTGCACCCTAAAAAGTTTGCAATGGTAGGGTGTTCAATTACCACTGTTTCCTAGAGTATGGGCCTCAATCCAAATGGTTAAGATCATTGGTTGTGGAAGAATATTTTGGACCATAGCTCAACTGTAAGGAATAGCCCATGCAAAAGTCAGCACTATCTACTCATCAGGCGGGCCACACCATAGAAAACAATGTTTAGCCATTTCTAAATACCAAAATATAAAGAGTTTTCAACTCGATGGGTGGATATGGCTGATTTTTGCACAAGGTGTTAGATGTTGGAATCTGTTGGGTGGACACTGGACAGTAGCTTACAGTATTAGTGGTTGGACTTGAGACCCTCCAACTAAAATGGGCCTAATGCATCTGTTAATCAGGTGGATCACACATGCACAGAAACACACATTTGGAAGAACGAAACAAACAATCTACCCTCAAGATGGAATGGCATATAGATTGGCCTGATTTTTGGGCCCATAACTAAATGTCATAAACACAAAACATGAGGTGCATTTTCAACCGTTCATAACAGGTAACTTCCAACCTATAATGTGCGTGGAACATTTGGAAGTTATTCGCTGGGCAGACTTATCATCCAAGCATTTCTCATACACGTTAGCAACGTCCCCAAAACTCTTAAATGACACGGGATGAGCCATCATTAGATTTAAACCATCCATTCATTCGTACAAAGGGCCTAAGCATCTGATCAATAGCATGGAAAATTGATGGTCAAGATTAAGCAGAGACGTAAAATAGGTCCAAACATCATCTTGAAACATCTATTTGATAGTTCTCACTTTGTATATGATTCTAACCATGCCATTTATAATCTTGATTTCTAGCCACCTGTCATTGCCAAAGATTTGGTTTGTCTATAATCAAGAGCAATAAATATAATCTTGATTTCTAGCCACTTGTCATTGCCAAAGATTTAGTTTGTCTAGAATCTAGAGCAATAAATTGTGAGGTTGATGTGACAATGACAGCGACTGCGAATGCGACGACTGCAAATGATTGGCAGGAAGGAACAATGATGCTAGTAAGGAAATGACGACTATGGCCCTAAGTGGAACCCAGGAAAACGATCACAGAGAATTAGAAAGACACAAATAAGGGGAAGAAGATGGAAGAATGGATCCAGTTAGGGGGGAAACATCGGGATCAATGGAAGAGGAGCAACAGATATGACTCCTTCCCAACTCTCTATGTCAAAGGATACCCTGAAGGTTGGTTCCCCTTAAATCTTGAAAGGGTCTTTGGGAGAGCAGGAGCGGTCATGGATGTGACAATGCCCGGAGATAAAGGCAATGGCCAGTACCGGGGATTCGCCCTCATCAGGATCAGCTCGGAGGACGAACTATCCAGAGTTGTATCGATGTTGCATGGACAGAGTTTTGGGGGGAAGAAATTGCTTGTGCAAAGAGCGAGATTTGGACCTAATAGAAACCATACAAAGAGCGTGCCTTCACTAAAATCGGATCATCGATCCGCACTAGAATCAAACATTGCAGCTCCTACGAGCACCTCATATCAGGACGCGCTGGTGCATCTGAAACATGTTATGCGACAGACTGTGAATTTGATAGAGTCAAACCCAGAGACAGAGACAAATCCCCCTAATGAAAGAAAGGAGTCTCTGTACTCCATACGGATGAAGAAGGACGACCTACACAGAGTGAAAAAGGCGCTCGCAATGACGCCTCCATCTCTCAAATCAGAAACTGGATCGACGAATGTACAAGAATATGACCAGCCATGTACACCATGAGGCCAATAGGCTATAATGAAATATGGGCGAAAGGCACACCGGGAGTGAACCTCGAACCTCTGATTATGGCCGGGGCGATCCACAGGGACGACCCTGTCAAGAGTGTTTTGAGTTGGAATAAGTTCTCTGACTTTGGCATGGAGGACTCCTAGATTCTCATTTGGGGAGTCCCGCTGGAACTTTGAAACGACAAATTCTTCATATCCGTCGCAAAGCTCCTCGGCGCCCTCGTTGAGCTCGACCTCAAGACAAAACATGGGGAGGAAATGGTAGTTATCAGAGTATGCATTCGGAGAAGAAAGGGGTTTCCCTTCCCTCCACACATTCAAATCCTAATCGACAATAGGATAATCTTTCTACCTATTCAAAGAGAGGAGAAGAACTCCAAGCTGCCTCGGTGGGGAGATTTTTGGAGATCGAAGGAGGCTACTCAGGCAATGGCCTCGACCTCAGCTACTGGAAAGATGCATGATAGAGTACTTTCAGATTTCAAGTCTGGCTGCCCCTTTCCCCCAGATGGATATGCGTGGTGAGCTTATCATCGCCTCATCCCAAACCGAACCTGACCGTCCTCTCTTAACCCCCACGAATGTGGATATCAGGCCTAGTCCGGATCTCATATCCCTCTCGGGTACCTAGACTCTAAACCTCAATATCCCAGCTCTCCCAGATCCTAGAGAAATTAGAATTCGAAACCTCTTGCCCACCATGACCCATCATCCTCTCAGCCACCCTCAATCTCCTCACGATCCCTTTCAGACTAACCAAACCCCTCATTATCCCCCTTACCCGATTCATTCTATGGGAATCCCAGACTATGCAGATAATCTAGCGACGCGTCTCCCCGTGGATGATATAGACAGTCTTCGATCGTGCTTCAGATCTATCAGATAATCCCCCATCTCCCAGTTTGATGATTTCCTCTCCCTTCTCCTCTCTTGGTAACAGATCAGATGATGGTCTTCTCACTTTATTTCAGGAATTTCTAGACATTGAGGTCATTAGATGCGGAGCCGCTCCAAATTCGAGATGGTACACCCATTGATCCTCCTCAAGAAATTCCGATCAACACTATGGACGATTCAAATCGAGTAGAATTATTCTGGAAGATCCACAACAAAAAATGGATTCACGAAGTGGTGGGTCATGTGGGCAGAACGTTGGGTCTATCTTTTGGTGACTGTTCGGAGGACCACTTAGCCATCTTCCACTGCGTTGAAGCCCGTGGTCGCCCCCTCTCGCTCTTAAAATCTCCTCAGAGTCGGTGATCCAAATCTTGCAACAGTAAAGACCTCCAGCGAATGGTGTCGCTCCCTGATCGTCCAGCTAGGGGCAAGGGAATTTGGGGAAGCCTTGTTCCCCAATGACCATTATCTCTTGGAATGTGAGGGGCGTGGAGTCCAAGCAAAAGAGGCGCCTCATAAAAGAATCATGTGATCGGCAACATCCTCAAATCATCTGCTTCCAGGAAACAAAAGTTTCCTAGTTCGATGATAAGCTATTGAGAACGCTCTGGGGGGCTTCTGATGCCAATTGGATAGCTCTCAATGCCCAAGGAAGTGCGGGTGGCGTCCTTCTTACCTGGCGTTCGTCTCAATGGATGCTCCAAAACAGTTGGATGGGATCTTTTTGTCTCGGCCACGCTCATTCAGATCTTTACTGGAACACCGGTTCTTTTGTCCTCCATATATAGGCCCACAGAAGATACCAAAAAACAAGAATTTTGGGAGGGGCTTAGCAACATCAGACGCAACTTTGACAGCCCAACTTGCATTGCTGGAGATTTCAATGCCATCAGATTCCCCTCTGAAAAGTCGCACGGTAACAAGTATACTCCGATGATGGCTGCTTTCTCGAGTTGGATTGAAGATCATGAGATGATCGACCTTCCTCTCCTGGGAGCAAAGTTTTCCTGGACAAATGATAGAGCTACCCCTGTCCAGTCCAAACTCGATAGATCTCTTCTATCTGCTTAATGGATGGATCTTTTCCCTTTCTCCTCCCAAATTGCGCTCTCGATAACCACTTCAGATCATCGACCAATCAAGTTATCTCTCGAAAGCACTAACTGGGGCCCCAAACCTCTCAAATTTGATCTTTTGTGGCTCAAGATCGTGAGTTCCAATCAAAAAGTATTTGCCCGGTGGGTAGAATCCCGGGTTGAAGGTTTTGCTGGCTACAGGCTTCACGAAAAGCTAAAGCATCTCAAAAGGAGGCTAAGAGAATGGTATCAGCAGGAATTTCTAATTAGATAGAAGGAGATGGAAGGGATTCTGGGTGAGCTGCAGAGGATAGATGTGAAAGTTGAAATCTAACCGATGTCTCTGGACGTTATGGCCCGAAGAATTTCCCTAATCCAATCTCTTTCTACCAGGGTCGTAGAAAAAGAAATTGCTTGGAAGCAGAAATCTCGAGACAAATGGGTTAAGAGGATAAAAACACTGCTTACTTTCACAGTATTGCCAATATGCGGGCCAGAAGCAACCAGATAGCAGCATTATTGTGAATGGAAAGAGAACAGAAGACAAAGACACAATTGCGATGGAAGTTGTGGCCCATTTCAGATCTCGCCTATAGGGTGAAAATTGGAACAGGCCTCGGTTGGATGCACTAGCCCTGGGTAGCCTATCTAGCGATGAAGCGGCTTCTCTTGAAGCTCCTTTTTCCGTGGAAGAAGTGAAGCTCACGATTGACTCCATGGATGGTGATAAAGCGCTAGGCCCTGATGGATTTCCAATCAAATTCTACCAGGTCTTCTGGAATCCCATTCAAAAGGATCTTATGGAATTCTTTTATGAAATTTTCAACCGTGGCAGATTATCCAAGAGTCTTGGGGCTACCTTCATAGCCCTTATTCCAAAGTTCTTAGGGGCTGCTTCGATCCAAGACTATAGACCGATCAGCCTGTTGGGGAGCCTGTATAAAATTCTTGCAAAGGTCCTGTCTTCCAGACTTAGAAAGATCATGGGTAGCATCATCTCTGCTAACCAAAATGCATTTATAGCCGGCAAACAAATCATCAACTGTGCGTTGATTGCAAATGAGTGCCTTCACTCGAGCCACAAGTCAGGCCAGAAGAGTGTTATATGTGAACTAGATATCGAGAAAGATTACGACTATGTTGACTGGAGTTTCTTACAATACATGATGAGGAGATTAGGCTTTGGTAGCAAATGGTGTGCTTGGATTGAGGAATGTCTAAATATGGCCCATTTTTCGATCCTGCTGAATGGTTCCCCAAAAGGATTCTTTAAGGGATCCCGAGGCTTGCGGCAGGGAGACCCCCTCTCACCTTTTCTATTTCTCATCATAGGGGAGGCCCTTTCTCAATTGCTTATTAAAGGTTAACAAGAAGGTATTCTCAGCGGCATCCCCATGAAGGGTATCCAAATGCCCCTCACGCACCTCCAATTCGCCGATGATGCCCTCATTTTCTCTGAAGCCAATGTAGAACAAATATTCAATTTTCGAACTGCTCTCCACTGCTTCGAGGCTGTTTCGAGTATGCATGTTAATCTAGCTAAATCAAAGTTTTTTGGAGTCAATTTGGACATCGAAGAAACAACAGCGATGGCAGAAATCCTAGCCTGTTGTGTGAGTTCTCTCCCCTCTACTATTGTGGGCCTCCCATTATGCATTGCCGATGATACTCTCATTTTCTCTTAAGCTAATGTAGAAAAAATCTTCAATTTTCGAACCGGTCTCTGCTGCTTCAAGGCTATTTCAGGTATGCGTGTTAATCTAGCTAAATCAAAGTTTTTTGGAGTCAATCAGGACGTCGAAGAGACAACAGCAATGGCGGAAATCCTAGCCTGTTCTATGAGTTCTCTCCCCTCTACTTTTGGGGGCCTCCCATTATGCATTGTCCCCCCAGGGGAAGAAGATTGTGTCCAGGTTCCCGGTTTATTTGGCCAGATGGAGGTGTAGATACTTATCATTAGCTGGCCGACTTACCCTCATCAAGGCAGCCCTTTCCAACCAGCCTCTATAATTCATGTCTATATTCAGATGCCCGACGGCAGTGCTGTCTTCCTTAGACAAGATGAGGGACTTCCTATGGCACGACGAGGAGGACAAGAAACAATTCCGCCTTGTCAACTGGAAGGAGGTGTGCTACCCGACTCAAATGGGAGGTGCTAGGGTAAAAGAATTCAAACTCATGAACCAAGCCCTCCTTGGGAAGTGAATTTGGAGACTCGGATCGAAAGACGGGAACCTGTGGAACCTTATTATCAAAGGTAAATATGGCAGATCTCAGAATGGTTGGTGGACCAAAGACGTGGCTATTTGTAATGCTTCTTACATTTGGAAGGGTATATCCAAACTGAAAAGGGTTGTCCTCAGCAATATTGGTTATGCTTTGGGCAATGGGGAGAGAATCCATTTCTGGATGGACCCTTGGAGAGGAGATGAGCCACTGAAGGAGCTCTTCCCTAACATCTTCAGGCTTTTGCCAGGCAGAGACATCTGGGTGGCTAGCTATTACACTGTTACCAAAGGAAATGTGGCTTGGAACATTACATGCATGTGCAATCTAAATGACTGGGAAATCAGCGACTATACAGAGCTGCTCCTGTTCATCCATGCCTCGTCCCCAATCCATTCTGAAACCGACTCCATCATCTGGAATCTGGAAAAATCCAGCAACTTTTCAGTTCGTTCCTTATACAATCAGCTCCTCATCAGCAAGAAAGAATCAGCCAACCGTATCCCCCATCATTGTTGGAAGTATCCTGTGTCCCCTAAGCTGTCGGCCTTTGGCTGGCTCGTTTGCAAAAAGAAAATCCTAACTGTTGATAACCTCAGAAAAAGAGGTATGTTTCTCCCCAACATCTGCCTATGTTGCATGCGGGATGAGGAATCTGTCAACCACCTGTTGCTTCACTGCCCTTTCATTTCAGATATTTGGTCAAATTTCTTTTCCCGTTTCAACATCAAATGGTGTTTTCCTAGATCGGTTGACCTCCTGCTCCTTGAGTGGCACTGGATTGCGATTGGTAAGTCCACTACAAGGCTTTGGAGGATGGCTATCCTTGCGATCTGGTGGTCAATTTGAGAAGGAATGGAAGATGCTTTAGAGATTCTTCAAATTCTGCTCAGGTGGTTTCTTCCAGGGCCAAGCGCAGATTAATCAAATGGGCCTCCATTGACGACAAGCTTAAAGACAGCGACCTGCTGTTCCTTGAGATTTAGTTCTTCCATCCCCCTCTTTTTTCTTTTTTCTCCTTTTTTCTTTCTGTTTTGTTTGCTGTCTGCTGCCTCAGCAGACCTTTTGTTGTTCTGTCTTTCTGTTTAGTTTCTTAATAAATTTGCGTTATCTTTCAAAAAAAAAAAATGGACACTTGTAACAAACTGGCCACATTCAAAGGCTTAGGATCATATGATCAGTGTGATTCTTGCACCATGGCTTCCTCCCGATGGTACTATTGAACAAAACGTGTCCCGATGTATGCTTAGGCGTCGCACATGTCATTCACATTAGAGTTTTATTAACAGGATGGGCCGTTGGATTCGTGGGTCCGCTCCCTCTTTCCTGGCCCTGAATTCCAAAAATGGCCCCACTAATGATAAAATAAATAAATAAATTTCTCTTCTATCCATTACATCATTAGATGAATTTGACCTCATGTAGCAGTAGGTGATTTTCAGCCATTTTTAGTGTCTGAAAACTCTACATTGAAGACATTGATTGCATTTCGATGAAAATTTTACAGTTGGGCCAACTATTATAAAATCAGTTCCTAAAATTATCAAAATATAGGCGATTCTCAATGACAACAAAACAATGCCTTTCAGCGTCTCCTGCAAAGAGACATGATCATGCTCCTGAGCATCTTTAGCCATCATAACCATTCTTAAGAGATGAGCATGTACTTCAAATGACGATTGCTAGTAGCATTTGCACTGCATCATGACATGTGGTGTGCATCTACAACATGCCAGCTTGTTTGAGGTATCTAAATGAGCAAACATGCCACCTTTGGAAATAAAGGCAGATTCTCTAGGCTCATCTTTTTCTAGGAAGGATCGTGTGGGTGGTATGGTAACTTTTGCCATCCACCGAAATTTCAATCCTCCAATTTAGCCTTCTCCACCATGGATCAATACTCAATCGAGTCGGATGTGACTTGTCCAGTCGACTCGACTCGGTTGAGTCAGCTCCAGTTCAGCATCAGGAGTCAAACTGAAAATAGAGGTGACTCGGCCCAACTCTTCTGAATCACCCCTTGACACAGATGAATCACAACTTCACTCGGGACTGAATGAGTCAGTCTTGAGTCCTGGAGTCTTAAAACCTTGCGCTCCACCATATGGAATTTATTTAAATAAAATCAAGCGCAAAAGTGTACCTTATGTGCTCAATCAGTTGGCATGCGCATGCAACCAGCATTGGCTGCAAGCATCATGATTTTACAAGTATCAAGATTTTTTCTCCCAAAAAATACAACAGCAGATATGTTGTTGCAGTACCTCATCTCGTTTACCAAATATAACTGACACATTGAAAGTTGGATTGACCGACATGCCTTCTTCCTTCCTAGCACATGAAAATGGTAAGTTCACATTCAAATGAGCTTAATGGAATTGTTTGAAGAGTTGACAAGGACTCTAGAGGACGAGGAATTATAGATTTTGATGAGACAGGATTCTGAACATCAAGGACTGACTTCTATCATTACGAACTCCTTGATCTGAACCTGCAATGGATGAAGGATGACCTGGAATTCTTCCGGATTGCGAGTTCCCAACCCTTCAATCACAGGCTTGCTCATAGACGGTTAAGGCGAAGACGAAACAACAGGCCAAACTCAATGACAAAAAAGAAAAAATTAAAAAAAGAACTATAACAGTTATGGAGTCGGATACTAGTAACATGGTCATACTTGTAAGTAGTTACCAATCTTTGTTGTGATCGTCTCCTGAGAATTTGCATTTTAAGGATCTGCTGAACCGGATCCTTGTTATACTTGACACCCATATGCATACTCGGCTAACATAGGAAAATAGTCCAATAATCAAAGGCTTAATAATTTTCCAGCCTGAGATATTTTTGGGAATCATCTATCCGCTGCAGGGCCTATCAGATCAAAGGTTCGAATCACTGCACCATGGTCCCAAACATACAAAATCATTTATTCATAGGCCCGGTTTGGAATGGGATTGAATTCTGTGGAAAATGTTAGCCTTTCTGTAAAAATGTTGGGAACCAAAAAAAAGCGGAAGGGTAAAATGTTCAATGTCAAAAGAAAATAAAAGATACTACAAAAAAAAAAAATAAATAAATAAAATTAATTAATAATAATCATAACCCAATGGACATTAGTCAAAAAAGAATTCTGAGGTGTGGGAACTCCCAGTTTCACGAGATACTGGAAGGAGATGGTGGAAAGTGAAGAATGAAAGAGAATCGCAGCCATCAAGTGGAAGATGAACTGAGACAGAGCATCTCAGCCATCAAGTGGAAGATGAAATGAGACAGAGCACCTCAGCCATCAAGTGGAAGATGCACCCGGTCAGATATCAGTGAGATTTACCACTTTGTATTACTAACGATTCCGAAGTGCAGGGTTTAATGATTCCAACCATGCGATTTATGGCTCATAAAAAATGGTTAGTTGTAACAAACTGGCCCCATTTGAAGGCTTAGGATCATATGATCACTGTGATTCTTGCACCATGGCTTGCTCCCAATGGTACTATTGAACAAACCATCCCGTCTGATGCTTAGAAATGTCATTTGCACACATACAAAATCCATATTTTATTGTCTATGCACATTAGGGTTTTATTACCGGAATGGGCTGGTGGATTTGTGGGTCACCTCCCTCTTACCTGGCCGCCAATTCCCAAATGGCCCCACCAATGATAAAATAAATAAATTTCTCTTCTATCTATTACAACATTAGATGAATTTGAACTCATGTAATAGCCGGTGATTTTCACCCATTTAGCGTTTGAAATCTAGGCCCACCTGGTAATGGAGACGTATTGAGCTAAGAATAAGGGGGAGATGAAGTTGATCCTCTTTGGTCAAGTGGGATTGGGTAACTAAAATGATGTGGAAGCTCAGGCTCCCATTGAAGATTGGAAGATCTATGCCGACTTTTTTTATATACCTTGGCAAAAGGACTCCTACAATATACTCAGGTTCAATTGATTCTGAACCACGGAGATCATCTTTGTGAAAAACAAGATTGGCAACGTCCTGTCAAGAATAGATGCTTTGCATTGCTATGCACTACAAAAAGGCCAGTGACATAGCGGACTCCCTTGCAGAAGAGGGAAGAGTCAAAATGGACGCTTTATATGGCAAATCTTTTTGTAGCCCATGCTGCATGTATTTTCCTTTCTATAAGAGAAAAAAACATCAATTATAAAAACTAGGGGTATGCGACGTGCAATGTACATGGAGGGATAGTAAGGAAGAAAAGGAAAAGGAGAGAGACAGAGGGAAAGGCTGCAACTACATTCTATGGACGGGGGAAGGGAGGTTTTCAACAGTGGGTGACCCAACCCCACCTTTTCAAGAGCAACGCCTGCTCGAGTTTTAGATCTACCTCACTTTCAGGCTGACATCCTGAACTGAGGCAACACAATGGATGGACGGGGTGGATTTCATATAGCCACCATGGTGGGCACAATACAACCTTTGTTGCACAGCTCCCTAATAGTACCATCGGGGTGAGCTACACATAAAGAAGAAGAGAGTGGGCTACTAGCATGGAAGGATATGTTGTAGGTAAAATCTAGGCCATTTAAAGGCATAGAGAGGGTGAAATCTAAAATATATGATGTACGTCAAACATATTTTTCAGTTCCCAAAATAGTTCCAGCTTTGTTTAAAATGTCTTCCTATAGCCTTGCAATATTCAAAGTTCTCTGCCTTAGTAAAACTATTCGCGATGGTCCAAAAGCTAGCTGCATTATATATAGTGTAGATAACTAACCCACTCCTAATCTCCAATTAAATTGGTCAAGGTAAACTCAGAATCTCTCTAGCATTAAGCACACACATGTCATTCCATAGGCACCTCTAATACATTGCAACGCATTCCAACCTGGCACATATAATGGGCATCAGGTGGACCAAACCTCATAGATGGGCTGACTGAAAACAGCTAGGTCCATTCATCAAACTAGATAAATGAAAACAATTAAATGTTTGAACACTGAATAGAGTTGCAACTAATCCACATTCAACATAGATGTGTGGCCATCCTAATGAGTGCACTGAGATGACTATCATACTAGGTCATCAACACAATGCAACCCATCTGACACACAGCTCCGATGTCCACCACATTTGCCAGGTCGATATGTGCTGACACATCTAGAAGCACATGTGAGATTAGAAGGGAAAAAAAAAAGAAGCTGAACTGATGAAAGAATAAAAATAGAAGCCAACTTCGTGACTGTCGAATAAATAAGTTGAACTGAAAAACTGGAGTTGCAAATAGACAAAAAAAATGTTGACGTGCAGGAGGGAGGGAGGGAGGGAGGGAGGGAGGGAGACCTTGCATTTAGTATTGTTCCCATACTTCCTATCTGGGTCGCCATAACCTGGACAGTCATTGAAATGAAATATAAGGAACATCTCTATCTATGCTTCCAACCTTAACAAACAGCAATGCAAAACTTACTAGAAAGTGATCATCGTAGCTGCAGAGCACTACGTCTGTTTTATTTCCCTGCAAAGCAACACGCAAAGATCACAAATGGAACAAAGTAACATGAAAGACAAACCACATCTCCAAAATCCATGTCAATTTCAAGTTCTTCTTGCTGATTGAAACAAAGGCATTTCCTAGTCTTCTTGATTTCACGATAAGTATTATAAAACACATGGGATTTTTCTTCAGGTCTGTACTCATGTAGTTGACAAAATAAAAACCCAATCCATCTACCACGTGTATCTCCTGTTTCTTAGAGAGGATTTATATCATGCTCGGAAAAAAAAAAAATGTTGTTGTTGTTTGTTTTTTTTTTGGTCTAACCCACAAGGGGTATAGGACAGGCCCAACTTTTGCAGCAATATGAGCATGGGCTGTGCCCAATCCCCCATATGATACTCCTAGCCATTAGATTGATGGCTTTCTAATGGAAATATACAGGCAATATCCCACATTTAATGGGGAAACTGTTGGATGATTAGGATCATATTAAGGGAAGATCATTGGGGTATCTCCCATACACAATGTGGCCCATTATATGAAGGCTTTGGATCACTAAACAGATTTGATATTTCCGCTCTGCAAAGATGGGTTTCTCCTAGATTTGCTAACAAACAAGTACAGCTAAGCATCTGCACAAATTAGATGTGTAGTTGAAAAAATCTAAACCCAACACATCAATCAATCTCCATCAACCGCATAGAGGAATAAACTATTTAAACCTACTGTCTTTGAGTTGCATGCACCCATTTTCCTCTTTTGGAATTGAAATAGCACATAAGCTGAACTATTTCAATCCAAAAAATGGAAAAATGAGTGCGTGCAAATCAGAAGGGATGGCTGTAGATGTCAGTTCCTTTTCTAAAACTGGTTCTCACGAATCCATATGAGAATTTGTTGAAATAAATAAGCCATGGATGCACATCAAATAGGTCTATGGTTCTGTTCATCTTTAGGAATTCATATGAGAACATGCAGACATGACCCATGGACACACATCAAATATATTCATCTTTAGAAATTGATGTAAGTAGAGTAGCAGATAACCCAATGAAATCATGAGATGCTTCAAAGTTGTTTCGGGCCTTAAAGTGAATATCCATAAAAGTGAAGTTTTTGCCATCAGGTTGGCTCCTGAGGAAGTAGAAAGACTAGCTGGGGTGTTTTGGTGCAAGGCTGGAAGTCTTCCATTTCTGTATTTGGGGTCTTTCTTTGCGTATAGAGAAGCCAACTAAGCATTTAAGGGAAAAAGTGGTGGAGAAAATTGAGAAGAAACTCTCAAGATGGAAGGGTAGGTATTTGTCACTTGGAGGAAGGATAACGCTCATCAAAGCAGGCATGTCGAATATGCCATTGTATTTCATGTCTATCTTCCAATGTCTGGCCCTTGTACTTAGCAGATTGGACAAGATTGGGAAAATAAACACAAATTTCATCTTAGGAAATGGGGCATATGTGCATGCATCCCAATAAGGTGGCACTGGCATTAGGGACTTGAAAGCAATGAATCTTGCATTACTAAAGAAATGGCTGTGGAGATCTGGGGTGAGGAAAAATCTTTGGAAACATTGCTTGCAAATATGGGTGCAAGTAAGAGGCTAGATTAGTAAATCTTCCTCTATGTACAGAGAGCATTGGAGGATTGGATTGCATTTTTTGAATCATCGATCACTTCAAGAGGGAAATAGTGTTTATGGTGAGTAATGGATCTTGTGTTCAATAATGGGAGGATCCTCGGTGTGGTGACTCTCCTCTGTTTCGCTTTCCCAGGTTGGCTAGTGTTGTTGCCAAGAGGGAGATGGCTATCTCCTAATTTTTCACGATCATGGGAGCTCGAGTGGTTTGGTCTCATCCTTGTCATGGAATCTTAATTGAGGATGAGATGGAGGACGAGATGAGACTTATTGAGAGGTTGCAGAGCAAGGGTTCATTTGCGACAGATAGAGACAGTGACATGGAGGTTAGAGAGGTTGGGATTTTTCCTATCAAGTATTTCTATGCTTCGCTGTGCTCTTCATCCGGCAAGGCTTCTGGTGATCTGACTAAGTTCATTCCTAAAGTCACAACATGTGTGGTTAGTGGGCAAAATAAAGTGCTTATGGTTGATAATCTATGTAAGGGATACAAGGTCATTCCGAATGCATGTATCATGTGTCTCTGCTCTGGGATGCCAACTTAGTGCCACTTATTTATGCATTGTAAGCAGTATGGGAAAGTTCCTGGAATTAATTCAGCAGCACTGTTGAAGTTTTTAGAAAGGCCAAAGGAGATGTGGTCGCTTGGGCTTGGTCTTAAGCAGTTTACCGGCTGCCCTATAGAGTCTTTTTCTTAGTTTTGTTTTATATCTTTGTAATTTTTGGGGCATTGATCCCTCATCTTCGCCTTTTTCTCTTCTTTAAATTAAATTCATGAAATCTCAAAAAAAAAGTTTGGGTGCAAATAAAGAAGGCTGGTGTAAGTACTGGCTCTCCTTGTAATTTTTCTACCTTTATTTTTTATAATTTGCATAATTAAATATAATAAAATTGAAAACGAAAATATAAAAGAACAAAATACCTTGATATCCAAGGAGAGATTTTTGTGACGGACTGGAAAATCAGTTGGGTGATCCATTTCAACCTGTGTATTTTAAAGAAGATCAGAAAACAATAAAAACCAATAAAAGAGAAGGAAAGGCAAGGCTCAGAATTTCTGATAAGGCAATGATGTGGAAGAACCAGAATATTGTATATCCATCTGTCCACATCACATTTTTAGGTTTTGAACACATGGCAGGACCTGCATAGAATTGATATCTTTTAGAATTTAAATATATGAGTTGCATGGTTACTAGTTAGGCATCAGAGCAGGCCTTCTCTAGGCCATCTTCATCATTGGAGCGTCTTTGGGTCAGTCAGGGCACCATAATGATATCTTATCCCCCGTCCTCCTGAAAGGGCAATTACACTTCCCTCTTCTAGAGAATCTTTAGATTATAATCAGAAGAAAGTTGCATTCATCAATGACAGGAAGCACATTGCATTTTTATGATTCATGTCCACCAGATCCTTGTAACACTCTCCATTCTGATGTCCAGACAGCATCATCCACAATGATGGATCCCACCCAACCAATGTCAAGTACTCTAGCATTTACACCAAGGCTGTTGACATCTCAAAGTTGTTCTTGAACTAGACGATGATCCTAATCACCCTGCTATATGAGCCAGATCAATGTTTTAAATAGCTACGCTATGTCATGTGTAGCTTACACTCATGAAAATTGATAATTTGCATATGCTACACACTACATAGACTACAATATATATATATATATATATATATATATATATATATGCCATGTAGCTCACATGATGTTTTCAATGATTTGTTACAATTTTCAATTTCTAATAAAAATTAGTTAGCCTTTTTAATGCTTTTAGTAAAATAATATAAATAACAATATTAAATCAGTTTCGATGCTCTTTCTTTACATTTATACTTAATCATTGCCCTTTCCTATTATGTTAGATTGCATTTTTTTTTTTTGTACCAAATATTATGAAATTTTGTTAAATTTCATTATTAATCAGTCTAATTTGGTACAAAATATCATAACATTGGTGCAACCTAGATGTTGGGATTGGTCACGATCAGGTACATTTTTTGTTTCGGTTTTAAGAGTAGGCAACGAGGGGTTTCCCAGGGATTGGCACTGTGGCCATGCTTGTGACCGCAATTTGGGGTGTTCATTTGGAGGGCTAGTTGAATCATTCACATGAAGATCCTCCACAATTGGTAATTTCTGAGAAATCGGGAATGGTCATATGATCCGATGCTTGAGGAATAATCCTAACCATAGAAATTTATATCTATGCCGTTGGATATAGAACATGCATGCACATGGTTGACCATGTGATCACTGTTCGAAGCATTTCCTCATCTTTTTTTTGTTTCATTATTTCTTTTCCTCTGTAAGATGCATGGGTTAAAATGAATCACCCGCTCCTTTTCCCATCCGCCCACACAAAAATCTCACCTTGGACATTGAGGGGTTTTTTTTTTTCCTTTTATATTTATTTCGATTATATTTATTTTTTTCTCCAAATTTCACATACTATAATCATCCAAACTTCAACAGGTGGGTCAGAAAATAGACAGTAAAGAACAAATACAGCAAAAGTTCACATTCAATTGAAAAAAGGCTGCGAAATCTAAAGCTCTAAGATATTCCAACATGGGGAATTTTCAGTGCATTGGACATCTGAGGCCAATCAATTCAACGGTTTGGGGTTCGGATCGTCGAACCATGATCTCACTTGCACCAATTAAAAACCCAGACAGTTAGACATTGAAACCATCATCCCTGATCATTGTAAACAGTATCATATCTCAAACGTTATAGAGAGAGAGAGAGAGAGAGAGAGAGAGAGAGAGAGAGTGGAGTCTTTTGGGAAAGGTGTGGAATGGGGTGTTGGGTTTTTAAGAGAAGGGGTTTTTGCAGAGATGGGTTTGTGAGAAACAGCTGCTGCTGCAGCAACGACGACATGGAAGAGCTCTGCACTCGATCTCAAGCTCCTATTCGTGGCGAGAGAGAGAGAGAGAGAAAGAGAGAGAGAGAGAGAGAGAAGAAAAGAAAACCATACATACCTCTTTTAAGTGCAGACGGCGTAGAGAGAAAATGGCTACATATCATCGAGTCAAGTAGTTTTCCAACGGGCCGGGTTAGGGCAAGGCCTAGTTCTGTCAAAGGCTCAAAGTCTGCCTGCATTGTTCAACATAGCCCAACTTTAACCCCGTTATGAACCATCAAAATAGTCTAGCGCGAGCCCAAGCCCAAGAGTTCCTTAGACGGGAAAGAGGCGGATCTATTCAAGGCTCGCTGCTACAATGTCCACAACGCCATGTGAGTTGGTCTGATCATTCAGTATTAATAAGGCGAATGGTATCAGATTCAAGGCAAATCCTAGCAAAATCAGACAATTTTAGTAGAGGCTATGATTGGAGGAAATATTTGTGAAGTCCAACTTAACCACATGATAGGTCACTCCATTTTAGTCCAAATATCGGCCCCATTAAATCAGGACTAATCTATTGGAAATAGTTTATAGGATTACTCACCCTCCAAACTATTTCCCTTAGTGCAGCTCACTTGAAACATGCATGTAATTACATTTTTAGGTCATAGTATCTAATTGTTAGACTAGATTCATGTAATCATTACAATGGGCTCATTAAAAATCAAGGGTGTTCGCCTGTCCCAATTATTTCATTTAGTATAGTGTGTATAATCAAATGTTAAATTGATTTTTGGTGGTGGGCCATATGTTGGATCAGACATCTAATAATGGGAGCAAATTCCACATGAATGATTTTTGAAACATTTGGAAAGGCTACCTTTGATTTTTTTTTTTTTTTTTTAGGGGCTCACCCTTGTGTATATTTAAATGATGTGTAATCTTAAGCCAAAGTTTAAAAAATTAGGTTAACTTGTGATTCATGTGGACTATGGTGATGGAGTCCACGGTGAGAGATGCCCACATTTGATTTCTATAGGACCGTTTGTAATTATTATAAGAAATACACTCCAATCATTAGAAGAGATAATAAAATTTTGGCATTGGGCCAAAAAGGTCCATATGAAATTCACGTCCGCCATATTGAGAAAAACAGTTTAGAAGATAAGCATTACCTTGTATACTATTTCTAATTGTGTGATCCACTTGCATCATGAATCAAGCTAATATTTGAGCCCTTCTATGACATTGGAACATGCTTGATACTTGGCGTGGTTTTCACATAAACATTAAAATGGCACAACGAGATGCACCTATTGTTGTATCCTCATTGAGAAACTCATGCAAAGCTTATTTTAGAAAGAGGACTATAAATCGTAGTACTAATACATGTCAAAGAATCATCATTATGATTTTTTCATAATTGTTTAAATATGTAATTCGATAGTCAAATACAATGTAATAAGAGTTAAAGTAAAAGAATTTATAATTAATTATTACAATTTTATATAATATTGCAGTGAAAATTTCTTATTAATATCCCTAAAGCTCCAAAAATGGAACCCTACCCCTCATTGTACTCTTCGAATGTGATTAGAAAAATTTGAGTGATTTTTAGTTATTTATTTTATAGTTGGAAACATTTTTCTCAACTAAGATATTTACATCCTTCGGCTCTAAAAATAAAGCCCATATTATGGACTATGCTTGTAAAATGTGACTAAAATTTTTTAGGTGAATTTTATTTATTCATTTATTTACAGTCAGCAAACAGTTGAAAATTGTCTACAACCGTCCGCTCTAAAAATAAAGCCTATATTATGGACTACGCTTGTAAAATGTGACTAAAATTTTTTGGGTGAATTTTATTTATTCATTTATATACAGTTAGCAAACAGTTGAAAATTGTCTACAACCGTCCGCTCTAAAAATAAATCCCATATTATCGACTGCGCTTGCAAAATGTGACTAAAATTTTTTGGGTGAATTTTATTTATTCATTTATATACAGTTAGCAAACAGTTGAAAATTGTAAATGTAACATATGTTAAGTCAAGATAGACAATTTAAATTGTTAAAACCTCAAAGTCATAGTATCAAAATTAGATTGGTCGAAGAATCCTAACCATTAATTAGTGAACGCTTTCTATTTTTATTTTTTAAGAACCATAGGATACTTCTCATTTAAACCTTCAGTAAGTACACAACAATCCCATGGTGGGATAGGATAATCTTTCATCTAAAATAGGACCCATGTTTAATTTAAACTTCTTCTATTCCCGTATGCAATTTTATAAGTAATCTCCCTGAGACTGTGTATCATCCATCGCCCTCTGCCAGAGTATAAAAGTTTTTCTCAACGGTTCCTCTGCGAGTCCCGGTAGACAAGCTTATTTTACAAGTGATTCGGCAGCGTTAATAAGTCGTAGAAGTCATTCACTTGCTTATATAAGCTTGCCAGTGTGGGGCCACCTAATGAATTTAAGGGACGGTTGAAAAGAAATGACCCATGGTTCAAACTCCAAATGGAATGCACGCACGTGTGGCCTGCCAGATGAGTGGGAGAGCCGATTGAGTAAAATCTGTGGGGCCATCATATCTGTATATGTCTTATCCACGCCGTAAATCTGTTTTACCGGATCATTTTAGGGTGTGTGTTAAAAATAGAATCATATCCAAAGCTCAGGAGGACCACACCACAAGGAGAAGTAGGAAGAATGATGTTTCATGTGGTGTGGTCCACCTGAGCTTGTATATGCTTCAATATTAAATTTACATACTAAAATGATGAGATAAAACAGATGGACAGAGTAGATTGGACACATAAATTCCCTGTGGGCCTCACAAAGGCACAACCCGCTGTCACGTGGGTCCCGCCTGATGAGCAGATGTAGCACACGTGTGCACTCACACGAGTGCAACTCTGATTTCTCTCCTCTCTGCATGCATTTTCATGAACCAACGAACTCCAAAGACAACAGCTTTCTCTCGAATTCTCGTTTTTCATCGCAGCAATGGCGATTATGAGAAAAACCCATCTTCTTCTCGGCCTCATCGCACTCATTTTCCTCTCCATCGCATCTGCAGACGTTTTCTTCGAAGAATGATTCGATGGTAGGCAGGACCACCGGAATTTCTGATCCTACACTTCTACTCGCATTTTTACTATCAATTTCTAAGTGCATTTTCGTCCTTTTCAAGGTTGCAGGATTTTTTCAACATCCGATCTGTTGTTTGTTTCCTTTAAACAGTAGAAGAGGACTGATTAAGTAGTTCTTTGGAGCACCCAAAACGATGGTCCTCAGAATATTTACCGTTCACATGCCGTGTGTCTCGTGATCAGAGCCGATCAAGAGGCCAATCCCATCATGGATGTGCCATGGACCAAAAATAACGCCAATCCAATGGCTAGGATCGTTTGGCGGAAAAAATATAAAGCAGCTGACGGTTCACATTCTAAGGGATTCTAAGGGGAAATTTTGATTTGATCAAATGGTTTTTCTTCACCTCAAAACGTTGGATTTTAGCCCCTCGCCATCTATTATCCGGTCTACTGCTGGAAAGGTTAAGATCGCCTGTACACTGGAACATGTACAGTGGAGATCTTATTCTTCCACAGAATGTACGGTGGAGATTCCGAGGACTACAATTTCGAGTGGTCCAGATGATCACCTCCCTTTCCCACCTTTCCTCTGAAATAGACCTTAGTTTTTCTTCATCAAAAAAATTACTTTTGAATTTTTCTGTTTTTTTTTTAAATATATTTTTTTGTAATTTTTCGGCTCGAAGTTTGTTGATTTTATTGTAAATTTCTTAGAGAACGGTTCCTGTGCAACTATTGTAGAATAAGCTTATTCTACAATGTTGTATGTGGGGCCCACTGTGATGTGGGGACACATCCACACTGTTGATGAGGCGCATCCATTCAATTCCACATTGTATACCAAAATTCAGGCCGATCCAAAGACACAGGTGGGTCACACCAAAGGGTACAGTTGGAATGGGGACACCCACCATTGAAACCCTCTAGATTGTGTATGGGGCCCACTTTGTTTATTCATATGTCATCCAATCCATTCATAGATTGGCACCACTAAGATGAATGGACACCCCAAAAGCGCAGCCCATTTCAAAACTTTGTTGGACCACACGTTGTGACTTGAGAGGTTTCAGGCATGGAAACATGGTGTGGCTGATGTAGAGCGGGTCGCGGACAATTTCATGGCCAAGATGGATCAGAAAAGGCATGGTCGGCAACATAAGTGATCCGGACCATCAGACCTTAGATCGGGCGTATCTCACAATCCGGAATGAGTTATTCGACGCAAAATATATGATTTTGGGGTAGAACGAGCTACTTAGCCAACCAACCCCGCTATGCCGGGTTGCGCAGCCCGGATTTGCGAGAAACTCCCTGATCGACGGTCGTTTTCCCGTTTAAATTTCATTTTTACTATTTATAGTAAGTTTTAGTTTGTTTATAGCTCTTCATCCGTTGGGCTTTAGGAGTTGTGTCCAACATGAAAAGTGCTTAGAATAATTAGGAGAACGGTTTGGTGAAGCCAAATAGGACACTTACTATTTTTGGCCGAAAACCTTGCGCACTAGTAGACATCACGACCGTCTATAAATAGTAAGTTTACTATTTATAGTAAGTTGCGAATTTTAGGAGTTTTAGTTGTAGTTTGAGTCTGATTTCTTTCCTATTTCTTGGTTCCCTTATTTAAAGGGGTGTAAACTCGTTTTTGAGGATTTCATCAATCAATTTCGAATTTATTAGAATTTATTTCTATCTTCTTGCTTTCTTTCCTCGTGGATTCGAGAAGTCTCTATGAGGAGTCCAGAGAAGCTCCGTGGATTCGGAGTAGTTATCCTTGAGGAAGACGGTGATCAACCTCATCACGTTCATCCCTGCGTCAATTTGGTATCAAAGCGAGGTTTTTCCTCTGGCCGATGGCAAACAACGAAGGTATGAATCAAAATCCTGTGGACGGTGATCCAGAGATTCGTTATCTTTCGGAAAGAATGGAAGCTTTCCATCGGGAGAGTCAGTTGACCATGCAAGGGCTGCAGGCAACCCTCGACTGTCTGGCGGATGCACTACTTTCGCTTCGAGCCCTAGGCGGTGCTCCACCACCTATGGTCGCTCCACCACCCGTGGTTGCTGTACGACGCGACCTCGATTTTCGCAGAGCACTACCAGTGGTAAATCGTAGGGTTACACCAGATGATTCTAGTTCCAGCGACGAGGACATTAATGAAGGTTTCGACCGACGACCAATCCATGGAGGCGATCGTCTAGATTGTGCTGAAAGAGACTATCGAGGTAAGGCTGAACTTCCTAGTTTTAACGATTTATTACGTATCGAAGATTTCCTCGATTGGCTAGCCGAAGTAGAGAGATATTTCGATTATATGGATGTGTCAGATCATAAAAGGGTGAAATTGGTAGCGTTTAAATTAAAATCTGGTGCTTCTGTATGGTGGGAACAATTACAACTCTCACGAGCCTGACAGAACAAGGCACCCATCGCATCATGGCCTCGGATGAGACATCTTCTTCGATCACGATTTCTCCCCAGTGATTATGAGCAGATCTTATTCCAGCAATACCAGAATTGTCGCCAAGGAAATCGAACTGTTACAGATTACACTGAAGAATTCCAGCGGTTGGCTACATGAAACGATCTGTCAGAATCTGAGTCACAGAAGGTGGCACGATTTATAGGTGGGTTGCGACCGGCAATTCAGGACCGAGTTCAGATGTACCCAGTCGGGACTGTAGATGAAGCAGTTCAATTAGCAGGAAGGGCAGAAACACAACTTGCAAGAGCTCCTATTCGTCCTTATCCTTCAAATCGACCCCCTATAATGGGTCCCACACAGGATCCAGTGTTGGCTCGAGGAAAAGATCCGGTAGGAGAACGTCCTCAACCTCCTCCACCCGTGAACCGCGATACAGGGAGCGGACCATCCAGACCTCAACGGGCAGCACCCACAACAACAGGACCGAGTAGGATTCCGAATCCTTATGCTTGGCCAAGACCGAACAATTGTTACCGCTGTGGCCAACCAGGCCACTTATCAAACACTTGTCCTCAACGTCCGACAGCACACTTAACTATAAACGAAGGAGGCACTGAAGATGAGGCCGCCGAAGAAGATCATGGCTTTGATGAATATGAACAAACCATTGAAGAAATAGCAGGTGGTGCTGAAGTGATAGGCGAGGATCGTGGCGAATCTCTCGTTGTGAGGCGACTACTGTATACCCCGCAAAAGAAATTACATCCACAGCGGCACAATATATTTCTTACTCGGTGCACTGTCAGCGGAAAGGTCTGCGATGTGATCATACACAGTGGTAGCAGCGAGAACATCGTCTCAAGAGTGATAGTGGACAAGTTGCAGCTACCAACGACGAGACATCCTTCCCCGTACTCAATTGGCTGGATAAAAAAAGTGAACGAGACCAAGGTAACTGAACAATGTACTATCTCGTTTGCAATTGGTAAACATTATAAGGATCAGATACTTTGTGACGTGGTTGACATGTAAGTCTGCCATATGCTACTCGGTCGACCCTGGTAGTCGGACCGTGATGCGACCCATCGGGGATGAGACAATGTCTACATATTCGTCAAGGATAGTCGAAAAATAATCCTTACCCCTATGGCACCAGAGAACCACCCTGAAACCTTTAAAGTGGAGGGGAGTTCTCTCTTGACCATTCGGGATTTTATAGAGGAATCCAAGGAAACCGGCGAGGTATACGCCGTAGTGGTGAAAGGCGAGGAAGAGGAACCCTCAAACATCCCTCCAAGCTTAAAACTGTTGCTAAACGAATTCAAAGAAGTCTGGCCTGAAGATTTACCTGATGGATTGCCCCCCATGAGGGACATCCAACATCACATAAACCTCGTCCCTGGGGCTAGCCTGCCCAATCGCCCTCATTATCGGATGAGTCCGAAGGAGTGTGAGATACTTCAGGGGCAAGTGGAGGAATTGATCCGTAAGGGTCTATTGAGAGAGAGCATGAGCCCATGTGCTATACCAGTATTATTAACGCCAAAAAAAGATGGAAGCTGGCGCATGTGTGTCGACAGTCGAGCAATTAACAAGATTACCATCAAATACCGGTTCCCAATACCACGGTTGGACGACATGCTCGATATGCTAGGAGGGGCTAAGGTGTTCTCTAAACTCGATCTAAAGAGCGGGTACCATCAGATTCGTATTCGACCCGGTGATGAATGGAAAATGGCATTCAAGACAAAAGAAGGGTTGTATGAGTGGCTGGTCATGCCCTTCGACCTATCGAACGCACCAAGTACTTTTATGCGTTTGATGAATCAAGTTCTAAAACCATTCACTGGCCGATTTGTGGTAGTATATTTTGATGACATATTGATATATAGCCAGGATGAGGTGGAGCACAAGAAACATCTCAGGCAGGTGCTGCAGGTCCTAAAAGATAACAAGTTGTACCTCAACTTGAAAAAGTGCAGTTTTTTAACTGACAGCCTATTGTTTATAGGATTTGTTGTAACGTCCACAGGCATTCGAGTGGATGATGAAAATGTGCGAGCTATTAGGGAATGGCCGATCCCGACAAATATTCATGAGGTAAGGAGTTTTCACAGATTAGCGACTTTCTATCGTCGATTTGTGCGAGATTTTAGCACCATAGTCGCGCCTATAACAGATTGCATGAAGAAGGGACCGTTCCAGTGGACTGATAAAGCTGACAAGAGCTTTCACGAAATCAAGCATCGTTTGTCTACAACACCAGTCTTGGTGCTTCCTAATTTTGACAAATTATTTGAGGTTGAGTGTGATGCTTCATACGTCGGAATTGGGGGAGTTTTATCACAGGAAGGCAGGCCGGTAGCCTTCTATAACGAGAAGCTCAGCGAAGCCCGAAAGAAGTGGTCGACTTACGAGCTTGAGTTGTACGCAGTTGTTCAGGCGCTGCGACATTGGCAGCATTATCTGATTCAAAGGGAGTTTGTTCTGTACACTGACCATCAGGCATTAAAGTTTATTAATAGTCAGACTAACGTGAATCGTGTGCATGCTAGATGGGTTGCGTTCTTATAGGAATTTACGTTTGTTCTGAAGCATAAGTCAGGCCAGCAGAACAAGGTGGCTGATGCGCTTAGCCGTCGTGCGTCACTACTTGTTACGATGAGCAACGAGGTGGTCGGCTTTGACTGTCTCAAGGAGCTGTATGCAGAGGATGAGGATTTCAAAGATTCTTGGTTGAAGTGCTAAGAAGGTCACCCCAGTGACCTTCATATACAAGATGGTTTTCTCTTCAAAGGGAATCAATTGTGCATCCCGCAAAGTTCTCTAAGGGAGCAGATTATTTAGGAACTACATGGAGGCGGCCTCGGTGGACACCTTGGGCGAGACAAGACGCGAGCTCTTGTCGAAGAACGGTATTACTGGCCACAGTTAATACGTGATGTGGGAAGAGCCGTACAACGTTGTCATATTTGCCAAACCTCCAAGGGACAATCTCAGAATACGGGCCTCTACACCCCGTTACCTGTGCCTGACGGTCCTTGGGAGGATTTATCAATGGACTTCGTGCTTGGTCTTCCACGAACACAACGCGGCATGGATTCGGTATTCGTAGTGGTCAATCGTTTCTCCAAGATGGCGCACTTTTATCCCATGCAAGAAGACCCTTGATGCAACACATGTGGCGAATTTATTCTTCAGGGAGGTCGTACGGCTACACGGGGTCCCTAAGACCATTACTTCTGATCGTGACACGAAGTTCATTAGCCACTTTTGGCGGACTTTGTGGAATCGATTCGATACACGACTTCAATTTAGTAGTGCTTACCACCCACAGACTGATGGGCAGACCGAAGTTGTGAATCGCACATTGGGAAACCTCCTTCGCAGTATTGCAGGAGAAAAGCCGAAGCAGTGGGACTTGGCCTTGTCTCAAGCGGAGTTTGCGTTCAACAACATGGTGAACCGCTCGACAGGAAAATCGCCGTTCCAGATTATCTACGGACGAGTGCCTCGCCACACACTTGACTTGGTCCCTTTGCCGAAGCACCCAGGCACGAGCGTGGTAGCAGAACATATGGCAGATAAGATCATGGGCATCTACGCAGAAGTGCAAGCCAAACTACATGCCTCGAACGAGAAGTATAAGGAACAAGTGGACAAGCACCGGCGACAAAAAGTGTTCGAGGTAGGCGACCGTGTGATGGTCCATCTGCGTAAAGAGAGATTTTCGACCGGGACATACAACAAGTTGAAAAATAAGAAGATTGGACCGGTACCAATCATCCGAAAGATCAATGACAATGCTTATGTTGTTGATCTTCCAGATGACCTGGCGATCTCACGGACTTTCAACGTCGCGGACCTGACCGAGTATCATGAACCAGCGCAGGAGGAAAACTCGAGGACGAGTTCTTTTCAAGTGGAGGGGACTGATGGTAGAGCGGGTCGCGGACAATTTCATAGCCAAGATGGATCAGAAAAGGCATGGTCGACAACATAAGTGATCCGGACCATCAGACCTTAGATCGGGCGTATCTCACAATCCGGAATGAGTTATCCGACGCAAAATATATGATTTTGGGGTAGAACGAGCTACTTTAGCCAACCAACCCTGCTATGTCGGGTTGCGCAGCCCGGATTTGCGAGAAACCCCCTGATCGACGGTCGTTTCTCCGTTTTAATTTCGTTTTTACTATTTATAGTAAGTTTTAGTTTGTTTATAGCTCTTCATCCGTTGGGCTTTAGGAGTTGTGTCCAACATGAAAAGTGCTTAGAATAATTAGGAGAACAGTTTGGTGAAGCCAAATAGGACACTTACTATTTTTGGCCGAAAACCTTGCGCACTAGTAGACATCACGACCGTCTATAAATAGTAAGTTTACTATTTATAGTAAGTTGCGAATTTTAGGAGTTTTAGTTGTAGTTTGAGTCTGATTTCTTTCCTATTGCTTGGTTCCCTTATTTAAAGGGGTGTAAACTCGTTTTTGGGGATTTCATCAATCAATTTTGAATTTATTAGAATTTATTTCTATCTTCTTGCTTTCTTTCCTCGTGGATTCGAGAAGTCTCTGTGAGGAGTCCAGAGAAGCTCCGTGGATTCGGAGTAGTTATCCTTGAGGAAGACGGTGATCGACCTCATCACGTTCATCCCTACGTTAGTGGCCCACCTGACTTTTGGATTGGCTTGATTTTTTGGGCAATGAGAAGATGAGCTGGCGCACGTGATGGATAGAGTGGATGCCATGCATCCATCATGGTGGGGCCCACCACATCGTTGTAGAATAAGCTTATTCTTCAAACATTGTAGAGGGAATGGTCTCAAATTTTTTAGTATTTCTTGAATTTGAATGAATATCATACTCTTATGTTTTCTTGAATTTTTAAGGAATGCTGTTAAGCATTCTGCATAGAAGTTCAATGCAATTCTCTCTTCATGGTACACATGGCAAACGTTTCTAGCGTTTGGGAATGTTGATCAGATAGCCAGCTGTTGGATCAGCTACTGGCTTGAGATTGCAGTGATCAGACGACTCTGATCATCCAATTGATGCCAGTTTTTCAGGTTGAATATGGACTGCTCCTTCCACAGCCACTGATTGCTGTGGGCTACCATTCTCATCCGCTTGCCTTATAGCACAGGGCCTATCTACACTGTGGCCCACCAAAAACAACAGTCCTGATCGCAAGACATGCTTCCACATGTTCCATGAACAGGGCATTGCATAAAACTTCTATCCAGTGACCTGTATATTAGCTTTTATAGTTGATTTCTTCAGGTTCAATTCAACATCCAATACAAATCAAAGCATGGCTGAGGGTTTTTACAGTATATTTCTGCTTTCCATCTTATATAAGTGGGGCCAGTGGTTATGGGATCTAAAGCTGAAACCGTTGATACAATGGGCATTGTGTAATTGGAAGATCCTATTGCAGGTAGACAGTATTTGGCCTTTGTTTTTTTTTTTTAATGGTTGAACAATCTACATTTGCTGTATTTTCTATCTTCAGAGCCATACGGTGGCATGTGTACACTACCTCAGTATTATGTTGCTCTTGGGGAAATGATGCATCGGTAACATACATGATCAATCGATTATGCATCTGGGATATGCAAGCTAATTGATGAAAGTGTGCCATTGATGGTATGTTGGGCCCAGATCAGAACGATCCAATGGTCCCGATCAAAGATATGTTAGATCCAACCGTCCATACTTCAACTATCCATTCTTGTGAGATGCAGATATCTTGAGTATTTAATGAATTTTGGATGATGGCAATGACAGTGAAGAGGATGAATTTTGGATAATGTCAATGACGGTGAAGAGAACAAAGAAGCCTGTTCTCTCTCTTTCTCTCTCTCTCTCTCTCTCTTGTAATATTCCTCCCACTTTGATATTTCTTTGACACTGGACAACTAACCACTTGCTATAAAAGCTCGAATTGATAGAGCGTGATGAATTAATCCCTTCATCTCATAGTCCAGGCGCCACATCTCATGAGTTAGGTCCTTGATCGAACCCCCCTCGTGCGTCCCACATCACATGGGTTCCGTCTCATACAGGCCACCCACCCAAGTGTGCCCCTGCATCCCACAGGCCACCCCACTTGAGCCTAGTGTGAAAATGTCCCTATATTAGTATGTTTAGAAAAAAATAAAAAATAAAAAATAAAAATTGAAGTAAATGCCATAGCTTTTCATTTTTTACTTTTGTTGACAAATGTGCGTTTTACTGGTAGTTAGACATAGTGGGAAGGCATTGTCTTGAAAATTCTAGCATAGAATAACCGGGAAAGAAGTGGACATTTGCTAATGTTTTTTTTCTCAATATTGTAAAATTATATACTTTTCTATATCATTTTTTTCATCATTCAACCACTTTTATAAAATGTCTCCACATTCATTCCTTAAATCCTGTTGCCCAGGACCTGTATGTGATAGTATGTCTTTGGAAGTCAAAATAAACAGCATACTGGTTTAACATTCACCTTTGTTTTATGCTACTGGGATTTGATTGGATAACGGTCATATCAAACCTTTCTTGTCCAGAACTCAAACATTCACATCTGCATTGATAAACTTTTCTCTCTATGGGCCCATTTGGATTACTAGAATTTAAAAAGTAGATTTGGAAAGGAAAATGTCACATTTGAGGAAAAGCATGGGTAAGGAAATCTATGGAAAAGAATTCTAAAAAGGTTAGTTGTTTAGTTTCTGTGATTACTAGAGAAATGTGGAATGACTAATGTATAAAAAAAGGTGAAATCTGTCTCTGAAAAATAGTGGAAATGAGGATTTTCATCTTTTTAAATTTTCAGCGAATATGGATTTTTCCTTATCATATTCTTTATGAATGTGTCATCGTGTTCCTGAGTGACATTAATTAATATTTGTTCATGGGTGGAATTGAAGATGGATGGGAAATGCGGTGGGTGAAATCTGATTGGAAGAGACTCGCGAACAAAGCTGGGAATTGGAATCACACTGCTGGGAATTGGAATGGGGACCCTAACGACAAAGGTACTCCACCTGTGACGATTCTTCTACAGTTCAACACATTTCAACGATTCTTGCACACTAGTTTTTTTGTTCTTCAGAAGATCGATATTTGCATGTGATCCTATTTATTTTCCCAGTCGATATCGGTGGGGTCCCACTAGTTTCATAATAAATCGGAAACGTATATACTGGAGGAGGAGCTCCTTGACTAACACTAATCAGAAGATCCTGACCCTTCAATTGTGAGCCTACAAGATTGCAATTGGTGCATGGGCCATCCACGTTTGAGGACCATCATATCAATCGTTTTGGATAGCTAACGACCAAAAAAACTGAAAACCAAGCAATTGTAGCAACTTTGGGATGTGAATAAATTGTACAAGGTCTCATTATTTCAATGGTTTTAATATGTAGACCACAGGCCTCACATCTACATAGGAATCGTGTTACGAATTTCCTCATCTTGAATTTCCGTGGTTTAACATCCGTTTTTCTATCTAATTTAAGCGATCGAGTCCAAAATTAAAGCATATCCAAAGATCATCGTGGATCATACCACAGGAAACAGTGGGGATAATGATTTCCACCGTTGAAACCTTTTTAAGCCCCACAATGATATTTATTTGTCATCCAACCTGTTCATAACATCAAATAGACATGGATGAAGGGAAAACACAAATATAAACTTGATCCAAAACATCAGTGGCCCTCAAGATTTTCTTCAATGGTAGACGTTCAATTCAACTGCTTCCCATGGTGTGGTCCATTTTTCATATGCTTCATTTTTGAGCTCAAGCCCTAAAATTATCTAGCAAAATGGATGGACCAAGCGTACATTATAAAGTTTACTCACTACGCAATCTTCTTCCCTGCAAGTAGAAGGGGCTCTGTGGGGCCACCGTGATGTATGTGTTTTATATATGCGTATGTCTATTTTTTAAGGTACCATTTTATGATATGAATTAAAAAACGAAGAAGATTCAAGCCCTAGTGCACCACACAATGGGGATTGAATGCCCACCTTTAACCGCATTAATGTTTATTTGTCATCCAACATATTTTCATAAGATCACACTGATCAACATGATGAACGGTAAACACAAATATCAGTTTGATACATTTTTTTTTGGCCCCAATAATATTTCTACTGTAGATGTTCAAATATTAGTGGATATGCTTAATTTTTGGCATCAAGAATTAAAATTATCTTTTTAAATAGATGGAAGGGGTGGATAAAATACAAAAATTATGATGGGCCACACAGAAATTACTGTACACAATCGGCTTCCGTCAAAAATAAGCCGCTTTGTACAATGATTGTCCCTGCACGGGACTGGAACACCGTGCTCTTGCCAAAAAAATTCCCATTAGGACAAAAGTACCCCAACTTGCAGTAACCATACTATCTTTCCCGGTAACAAACCACTTGATTATGACATCTGTGCCATGAAAATAGTAGGTCCCACCATGAGGATTATTTTTAAAAAATAAAAAATAAAATCAGGCTAATCAATTTCCTGAGTATGCATAGACAGTGTTGGCCATCCATGGATTACAACAGTGTGGCCTACCTGATTCATGGAAAGACCTGACTTTTGTCTCAGGTGAAGTTCATGGTGAGCCCTATTATTAACATGATACTGATGTCTTACACAAGTGGCTTGTCCGTACAAGGAGGATACTGTACCACAAGCAGTGGTACAGATCCAAGGGTCAAGTCGATCAAATAGCACGGATTGAACGCCCACCCTTAAAATTTTCCTAGGACTGCCAGAAGTTTGGATAAGCTGTTCATGTTAGTTTGCTTTTACTTCATCCATGTCCATTTGATTTTCATGAATAGTTAGATTGGCAAATAAACATCATGGTGGGCTCAAGAAAGCCCCAATGCAGGGCGTGGGTTGCATTAGCCTTGCTTGGACCAAGTGGAGAAAATCGGACGCGGATTGCATCCTTGGAGGGGCAGGAATTGGTCCTGGTAGGGGCTCAGTGAGTAGGGCTGTACATCGAGCTCAGTCAAGTCGAGGTGGGCCAAGCTTGGCTTGACTCTACCGTACTATCCTCAACCTCGACTTTGAGCTTACCATTGGAACTTGGCTTGTCTACCAAAACTTTCGAGTTAATCTCGAGGTGAGTTGGTGGATCAAGACAAGGTGAGCTTACCTTGAGTTGAGTCAAGCCCGCTTCCAACCCAACCTAAGCTATATGCGACCCAACCCACACCTGATTCAACCCAGCCACCCAACCTGCACCCAACTCAACTGTTTTGCATTATGTGAAAATTTGAACATGCCCTTTACGTGTTGGAGAAAATGTCGCATAGGCTCAAACTCGGCTTGAACTGTTGACCAAACTGAGCCGAGCTAGCTAGTTAGACTTGAGGACCGAGCAGAGCCGAGTTCGAGTTGGGGTTAGCTACTGGTCGAGCCAAGTCGAGCTGGGCCAAGCTCGACTTGGTTCGACTCATGTACAGCTATACGACTGACCATTGGGGATAATATTGCATATGGACAATGCTTTCGAAGGATCCCGAATCCACTAAGGTTAGTAAATCCCTAACTGGGGGGGCTCATCATGATGTAGTTGTCTTATATCACCATCATGTTGGGAGAAGAAATCCATTCTCAACCACACACACAATAATATCAGAATTAAAAGAAAGTAAAAAAAAATAAAAATAATAATAAACTACAATACAACGATTTATATGGTTACCTTTCATTACATCTATATATTAATACCAATTTACTATGCTCAAAAGCAAAAAATGAAGAAACGATTCTCAATATAATAACAACTACTACAGAATATATATATATATATATATATATATATATATATATATATATATATATATATATATATATATATATATATATATATATATATATATATATATATATATATATATATTAACCCCAATGAACTAAAGTTCATATAAAATTCCATGTGAAATTATAAAATTTCCCTTTAGGTGAGCTGAGCTCGACCCGCAAAAGTGATGGATGGATGGATAATACACCTCTGATGGCCAAGTTCCACATATCCTAACAACGTCCTACTTGAAGACTAATCATAGGCAATCTCCTGATGAGAATGGTGAATTTATAAAAGCCCATGCCAATGTATAGAACTCAGTGTGAATTTCTCTCTCGTCTTCAAAATTGAAGACCAATAGAAACTAAGCGTGACTTCAGTTTCTCTTTGATAATCACCTTGATCAAAGTATCCATTTTTCAATATCATTTTAAGACATGATATAAAAGATGAAGTAAATCAAAATCTTAGGTGGACCATACCACAAGAAATTGTGATGGTTGAAAACCCACCTTAAAAAAACTCATTAGGGATCAGCAGAATGTTTATTTGCATTCCGCCTGTTGATAACATATCAAAGACCTGGATGAGAGGACCATACAAACATCAGCTTGATCCAAAACTTATATGGCACACAAAAGTTTTTAATGGTCAATCACCACAGTTTCGGTGTGGTGTGGTCCACCTGAAATTTGGATTACTTCATCCTGGGATCGTGCTATATGTAAAATGATCTGTCAAGACAAATGGACATCATGGATGTAAGGCATATACATCATGGTGGGCCTCAAAGTCAAGGATCCACCCACCATGGTGGATCCGGGAATCCACCCGCACCCCTTACAACTTTGCTAGAGGCCACAGCAGTTATAATTTCGGCTCTCATACACACAAGGCAGGGGAGCCATGCATGGGGGCCAAAGGTACATTTAGTACATTTGTGTCCTTCATCATCACTGTTGAGAGTCAAATATTGCATATTAGACCCCAGATATTGCCTAGATTTACGGACATAATGCTGTCGAACGGCCTGTTTTTATCATGTTTATGTTTCAGGGTGTAATTGAGAGAATGGATGGAAGAAGGACGTTAAAAGTTGAGATTTAACGATCTGATGACGCCAAAGGCAAGGGACACACTCCAGGGGACCAAGATTGACAAATATACACGGTCAGAAATCCGAGAAAAGTTAGAAATTGAAGCTCAAGTGGCTTGAAGGACGTTCAAAATGCAAGATCACGAGGTTCCCACCATCCGTTCGGCTCGAAACTTCATACGTCGCCTAAGGACTATAAATTAACCGTACATATAAAATTTCAGCTATTGAAAATCTCGGGAAGTGCCCCAACTGACAGATTAGCCCATAAACCGTTGATTCTGGGCCCACCTGATATCTGGAACTGCCTCAAAATTATTATTGACGGTTTAAATGAGACGAGAAATAATTTAGACGGTGAAGATTTCTGAAAATCATCATAGTGGACCCCACTTTAGATTGAGTGTGCATAGTGCACAAGTGCACTACACGTGCATGGGAAATGTCTGACCATCTCTGACCGAAAGAAAAAAAAAAAAAAATTTTTTTTTTTTACGCACCACGGCTGCGTAATGGACGGCCGGCGTCTGTTTGCGGATGGTAGTGGGCCCCACCCATTGTTCGTATGGCCGATCTGATCCGTCCACCGTGTAGAGGGCTTCGAGAACTATAAAACCATGCTGACCTTTTGCACCCATGCGTGCACACGTGTGAGATACAGAAGCCACAAAAGGGCTGCTCGGTAACGTTCAAAACTGATTCTTCTATGATTTCTTCTCTGGGCCATGTCAATGGACGTTCAAAACCACCCATTCTTGACTGAAATTTCGTTCTGAATCCAATGGACGGGGTGGATTTTCCAGAAAATGCTTCTGTGGGGCCCACCGACCACAACAGCGAAATGGTACGAAAGGTTTCGCACATCCGCGAAAACTGACTTTTCCGGACAGTTTTGGCCCACCATCTTTGATCATATGGCAGATTTGAACCGTCTATCATGTAGATGACCCAAGAAAGCACTAAGGGACGGTGTTTCTTTGAAATTTGAGCAAGAAAAGTGACGTGTTTCGAGGCACCGAACTTGACTGCGAAAATTACACTCCGTGTCCTGCTACAACTCTGTCATTGACTCCAGCCTTCCAGCAGCTATAAAAGGAGGTTTTTGGACGTGGAAAGCATTCATTCAGGTCTGGTGAGGAAGATTCAGAGCTGGGAAGGAAGGCTCAGGTCGGACGTCTGCAAGAGAGAGAGTTGAGTTTGTTTATTTCTTTTATTTTTATTTTATTTTGTTTTGAGATATCTAGCCTATTCATGTTGGGCTAAACCTCCTAGCTAGGGCTAGGAGGTGAAGCTTGTAGTGAGATGGGAGATTTTATGATTTTAATTTAATTTTAATACATGAATTGAAGATGATTTTAGTTTGATTAATATTGGAAATATTTTTAGTCTTTAATGGTCTGTTGTGACTGAAATTACAGTGGGTCTGCGATGGCTTGAGTATTTTCTTTTCTCCTTTATGTTTATGATATCAGGAAGACCTGTTGTTCACCATAGTCTCCTGGGCATGGTCGAATGTCGGTACCCTTCCTAACTTTCATAGCATGCGATTGGTTGGTAATTAGTTTAATTCTATTGTTTGCCATAGTCTCTTGGGCATGGTTTGGTGATGGAATCCATTCTAATTCATATACCTTTCATCTCTTTGAAAACTAGATCAACGACAGTTCAGTAAATTCCATGATTCTTGAAGCAGGCATAAGATCTCTCTGATCTCTACAAGTGGATCCTCTGAATCCCTAGTTTCTCACCTCTGATTTTTCTTAAGTTTTAGATTAATATTTCATAATCATTCTTCAAATTACAACTCAATTTAGATTTCATCTTATTCTAGTTCGATTTTCAGTTAGTTTCAGAGAACGTACAAGTTTCAGTCCCTTAGAATTCGACCTCGGTCTTACCGAGTTATTACTACATCACAACCCTGCACTTGGGGAGTGAACAAGTTTTTGGCGCCGTTGCCGGGGACTGTCGGCTACGTTTTTCTAAAATTAATTAGTTTTGGGATTAGTTAAGATTAGGATTATTTTAACCGTAGATTTTTATTTTTATTTTTCTAATTTCCAGAAACTAACCTATTCTTCCTGTTTTGTAGGCTTCTAAGATAGTTTCTAAATTGGATCTTAATATAGGAACTTCTTATTTGGTAACACCCTTCTAACTTCTTCTCTTACTTTCCATATTTCTATAGGACTTTTCTTTTGTTCTAGGATTAGACTCAGAGTCAGGGTTCTACCATGGAATCATGGGTACGTGCATACGCTGAGATGGATAGGAGATATTGGGAAATGCCCGAGGGTTGTGGAATTCAACGTATACTTCAAGATTTTTCTCCATCACAAACAGACATTGAGAACCGACTAGAACATTATCTTCCATCGGTTAATAGGGCTGTATACGATCGTAATTATGGGAATGAGGATTATTATCAGTCATCATATACTCCCATGTATGATCAGTATGACTATAACCAGTGGAAACATCAAAGCTGTGAAGATGAACCAATAACATGTTATAAGGATTATCCTCTTGAATACCCTAACATTGAGATCCAACCAGAAACGATCCAAGAGGATTCATTTCAGTATCACTTAGTACGTTGTGAAGAAAGTATAAAAACTTTGGAATCACTTATTTCAAGTGATTATTCTCTTGGACCTTCTACCTTTGAGATTCAACCAGAAACGAACCAGGAAAATTCAATTCAGCATAACATGGAGTGGTTTGCGGAATTCAGAAAAGTAATGGAAGGACTCAATTCGCGCCTTGATAGAATAGAGGAGGCTCGGTCATCCCAGCCACGACTCATTCCAGAAATACAATGCGAGGAAAGTGATCCTAACTCGCCTTTGAAGAACTCTAGAATTTGGAATGAGGAGTTGGATTCCATTAACGAGCATACGGTCCAATTTACCGATGAGTCGATTTCTATGACTGTTCAAAAGAATAGGGAAGAGACATGGCTGTCTTTCAAATATAATGATACACTTCAATCACATGACATACTAGATTCTAATGATGATGAAGATGTTAGTTTATGCGAATCTCAACACATTCTAGGTGAAGAATATGAGGAAAGTGATTTCATCCTAAGTGTGCACTGCACTGAACCAAAATATGATGAGTATTGGGATGACGATCCTGAATATGTAACCACAATTCCCCTGGAATTAATCTCAAGTTCGGTCCAAGTCAATGATCAAGAAGTACGCGAAGAGAACGGTCATAATGAGATACTTCACTCATCCGACATGTCTGATCTAAAAGTGGAGGAGCCCCTTATGACCGACCCTTATAACTCTTGTGAAACATATTTGGACCACTCCCCCGAATTGAATGATGATATGATTCGGGAAAAAGAGGAGTTGCGCGCTATGACTCTGGAATTTGAAACCACCCAGTTAAGGTCACCATCTAAACTGTTGAATGTGGACGATTCAATGCCTCTTCTGAGTAATTTCAATGAACAGAGTGATCATATCAATGCTTCGCATACTGACCCTCAATCTGTCTGTGCAGGGTTGGGGCAAGAGAGCATACATCCGTCCACTTTCAAGGATGATGGATTCCTTAAGCAGATTATCACAAGCTCCAAGGTGAAAAATAAGTCATTCTCAGAAGAATGTCCCAACTCTTTTGATGATTGCTTGGCATACTTTGCAGATTCAAATGATCCCATGATAAGAGACATAGTGAATGCCTTGCAAGACAACATCTCGACAGTCAGTACTGACCGAGAGAACCCTTACTCTGAAGCCCCTTCTTCCACAGATCCTGAATGTTTACCGTTAGGGGATAAGGAGCTAGAAATTGAACCGAAGTCTGCTACTTCGGAATGTGTCTTCCTGAAAATTTTTCTCAACTTGACCTATCTGTAGTCTCTGATTCACCATGGGATACTAACTTTGAAACTTTTTCTGACACAGCTGAATCATTTATACTTTGGATACCTCAGGCGAATCATCAACACATTTTTAATGAGGTAAATAAGTTTCTCTGGAAAGTCAAACTCCAGGGCATCCAAGCCTATTGTAAAAAGGGCTTTTGGATGATCTTATTGAGAAACTTACTGAGAAACTTATCAAGATATTGGCCGAAAGAGGAACCTTGCGTCATGATCGATTCAATGTTTGTGGGTAACATTACTGCAAACCCTCACGAGACTACAACTCGTCCACTAGGGGTAACCTAGGGGTTTAAAGGCTTGTTGCATACGCTAAATGCAATCGAGAGCACCTACGAAAGTGGTATAGGTAGGATTTTATTTTTGTTATTTTTGTTCTGCTTTCTCTCTCATGCTGACAAGCTTCCATGCCGTGATCTATTGGAAACTCTCTTGATTCGTTATTCATGTACTATCTTCCCATCACTTCTCATTTACTTTTGTTGTCCCATGTGCATTGCATGCTTATATATTTTACATTGAGGACAATGTAGATTTTAGGTTGGGGGTGGGAGATTAGGCTTCCTAAGGCTTCCTAATCAGTATTTTCTTGGTCTTGAGCAAAAATTGTGAAAATTGTGAAAGTTTTTAAAATTTTTCTGACATTTCTTGTAAATTTAACGTGATTTTGACATATATCTTTGATTTAGAATTACGAGATACGTGATGTTGGTAATTTATGACTCTTGGATTTAGCTACTTGATAGATTCCACAGTTGAGTTTGAATTATAAATCCATGATTAGAGATTTTAAACATTGATTGAATCATGATTTCAGGACACGTCTTGTTGACACATTCAGATTTCAGTTCCATATCGAAGGATTAACTTGGTAATCATTGAGCATGAAAGGAACCAGTCTGAAGTATCTTGCCATCATGGTATAAAAATTGAAAAGGTTGGATAATTAATCTTCACCATAGGTTTGCTCCCTATAGGTGTAGAGTTAATTCCCCATGAATGATATGTGAAAAAGAGTCAGGTGTACGGTCTTCACCATAGGTTTGCTCCCTATAGGTGAGGATTTGATTCCCCTTCTTGGCATTACTATTAATAAAATAAATAAATAACTCTGTGAGGTAAGTTTTGGTCATCATGAATTCTTTCGTTGATTACCAATGACATCTTGAAATAGAGAATTGAATCTTGGTATTGATTAGCTGAGATTACACTATACATCCATGGATCTCAATGTTTAAAATTTTTCTAATTGATGGATTAATGCTTTACACTTGATTATGAAGTCTACCGTGCGCTTGAGCTCAGGAGAAAACATTTTCTAACATTCATGAATATTAAATTTCTCGTATTTTGTTCAAAATCTCACTCGATTTCATAGAAAGTTCTCCTATAATTCTCAACTTATTTTTCGCATACTTTGCTCGGGACTAGCAAAATGCTGGTTGCGGGTTGTGTTGAGAGTCAAATATTGCATATTAGACCCCAGATATCGTCTAGATTTACGGACATAATGCTGTCGAACGGCCTGTTTTTATCGTGTTTATGTTTCAGGGTGTAATTGAGAGCATGGATGGAAAAAGGACGTTAAAAGTTGAGATTTAACGATCTGATGATGCCAAAGGCAAGGGACACACTCCAGGGGACCAAGATTGACAAATATACACGGTCAGAAATCCGAAAAAAGTTAGAAATTGAAGCTCAAGTGGCCTGAAGGACGTTCAGAATGCAAGATCACAAGGTTCCCACCATCCGTTCGACTCGAAACTTCATACGTCGCCTAAGGACTATAAATTAACCGTACATATAAAATTTCAGCCATTGAAGATCTCGGGAAGTGCCCCAACTGACAGATTAGCCCATAAACCGTTGATTCTGGGCCCACCTGATATCTGGAACTGCCTCAAAATTATTATTGACGGTTTAAATGAGACGATAAATAATTTAGACGGTGAAGATTTCTGAAAATCATCATAGTGGACCCCACTTTAGATTGAGTGTGCATAGTGCACAAGTGCACTACACGTGCATGGGAAATGTCTGACCGTCTCTGACCGAAAGAAAAAAAAAAAAAAAAATTTTTTTTTTTTACGCACCATGGCTGCGTAACGGACGGCCGGCGTCCGTTTACGGATGGTAGTGGGCCCCACCCATTACTCGTATGGCCGATCTGATCCGTCCACCGTGTAGAGGGCTTCGAGAACTACAAAACCATGCTGACCTTTTGCACCCATGCGTGCACACGTGTGAGATACAGAGGCCACAAAAGGGCTGCTTGGTAACGTTCAAAACTGATTCTTCTGTGATTTCTTCTCTGGGCCATGTCAATGGACGTTTAAAACCACCCATTCTTGACTGAAATTTCGTTCTGAATCCAATGGACGGGGTGGATTTTCCAGAAAATGCTTCTGTGGGGCCCACCAACCACAACAGCGAAATAGTACGAAAGGTTTCGCACATCCGCGAAAACCGACTTTTCCGGACAGTTTTGGCCCACCATCTTTGATCATATGGCAGATTTGAACCGTCTATCATGTAGATGACCCAAGAAAGCACTAAGGGACGGTGTTTCTTTGAAATTTGAGCAAGAAAAGTGGCGTGTTTCGAGGCACCGAACTTGACTGCGAAAATTACACTCCGTGTCCTGCTATAACTCTGTCATTGACTCCAGCCTTCCAGCAGCTATAAAAGGAGGTTTTTGGACGTGGAAAGCATTCATTCAGGTCTGGTGAGGAAGATTCAGAGCTGGGAAGGAAGGCTCAGGTCGGACGTCTGCAAGAGAGAGAATTGAGTTTGTTTATTTCTTTTATTTTTATTTTATTTTGTTTTGAGATATCTAGCCTATTCATGTTGGGCTAAACCTCCTAGCTAGGGCTAGGAGGTGAAGCTTGTAGTGAGATGGGAGATTTTATGATTTTAATTTAATTTTAATACATGAATTGAAGATGATTTTAGTTTGATTAATATTGAAAATATTTTTAGTCTTTAATGGTCTGTTGTGACTGAAATTACAGTGGGTCTGCGATGGCTTGAGTATTTTCTTTTCTCCTTTATGTTTATGATATCAGGAAGACCTGTTGTTCACCATAGTCTCCTGGGCATGGTCGAATGTCGGTACCCTTCCTAACTTTCATAGCATGCGATTGGTTGGTAATTAGTTTAATTCTATTGTTTGCCATAGTCTCTTGGGCATGGTTTGGTGATGGAATCCATTCTAATTCATATACCTTTCATATCTTTGAAAACTAGATCAACGACAGTTCAGTAAATTCCATGATTCTGGAAGCAGGCATAAGATCTCTCTGATCTCTACAAGTGGATCCTCTGAATCCCTAGTTTCTCACCTCTGATTTTTCCTAAGTTTTAGATTAATATTTCATAATCATTCTTCAAATTACAACTCAATTTAGATTTCATCTTATTCTAGTTCGATTTTCAGTTAGTTTCAGAGAACGTACAAGTTTCAGTCCCTTGGGATTCGACCTCGGTCTTACTGAGTTATTACTACATCACAACCCTGCACTTGGGGAGTGAACAATCACCACACATCTGGCATGCTTTGTGTTGAGGGTCAAATATTGCATATTAGACCCCATATATTATCCGGATTTACGAGCATAATAGTGTTTAACGGCTGATTTAATTGTGTTTATGTTGCAGGTTGAATTTAGAAGCTTGAGCTGAAAAAGGATGCTAAAAGCTTGGATTTAATGTTCTGATGATCATGAGGGCAAGGGACGGACCCCAGGGGACTGACATCGATGGAATTACACGCCAGAAATTCGTAAAATTGAAGGAACTGAAACTCAAGTGGCCTGAAGGACGTTCAAATGCAAGATCACAGGGTTCCCGCCATCCGATTGTCCTGAAACTTCATATATGGGATGAGGGCCATAAATTAACCGTACACGTCAAATTTTAGCTTTTGAAGATCTCTGGAAGTGGGCCAACGGACTGATCAGCCCCTTAATTCATTAAGTGGGGCCCACCTAATATCTGGAACTGCCTCAAAATTCTTATCAACGGTCAAAATAATATGAGAAAGAGTATAGACGGTGTAGATTTCTCGTAAACATTACGGTGGGCCCTGTGTATATGGTGTGTGCACATTGCACACATGCACGTACACGTGCATGGGAATCGACGCACCTTCCTAAAACAGCGAACGCTGTTTCCGTTTCAAACGGACGCTGTCCGTTTTTACGGAATGATGTGGGCCCCACCCATTGCCTGTACGGAAGATCTGATCCGTCCATCGTGTAGAGGGGCCTGAAAAATACAAAACCTTGCTGAAAGTTCACTTCCATACGTGCACACGTGTGAGGTACAGGGGTCACAAAAGGTTAGTTCTGCAACGTTCAAATCTGATCTTGTTGTAATTTCTTCTCTGGGTCGCGTCAATGGACATTCAAAACTACCTATTCTTGACTGAAATTTCGTTCTGAATCCAATGGACAGGGTGAATTTTCTAGAAAATGCTTCTATGAGGCCCACCAATCACAACAGTGAAATGGTGCGAAAGGTTTCGCATATCTGCGAAATTCGACTTTTTCAGGCAGTTTTGGCCCACCATCTTTGATTATATGGAAGATCTGAACCGTCTATCATGTAGAGGACCCAAGAAAGTACTAAGGGACGGTGTTTCTTTGGAATTTGAGCAAGGAAAGTGGCATGTTTCGAGGCACCAAACTTGGTTGTGAAAATTGCACTCCGTGTCCTGCTACAACTCTGTCACTGACTCCAGCCTTCCAGTAGCTATAAAAGGAGGTTTTGGACGTAGGGAGCATTCATTCAGGTCTAGGAAGAAAGAAAAAGAGAGACGTGGAGGATCGGGCAGGGACTTGAAGCAGACGTGAGGGAGAGAGTATTTTCTTTTCTTTTCTTTTATTATGAGATTTAACCCGTTCATGGCGGGCTGAACCTCTTAGCTAGGGCTAAGAGGTGAAGCTTGTGGTGAGATGGGAGATTTTATTTTATGTCTTTAATTTAATTTTAATTCTTGAATTAATGTTGATTTTAGTTGATTATTAATGGCATGTTTTGTTTAGTCTTTAATGGTCTGTTGTGACTAAAATTACAATGGGTCTGCAATGGCTTGGAGCATGTCCTTTTCTCCTTTATGTTTATGACGTCAGGAAGCCCTGTTGTTCACCATAGTCTCCTGGGCATGGTTGGATGTCAGTTCCCTTCCTAACCTTCATACATGTGATGGGTTGATAATTAGTTTAATTCTGTTGTTTGCCATAGTCTTTTGGACATGGTTTGGTGATGGAATCCATTCTAATTCATACACCTTTCATCTCTTTGAAAACTAGATCAACGGCAGTTCAGTAATTTTCATAATTTTTGATGCGAGCATAAGTTCTCCCTGATCTCTACAAGTGGATCCTCTGAATCCCTAGTTTCCTTTCCTCTGATTTTTATAAATTTTAGATTAATATTTTCACCATTCAGTTTAGATTTCATCTTAATCTAGTTCTAGTTCTGGTTAATTCTAGATAACGTACAAGTTTCAGTCCCTTGGGATTCGACCTCGGTCTTACCGAGTTATTATTACATCACAACCCTGCACTTGGGGAGTGAACAAGTTTTTGGCGCCGTTGCCGGGGACTGTCAGCTACGTTTTTCTGAAATTAATTAGTTTTAGGATTAGTTTAAGATTAGAATTTTTACTAACTTCAGTTTTAGGTTTAGATCTTCCTGATTTTTTTTGAACTAACTTGTCTTTCCTATTTTGTAGGATTCTGAGATAGAAACTTCTAATTTGGTGATATCTTTTCTAATTTCTTTATTTTTTCTCTATTAGGGTTTTTAGAAATTTTATAATCTTAGACTAACTGTTTTAGAAACTAACTTGTTTTATTTTTTTCTGCAGGATCTTAACATAGGAACTTCTTATTTGGTAACACCCTTCTAACTTCTTCTCTTTCTTTCCATATTTCTATAGGACTTTTCTTTTGTTCTAGGATTAGACTCAGAGTCAGGGTTCTACCATGGAATCGTAGGTACGTGCATACGCTGAGATGGATAGGAGATATTGGGGAATGCCCGAGGGTTGTGGAATTCAACGTATACCTCAAGATTTTTCTCCATCACAAACAGACATTGAGAACCGACTAGAACGTTATCTTCCATCGGTTAATAGAGCTGTATACGATCGTAATTATGGGAATGAGGATTATTATCAGCCATCATATTCTCCCATATATGATCAGTATGACTATAACCAGTGGAAACATCAAAGCTGTGAAGATGAACCAATAACATGTTATAAGGATTATCCTCTTAGATACCCTAACATTGAGATCCAACCAGAAACGATCCAAGAGGATTCATTTCAGTATCACTTAGCACGTTGTGAAGAAAGTATAAAAACTTTGGAATCACTTATTTCAAGTGATTATTCTCTTGGACCCTCTACCTTTGAGATTCAACCAGAAACGAACCAGAAAAATTCAATTCAGCATAACATGGAGTGGTTTGCGGAATTCAGAAAAGCAATGGAAGGACTCAATTCGCGCCTTGATAGAATAGAGGAGGCTCGGTCATCCCAGCCACGACTCATTCCAGAAATACAATGCGAGGAAAGTGATCCTAACTCGCCTTTGAAGAACTCTAGAATTTGGAATGAGGAGTTGGATTCCATTAACGAGCATACGGTCCAATTTACCGATGAGTCGATTTCTATGACTATTCAAAAGAATGGTGAAGATACATGGGTGTCTTTTTAATATAATGATGATGACACACTTCAATCACATGACACACTAGATTCTAATGATGAAGAGGATGTTAGTTTATGCAAACATCAACCCATTCTAGGTGAAGAATATGAGGAAAGTGATTTCATCCCAAGTATGCACTGCACTGAACCAAAATATGATGAGTACTGGGATGACGATCCTGAATGTGTAACCACAATTCCCTTGGAATTAATCTCAAGTTTGGTCCAAGTTAATGATCAAGAAGTACGCGAAGAGAACGGTCATAATGAGATACTTCACTCACCTGACATGTCTGATCTAAAAGTAGAGGAGCCCCTTATGACCGACCCTTATAACTCTTGTGAAACATGTTTGGACCACTCCCTTGAATTAAATGATGATATGATTCAGGAGATGGACGAGTTGCGCGCTACGACTCTGGAATTTGAAACCACCCAGTTGAGGCCACCATCTGAACTGTTGAATGTTGACGATTCAATGCCTCTTCCGAGTAATTTCAATGAACAGAGTGATCATATCAATGCTTCGCATACTGACCCTCAATCTGTCTGTGCAGGGCTGGAGCAAGAGAGCATACATCCGTCCACTTTCAAGGATGATGGATTCCTTGAGCAGATCATCACGAGCTCTATGGTGAAAAATAAGTCACTCTCAGAAGAATGTCCCAACTCTTTTGATAATTGCTTGGCATACTTTGTAGATTCAAATGATCCCATAATAAGAGACATAGTGAATGCCTTGCAAGACAACATCTCGGCAGTCAGCACTGACCGAGAGAACCCTTACTCTGAAGGCCCTTCTTCCACAGATCTTAAATGTTTACTATTAGGGGAGGAGCTGAAAATTAAACCGAAGTCTGAGACTTCAGAATGTGTTGAGACTACACCTCTTCCTGAAAATTTTTCTCAACTTGATCTATCTGTAGTCTCTGATTCACCATGGGATACTAACTTTGAAACTTTTTCTTACACAGGTGAATCATTTATACTTTGGATACCTCAGGCGGATCAACAACAAATTTTTAATGAGGTAAATAAGTTTCTCTGGAAAGTCAAGCTCTAGGGCATCCAAGTCTATTGCAAAAAGGACTTTTGGATGATCCTGTTGAGAAACTTACTGAGAAACTTATCAAGGTATTGACCGGAAGAGGAACCTTATGGCATGATCAAGTTCCATGATCGATTCAATGTTTGTGGGTAACATTGCTGTAAACCCTCACGAGACTACAACTCGTCCACTAGGGGTAACCTAGGGGTTTAAAGGCTTGTTGCATACGCTAAATGCAATCGAGAGCACCTGCGAAAGTGGTATAGGTAGGATTTTATTTTCGTTATTTTTTTTTTATTTTCTCTCTTGGCTGACCAGCTTCCATACTGTGATCTCATGAAAAATCTCTCTTGATTCGTTATCCAGGTACTATCTTCCCATCACTTTACTTTCTTTGTCCCATGTACATTGCATGTTTATATATTTTACATTGAAAACAATGTAGATTTTAGGTTGGGGGTGGGGGATTAGGTTACCTAATCTGTGTTTTTCTTGGTCATGAGCAAAAAATTGTGAAATTTTTTTTAAATTTTTTTGAAATTTCCTACAAATTCGAAGTGATTTTTACAGATATCCCTAATTTAGATTTTCAAGATACATAATGTTGGATTTATGACTCTTGGATTCCGTATCTGTTATATTTCATAGTTAAGTGAATTATTAATCCATGATTAGAAGTTGTAAACATTGATTGAGTCATGAGTTCACATGTCACATCTCGCTTTCACATTAAGGTTTCAATCTGATATTGAAGGGTTAACTTGGTAATCACTAAGCATGTGAGGAAACCGCTTGAAAATTTATCCGTCATGATCATTTAAAAAAAAAAAAAGAAAAAAAGAAAAAAAGAGAGAGATACCTTTGGAAAAGGTTTTGGCGAATAATTCTCATCATAGGTTTGCTCCTTATAGGTGAGGATTTGTTCCCCATGGATGATTTGGGAAAAGGTTGGCGAATAATTTTCACCATAGGTTTGCTCCCTATAAGTGAGGATTTGTTTCTCCTTCTTGATTTTACTTTCAAAAAATAAAAATAAAAATCAAAAGCTGGAAAACTGAAAAGATGATCTGTAAGAAAAATTTTGGGTGTCCTGAATGTTCTATTAGTTACCAATGATATCATGAAATTGAAGATTGGACCTCTTAATAGTGGTAAGTTGAGATTACACAATACACCCATGGAACTCAATGTTAAGCATTGTTCTGATTTATGGATTAATACCTTGAACTTGATTATGAGTTTACCATGTACCTGAGTCCAGTAGAAGTAATGCCCAACATTCATGAGTTTTAGAATTTTTCGTATTTGAATCGTTTTTAAAAATAAAAATAAAAAAATCACTCGAGTTCATAGAAGTTATCCTGTAGTTCTCAACTTGTTTTTCGCATATTTTGCTCGGGACTAGCAAAATGCTGGTTAGGGGTTGTGTTGAGGGTCAAATATTGCATATTAGACCCCATATATTGTCCGGATTTACGAGCATAATAGTGTTTAACGGCTGATTTAATCGTGTTTATGTTGCAGGTTGAATTTAGAAGCTTGAGCTGAAAAAGGATGCTAAAAGCTTGGATTTAATGTTCTGATGATCACGAGAGCAAGGGACGGACCCTAGGGGACTGAGATCGACGGAATTACACGCCAGAAATTCGCAAAATTGAAGGAACTGAAACTCAAGTGGCCTGAAGGACGTCCAAAATGCAAGATCACAGGGTTCCCGCCATCCGATTGTCCTGAAACTTCATATATGGGATGAGGGCCATAAATTAACCGTACACGTCAAATTTCAACTATTGAAGATCTCTGGAAGTGGGCCAACGGACTGATCAGCCCCTTAATTCATTAAGTGGGGCCCACCTAATATCTGGAACTGCCTCAAAATTCTTATCAACGGTCAAAATAATATGAGAAAGAGTATAGACGGTGTAGATTTCTCGTAAACATTACGGTGGGCCCTGTGTATATGGTGTGTGCACATTGCACACATGCACGTACACGTGCATGGGAATCTACGCACCTTCCTAAAACGCGAACGCTGTTTCCGTTTCAAACGGACGCTGTCCGTTTTTACGGAATGATGTGGGCCCCACCCATTGCCTGTACGGAAGATCTGATCCGTCCATCGTGTAGAGGGGCCTGAAAAATACAAAACCTTGCTGAAAGTTCACTTCCATACGTGCACACGTGTGAGGTACAGGGGTCACAAAAGGTTAGTTCTGCAACGTTCAAATCTGATCTTGTTGTAATTTCTTCTCTGGGTCGCGTCAATGGACATTCAAAACTACCTATTCTTGACTGAAATTTCGTTCTGAATCCAATGGACGGGGTGGATTTTCCAAAAAATGCTTCTATGGGGCCCACCAATCACAACAGCGAAATGGTGCGAAAGGTTTCGCACATCCGCGAAATTCGACTTTTTCAGGCGGTTTTGGCCCACCATCTTTGATTATATGGAAGATCTGAACCGTCTATCATGTAGAGGACCCAAGAAAGTACTAAGGGACGGTGTTTCTTTGAAATTTGAGCAAGGAAAGTGGCATGTTTCGAGGCACCAAACTTGGCTGCAAAAATTACACTCCGTGTCCTGCTACAACTCTGTCACTGACTCCAGCCTTCCAGCAGCTATAAAAGGAGGTTTTGGACGTAGGGAGCATTCATTCAGGTCTAGGAAGAAAGAAAAAGAGAGACGTGGAGGCTCAGGCAGGGACTTGAAGCAGACGTGAGGGAGAGAGTATTTTCTTTTCTTTTCTTTTATTATGAGATTTAACCCGTTCATGGTGGGCTGAACCTCTTAGCTAAGGCTAAGAGGTGAAGCTTGTGGTGAGATGGGAGATTTTATTTTATGTCTTTAATTTAATTTTAATTCTTGAATTAACGTTGATTTTAGTTGATTATTAATGGCATGTTTTGTTTAGTCTTTAATGGTCTGTTGTGACTAAAATTACAATGGGTCTGCAATGGCTTGGAGCATGTCCTTTTCTCCTTTATGTTTATGACGTCAGGAAGCCCTGTTGTTCACCATAGTCTCCTGGGCATGGTTGGATGTCAGTTCCCTTCCTAACCTTCATACATGTGATGGGTTGATAATTAGTTTAATTCTGTTGTTTGCCATAGTCTTTTGGACATGGTTTGGTGATGGAATCCATTCTAATTCATACACCTTTCATCTCTTTGAAAACTAGATCAACGGCAGTTCAGTAATTTTCATAATTTTTGATGCGAGCATAAGTTCTCCCTGATCTCTACAAGTGGATCCTCTGAATCCCTAGTTTCCTATCTCTGATTTGTTCCCTAAGTTTTAGATTAATAGTTTACAATTATTCCTCAATTTATAATTCAATTCAGATTTCATTTCATTCTAGTTCTATTTCTAGTTAATTTTAGATAACGTACAAGTTTCAGTCCCTTGGGATTCGACCTCGGTCTTACCGAGTTATTATTACATCACAACCCTGCACTTGGGGAGTGAACACTTTGATGGCATCGGTACTGATATTCATTGACCCAGTGGACCATCAGGAGAATGAACCCCATGTTTAAAATTGCGCCAAGCAATGGGTTATGATTTTCAAATTAGTCTTTTCATGCTTATGGTCTGTTCAAGTGGGGCCCACCACATAAATAGATCTGATTTCCCTAGGGATGGTTCTAGACACATGGCCCATTTGTCACGTGTGGTGGAGATGCAGGAATTACTGTACGATTGTACCATGGTGACAGGACTATTAATGGGCCAGGCTTTTGCGCAGGACCTAATTTGGTCAGGCCAAGCCACCAGTTGATGTCCGACTTACATCCTGGGCCCAGCAATCGAATGGAGCTAACTTGGGACACATGGTGTTGCGGTATGCATAGATAAAGTAGAAATGCTTGGTTATTTATCACCTGTGCATCTGGTGGGCCACCAGATCAACGGCTTTGATCACCCAAAGGCCAGCCCAATTTGTTCCTAACCTCCGGACACACGCCCAATCCATCCTAAAGCGAGCTAATCGGAGGTGACATCCAGCCATCTGGCTCATTTCCAACCCACACCAAAATAATACCTACCAATCATAGTGCGCTCCAGTGGTACTCTATAATGGCCCCACGTGGCGTGTGGACCACATCCAACCTGCCCAAAAGGTGCGTCCCACCATGATGTGTACGAATGTCAAAACTCATGCAATCCAAGATTGTACCCCACCGTCAAAGTGTGGGGCCCAAAAATCTTGCTAGTCCAGTATTTAGGTGGCCCTAAGTGTGGTTTTTGGTCTGTTTTATTTTGGATTCATTGTTAGATGTCTTCAATCTTATTGAGATTAAGGGACTCTTGATGTCATTGAGAGACTGCTTAATTTAAGTTACCAAGAAAATTCAAAAAAAATTTGAGTTGCTTGTTGGATAATTTTGGAGTTGCTACTTGATACCATCTATGGTGTCTTCGATGTCATTGGCTGGTCTTTGGTAGCTATCGATGCCATCGAAGGTCTCATCGACGACACGCATAGAACTGCATAAGTGCGCAATTTGTTTCTAATTTGGTCATAATAGTTTATATATCGGGTGTAATCGGGATTAGGGTACTCCACATGAATGTTAATATGTTCCTAAGGTATTCCTAAACAAAGCTAAGGTTTTGGGAAATAATTATAGGGTTATTTAGATCAGTTAGTCCATCCCATCTCTTATAATATCATTTTCATAGTAAATTGCTTAACGCTTTGTGTCGTGGTAACCGTCAGAATTTTTTTTTAAGGTAAAACTCATGTGTCCTCTATGTGTTTTGTTTGCCGTTGATTTTGCATTGTTGGATTGAATTTGTATTTGCTTTTGCAAATCTCATCGTTTATTTCCCACTCCTTTGGGCTGGATTTTATTTTCCTAGCCTCTCATGGGAGAATATAAAATCAAGGCATATTTGCTGCTCTTGAAACTTCAACTAAGACCTTTGGCTATAATACTAAATCAAACAATCACTTAATGTTAAAGCTGATAACCATGTTAAATCAACACTTTCTCTCGAAGCTTAAGGCATATAGAGATGGCTTATCAATGTATATGAAAGGACCTTAACAATTGCTAGCCATGATAGGCGACTCATCTCAGTCATATGCAACTGATCTGAGTCAATTTGAACCTGATAGGGATCAGTACAGTTGACTGAACCTGAACGAGTGGGGATGAGTTACCATATTTAAAAGAAAATGAAGATTTATATTATACACACAAGTAGTGAAACACAAATGAGAAAAATCAAAATAATCTAAACCATTAAAACATGATGATCAAGAACTAGGACCGCGGTTGGTAATAAGGAAAGACGCTGAAGAACGTTTGGGTGATGGTGAGGAGGAGGAGGATCAGAGCCGCGATCAAAGAAATGACAGACCATGGATTGGTGAAATAATCGCGCTTCAAGCTCGCCCACCACATGTTCCATTTGTTCTCGCAATGTTTTTGCACTTTCTCTTTTACATCCCAAAGAAATTTTTCCTCCAGATCATTGGCTATACCAAAGCAGAGGTGGTTGAATAAGCTGGCCACATCATCATCACTTCCCAACAAATGATCTATGATCCCATTGCAATGGAGTAATGCCACATCCTTGGATGTGTTGACAAGGCAATCCATGAAGCAAACGTAATTTGTGAAATAGAGTTTAACTCTTGGGTAGCAGAATTGTTCCAACGCTATAAGGTTCCGAAGGAGAGTATTGGTGTAGTCCACTATAAACAACTGCGGGATTTCCAACACCCCCCCGTCACTAAATTTCACATCCAAGATGCTATTCGATTCCTCATTCTTCTTGAACTTGACCCCCACAAGCTCGAGGTCAGCCACGCAAGGGATCATCCGCCGTTTAGTAATGGGCAACGGGGCCTTATCTAAACATGGGAGGAAGATGATGAGAGGTTTCATCAACTTGTTGAGGACGGATTTGATTTTAAGACTGCAGGAAAGGTTGGGCTTGATTTCAGGATTGCACGAAAGGTTGGGTTCCTCCTTGCTATAAGTTGGGGTTGGTAACAAATGCGAGTGGAACAAATGGAGCAGATGATAGTAGGGACAGGAAGCATTGTTCTCGATTTTCTTGATCTGAATATCCTTATTCCTAGGCATGAATCGATCGAAGAAATCAAGGGCCATCTCCGCAAGTAAATGTGGTACGTTCACTGGACAAGCCATTATGAAAATACGCTGCAGAACGAAGAAAGGAATTTGATTTTCAAGGAGGAGCATATCATACCCTATAAGGGACGCTATGTCAATCGTACGAGATATCGGGTCTTCGAAGTCTGCTGAATAGAGAAAGAACTCCATTGCAGAAAGAGAACCGAGGTCCTCGTTTTGCTCGAGCTCGTTCTCTTTTTGCTCGAGCTCCTCTTTTTGCTTGAGCTTCTTCAGTATATCGTTGAACGGATCAGTGAACCTGAGAAAGAACTCGACAATGAAGCAAGCATCAAGCACCATCATTTTCACAAACTCGTCCACTTGGGGACTGGTATTGTCGGAGTAGCAACTTCTCGCTTCATCTTCCAATTCCTCCATCGCCTTGAGGTAGTCCTCCAACGGATGTTTGGGATTGCGGGAGAGGAACGAACGTAGGTACAGCCATTTGTGCTCTTCCATTCCATGTAGGCTCTTATTGGCGCCGTTATGGTACGGGCCGATTGACACGATCTGAGGCTCATAGGCAGCCTCGTTTACGTTCAGCCATTTGTACTCTTCCATTCCTTGTAGGCTCTTATTGGCGCTGTTATGGTATGGGCCGATTGACACGATGTGATAGGCAGCATCGTTTCCTTGCCGGATTCTTTGTGGGACTTTGTAGATGGTGGGCGGATCTCCACTTCCGAGCTTGGAAACAGATGCGTTGACCAATTTCATCATGGAATTGGTTAGTGCTTCCCTACGTTGGGTTGGGCATCTCTGTATCGCGGGGGGGGGGGGTGCGTTGGTCAATGTGTTCGCTTCCTCTTCTGTTTCCGTCATCTTGCACGATGCAGCTATAGGCCTAACGATTCGCGATACACTGATTTTAGTCCTTCGCTGCCGTTGGACATTTCTCATCACCTCACAGCTTATTTTAAAGGCGTTTGGATTTCCTTTGATCAGGATTCCGTACTGCACCTGCCAATGAAATAGGTTTGCTCAGTGCGCTCTTATCTTACTGAGTAAACTCAGTTGGGCCCACCTTTAATGTATGTGGTCTATCCACGCCGTCTATCTGTTTTTCCATCTAATTTAAGGGGTTGAGTCCAAAATTGAAGCATATCCAAAGATCAAGTGGATCATACCAAAGGAAACAGTGGGGATAATGATTTCCACCGTTGAAACCTTTCTAGGCCCACGATGATATTTATTTGTCATCCAACCTGTTCATAAGATTATACAGACATGACATGGTTGAAGGGAAAACACAAATATCAGCTTGATACAAATTTTTTTGGCGCCAATAATATTTCTACAATAGATGTTCAATTCACACTGTTTCTTGTGATGTGGTTCATTTAAATTTTGGATATGCTTAATTTTTGGGTTCAATAACTAAAATTATCTTCTTAAATAAATGGACCGGGTGGATAAAATACATAAATTATGGTGGGCCGCACGGATATTTCTGTACGAAATCCACGTCCGTATAAAATGAGCCGCTTGCACAACGATGGTCCTGCACGGGGCTAGAACAGCGTGCTCTTGCTAAAAGAAAATTCCCAAGGTATCCTAACTTGCAGTAATCATACTATCTTTGCCGGTAATAAATCACTTGATTATGACACGTGTGCCATGAAAATGGTAGGTCCCATCATGAGGATTATTTTTTAAAAACTTAAAAATTCAGGCTTATCAATTCCCTGAGTGGGTCAGATCAGTATGCATAGACAGTGTTGGCGATCCACGGATTACAACAGTGTTGCCTACCTGATTCATGGAAATACCTGACTTTTGTCTCATGTGACCTTCATGGTGGGCCCTATTATTAACATGATACTGATGTCTTACACAAGTGACATGTCCATAAAAGGAGGATACTGTACCACAAGCAGTGGTACAGATCTAAGGGTCAAGTCGACCAAAAAACACGGATTGAACGCCCACCCTCAAAATTTTTCTGGGACTGCCATAAGTTTGGATAAGCTGATCATATTTGTGTGTGTTTCCTTTATCTACGTCCATGTGACTTTTATGAATAGTTGGATTGGCAAATAAACATCATGGTGGGCCCAAAAAAGCCCCAATGTTGGACATCTTTATCACTACTGCTTTCGGCGGGGTTGCATTAGCCCTTGCCTAGACCAAGTCCAACCAAGAGGGAGAAAATCGGATGCAGATTGCATCTTTGGAGGGATAGGAATTGGACTTGGTAGGGGCTCAACAAGCAGGGCTATACATCGAGCCGAGTTGAATCGAAGTGGGCTAAGCTTGGCTTGACTTTGCCGTGCTTTCCTCAAGCTCGGCTTCGAGCTTACCATTGGAATTTGGCTTGTTTATCAAACCTTTCGAGTCAAGCTCGAGGCGAGCAGGTGGATCGAGACGAGGCGAGCTTACCTCGAGTCTAGTCAAGCTTGCTTCCAACCCGACCCAAGTTGTACCCGACCCAACCCAACCCACACCCAATTCAGCCCAGCCACCCGACCCAATTGACCCAACCCACACCCAACCCAACTAATCTGCATTATGTGAAAATTTGAACATACCCTTTACATGTTTGAGAAAATGTCGAATAGGCTCGAACTCGGCTTGAACTGTTGACCGAACCGAGCCAAGCTAGCCAATCAGGCTTGAGGACCGAGCGGAGCCGAGTTCAAGCTAGGGTTAGCTACTGGTCAAGCTAAGCCGAGCTGGGCCAAGCTCGACTGATGTACAGCTATACGACTGACCATTGGCGATAATCTTATATATGGGCAAGGCTTTCGATGGATCCCGAATCCACTAAGGCTAGTAAATCCTTGACTAGGAGGCTCAACATGATTTAGCTGCCTTATATCATGCCATCCATCATGTTGGGAGAAGAAATTCATTCTCAACCACACACAACAATATCAAAATTAAAAGAAAGTGAAAAAAGACAAACTACATTAATACAATGATTTACATAATTACCTTTCAGTACATCTACATATTTATATCAATTCACTATGCTCAAAGGTAAAAAATGAAGAAACGAGTCTCAATATAATAATGACTACTATATATATATATATAAGGGTCGAGCTCAGCTCACCCAATGAAAAATTTTAAAATTTCACGTGAAATTACAAAATTTTCCTTTGGATGAGCTGAGCTCGGCCCGTAAAAGTGATTGATAGATGAACAATAAATCTCTGATGGTCAAGTTCCACGGATCCTAACAAGGTCGTACTTGAAGACTAATCATAGGCAATCTCCCTATGAGAATGGTAAAAGCCCATGCAAATGTATAGAACTCAATGTGAATTTCCTTCTGGTCTTGAATACCAATAGAAACTAAGCATGACTTCAGTTTCTCTTAGGTAATCATCTTAGTCAAAATAGCCATTTTTCAAAATCATTTTAATACAGTATATAAAAGATGAAGTAAATCAAAATCTTAGGTGGACCACACCACAAGAAATTGTGATGGTTGAAAACCCACCTTAGAAAAACTTAGGGGTCATCAGAATGTTTATTTGCCATCCGTCTGTTGATAACAAATCAAAGACCTGGATGAGAGGACCACACAAACATCAACTTGATCCAAAACTTATGTAGCCCACAAAAGTTTTTAATGGTCAATCACCACGGTTTTGGTGTGGTGTGCTCGATTGGCCTGAAATTTGGATCTACTTCATTTTGGGATCGTGCTATATATAAAATGATCTGTCAAGACAAATGGACGTCATGGATGTAAGGCACGTACATCATGGTAGGCCTCAAAGTCAAGGATCCACCCACCATGGTCGATCCAGGAATCGACCCGCACACCTTAAAGCTCTGCTAAGAGGCCACAACACGAGGCAGGGGCGCCATGCGTGGCCCAAAGGTACATTTAGTACGTTCGTACCCTTCATCGTCACCCCCACACCCCACACGTGGCATGCTTTGATGGCATCGGTCTTGATATTCATTGACCCAGTGGGCTATCAGGCGAATGAAAGCCACATTTAAAATTGCACCAACCGATGCGTTATGATTTTCAAATTAGTCTTTTCGTGCTTATGGCCTGTTCAAGTGGGGCCCACCACATAAATAGTTCTGATTTCCCCAGAGATGGTTCTAGACACATGGGCCATTGTCACGTGTGTGATGGAGATGCAGGAACTAGTGTACCATGGTGACAGGACTGTTAATGGCCCAAGCCTTTGCGCAGGACCTAATTTTAAACGGGTCAAGCCAGGTCCATGTGACCTTATCAACAGGCTGCTGGATGTCATATAAACACCACGGTGCATCCCAAGAGCGTTTAAACGCTGGCACCATTATCACCACATATAAACATCACGGTGGGTCCCAAGAACATTTAAACGGTGGCATCATTATCATCACTGCTTCTCGTCGTGTGGTCCACTTGAGGATTGGACCTGCCTTCTTTTTGGGCTTGTGCTATAAAATGATATGTCAAATTGGATGAATGGCATGGATAAAATACATACATCACGATGGGCCTCACAGAGCACCTACCGAGACCAAGTCCTGTCCCTCCCAAGATGCAATCCGCATCCGATTTTCTCCCTGTCCAAGCAAGGGCTCTATGCTAATGCAACCCCACCAAAAGCAGCAGTGATAAAGAAGATGCAATCCGCATCCGATTTTCTCCCTGTCCAAAGCAAGGGCTCTATACAACCCCACCAAAAGCAGCAGTGACAAAGAAGATGCAGTCTGCATCTGATTTTCTCCCTGTCGAAGCAAGGGCTCTATGCTAATGCAACCCCACCAAAAGCAGCAGTGACAAAGTCGCCCAACATTGGGGCTTTCTTGAGCTCACCGTCATGTTTATTTGCCATTCAACTGTTCATGAAGGTCACATGGACGTGGATAAAGGGAAACCATACAATGTATGATCACCTTATCCAAACTTCTGCCAGTTCCCGGAAAATTTTAAGGGTGGGCGTTCAATCCGTGCTATTTGGTCCTCTTGACCCTTGGATCTGTACCACTGCTTGTGGTTAGGGCTGTACACGAACCAAGTTAGATCGGTTAGCACGCTCGACTCAACTCAAAAAAGCTCGATTCAACTCGGTTTGAAACTGAGTTTGAGCCGAGCCGAGCCGAGCTGATTTTTTTAACTCAAAAAGACCGAGTTCGAGCTCGACTCAACTCGAATCAAACTCAGATCAAACCAGTTCGGTGACTCGGTTACTTTGATATTGATGTTACTCACCAAGTATTCGATGAAATGACTCAACGAAGTATGGCCGGTGGCAAAGAAGGTACGTATATGAAACAAATACCCATTTTTTCCTGATTTCTATGTTGCTTAGAAGGTGTTTGATGAAATACCAATAAAACTATTGTTGTTGTTTTACATTCAGTGAGATTTTGAAGGTGCAGTCTATGTGTTTGTGAAAATGCTACACAGGCGAACTTGACTCGATCTTAACTCGAACTCAGCTCGAACTGGCCCGAGCTGCTGACCGAGCCGAGCTGAGCTGGCCAGTCAGGCTCGAGGAGCGAGCCAAGCTGAGTTCGAGCTGGGTTCAGCAAGTGGCTAAGCCGAGTCAGTTCAACTATTGTACACCTCTACTTGTGTTACAGTATCCTCTTTTTCCGGACATGCCACTTGTGTAAGACACCACTTGAATCCCGGTTCATCCTGATTTTTGGTCATGGACATACCACTTGTGTAAGACACCACTTGAATCCCGGGTCATCCTGATTTTGGTCATGAACATAAATTAAAATTATCTATATAATGGTTGGATTGGATCTTAAATACACATCATGATGGAGCTCACAAAAATAAAGGGTGAGTGTCCCCATGAGAGCTGTTTCACATCACAGTTGCCATCTCGAGGAGGGAGGAGATTAGGTGAGACCCTGGCCTCACCCAAGACAGTGTGGCCCATACTGTGGTGCCCTCCTTGATGTGCATATTCTGTATTCACACCCTTTATTGATTTTTTTGAAATGAATTATCCCGAAAATGAATGAATACAATTATCAGGTGGACATACCATTGGAAACAACTGTGATTGAATATTAATTGGCCACAAAAGTTTTGGATCAAGCGGATATTTGTTGCTTCCCTTCATCTAGGGTTACATGACCTTATCATCAGATTGGATTGAAAATAAACACTACAGAAACATTAATGTGCACCCTAAAAGGTTTGCAAGGGTTGGGTGTTCAGTATTACCACTGTTTCCTAGAGTATGGGCCTCAATCCAAATGGTTAAGATCATTGGTTGTGGGAGATTATTTTGGACCATAGCTCAACTGTAAGGATTAGCCCATGCAAAAATCAGCACTATCTACTCATCAGGTGGGCCACACCATAGAAAACAATGTTTAGCCATTTATAAATACCAAAATATAAAGAGTTTTCAACTCGATGGGTGGATATGGCTGATTTTTGCACAAGGTGTTCGATGTTGGAATCTGTTGGGTGAACACTGGACAGTAGCTTACAGTGTCAGTATCAGTGGTTGGACTTGAGACCCTCCAACTAAAATGTTCCTAATGCATCTGTTAATCAGGTGAGTCACACATGCACAGAAACACACGTTTGGAAGAGCGAAACAAAAAATCTACCGTCAAGATGGAATGGCATATAGATTGGCCTGATTTTTGGGCCCATAACTAAATGTCATCAACACAAAACATGAGGTGAATTTTCAACCGTTCATAGCAGGTAACTTCCAACCTATAATGTGCGTAGGACATTTTGAAGTTATTCACTGGGCAGACTTATCATCCAAGCATTTCTCATACACGTTAGCAACATCCTCAAAACTCTTAAATGACACATGGTATGACCCATCATCAGATTTAAACCATCCGGCCTAAGCATCTGATCAATGGCATGGAAAATTGATGGTCAAGATTAAGCAGAGATGTAAAATAGGTCCAAACATCATCTTGAAACATCTATTTGATAGTTCTCACTTTGTATTACTTATGATTCCAAAGTACTTTGTTTAATGATTCTAACCATGCGATTTATAATCTTGATTCATGGCTAATGAAAAATGGACAGTTATAACAAACTGGCCACATTCAAAGGGTTAAGATCATATGATCAGTGTGATTCTTACACCATGGCTTCCTCCCGATGGTACTATTGAACAAACCATGTCCCGACGGATACTTAGGCATCCCACATGTCATTCACATTAGAGTTTTATTAACGGGATGGGCCATTGGATTCGTGGGTCCGCTCCCTCTTTCCTGGCCCTGAATTCCCAATATGGCCCCACTAATGATAAAATAAATTTCTCTTCTATCCATTACAATATTAGATGAATTTGACCTCATGTAGCAGTAAGTGATTTTCGGCCATTTTTAGTGTTTGAAAACTCTATATTGAAGATTATTGAGAATGTTGAGCCACATCTGGGCTGCCTTTGACCGGTCGTAGGACGTCTTCGACTGGTCGTAGAGGCCTGTTGGACCGGTCGTAAACCGGTTCGACTCAAAGTCTAGTGTGTTGTTTTTTTGGTGTCCAGGTTATAAGACTGGTCGAAGGGATTCTACGACTGGTTGAAGGGGTCCTTCGACTGGTCGTAGCTCTCCTTCGACCAGTCAAATGTTACGCAGATTTGTTTCCGAATCTAATGCGGACTGCGGATTTTGGTGTCGCCTTTCGCAAGGGTGCGGAAGGGAAGTTACCTAAACTATAAATAGGGGTTCCTAGGGCTTTTTTAAGGTATTAGGAATATTGAGAAATAATTCCAAAGGTGTGGGCTAAGGGTTTTCTATATTCTTTCAAGGGAGAGGTTAGTATTTTGCCTTGTAATCTTTGTTTCTCTTCATAGTGGAAGTTTGCATCCATGGTTTTTTACCCTAGTTTGGAGTTTTTTCACGTATATCTTGTCTTGTGGTTTGCTTAGATTATTTTGATCTGTTTCTAGTTTATATTTTCATCCGTTTATCGTTTGTGGGCGAGGCCTGAGATTAGATCCAGGCTCACTGCGTTGTTGGCATGTTGCGCAACAACTGGTGTCACGCCCCAAACCCAGAAATCAGATTCACAAGAATCTCGATCGCTGAATTCGGTGCCGACAGCCTCCGTAGTACCCCATTCTCGGCTCCCAGCGCAACATACGCCAGATTTCGATCCTGGGATCCTACAAGGAGGATTTTTTTTTTGAACGTACACTTGTCTTGTAATAAGCATAACCACAAGTTTACCCAAATTATAAAGGAAACATCATCATCACATATCCACTAATATAATCATTTGAGTACAATGCTGAAAGGGAATACATAAATAAAGAAAAATTAAGCTCCAGAAGACCACTGCACGCTCCAAGCTCAACACTGCTGCAATCTAACATCACCTGCATGCATCTATCGTGCATAAGCTTATAGAAAGCTTAGAGGGTGGTGTAAGTGTGTGCATAAGGCAAACGCCAAGTGTACAGTATCAGGACAATGCGGAAGTATGTGGTAAGTCCATGAAAATACCAAGGCTATGTAATGCAAGGCATGATGCGAGATATGGATGTCATCGGCCACACCGATGCAATGCAAGGCCTACATAGCCAAATGTCATATGCGAAATGCAATCCAAGCAAGTGGGTACTCCTCAAATACGTATATCAGTACAGTTCCTCTCTGGATATCACCGGGGTCTAATACACTTCGCAGAGACTGCCACCTCCCTAGCTGCACAGTCAAGCAAGCGGATAAGACCTCACTATCCGCCTGACCAGTAATATGCCAATACCTACCCGGCTCGTCGATAGCGGACTCATTTGCGAGCTAGTCAAACTCAGCCTAGCTTATAGCCTCCTCACTCAGGCGGATAAGGCCACACCCCCTTCCAACCGACCACGACACAGTGGGAGACGCGGCCTACTGGTATTCGGCACTCGGGCGCTCATGTATCCACTCGGTCTAGACGCTGGAGCATCTCCTGGTACCAAAAAGGTTCTGGGACTTTCACCCAAGGACATCCTAAGTGCCCACAGTGCTAGAATAAGTATTTTCGGTATCCAATACGGTCATCCACGATGTACCTGTGGAGCCACGGCCCTGATGTCGCTAGGGCGTGTAGTGATCAAGTCACACGTATGCGAGATGCATGAATCACACGTCAAATCATGCAGAAGTCCAGCGCGTACTGCGCAATCATGTAGGGCACTCAGTCACATAACGAGTCCCGTAAATGGTCTGCCCAATGGCGTATGTTATGATCAGTCATTACTCATATCAAGCATACATATGATGCGTATGGGCATGAGTCATGAGGTTATACTAAGCATGTTATAAGGCAATGAATAGCAACGGGTATGGACCTATCAATGGGCCCTAAAGAGAGCTACAATGCGGACATTTAACCAACATTGTACGTACAATGTGGACGTCAAACCAACATTGTTTTCTAGGCACGGCTTGCCGTAAATATCATTTCACGAACCATGATAGACGTACATTGCAATGGACCCTAAGGACATCCATTGGGCCTCGATCCCTAAGCCTTGGATATATCAAATGAGCCGAATTGCGTGGGCCTTACATTCTTCAAATGGCTACGTTAATGGGCCTTGCCAAGGAGCCTTATGTACATTGCAATGGTCCATGACTCATGGGCCATGAAATACATCAAAGTGTGACTACACACATGAGTTTTAAATATGTCAAATGGGTCATTCCATTTGCGCCCCTTGCACATCAAATGGGCCTGATCCCATGGGCTTTATATGTACCAAATGGGCTTAGATCCCGTGGGCCTTATATAGAATAAGTGGGCCGGATCTCATGGGCATTGTATATATCAAATGGGCCGAAACCCATGGGCTTTAGATATGCCAAATGGGCTTAATCCCATGGACATTACACATGCCAAATGGGATTAATCCCATGGTCTTAGATGTGCACCAAGGTGGGCCTAAATGAATGGCCATAAATGGGTCAACATGGCCCTATACACATACCATGGTGGCCCATTTGAACCATAGATCTGGTTCATTTTGGCACAAGCCATGAAATAATTTTACAACAACAAATAAATGGGCGGTTTGGATGAAACTCATGCATCATGGTAGACTCCCATGTGGGCCCACTATAACATTTATTTTCCATCCAATCCTGGGCCCACTGAAATGCTTATTTGCCACCCAACCTGTTGTTAGGGCCGTGTGGCAAGGGGCCCACCAAAAATGTTTATTTTACATCCCACCTGTTGATAAGGCCATGTAGCAAGGGGCCCACCAAAATGTTTATTTTTCATTCAAACCCGCTGATGAGGTCATATAGACCCAGGGCCCACCGTAATGTATATTTTTTTTTTACCCAACCTGGGCCCACTGTACTATTTATTTGCATCCAAACTGCTCATTGAATCACATGGCCTAGGGCCCACTGTAATGTTTATTGCCATCCAAACCCGTTCACAACGTCATGTGGCCAGGGGCCCACGTGATGGACGGCGTGGACATAACACATACATCTGAGTGGGGGCCACCGTCCACTGCCGTGGACGGACGGCATGAGTGAAACACTTGCATCACAGTGGGTGTCACCACCCACTGTTTTGACGGTGTGGTAAGCCACACATACCACAGTGGATCCCATGTAGGGCCCACCAAAGTGTTTATTTGCAATCCAACCCGTCCATTACGTATGTCCCACCTGTTTGAGGGTTCACACCAAGTTTCAGCCACATTAAAAATTCAGGTAGGCCCCACCAAGTGTTTTATATGATTTAGGCATGTCTTCACATGATTTGGATGGTATGGCCCACCTGAGTTCAGTTTGTGGATGATTTTTGGAGCCAACGCACCATTCAAGGGGACCTATTAAATGAACGGTATAGATGTAAAACATATGTCATGGTGGAGTCTACAAGTGGGCCAATGCGGCCACGCTTTTTAACGTGGACGTCTCTGGACGTCATGGCACAAAGTCATATAAAAAAAGAAAATTATTTTTTTATCCTAAGTGGGACCCACATTAAACAGATCTACCCCATCCATTGCATGTGTCTCACAAAATTAAGGGTCCAAACCAAGTTTCAACCACGTCCAAATTTTAGATAGGCCCCACCAAATGATTTTGTATGTTTCAGGCATGTCTCCACATGATTTTAGATGGTATGGCCCACCTGAGAATCAGATTGGTCCCAAACTTTGGCTCAACGCCTAAAATAGTCTGAGAAAGGTGGTGGACGGCTTGGATCAAGCAAATACCTCAAGGTGGGGCCTGCATCAGTGGCCCACTGTAAAAGTATACTTTTTCCCTTTCTTTTTTTTTTAAAGTGCAATGTGTTAACGCTACCAGTCCAGCGTCCAGAGACACTGGACGGCGTGCTTTAAACAGATACAACACGGTGGGTCCCACAGGGACATGGTCCACGTTCACCAAGGTGGGTCCCACATGATCGTGGCCCACCTTGCATGTACATATATATATATATATATATATATATATATATATATATATATATATATATATATATATATATATATATATATATATAAAATAAATATCATTTATCTAATATGTAGTGGGCCACACCATTTGATGGATGGAGTAGATTTATCATGAATCGGTGGGGCCCACTTCATTTTAGGAGAAGGATAAGGAGAGAGAAAGAGAGAATAAGAGACGGTGATGGTGGGGCCTCGCTACTATGGGCCCCACATGATACAAATTACACACAAAAAAAAATGGGTCCCACAAACAAGTGGTCCCTAAAAGAAATTTAACGGTGGATCACCCACCTCTAAGCCTCCTCCTTGCTCCCTTGGCCTCCAATGCTCCTTGCCTTCGCCTTGGACGGTGGATGATGGACCTTTGATGGTGTGGATGAGAGATGAGAGGGTGGGCCACACTTGGCTTTTGGGAAAGCTTGGGAATGCTTGGATGTGTGAAATTTTTGCTTGGAGAGATTTTTTTTTTTTTAGAATGAATGAGAGAGAGAGAGGGGAGTGATGGGTGAAAAAGGGTGATGGAGTGATGTGTGATGGGTTTGGTGATGGATGAAGTGATGTGAGAGTGGACTTTGGGTTGCTTGTGTAAGAGAAAGGTATGGGCATGACATGGGTTAGTTGTACTTGGGTGTGGAGTGACTTGACTTGTACTTGACATGAGTGATTGATTGATTGATGGGACATCTCGTAGAGATTTCCTCGTAATTCGCAACGCGCGGTGTTTTCTCGAACTGAACGCGGGCCCATATCTCCTGGTCTGGGAATCGCCTCGGCGCGTGAGACGCGGCATCGGAACCGCGGCGACAGCGCGGTCGCACTGGTACAAGTCTCATGTCGAACTGACTCAGACCGACAGAATCCGTTTCAGGATTTCGCGCAATGCCGGTTACAAATCGCGAGTCGCCGAAAATCGATCGGAATGACCGTGAAAGTCTAAGGAACAGTACGAATTAGGATACGGGTTTTACAACTGGTATCAGAGCTATTGGTTTAGTTCTATTGGGAGCGATGACGGAAGATGGAAAAACTAGAATAGAGAAGTTTGATGGTTCAAACTTTGCATTCTGAAAGATGCAGATGGAGGATTATCTGTATCAGAAGGACCTCTATATTCTTCTAGAAGAAAAAGAGAAGAAACCAGAAAAGATGACAGATCATGAATGGTTTTTACTTAATAGGAAAGCTTTAGGAATGATCCGACTCTCTTTGTCAAAGAGCGTCACCTTTAATATATCCAAGATGAAAACGATAAAAGAATTGATGGAAGCCCTAGCCACCATGTATGAAAAACCTTAAGCATCTAACAAGGTTCATCTTATGAAACAGTTATTCAATATGAAGATGTCAGATGGTGGGAGCGTGGCTGAACAACTAAACGAGTTCAATACAGTCACGAGCTAGTTGGAATCCGTTGACATCATTTTTGAGGATGAGGTCAGAACACTATTGATTTTATACATTCTGCCAGACAGTTGGGATGGTTTGGTGATTGCTGTGAGCAATTCTTCAGGGTCGAAAAAGCTAAAATTTGATAATGTGGCCGGTCTAATTCTCAGCGAAGAATCTAGAAGGAAGGCATCAGGAGTTTCAGGGGATTCGGGGAATGCTCTAAACATTGAAGGAAGAGGAAGATCGCAGAACAAAAGAGACAATAAATACTCTAAGTCGAGGAAGAAGTCCAAGGGACCAAAAGACAAATACAGGTATTGGTATTGCGACAAAAAGGGGCACATGAAACGTGATTGCAGGGTACTTAAGAAATAAGAAGGAAGCTCTCAAGGCGGGAAGGATTCAGTGAATCTGTCTGAGGAGAGCGACACAGAAGCGTTGATCTTGTCTCTTGATGCGAGGAATGAGTCTTGGGTTATAGACTCGGGTGCTTCGTTTCATGCCACTTCATGTAAGGAAGTTCTGGGTGATTATGTGTCAGGTGACTTTGGGAGAGTCTACCTGGGTGATGATGAGCCGTACAGTATAGTTGAAAAGGGGGACGTTCAGGTCAATCAGAAAGACGGAACGGTTTTGAAATTGAAGGATGTCAGACATGAACCGAGTTTGAGAAGGAATCTGATCTCAGTAGGGCAGTTGGCCGACACCGGTTATGTGACGACATTCACCAGTGATTCCTGGAAGATCACAAAAGGTGCCTTGGTGATATCTCGAGGTAAAAAGGAAGGTACTTTGTACGTGACTTCAGGATCATATAGTTCACTCGCAGTCACATCAACTAGAGTGAATGGGCAGTTATGGTATTAGAGGTTGGGACATATGAGTGAGAAAGGGATGAAAGTGCTATTGTCAAAAGGGAAGTTACCAGGGCTGAAGTCTCTTGACTTGAAATTCTTCGATGACTGCGTATATGGCAAGCAGAAGAAGGTAAGCTTCAAGGAGACAAGACGCGCTCCAAAGACGCATCTATTAGAGCTTGCACACACTAACGTGTGGGGAGCGGCACAGGTATCATCTCTTGGTGGCTCACGTTATTTTGTTTCCTTTATTGATGATGCTAGTAGAAAACTGTGGGTTTATTTCTTAAAGCATAAATCTGATGTATTTGATGCGTTTAAGAAGTGAAAACTTATGGTAGAAAATGAGACAGGTAAAACAGTAAAGTATCTCATATCTGATAATGGGGGAGAATATTGTGATAAGAGGTTTGAGGAGTATTGTGTAACAAGTGGAATCAAACATCAGAAAATGATTTCAGGGACACCGCAACAGAATGGTGTGCCTGAGCGCATTAACAGGACTACCCTTGAGCGCGCCAGGAGCATGAGGTTGTATGCAGGTTGCCTAAGACCTTTTGGGCAGATGCTTTGAATACTGCCGTATATCTTAACAATAGAAGTCCCTTAGCACTATTGGATGGTGGGCTACCAGAAAAAATGTGGATTGGGAAAGAAGTGAACCTTACACATCTCAGAGTGTTTAGTTGCACTTCATATGTTCACATTGATGCAGAGCACAGAAACAAGCTGGATGCGAAGTCCAGGAGGTGCACGTTTATAAGCTACAGGTAGGATGATTTTGACCACAGGTTTTGGAATACAGAAAACAGGAAAATTTTCAGAAGCAAGGACGTAGTTTTCAACGAAAAAGTGATGCATAAGGACAGTGTGCAAGAAAATAAGGCCGAGGAAAAGGAATTCATAGAGTTGGAAGAGTTACCGGACATGGGTGTTACAGCGCCACAGGATGATCATGCACAGGAGCATTATGAGGCAAAGCCACAGACACCGGTTGTGAGGAGGTCTACTCGGGAGAGGAGACCCACGGTCCGATACTCACCCTCCTTATATTATTTACTGTTGACAGATAATGGTGAGCCAAAATATTTTGAAGAAGCATTATAATCAGATACACGGGTTAAGTGGGAGCAGGCCATGTATGAGGAGATGAACTCTCTTGAGTCTAATCGTACATGGAAACTAGTCACTCTACCCAAGGGTAAGAAACTTCTTCATAACAAGTGGGTTTACAGACTGAAGGAGGAGCACGATGGTTCAAAACGGTACGAATCGAGACTAGTTGTAAAAGGGTTTTAACAAAAGGCAGGTATCGATTTCACTGAAATATTTTCACCGGTAGTGAAAATGTCTATGATTCGCCTGGTCTTGAGTATAGTGGCTACAGAGGACTTACATCTAGAGTAATTAAATGTTAAGACAGTCTTTCTTCATGGGGACCTTGAAGAAGAAATATATATGCATCAGCCGACAGGATACGTGGCACCAGGTAATGGGAATAAGGTGTGCAGACCGAAGAAGAGTCTATATGGCCTGAAGTAGGCCTCGAGGCAGTGGTACAAAAGGTTCGATATTTCATGTCGGGAAACGGTTTTAGGAGATGTCATGCAGACCATTGTTGTTACTTGAAGAAGTTTAATATGTCGTACATCATCCTTCTTCTGTACGTTGATGATATGCTTGTGGCCGGTTCAAGCATGAAGGACATCTCAGATATCAAAAGACAACTATCTAGAGAATTTACCATGAAGGATTTAGGAGCTGCAAAACAAATCTTAGGCATGAGGATAAAGCGTGACAGGGAAAATAAAAAACTGGTTTTGTCATATGCAGAGTACATAGCCAAGGTATTTGATCGATTCAATATGAGAGGTGCTAAGCCAGTTAGCACTCCATTAGCCAACCACTTCAAGCTATCTAAGGAGCAAGGTGTAAAGACGCAGGAGGAACGAGACTACATGGCTAAAGTCTCATACGCGTCAGCCATTGGGAGTCTCATGTATGTTATGGTGAGCACGAGGCCAGACATTGCTCAAGCAGTGGGAGTTGTTAGCAGGTTCATGAACAACCCCGGGAAAGAATATTGGGAAGCTGTGAAGTGGATCCTCAGATACCTGGTGGGTATTAAGGATGTAAGGCTGTGTTATGGTGGATCGAAAATCAAGCTACAAGGCTACGTGGATTCAGATTTGGTATGAGATATCGACAGCAGAAGAAGCACTAAAGGTTATGTCTTTACTCTGGGCAGTGCTGCAGTTAGTTGGGTCTCTCAGTTACAGAAGATAGTATTTATCAGTACGACAAAAGTAGAATATGTTGCGGCTACAGAAGTATGCAAGGAGATGGTGTAGATGAAAGGTTTTATGAAAGAGTTGGGTAAGAAGCAAGTAGATTGCAAGCTGTAAAGTGACAGTCAGAGTGCAATACACTTGGCTAAGAATTCAGCCTTTCATTCAAGGACCAAGTATATTGCCATCAGATATCACTTCATACGTTCGTTACTGAAAGATGGATCGATTGTTCTAGAGAAGATTCATACAAGTGAGAATCTTGCAAATATGTTGACCAAGACGGTCACAAGGGAGAAGCTGAAGCTCTGTTCAGCTTTGATTGGTCTTCAGGCTTGAAGACGGGGAGGTGGTGTACTTCGGATGAAGAAGACGAAGGTTTATGATGATGTGTATCTAAGTGGGAGATTGTTGAGAACGTGGAGCCACATCTGGGCCGCCTTTGACCGGTCATAAGACGTCTTTGACCGGTCGTAGGGACCTGTTCGACCGGTCGTGGACCGGTTCAACTCAAAGTTCAGTGTGCTATTTTTTTGGTGTCCAGGTTTTAGGACTGGTTGAAGGGATTCTACGACTAGTCGAAGGGGTCCTTCGACTGGTCGTAGCTCTCCTTCGACCAGTCGAAGGTTACGCAGATTCGTTTCCGAATCTGATGCGGACTGCGGATTTTGGTGTCGCCTTTCGCAAGGGTGCGAAAGAAAAGTTACCTAAACTATAAATAGGGGTTCCTAAGGCTTTTCTAGGGTATTAAGAATATTGAAAAATAATTTTAAAGGTGTGGGCTAAGGGTTTTCTATATTCTTCCAAGGGAGAGGTTAGTATTTTGCCTTGTAATCTTTGTTTCTCTTCATAGTGGAAGTTTGCATCCGTGATTTTTTACCCTAGTTTGGGATTTTTCCACGTATATCTTGTCTTGTGGTTTGTTTGGATTGCTTTGATCTGTTTCTAGTTTATATTTTCATCCGTTTATCGTTTGTGAGTGAGGCCTGAGATTGGATATAGGCCCACTGCGTTGTTGGCGTACTGCGCAACAAAGACATTAATTGCATTTCAATGAAAATTTTACAGTCAGGCCAACTACAAAATCAGTTCCTAAAATTATCGAAATGACCATGATATAGATCTTACCAAAGGCAATTCTCGATGACAACAGAAACAATGCCTTTCAGCGTCTCCTGCAAAGAGACATGATCATGCTCCTGAGCATCTTTAGGCATCATAACCATTCTTAAGAAGATGAGCATGTACTTCAAATGAGGATTGCTAGTAGCATTTGCACCGCATCATGACATGTGGTGTGCATCTACAACATCCGAATAATTCATCTAGCCTAGCAGGCCCCATCATGGATGGACCATAGTCCTAAATCCATTCCGGTTAGATGATCCTAACCATTTGATCATAGTAGTTTTGAGAGAAGGATAGTTGAAAATAGACAAATGGTTCCCATTCATTCTACTACTTAGGATCATCTGATCAGAGTGACTTTTTGGTTATGGCCCACCATGAGGTACCCCACCAGATGAGCTTCAGGATGTCATGTGTATGTTTGTGCCACGTCCTCGTGGAGCACAAGTGATGCTAGTGTTTCTTGCTATAGAGATGTTACCAGAGAGTGATCCTTGAGACCGAGAGAGAGCACCAACGGCCTAGATGAACCACAGCTACTGCAACACCAAAACAAAGCATGTAAATTAGCAGAACCCAGCTAGTTTGAGGTATCTAAATGAGCAAACATGCCATCTTTGGAAATAAAGGTAGATTCTCTAGGCTCATCTTTTTCTAGGAAGGATCGTGTGGGTGGTATGGTAACTTTTGCCGTCTACCGAAATTTCAATACTCCAATTCAGCCTTCTCCACCATGGATCAATACTCGACCAAGTCGGATGTGACTTGTCTAAGTCAACTCGACTCGGTTGACTCAGCTCCAGTTCAGCACCAGGAGTCGAACTGAAAATAGAGGTGACTCGGCCCAACTCTTCTGAATCATCCCTTGACACAGATGAATCACAACTTCACTCGGAACTGAATGAGTCAGTCTGAGTCCTGGAGTCTTAAAACCTTGCTCTCCACCATATGGAATTTATTTAAATAAAATCAAGTGCAAAAGTGTACCTTATGTGCTCGATCAGTTGGCGTGCGCATGCTACCAGCATCGGCTGCAAGCACCATGATTTTACAAGTGTCAAGATTTTTGGTTCCCAAAAACAAGAAAATACAACAGCAGATATGTGGTCGCAGTACCTATCTCGTTTACCAAATATAACTGACACATTGATAGTTGGATTGACTGACATGCCTTCTTCCTTCCTAGCACTTGAAAATGGTAAGTTCACATTCAAATGAGTTTAATGGAATTGTTTGAAGAGTTGACAAGGACTCTAGAGGACGAGGAATTATAGATTTTGATGAGACATGATTCTGAACATCAAGGACTGTGATTTTTATCATTACGAACTCCTTGATCTGATAGGACCTGCAATGGATGAAGGATGACCAGGAATTCTTCCGGATTGTGGGTTCCCAACCCTTCAATCACAGGCTTGCTCATAGACGGTTAAGGCGAAGACGAAACAACAGTCCAAACTCAATGACAAAAAAGAAAAAAGAAAAAAAGAACTATAGCAGTTATGGAGTCGGATACTTGTAACATGGTCATACTTGTAAGTAGTTACCAATCTTTGTTGTGATTGTCTCCTGAGAATTTGCATTTTAAGGATCTGCCGAACCGGATCCTTGTTATACTTGACACCCATATGCATACTCGGCTAACATAGGAAAATAGTCCAAAATTCAAAGGCTTAATAATTTTCCAGCCTGAGATATTTTTAGGAATCATCTATCCGCTGCAGGGCCTATCAGATCAAAGGTTTGAATCACTGCACCATGGTCCCAAACGTAAAAAATCATTTACTCATAGGCCCGGTTTGGAATGGGATTGAATTCTGTAGAAAATGTTAGCCTTTCCGTAAAAATGTTGGGAACCATAAAAAAAAAAACAGAGAGAGAGAGAGGAAGGGTAAAATGTTCAATGTCAAAAGAAAATAAGAGGTACTACAAAAAAATCATAACCCAATGGACATTAGTCAAAAAGAATTCTGAGGTGTGGGAACTCCCAGTTTCTTGAGATATTGGAAGGAGATGGCGGAAAGTGAAGAATGAAAGAGCATCGCAGCCATCAAGTGGAAGATGAACTGAGCCAGAGCATCTCAGCCATCAAGTGGAAGATGCACCCGGTTAGATATCAGTGAGATTTACCACTTCGTATCACTAACGATTCCGAAGTGCTGGGTTTAATGATTCTAACCATGTGATTTATGGCTCGTAAAAAATGAACAGTTGTAACAAACTAGCCCATTCAAGGGGTTAGGATCATATGATCAGTGTGATTCTTGCCCCATGGCTTGTTCCCAATGGTACTATTGAACAAACCATCCCGTCTGATGCTTAGGCATGTCACACACACATACAAAATCCATATTTTATAATCTATGCACATTAGGGTTTTATTACCGGAATGGGCTAGTGGATTTGTGGGTCACCTCCCTCTAACCTGGCTGTCAATTCCCAAATGGCCCCACCAATGATCAAATAAATAAATCTCTCTTCTATCTATTACAACATTATATGAATTTGACCTCATGTAGTAGCCGGTGATTTTCAGCCATTTAGTGTTTGAAATCCAGGCCCACCTGGTAATGGAGACGTATTGAGCTATGAATAAGGGGGAGATGAACTTGATCCTCTTTGGTCAAGTGGGATCTGGTAACTAAAATGATGTGGAAGCTCGGGCTCCTATTGAAGATTGGAGGATCTTTGATTACTTTTTTTTATATACTTTAGTAAAAGGACTCCTACAATATATTCAGGTTCAATTGATTCTGAACCATGGAGATCATCTTTGTGAAAAACAAGATTGGCAACTTCCTATCAAAAATAGATGCTTTGCATTGCTATGTATTACAAAAAGGCCAGTGCCATAGCGGACTCCCTTGCAGAAGAGGGGAGAGTCAAAATGGTCCCTTTATATGGCAAATCTTTTTGTTGCCCATGATGCATGTATTTTGCTTTTTATAAGGGAAAAAAACATCATTCATAAAAACTAAGGGTATGCGATGTGCAATGTACATGGAGGGATAATAGGGAGGAAAGAGGCAGAGGGAAAGGCTGCAGCTACACGCTATAGACGGGAGAAGGTTTTCAACAGTGGGTGACCCAACCTCACCTTTTCCAAAGCAATGCCCGCTTGAGTTTTAGATCTACCTCACTTTCAGGCCAACATCCTAAAATGAGGTAGCACAATAGATGGATGGGATGGATTTCATATAGCCACCATGGTGGGCACAATACAACCTTTGTTGCACAGCTTCCTAATAGTATCGTTGGGGTGAGCTACACGTAAAGAAGAAGAGAGTAGGCTACTCGCATGAAAGGATATGTTGTAGGTAAAATCTAGGCCATTTAAAGGCATAAAGAGGGTGAAATCTAAAATATACGATGGACATCAAACATATTTTTCAGTTCCCAAAATAGTTCCAACTTTGTTTAAAATGTCTTCCTATAGCCTTTCAATATTCAAAGTTCTCTACCTTAGTAAAACTATTTGCGATGGTCCAAAAGCTAGCTGCATTATATATAGCGTAGATAACTAACCCGTTCCTAATCTCCAAATAAATTGGTCAAGGTAAACTCAAAATCTTTCCAGCATTAAGCACACATGTCATTCCATAGGCACCTCTAATACATTGCGAAGCATTCCAACCTGGTACGTATAATGGGCATCAAGTGGGCCCAACCTCATAGACAGGCTCACTGAAAACAGCTGGGTCCATTCATCAATCTAGATATATGAAATCAATTAAATGTCTGAACACTGAATAAAGTTGCAACTACTCCACATTCAACATAGATGTGTGGCCATCCTAATGAGTGCACTGAGCTGACTATCATTAGGGGTGTACACGAACCAAGCTAGCTCGGACAGCTCACTCGACTTGATTTGAAAAAGCTCAATTCGACTCAGTTCGAAGTTGAGTTCGAGCCAAGTCGAGCTGATTTTTTGAGCTCAAAAATGAGTTCAAGCCGAGTTCGAGCAGGCCCTAGCTCGACTCAACTCGGATCGAATCCAGCTTAAACCCAGCTTAAATCAAACTTGGATCAAACCAGTTCGGTGACTCGGTTACTTTGCCATTGATGTTGCTCACTAACTGTTTGATAAAATGACTCAACGAAATGTGGCTGGTGGAAAGGAAGGTATGTACATGAAACAAATACCCTTTTTCTCTTTGTTTTTCTTGGTTTTTATGTTGCTTAGAAGGTGTTGATAAAATACCTGTAAAACCATTGCTTCTGTTTGTAAAACAATGGGATTTTGAAGAGGTGTTTGTGGAAATGCCTCAATGGCGAATTCGGCCCAATATTGGCTCGAACTCGGCCCGAGCTGGCCTCAGCTGCTGATCAAACTGAGTCGAGCTGGCCAGTCAGGCTTGAGCACCGAGCCAAGCCGAGTTCAAGCTGAGGTCAACCAGTGGCCGAGCTGAGGCCAGCTCGACTCAGTTCGACTCGATGTACACCCCTAACTATCATACTAGGTCATCAACACAATGCAACCCATCTGACACACAACTCCGATGTCCACCACATTTGCCAGGTTGATATTTGCTGACACATCTAGCGGCACATGTGAGATTAGAGGGGGGGGAAAAATAAAAAAGAAGCTGAACTGATGAAAGAAAAAAAAATTGAAGCCAACTTCGTACTTCTTTGACCGTCGAATATATAAGTTGAACTGAAAAAACTGGAGTTGCAAGTAGACATAAAAAATGTTGACGTGCACATTTCAGAAAAGGGTGGGGGGGGGGGGGGGGGGGGTGAGAGAGAGATTACCTTGCATTTAGTATTGTTCCCATACTTCCTATCTGGGTCGCCATAACCTGGACAGTCATTGAAATATAAGGAACGTCTCTATCTATGCTTCCAACCTTAACAAATAGCAATGCAAAACTTACTAGAAAGTGATCATCGTAGCTGCAGAGCACTACGTCTGTTTTATTTCCCTGCAAAGCAACAGGCAAAGATCACAAATGGAACAAAGTAACATGAAAGACAAACCGCATCTCCAAAATCCATGTCAATTTCAAGTTCTTCTTGCTGATTGAAACAAAGGCGTTTCCTAGTCTTCTTGATTTCATGATAAGTATTATAAAACACATGGGATTTTTCTTCAGGTCTGTACTCATGTAGTTGACAAAATAAAAACCCAATCCATCGATCACATTTCCATCTACCACGTGCATCTCCTGTTTCTTAGAGAGGATTTATTTCATGCTCAGAAAAAAAATGTTATTGTTGTTTTTTTTTTTCATTTGCTCTAACCCACAAGGGGTATAGGACAGGCCCAACTTTTGCAGCAATATGAGCATGGGCTGTGCCCAATCCCCCATATGATATTCCTAGCCATTAGATTGATGGCTTTCTAATGGAAATATACAGGCAATAGCCCACATTTAATGGAGAAACTGTTGGATTATTAGGATCATATTAAGAGAAGATCTTTGGGGTATCTCCCATACACAATGTGGCCCATTATATGAAGGGTTTGGATCAGTAAACAGATTTGATATTTCCGCTCTGCGAAGATGGGTTTCTCCTAGATTTGCTAACAAACACATACACCTAAGCATCTGCACAAATTAGATATGTAGTTGAAGAAATCTAAACCCAACACACCAATCAATCTCCATCAACCGCATAGAGGAATACAGTATTTAAACCTACTGTCTTTGAGTTGCATGCACCCATTTTCCTCTTTTGGAATTGAAATAGCACATAAGCTGAACTATTTCAATCTAAAAAATGGAAAAATGAGTGCATGCAAATCAGAAGGGATGGGTGTAGATGTCAGTTCCTTTTCTAAAAATGGTTCTCACAAATCCATATGAGAATTTGTACAAAAAAATAAGCCATGGATACACATCAAATAGGTCTACTGTGCTGTTCATCTTTAGGAATCCATATGAGAACATGCAGATATGACCCATGGACACATCAAATATATTCATCTTTAGAAATTGATGTAAGTAGAGTAGCAGATAACCCAAGGAAATCATGAGATGCTTCAAACTTGTTTCGTCAAATAAAGTGAATATCCATAAAAGTAAAGCTTTTGCCATCAGGTTGGCTCCTGAGGAAATTGAAAGACTAGCTGGGGTGTTTTTGTGCAAGGCTGGAAGTCTTCCATTTTTGTATTTGGGGTCTTTCTTTGTGTATAGAGAAGCCAACTAAGCATTTAAGGGAAACGGTGGTGGGGAAAATTGAGAGGAAACTCTCAAGATGGAAGGGTAGGTATTTGTCACTTGGAGGAAGGATAACGCTCATCAAAGCAGCCATGTCGAGTATGCCATTGTATTTCATGTCTATCTTCCAATGTCTGTCCCTTGTACTTAGCAGATTAAACAAGATTCGGAAAATGAACACGAATATCGTCTTATGAAATTTGGCATATGTGCATGCATCCCAATAAGGTGGCACCGGCATTAGGGACTTGAAAGCAATGAATCTTGCATTACTAGAGAAATGGTTGTGGAGATCTGGGGTGAGGAAGAATCTTTGGAAACATTGCTTGCAAATATGGGTGGTAGTAAGAGGCTAGATTAGTAAATCTTCCTCTATGTACAGAGAGCACTGGAGGATTGGATTGCATTTTTTGAATCATTGATCGCTTCAAGAAGGAAATAGCGTTTATGGTGCGTAATGGATCTTGTGTTCAATAATGGGAGAATCCTCGGTGTGGTGACTCTCCTCTTTGTTTGGCTTTCCCAGGTTGGCTAGTGTTGTTGCCAAGAGGGAGATGGATATCTCCCAATTTTTCAAGATCATGGGAGATCGAGTGGTTTGGTCTCATCCTTGTCATGGAATCTTAATTGAAGATGAGATGGAGGACGAGATGAGAGTTATTGAGAGGTGGCAAAGCAAGGGTTGATTTGCGGCAGATACAGACACTGACATGGAGGTTAGAGAGGTTGGGATTTTTCCTATCATGTGTTTCTACACTTCGTTGTGCTCTTCATCCGGCAAGGCTTTTGGTGATCTGACTAAGTTCATTCCTAAAGTCATAACATTTGTGTGGTTAGTGGGCAAAATAAAGTGCTTACAGATGATAATTATGAAAGGGATACAAGATCATTCCTAATGCATGTATCATGTGATAATTCTGTCCCTCCTAAGATTGCTTCTTTTGGATGGTTGGTTGGTAAGAAGAAGATTCTCACGGTTGATAATCTGAGAAAAAGGGGGATGATTATAGTTAATGTCTGTCTTTGTTGCATGTTGGATGAAGAATCAGTTGACCATCTTCTCATTCACTGTCTTTTTATCAACCGTATTTGATCACAATTCTTAACTCGGTTCGGAATCAACTGGTGCCTCCCTAGTTCGGCGGGTCAACAACTAAAAGTGTGGCATGGGGTTAGTTTAGGCAAGTAGAGGACTCGATTATGGAGAATGGCTATTCTCGCAGTTTGGTGGTCCATTTGGGAAGAAAGAAATGGGAGATGCTTTAAGGATGTCTCAAATTATGCTGAGTCTGTAGCTAGTAAGGCTAAACATCTAATGATAGAATGGGCTGCTCATGTAGACTGCCTTAAGGGCTCTGATTTCCTTTTTCTTGGAGTTTAGTTGGGTCTGCTTTCTCAGCGGCCTTTCTATCCTTTTTCTGTATTTTTTTTTTTTCCTTCAATACAATTATTGTGATCTTTCAAAAAAATAAAAATAAATAAATAAATGCATGTATCATGTGTCTCTGGGATGCCGACTTAGTGCCACTTGTTTATACATTGTATGCAGTGTGGGAAAGCTCCTGGAATTAATTCAGCAGCACTGTTGAAGTTTTTAGAAAGGTCAAAGGAGATGTGGTCTCTTGGGCTTGGTCTTAAGCACTTTACCGGCTGCCCTATAGAGTCTTTTTCTTAGTTTTGTGTTATATCTTTGTAATTTTTGAGGCATTAATCCCTCATCTTCGCCGTTTTCTCTTCTTTAAATTAAATTCATGAAATCTCAAAAAAAAAAAAAAAAAAAAAGAAGAAGAGTAGTTTGGGTGCAAATAAAGAAGGCAGTAAGTACTGGCTCTCCTCGTATTTCTCCACCTTTATTTTTTAAAATTTGCATGATTATGTGAAATTTTGAGATAAATACAATAAAATTGAAAACGAAAATATAAAAGAACAAAATACCTTAATATCCACGGAGAGATTTTTGTGACGGACTGGAAAATCAGTTGGTTGATCCATTTCAACCTGCGTATTTTAAAGAAGATCAGAAAATAATAAAAACCAATAAAAGAGAAGGAAAGGAAAGGCTCAGAATTTCTGATTAGGTGATAATGCGGAAGAACCAGAATACTGTATATCCATCTCTCCACATCACATTTTTAGGTTTTGCACACATGGCAGGACCTGCATAGAACTGATATCTTTTAGAATTTAAATATATGAGTTGCATGGTTAGGCATCGGAGCGGCCCTTCTATAGGCCATCTTCATCATTGGAGCGTCTTTGGGTCAGTCAGGGCACCATAATGATATCTTATCCCCTGTCCGCCCGAAAGGGCAATTACATTTCCCTCTTCTAGAGAATCTTCAACTTTCATGGCATCATCAACCGTCTCATCCCCATCATACTAGATTATAATCAGAAGAAAGTTGCATTCATCAATGACAGGAAGCACATTGCATTTTTGTGCTTCATGTCCACCAGACCCTCCAAACACTCTCCATTCTAACCCCCAGCGGCATCATCCATGATGATGGATCCCACACCACCAATGTCAAGTGCTCTAGCATTTACACCAAGGCTGTCGACATCTCAAATTTGTTCTTGAACTAGACGATGATCCTGGCCACCCTGCTATATGAGCCAGATCAGTGTTTTAAATAGCTACGCTATGCAGTGTGTAGCTTACACTACGGAGCGTAGCATAGCCTTAACACTATGTAGCTCATGAAAATTGATAATTTGCATATGCTACACACTACATAGACTATGCTACACACTACATAGCTCACATGATGTTTCCAATGATTTGTTACATTTTTCTATTTCCAATAAAAATTAGTTGGCCTTTTAATGCTATTAGTAAAATAATATAAATAATAATATTAAATTAGTTTCAATGCTCTTTCGTTACATTTATATTTAGTCATTGCCCTTTCCTATTACGTTAGATTGCATTTTTTTTGTCCCAAATATCATGAAATTTTGTTAAATTTCATTATTATTCAGGCTAATTTGGTACAAAATATCATAACATTGGTGCAACCAAGCACCTTGATTAAAAATCTAGAAATAGAGTGTAGCTTTACGCTATGTAGCTTACGCCTCATGCTTCAAAGGGGTGAACGCTACACCACATGCTATTCACTATTTAAAATACTGGGCTAGATTACTTCTACAACTATAAGTTCAGTAATGTGAATCAATTGCTGTTTAATCAAAGGACCAGGCGATCGAACAATGTTTCAATCGGGCATCTAGATGTTGGGATTGGTCACGATCAGGTACATTTTTTGTTTCGGTTTTAAGAGTTGGCAACGAGGGGTTTCTCAGGGATTGGTACTGTGGCCATGCTTGTGACCGCAATTTGGGGTGTTCATTTGGCGGGCTAGTTGAATCATTCACATGAAGATCCTCCAGAATTGGTAATTTCTGAGAACTCGGGAATGGTCATATGATCCGATGCTTAAGGAATAATCCTAACCATAGAAATTTATATCTATGCCGTTGGATATAGAACATGGATGCATATGGTTGACCATATGATCACTGTTCGAAGCATTTCATCATCTTTTATTTGTTTCATTATTTCTTTTCCCCTGTAAGATACGTGGGTTAAAATGAATCACCTGCTCCTTTTCCCATCCGCCCACACAAAAATCTCACCTTAGACATTGAGGGGTTTTTTTTTTTTTCCTTTTATACTATACTCGAACAAATACAGCAACAGTTCACATTCAATTGAAAAAAGGCTGCAAAATCTATAGCTCTAAGATATTCCAACATGGGTAATTTTCAGTGCATTGGACATCTGAGGCCCATCAATTCAACGGTTTGGGGTTTGAATTGTCGAACCATGATCTCACTTGCACTAATTAAAAACCCAGACAGTTAGACATTGAAACCATCATCCCTGATCATTGTAAACAGTATCAAATCTCAAACGTTAGAGAGAGAGAGAGAGTGGAGTCTTTTGGGAAAGGTGTGGAATGGGGTGTTGGGTTTTTAAGAGAAGGGGTTTTTTGTAGAGATGAGTTTGTGAGAAACAGCTGATGCTGATGGGGTTTTTCCTCCTCAGATTAGAAGAGAGATGGAGCAACGGATGAAAAATTGGAGTAATTTACCGCGTTACTCGACCGGTCGTGGGGGAGCCACGACTGGTCGTGGGAGGCGCTTGACCGGTCATGGGTTCGAGCCCTAGCACGACTGAAAGTCCAGCGAGTTGTGCTATTTTTTTTCGGGGTCTAGAACTAGTCGTAGGTGAGCTACGACTAGTCGTAAGTGGTCTACGACCAGCCGTAGGTTACGCAATTTGTTCCACGATTTTGCGCGAAACTGCGGATTTGAGTCCTTTCGCAACAGGGATGTGGAAAGGAGTTTCTTAAAATTATAAAAAGGGTTCTCTAGGATTTTTCTAGGGTATGAGAAAAACACAAGAGGGTTATCAAGGGTGAGAGAGAGAGAGAGAGAGAGAGGAAGCTTGTGGAAGGGAGTCGTCGTCTCAGTGCTTCTACTTCCTCGTGATCGGTGAGATCCCTATATTTTTCTTTTATTTTCTTATTGTTTATCCACTCCTGTGTGAGTGACGAAGGTTGTAAACGTTCTACTTTATAGTGGATTGTTGATCTGGACGAGGTCCCGTGGTTTTTACCTCTTTGAGGGTTTTTCACGTAAAAATCTCTTGTGTGGTGTGTGATTGTGCTTTGATTGTTTTCATTGCAATTATTATCCCATAATTTTGGTTTGTTCTGGAGGGCCAGATCTTAAGGTTTTGTGCAAGGCCCCCAACAAAGTGGTATCAGAGCACTAAGTTCATTGAACGGGTAGGATCGATTTGGAATTATGGAAGGTGGCTCATCAAGGATGATCAGCCTCAATGGTTCTAACTAAACCATATGGAAGGCTAAGATGGAGGACTTGCTTTATTGCAAGGATCTATATTCTCCAATTTTAGGCATATCAGCAAAATCCAAGGATATGTCTGATGATGATTGGAAGAAGTTGGACCGGAAGGTGGTGGGGTTTATTAGATAATGGATGGATGATTCTGTGTTCCACCATGTGTTTACGGAAACCTCAGCCGCTAGCCTATGACTGAAACTACAAGGGCTGTATGAGAGGAAGACAGCCGAAAATAAAATTTTTCTGATAAGGCGACTTGTGAATCTCAAGTTTAAGGATGGTAGTTCTGTGACCGAGTACATGAATGAGGTCAGCAATATAGTGAACCAACTCTCTTCTATGAATATGGTCCTGGATGATGAATTGCAGGCTTTACTATTGCTTAGTTCGTTGCCTGACAGTTGGGAGACATTGGTGGTGTCTCTAAGTAACTCCGCGCCAGACGGAAAGATATGCATGGAACAAGTTACTAGAGATAAGGAGGAAGTCTCAGGGGTCTACTCAGCAAGAGGCACTTGTGACACAGGAACGGGGGAGAGGAAAAAACAAGAATAGTGGGAAGGTTCGAGATAAATCAAGAGGCAAGTCGATTAATAGAAAATATGTTGAATGCTGAAATTGTGGCAAGAAGGGCCACTATAAGCATGAATGTTGTAAGGTTAAAAACGACAAGAAAGGAAAAGGAAAGGAGAAGGAAGATGAATCTGATTCTACTGCGGTCGCTTCAGATGGCGACGTTGTTATTATTCTTTCCACAGATCATGATGTATGTCTCACAGCTACGAGTCAGGACACCGACTGGGTGATTGACTCAGGAGTTTCTTTTCACGCGACTCCACGCAGGGACTTCTTCACAAGCTACAAGTCAGGTAACTATGAGATCATGAAGATAGAAAATTCTGGCGTATCGAATATCGTAGGGGTCGGTGATATTTGTGTGAAGACCAATGTGGGTTGCACATTGGTTCTCAGGGATGTGAGGCATATCCCAGACCTTCGCCTCAACTTGATGTCGACGGGAAGGTTGGATGATGATAGCTATGAAAGCCGGTTCGCTGGTGGGCACTGGAAGCTCATCAAGGGTTCGTTGATCGTAGCCAGAGGAAAGAAGTGTTGCACCCTGTACAAGGCAAGTGTCAGTGTATGCAAGGGTGGGTTGAATGCAGTGGAAGATTCAGCTATTGACATGTGCACAGGCATTTAGACCACATGAGTGAAAAAGGGCTTCAGCTACTAGCGAGGAAGCGGCTCCTTCCAGACGTGACAGGTATACCTTTCAAAACCTGTCTTGATTGTTTTTCAGAAAAACAACATAGAGTTTCATTTGTTAAAACTGTTTCTCATGTTAATAAAGTGCATGCATTAGATTTGGTTTATTCTGATGTGTGTGGTCTTATGAGGACAAAAACCTTGGGTGGGGCATTGTATTTTGTTACTTTTATAGATGATGCATCTAGGAGGGTTTGGGCTTATGCTTTAAAATCCAAGGACAAGGTCTTTGGTGTATTTAAGTTGTTTCATGCTATGGTCGAGAGAGAGACAGGTAGATCATTGAAGTGCATCCGCACTAACAATGGTGGTGAATACATCGGTGACTTTTATGAGTACTGCAAGTCCCTAAGTATACGGCATGAACAGACGGTTCCCAAGACCCCCCAGCATAATGGTGTAGCTGAGCGAATGAATCGCACCATTGTTGAGAGAATCAGATGTATGTTATCCCATGCAAAGTTGCCCAAGACGTTCTGTGGAGAAGCAATGCACACGGCGGTGTATCTGATAAATAGGTCTCAATTAGCCCCATTGAATGGAGAAGTACCTGAGAAGGTGTGGACTGGACAGGATCCATCATACAGTCATCTCAGGATGTTTGGATGTAGGGCATCCGTTCACGTACCAAGGGACGAGAGGTCCAAGCTCGACATGAAGATCAGGCAGTGTATGTTCCTTGGGTATGGTGATGAAAATTTCAGTTACAGATTATGGGATCCGACCGAGAAGAAGCTCGTCAGGAGCAGAGATGTGGTTTTCTTTAAAGATCAATCTATTGAAGACATTGGTAAGCCAGAAAAGAACTAGCCTAGTTTAGGTGAGCTAGAGGATATGGATCCGGTTATTCCTCTCATGGTGTCTGATGACGGGAGAGTACAGTGAGGTGAAGAGGACGAGGGGGTTCCTACAGAAGATGGACCGGGAGAGCAGCCCCCACTTGATCCACCTGTTGAGGCACAGGTGAGGAGGTCATCTAGGGACAGACAGTCGTCTAAGAGATACTCGCCGCATGAGTACATTATGCTGACTGATGGGGGAGAGCCAGAAGACTATTTTGAGGCCCTACCCGACGAACATAAGGAGGAGTGGTTGAAAGCTATGCAAGAGGAGATGGAATCCTTATATAAGAACCACACCTATGACATGGTGAAACTACTTAAGGGCAAGAAAGCTTTGAGCAACAAGTGGGTATTCAGAAAGAAGGTTGAGCAGAAGAATTCACAGACGAGGTTCAGGGTCAGGCTTGTGGTAAAAGGGTTCGGTCAGAGAAAAGGCATACACTTCGAGGAGATATTCTCACCAGTGGTGAAGATGACATTCATACGGGTGTTGCTTGGGTTGACGGCTAGCATGGATTTGGAGATAGAGCAGTTGGACGTTAAAACTGTTTTTCTCCATGGTGAGCTGGAAGAAGAGATCTACATGCACCAATCAGAGGGGTTCGAAGTCAAGGGCAAAGAGCATATGGTGTGTAGGCTGAGGAAGAGCTTGTATGTGCTGAAACAAGCTCCACGGTAATGGTACAAGAAGTTCAATTCGTTTATGTTACAGTATGGGTATGACAGAACGGAGTCAGACCACTGTATGTTCTTGCGCAAGTTCTTAGATGGTGATTTCATAGTTCTGCTCTTATACGTTGATGACATGCTCATCATGGGAAAGGACATCAAGAAGATCGATAGGCTGAAACAGGAGTTGGGCAAGTCGTTTGCGATGAAACACTTGGGCCCGGCTAAACAGATTCTAGGAATGGAGATAACCAGTGACAGAAGCAGCAGGAATCTTTGGTTGTCATAAGATCGGTATATTGAGAAAGTCCCAAAGCGGTTTAATATGAATCAGCAAAGCCGGTCAGTACTCCACTGGATGGTCACTTTAGATTGAGCGACGGGCAGTGTCTTAAGACAAAGGCAGAGGTGGAAGAGATGCAGAAGATACCCTATGCGTCAGCTGTAGGAAGTTTGATGTATGCTATGGTGTGTACACGCCTAGACATAGCATATGCGGTTGGTGTTGTCAGCTGGTATCTTACCAATCCTGGCAAAGAACATTGGACAGCGGTGAAGTAAATACTGCGGTATCTAAGAGTCTCATCCAGGTTGAGCCTATGCTATGGTGACGGTAAACCTGTGATAGAGGGCTACACAGATGCAGATATGACAGGCGATATAGACTCCAGAAAGTCTATATCGGGGTTCATGTTTACATTTCTAGGAGGAGCGGTTTCTTGGCAGAGCAAGCTACAGAGGGTCGTAGTATTGTCGACGACAGAGGCCGAGTATATTGTAGTCACAGAGGCATGTAAAGAGATGCTTTGGATGAAGAGGTTCCTACAGAAACTTAGCCTAAAGCAGGAGCAACACGTGGTCTATTGCGATAGTCAGAGTATTATACACTTGAGTAAGAATCTAAGTCAGCATTCCAAGTCGAAGCACATAGAGATTCGATATCATTAGATCAGGGATACTTTGGAACAGAAGGTATTACAACTTGAGAAAGTCCACACAGACGATAATGGGTCAGACATGATGACCAAGGCTTTGTTTAAGGGTAAGTTTGAGGTTTACAGAAACTAAGCTGGCTTGAAGAAGGTGAATTTCTCCTGAGTCGGAAAGGAAAAGATTTGATGGAGTTTTTCCTCCTCAGATCAGAGGAGAGATGAAGCAACGAATGAAAAATTGGAGTAATTCACCACGTTGCTAGACCGGTTGTGGGGGAGCCACGACTAGTCGTGGGAGGCGCTAGACCGGTCATGGGTTCGAGCCCTAGCACGACTTAAAGTCCAGCAAGTTGTGCTGTTTTTTTTCGGGGTCTAGGATTAGTCGTAGGTGAGCTACGACTAGTCGTAGGTGGTCTACAACTAGTCGTAGGAGAGCTACGACTAGTTGTAGATTACGCAGTTTGTTCCGTGATTTTACGCAAAACTGCGGATTTGTCTCCTACGACTAGTTGTAGGTTACGCAGTTTGTTTCGCGATTTTGCGCGAAACTGCGGATTTGAGTCATTTCGCAACAGGGATGCAGAAAGGAGTTTCCTAAAACTATAAAAAATGGTTCTCTAGGATTTTTCTAGGGTATGAGAAAAACACAAGAGGGTTTTCAAGGGTGTGTGTGAGAGAGAGAGAGAGAGAGGAAGCTTGTGGAAGGGAGCCGTCGTCTCAGCGCTTCTACGTCCTCGTGATCGGTGAGATCCCTCTGTTTTTCTTTTATTCTCTTATTGTTTATCCGCTCCTGCGTGAGTGACGAAGGTTGTAAACGTTCTACTTCATAGTAGATTGTTGATCTGGACGAGGTCCCGTGGTTTTTACCTCTTTGAGGGTTTTCCATGTAAAAATCTCTTGTGTGGTGTGTGATTGTGCTTTGATTATTTTCATTGCAATTATTATCTCATAATCTTGGTTTGTTCTGGAGCGCTAGATCCTAAGGTTTTGTGCAAGGCCCCCAATAGATGCTGCAGCAACGACAACATGGAAGAGCTCTGCACTCGATCTCAAGCTCCTATTCTTGGTGAGAGAGAGAGAGAGAAGGGAGAAAAAGAAAAGAAAACCATGCATACCTCTTTTACATGCAGATGCCGTAGAGAGAAAATCTCAGGCTACATTTCATCGGCTCAAGCAGTTTTCCAACGGGTCGGGTTAGGGCTGGGCCAAGTTCTGTTAAAGGCCCAAAGTCCCCCGGCATTGTTCAACATAAGCCCGACTTTAACTTGGTTAAGAATAGAGGTGGGCATCGAGCCCAGTCGAGTCGAGGTGGGCCAAGCTCGGCTTGGCTTGTCCATGATGTACTTGAGTTCGAGCTCAAGCTCGTGCTCGGCCTCGAGCTCAACATTGAAGCTTGGCTTGTTTGCCAAAGCTGTCGAGTCAAGTTCGAGTCGAGCTAGTGGTTCGAGTCAAGTCGAGTTTACCTTGAGCTTGTTGCGTGAGAGAGACTCTAGGGTTTGTTTTTTATTTTTTTATTTTTAAGTTTAAACTTAAAACTTATATTAATATAATAATATAATAATATAATATATATATATATAATATTTAATATATTTATTAATCGAGCCGAGTCGAGCTCAAATTCGAGCTTCAAGTAGAGTCAAGTTCGAGTCGAGTCGAGTTGAAATGCCCCTTGGTCGAACTTGGCTTGAACTCAACTCGAGCTTCAAATAATTAGCTTGACTCAACTTGAATTGGCCATTCAAGCCAAGTCAATCCGAACTAACTCGAGCCGAGTCGAGCGAGTTTTTCGAGCGAGTTTTTTGAGCTAGCTTGACTCGTGAACAGCCCCAGTTAAGAACTATCAAAATAATCTAGCAGAGCCTGAGCCCAAGAGTTCCTTAGACCAGAAAGGGGCGGATCTATTCGAGGCTCGCTGCTATAATGGCCACAACCCCATGTCAGTTGGTCTGATTATTCAGTATTAATAAGGCCCGAATGGTATCAGATTCAAGGCAGATCCTGGAAAAATTAGACAATTTGAGTAGAGGCTATGATTGGAGGAAATATTTGTAAAGTCCACCTTTTTTTTTTTTTTTAACACGAACCCTTGACCGGGTGTTGAAACTCCTGAGAGTCTACCACCGGAGTCAGAGTAAGTACACCTTAACCACATGATGGGTCACTCCATTTTAGGCCCAGATTCCAAATATAGGCCCCATTCTTGATTTATGTGGACTACTCTATTGGAAATATTTTATAGTATTACTCACCCCTCCAAACTATTTCCCTTAGTACAGCTCACTTGAATCATGCATATAATTACATTTTTAGGGCATAGTATCTAATTGTTAGAGTGGATTCATGTAATCATCACAATGGGCTCTTTAAAAATCAAGGGTGGTTGTGTGTCCCAATTATTTCATTCAATAGGTATAATCATATGTCAACTTGATTTTTGCCTGTGGGCCTGATGTTGGATTAGACATTTAATAATGGGAGTAAATTCCACATAAACATCACATTGAGCTTGTAAAAGAATAGAGGAAATCTCTATGTTTTGAAACGTTTGGAAGGGCTACCTTTGATATATATATATATATATATATATATTTGAGCGGGGGGCGGGGGGCAGCTTACCCTTGTGTATATTTAAATGATGTGCAATCTTAAGCCAAAGTCCAAAAAATTAGGTGATCTTGTGATTCATGTGGACTATGCTGAAGGAGTCCACGGTGAGAGACACCCACCTTCGATTTTTATAGGAACAACTATAATTATGATAAGAAAACTGCTCTAACCATTAGATGAAACACCAACATTTAGGCATAGTGCCAAAAAATAAGACCCATACGAAATTCACATCAGCCATACTGAGGAAAATAGTTTAGAAGATAAGTATTACCTTGGACACTATCTAATTGTGTGGTTCAACTAAATCATAGATGAAGCTAATTTTTGAGCCATTCTAAGATATTGTAAATGCTTGATAGTTGGTGTGATTTTCCCATAAACATTAAAATGGCACGGCTAGAGCCACCTATTACTTTATCCTCATTGAGAAACTCATGCAAAACTTATTTTAAAAGGAGGACTATAAATTGCAGTACTAATACATGTCAAAGAATCATGACGTAGGGAAGGACATGAGGTCAAGCACCATCTTCCTCAAGATGATAAATATTCCGAATCCACGGAACTTCTCTGGACTCCTCACAGAGACTTCTCGAATCCACGAGGAAAGGAAGTAGAAAATAAGAATAATTTCTAATAAATTTGAAATTGATTAATGAATCTCTAAAATTGAGTTCACAACCCTTTAAATAAGGGAACCAAGCAATAAGAAAGAAATCAGACTCAAACTACAACTAAAACTCCTAGAATTCGCAACTTACTATTTATAGACGGTCATGATGTCTACTAGTGCGCAAGGTTTTCAGACAAAAACAGTAAGTGTCCTATTTGGCTTCACCAAACCGTCCTCCTAATTATCCTAAGCACTTTTCATGTTGGACACAACTCCTAAAGCCCAACGGATGAAAAGTTATACTCAAACTAAAACTTACTATTTATAGTAAAAATAAAATTAAAACGAGAAAACAACCGTCGATAAGGGGGTTTCTAGCAAATCCGGGCTGCGCAACCCGACGTAGAGGGGTTGGTTGGCTAAAGTAGCTCCTTCTACCCCAAAATCATATATTTTACGTCGGATAACTCATTCCGGATTGTGAGATACGCCCGATCTAAGGTCCGATGGTCCGGATCAATTCTGTCGCCGACTGTGCCTTTTCTGATCCATCTTGGCCATGAAATTGTCCGTGACCCGCTCTACATCAGTCCCCTCCACTTGAAAAGAACTCGTCCTCGAGTTCTCCTCCTGCGCTGGTTCATGATACTCGGTCAGGTCCATAGCGTTGAAAGTCCGTGAGATCGCCATGTCATCTGAAAGATCAACAACATAAGCATTGTCATTGATCTTTCGGATGATCGGTACCGGTCCAATCTTCTTATTTTTCAGCTTGTTGTACGTCCCGGTCGGAAATCTTTCTTTTCGCAAATGGACCATTACCTGGTCGCCCACCTCGAACACCTTTTGTCGACGATGCTTATCCGCTTGTTCCTTGTACTTTTCGTTCGAGGCATGTAGCTTAGTCTACACCTCCGCATGAATACCCATGATCCTGTCTGCCATATGTTCTGCTGCAATACTCATGCCTGGGAGCTTGGGCAGAGGGACCAAGTCTAGTGTGTGGCGAGGTACTCGTCCATAAATAACCTGGAACGAAAATTTTCCTGTCGAGCAGTTCACCATGTTGTTAAATGCAAACTCCGCTTGAGAGAAGGCCAAATCCCACTGCTTCAGTTTCTCTCCTGAAATACATCGAAGGAGGTTTCCCAAAGTGCGATTCACAACCTCAGTTTGACCGTCAGTTTGTGGGTGGTAGGCGCTGCTGAACTGAAGTCGTGTATCGAATTGAGTCCACAAAGTTCGCCAAAAGTGGCTTATGAACTTCGTGTCACTGTCAGAAGTAACAGTCTTGGGAACCCCGCGTAGCCGCACAATTTCTCTGAAAAATAGATTCGCCACGTGTGTTGTATCGAGAGTTTTCTTGCATGGAATAAAGTGCGCCATCTTGGAGAAACGATCCACTGCCACGAACACCGAATCCATGCCACGTTGTGTTCGTGGGAGACCAAGCACGAAGTCCATAGATAAATCCTCCTAAGGGCCATCAGGCACGGGCAACGGGGTATAGAGGCCTGTATTATGAGATTATCCCTTGGAGGTTTGACAAATGTAACAACGTTGGACTGCCCTCCCCACATCACGTACAAACTGCGGCCAGTAATACCGTTCTTCCACAAGAGCTCGCGTCTTGTCTCGCCTAAGGTGTCCACTGAGGCCACGTCCATGTAGCTCTTGGATTATCTGCTCCCTTAGTGAACTGTTCGGGATGCACAATCGATTTTCCTTGAAAAGGAACCCGTCTTGCATATGTAAGTCGTCGGAGTGACCTTCTTGGCATCTAACCCATGCGTCCCTAAAGTCGTCGTTATCGGCATATATGTCTTTGAGGCACTCGAACCCGACGACTTCGTTGCTCATAGTTACTAACAAATTTGCACGGCGACTCAACGCATCGGCTACCTTGTTCTATTGTCCTGACTTATGTTTTAGCACGAACGTGAATTCCTGTAAAAACGAGATCCATCTAGCATGCATACGGTTAATGTTATCTTGACTATTAATAAATTTGAGAGCTTGATGGTCCTTGTAAAGTATGAATTCCCTTTGAATCAAATAATGTCGCCAATGTCGCAGTGCCTGGACCACCGCGTATAACTCGATCTCGTATGTAGACCACTTCTTGCGTGCATCGCTAAGTTTCTCACTGTAGAAGGCTACCGGTCTACCTTCTTGAGACAAAACTTTCCCAATTCCGACATATGAGGCATCACATTCAACTTCAAATAGTTTGTTGAAGTTGGGAAGTACAAGAACCGGGGTCGTAGATAATCTGCGCTTGATTTCGGTAAAGCTTTTGTTGGCTTCGTCAGTCCACTGAAACTGTCCTTTCTTCATGCAATCTGTGATTGGTGACACAATAGTACTGAAATTTCTCACGAACCGACGATAGAATGTCGCCAGTCCATGAAAACTTCGCACTTCGTGAATATTTGTGGGAACTGGCCATTCTCTGATTGCCTTCACCTTTTCCTCATCCACTCGAATGCCCGTGGACGTTACGACAAAACCCAGAAACAATAGTCTATTAGTCATGAAGTTGCACTTCTTTAAATTGAGATACAGTTTATTTTCAGTAAGCACCTAAAGGACCTTCTTGAGGTGTTCCATATGGGTAGTTTCATCTTGACTATATATCAAAATATCATCGAAATAAACCACAACGAATCGTCCAATGAAAGGTTTCAGAACTTGGTTCATCAATCTCATGAACGTGCTAGGCGCATTCGAAAGACCGAAGGGCATGACCATCCATTCATACAATCCTTCATTGGTCTTAAAGGCCATTTTCCACTCATCACCTGGTCGTATTCAAATCTGATGATAGCTGCTCCTTAGATCCAATTTAGAAAATATTTTGGCACCCTCTAACATGTCCAACATATCGTCCAACCGGGGTATAAGAAACCTGTACTTTATGGTGATTTTGTTGATGGCTCGACTGTCGACACACATGCGCTAACTCCCATCTTTCTTTTGAGTTAACAGAGCTGGTACAACACATGGACTCATGCTTTCTCGAATAAGACCCTTACGGATCAACTCTTCCACTTGCCCTTGAAGAATCTCGGACTCATTCGGACTCATTCGATAATGAGGCCGATTGGGTAGACTGGACCTGGGGATAAAGTCGATATAGTGTTGGATATCCCACATGGGAGGCAACCCATCGAGAAGGTTATCGGGCCAGATTTCTTTGAATTCATGTAGAAAGGGATTTAATTTTTCAGGGATGATGGTAGGCTCGAGTTCTTCTCCTTTTACAATTAATGCATAAGCCTGTCCTGTTTCTTTAGATTCTTCCACGAAGTCCCGTATGGTTAAGAGAAAATGACCCTCCACTTTAGAAGTTTCAGGTGGTCCCTTTGGATCCATAGGGGCCAATATGGTCTTCTGGCCATCCTTGACGAAGATATATATGTTATCTCGCCCTTTATGAGTGGCATCTCGGTCATATTACCAGGGTCGACCGAGTAGTATGTGACATGCTTCCATGTCAACCACATCGCATACTACTTCATCCTTATAATGTTTACCAATTGAAAAGGATATGGTGCACCGTTCAGTTACCTTTGTTTCACTGACCTTCTTGATCCAACCGATTGTATATGGAGAGGGATGACGCTCTGTTTTCAATTGTAATTTCTCCACCATGACCTTGGAGATGATATTTTCGTTGCTGCCACTATCAATAATCACATCACAAACCTTTCGATTCACCGTACACCTAGTGCGGAAGATGTTATGCCTTTGTGGATGCACTTCTTTTCTTGGTGCATATAATAACCGCCTCACGAGGAGTGACTCGCCGCGATCTTGCTGAACCCAACTTGATTCATCTACCTCGTCCTTGGTGGTGTGCTCCTGTTCTTCATCATCTTGATCTTCATCGGTGTTATCAGCACTACTATCATTGAGGGTGAGGTTCGCCACCTTTTGTTGGGGACAAGTATTTGATAGGTGGCCCGGTTGGCCACAACGATAGCAGTTGTCAGGCCGGGGTTGAGCGTAAGGGTTCGAAATTCTACTTGGACCAGCAGCAGTCGATACGCCCCTTTGGGGTCTAGGTTGTCCGCTTCCCTGATCTCTACTCTCAGACGTACGAGGTTGAGTGCGTGCTCCTACGGGTTCCTTCCCCTTAGACTGTGGAGCTCCCTGGGGTGGACCCGTCGTAGTGATCCTTGCGGTAGAATAGGGTCGTGTGGTAGAACGTTCAAGTTGTGCTTCTACCCAAGTAGCCAACTTGATCGCATCATTCATCGTCCAGACGGGCTGAATCTGGACCCGATCCTGGATCGTCATACGCAGTCCACCATTGAATCGGGCGACTTGCTGCCATTCAGTCTCGACTAAATCGTTATGCGCCGTCAGGCGGTAAAATTCTTCTGCGTATTCTCTCACCGACCGACTACCCTGTCAACAATTTTGGTATTGTTGAAATAATACCTGATCGTAATCGCTAGGGAGGAATCGGGCACGTAATAGCTGCTTCATCCGCTGCCATGTGCGGATTGGTGCTTTCATCTGTCTAGTTCGTGCGAGTTGCAGTTGTTCCCACCAATCTGAAGCTCCTTCTTTTAACTTGTAGGCCACAAGTTTGACCTTCTTTGCTTCAGGGATATCCATATAGTCGAAAAATCGCTCAACTTTAGAAAGGCAATCAAGGAAATCCTCAATGTGTAGTTGGCCATTGAAGTTAGGAATATCAACCCGCATCTTAAATTCTCGATCTGTCTGATCTACTCGATCGCCGCCTCATCTGGGGTGTTGAAAGATTATGTCATCGATTTCCTCCTCACTGGATCCCCCTTCCTCAGGAATGACCCGTGGATGCATTGCTGGTACTATCCTGCGATCAGGACGATTGCGAGTTTTAACAATCGGCGGTGGAAGATTACCACCAGGAACACGGAGTTGCCCTAGGGTTTTCGCCAAGAGATTCACTATGCGGTCCATAGAAGCCTGCAGCCCTTGCATGGCTTGTCGATTCTCTTGCATGGTTGCTTCAAAAACTGCCGCCGTTAAAGGTAAATTTCCTGGGGCACCGCTCATAGGATTGTTGCCCGACCCGTCGTTAGAAGCCATCGATCCGAGGAGAAACCTCGCTCTGATACCAAACTGACGCAGGGAAGGACGTGAGGTCGAGCACCGTCTTCCTCAAGATGATAAATATTCCGAATCCACGGAACTTCTCTGGACTCCTCACAGAGACTTCTCGAATCCACGAGGAAAGGAAGTAGAAAATAAGAATAATTTCTAATAAATTCGAAATTGATTAATGAATCTCAAAAATCGAGTTCACAACCCTTTAAATAAGGGAACTAAGCAATAAGAAAGAAATCAGACTCAAACTACAACTAAAACTCCTAGAATTCGCAACTTACTATAAATAGTAAACTTACTATTTATAAACGGTCATGATGTCTACTAGTGCGCAAGGTTTTCGGCCAAAAATAGTAAGTGTCCTATTTGGCTTCACCAAACCGTTCTCCTAATTATCCTAAGCACTTTTCATGTTGGACACAACTCCTAAAGCCCAACGGATGAAAAGTTATACTTAAACTAAAACTCACTATTTATAGTAAAAACAAAATTAAAACGAGGAAACGACCGTCGATCAGGGGGTTTCTCGTAAATTCGGGCTGCGCAACCCGGCGTAGCGGGGTTGGTTGGCTAAAGTAGCTCGTTCTACCCCAAAATCATATATTTTACGTCGGATAACTCATTCCGGATTGTGAGATACGCCCGATCTAAGGTCCGATGGTCCGGATCACTTCTGTTGCCGACCGTGCCTTTTGTGATCCATCTTGGCCATGAAATTGTCCGCGACCCGCTCTATATCAAATCATCATTATGATTTTATCATAATTGTTTAAACATGTAATTTAATAGTCAAATGTAATGTAATAAGAGTTAAGTAAAAGAATTTATAAATAATTATTATAATTTTATCTAATATTGCAGTAAGAATTTCTTATACGAATGTGATTAGAAAATTTTGGGTGATTGTTATTTATTTATTTTATAGTTGGAAGTATTTTTCTCAACCATGATATCAACAACTTCCCGCTCTAAAAATAAAGCGCAAATTATGGACTCTGCTTGTAAAATGTGACTAAAAAAATTTTGGGTAAATTTTATTTATTTATTTATATACAGTTAGCAAACAGTTGAAAATTGTAAATGTAGCATGTGTTAAGCTAGGATAGACATTCTAAATTTTGATAACCTCAAAGTCATAGTATCAAAATCAGATTCGTTGAAGAATCCTAACCATTAATTAGTGGACACATTTTTTATTTTTATTTTCAAGAACCGTGGGATATTCTCATTTAAACCTCCAGTAAGTACACATCAATCCCATGGTGAGATAGCATAATCTTTCATCTAAAATGGGACCCATGTTTAATTTAAACTTCTTCTATTCCTGTATGCAATTTTATAAATAATCTCCCAAGAGACTCTGTATCATCAATCGCCCTCTGCCAGAGTACAAAAATTTCTCTCAACGGTTCCACTGCGAGTCCAAGGAGATAAGTTGTTTTTTTTTTCTTTTTTCACACACCCCCAATCACTCACATCGTAGTGGGCTTTCACTACCTATGGATACTCGAACGCGTGTTGAAACTCGTGAGACTCTACCACCCGAGCAAGAGTAAGGATCCCCCGGTAGATAAGTTTATTTCACAAGTAATTCGGCAGCATTAATAAGTCGTAGAATTCATTCACTTGTTTCTACGAGATTGCCAGTGTGGAGTCCACCTAGTGAGTTTAAGGGACGATTGAAAAGGAATGACCCATGGTTCAAACTCCAAATGGAATGCACGCACGTGTGGCCTGACAGATGAGTGGGAGAGCCGATTGAGTAAACTCTGTGGGGCCATCATATATGTATATGTCTTATCCATGCCGTAAATCTGTTTTATCTGATCATTTTAGTGCATGTTTAAAACATCGAATCATATCCAAAGCTCAGGTAGATCACACCATATGGAACAGTAGGAGTAATGATGTTTCCTGTGGTGTGGTCCGCCTGAGCTTTGGATATGCTTCAATTTTGGGCTCATCCACTAAAATGATAAGATAAAACAGATGGACAGAGTAGATGGGACACATAAATTCCCTGTGGGCCCTACAGAGACACAATCCGCTCTCAATGAGTGGACCAGCTCGATTCCGAAACTGGGGCATCTCCACGTTGGGTCCCACCTGATGAGCGGATGTAGCACACGTGTGCACTCACACGAGTGCAACTCTAATTTCTCTCCTCTCTGCATGCATTTTCATGAATCAACGAACTCCAAACACAACAGCTTTCTCTCGAATTCTCGTTTTTCATCGCAGCAATGGCGATTCTGAGAAAAACCCATCTTCTCGGCCTCATCGCACTCATTTTCCTCTCCATCGCATCTGCAGACGTTTTCTTCGAAGAACGATTCGATGGTACGCAGGACCACCGCAGTTCCTGATCCTACCCTTCTATTCGCATTTTTTCTATCAATTTCTAAGTGCATTTTCGTCCTTTTCTAGGTTGCAGGATTTTTTCAACGTCCGATCTGTTGTCTGTTTCCTTTAAACAGTAGAAGAGGACTGGTTAAGTAGTTCTCGGGAGCACCCAAAACGATGGTCCTCAGAATATTTACCGTTCACATGGCGTGTCTCTCGTGATCAGAGCCGATCAAGAGGCCAATCCCATCATGGATTTGCCATAGACCAAAAGTAACTTCAATCCAATGGTTAGGATCGCTTGACGGAAATAATAAAAAGCAGCTGACGGTTCACATTCTAAGGGATTCTAAGGGGAAATTTTGATTTGATCAAACGGTTTTTCTTCGTCTCAAAACGTTGGATTTTAGCCCCTCGCCATCTATTATCCGGTCTACTGCTGGAAAGGTTAAGATCGCCAGTACACTGGAACATGTATGGTGGAGATCTTATTCTTCCAAAGAATGTACGGTCGAGATTCCGAGGACTACAATTTCGAGTGGTCCAGATGATCACCTCCCTTTCCCACCTTCCCTCTGAAATAGACTAGTATTTCTTCATCAACAAAATTATTTTTGAATTTTTCTGTTTTTTTAAAAATATTTTTTCGTAACTTTTCTACTCGAAGTTTGTAGATTTTATTGTAAATTTCTTAGAGAACGGTTCCTGTGCAACTATCGTAGAATAAGCTTATTCTACACTGTTGTATGTGGGGCCCACTGTGATGTGGGGACACATCCATGCTGTCGATAAGGCGCGTCCATTTAATTCCACATTGTATACCAAAATTCAGGCCGATCCAATGACACAGGTGGGTCACACCAAAGGGTACAGTTGGAACGGGACACCCACCATTGAAACCTTCTAGATTGTGTATGGGGCCGAGTTTGTTTTTTCATATGTCATCCAATGCATTCATAGATTGGCACCACTAAGATGAATGGACAACCCAAAAGTTCAGCCCCTCGCAAAACTTTGTTGGACCACACCTTGTGACTTGAGAGGCTTCAGGCATGGAAACATGGTGTGGCCCACCTGACTTTTGGATTCGCCTGATTTTTTGGGTGATAGGAAGATGAGCTGGCACACATGATGGACGGAGTGGATGCCATGCATCCATCATGGTGGGGCCCACACACATCGTTGTAGAATAAGCTTATTCTTCAAACATTGTAGAGGAAATGGTCTCAAATTTTTTAGTATTTCTTGAATTTGAATGGATATCTTTCTCTTATGTTTTCTTGAATTTTTAAGGAATGTTGATAAGCATTCTGCATAGAAGTTCAATGCAATTCTCTCTTCATGGTACACATGGCAAACGTTTCTAGCGTTTACGAATGTTGATCAGATAGCCAGTTGTTGGATCAGCTACTTGCTTGAGATTGCAGTGATCAGCCTCAGTATTATGTTGCTCTTGGGGAAATGATGCATCTGGTAACACACATGATCAATCGATTGTGCATCTGGGATATACAAGATAATTGATGAAAGTGTGCCATTGATGGTATGTTGGGCCCAGATCAGAACCATCCAATGGTCCTGATCAAAGATACGTTAGATCCAACCGTCCAGACTTCAACTATCCTGTCTTGTGAGATGCAGATATCTTGTGTATTTAATGAATTTTGGATGATGGCAATGACACTGAAGTGGACAAATTTTGGATAATGTCAATGACGGCAAAGAGAACAGAGAAGCCTGTTCTCTCTCTCTCTCTCTCTCTCTCTCTCTCTCTCTCTCTCTCTCTCTCTCTCTCTCTCTCTCTCTCTCTCTCTCTCGTAATTTTCCTCCCACTTTGATACCTCTTTGACACTGGACAACTAACCACTTGCTCTAAAAGCTCGAACTGATAGAGCGTGGCGAATCAATCCCTTGATCTCATAGTCCAGGCCCCACATCTCATGGGTTAGGTCTTTGATCGAACCTCCCTCGTGGATCCCACGTCACATGGATTCCGTCTCACATAGGCCACCCACCCAAGTGTGCCCCTGCATCCCACAGGCCACCCCACTTGAGCCTAGTGTGAAAATGTCCTTTCATTAGTATGTTTAGAAAAAAAATAAAAAATAAAAAATAAAAATTGAAGTAAATACCATAAAAGCTCGAACTGATAGAACGTGGCGAATCAATCCCTTCATCTCATAGTCCAGGCCCCACATCTCATGGGTTAGGTCCTTGATCGAACCCCCCTCGTGGATCCCACATCACATGGGTTCCGTCTCACATAGGTCACCCACCCAAGTGTGCCCCTACATCCCACAGGCCACCCCACTTGAGCCTAGTGTGAAAATGTCCTTTCATTAATATGTTTAGAAAAAAATAAAAATTAAAAATTAAAGTAAATACCACAGCTCTCCATTTTTTTCTTTTGTTGACAAATGTGCATTTTATTGGTAGTTGGACACGGTGGGAAGGCATTGTCGTGAAAATTCTAACATAGAATAATCGGGAAAGAAGTGGACATTTGCTAATGTTTTTTTTTCTCAATATTGTAAAATTATATACTTTTTTATATCATTTTTTTCATCATTCAACCATTTTTTTATATCATTTTTATAAACTGTGTCCACATTCATTCCTAAAACCCTGTTGCCTAGGACTTGTATGTTATAGCATGTCTTTGGAAGTCAAAATAAACAGCATACCGGTTTAACATTCACCTTTGTTTTATGCTACTGGGATTTGATTGGATAACGGTCATATCAAAACCTTTCTTGTCCAGAACTCAAACATTCACATCTGCATTGATAAACTTATCTCTTTATGGGCTCATGTGGATTACTGGAATCCAAAAAGTAAATTTGGAAAGGAAAATGTCACATTTGAGGAAAACTGTGGGTAAGGAAATCCATGGAAAAGAATCCAAAGAAGGTCAGTTGTTTTAGTTTCTGCGATTACTAGAGAAATGTGGAATGACTAATGTATAAAAAAAGGTGAAATCTGTCTCTGAAAAATAGTGGAAATGAGGATTTTCATTTTAAAAAATTTTCAGCAAATATGGATTTTTCCTTATTATATTCTTTATGAATATGTCATCGTGTTCCTGAGTGATATTAATTAATATTTTTTCATGGGTGGAATTGAAGATGGATGGGAAATGCGGTGGGTGAAATCTGATTGGAAGAGACTCGCGAACAAAGCCGGGAATTTGAATCACACTGCTGGTAAATGGAATGGGGACCCTAACAACAAAGGTACTCCACCTGTGAAGATTCTTCTACAGAGTTCAACACATTTCAAGGATTCTTGCACACTAGTTTGCTTGTTCTTCAGAAGATCGAAGGCCTAATTTTATCATTTATCATGATGGACCTTTGAAATGGGTAATTCGATGCATGGTGCTGACATCTATCATTTCATTCAACATAGGTATCCAAACCACTCAGCACTACAGGTACTATGCGATTTCAGCGGAGTTCCCCGAGTTCAGTAACAAGGATAAGACCTTGGTTTTCAGTTCTCGGTTAAACACGAGCAAGAGCTTAATTGTGGCTGTGGCTACATGAAATTGCTGAGTGGTGAAGTTAATCAGAAGAATTTTGGTGGTGAGACCCCTTATAGGTAATTAGTATTTGTTCCAACTACTACCTGATCTTTTGGCCCTTCATTTGTATTTTACTCTGAGGTAGATCTGACTGAGTCTACATGCATAAATGGGAATCGAAGTATCATGTTTGGGCCAGATATCTGCGCACCCACCACCAGAAAAAACACAGAATCATATGGATTGTTCATGCGCAGTATCAAGTTCTTGCACCACACACGATCTTGTATTTATCATGGTCCCTCCATAACTGGACAGCTACAACTTGGTTTGGTGATCTGGAATGGTCATCTCATTGGCAGTTATTGTTGACCGGCCACTATCAAAAATAAAAATAAAAATAAAAAACACAGAATCAGACCGATCCTGGTTGTTCATGGCATGATGAACGGTTAGATCTATATTAAGGACAGCATATCCCAGAGGAACCTTGCCCAGAGACTTTAGATGTGGAAAACAGCTTGAACCTGATGTATGCGCTTCCCATCAGAATAATGGATCAGATGGGACCCACAGTGTAGATCTATGGCCAAGAAATCAGAACCGTAGGAACCTTATTTTCACACAGCCTATTCCATTGGTTTTTACGGTGTCCACGCCTGATATTTGCATGTGGCCTGATATTTGCATGTGATCCTATTTATTTTTCCAGTCGATATCTGTGGGGCCCCACTAGTTTCATAATAAATTCGAAACGTATATACTTGTTGAGGCACAAAAATGGCAAAGGATTGAAGCAAGAAGAGATAAAGAGATAAAAAGAATCCTTAAAAAAAGAAGAAGAAAGAGGTAACTTTGGAAGGATTGGCACAGGACCGCGCAATCAATAGCCTTGCGTGGGTCCGCGCAATGAAAATATCTGTTGCGCGGGACCCCGAAATGTACTACAGAAATGGTCCTTTGCAGAGTGATATAAAGTACTGAAAGATTTATCTCACATCGCTAAGATCAGGATTTTCACACGTGTGAGGGTCTATAAATACTCATTTCCCTCCTTCATTAAGGGTAATTGAAGATTTTCAAGAGAAGCAGAAGACTAAAGGTAGGAGAGGAGTCTCTTGTCAGTTGCGCAGGACCGCGCAACCGATATCAGTTGCGCGGGTCCGCGCAACCAAGCTGTCCTGCAGTCTGTGAAGATAAGGGGCCGTTATGCTGTCGAAATCCATGAGCCAAGCTTCCTTTCTTCGGGCTTTCTTCTATTCACGAGTTCAGAGGAGAAAGATCAGTCGATCGGGTCGAAATTCCTCCTAAGTCCTAAGGGATGACTGGAATAGGCGCTGTTATGCTGCTGAAATTTCTATTTCATTGAAGATTCGTCGATCAGCTCAACATTCCTCCTAAGTCTTAGGAGATGATCGAAACAGGCGCCAAAAGGCTGTCGAAATGAATTCTTGATATTTAAAGCATAAGTCGTTTATTTTCAAATGATCTATCTTATAATTAAGGGATGTAAAGAGGATGTAAATGAACTCAGTATCAATGAAATGTGATGAATGTTCTCAATATCCTTTTTCTGTTATGTTTGAATAAGACAATTTCTCAAATCAAATGCATTTGTTTCTTGTCCGAAACAATACTGGAGGAGGAGGCTCCTTGACTAACACTAATCAGAAGATCCTGACCCGCTTCAATTGTGAGCCTACAAGATTGCAATCGGTGCATGGGCCATCCACGTTTGAGGACCGTCATATCAATCGTTTTGGATCGCTAACGACCAAAAAACTGAAAACCAAGCAATTGTAGCAACTTTGGGATGTGAATAAGTTGTACAAGGTCCCATTATTTCAATGGTTTTAATATGCGGACCACAGGCCTCACATGTACATAGGAATCGTGTTATGTTTTCCCCATCTTGAATGTCTGTGGTTTAACATCCGTTTTTTCATCTAATTTAAGAGGTTGAGTCCAAAATTGAAGCATATGGATCAATGGGGATAATGATTTCCACCATTGAAACCTTTTTCGGCCCCACAGTGATATTTATTTGTCATCCAACCTGTTCATAACATCATATAGACATGGATGAAGGGAAAACACAAATATAAACTTGATCCAAAACATCCGTGGCCCTCAAGATTTTTTTCAATGGTAGACGTTTAATTCAATTGTTTCCGTGGTCCATTTTTCATATGCTTCATTTTTGAGCTCAAGCCCTAAAATTATCTGGCAAAATGGAGGGACCAAGCATACATAAATTATGGTAGACGTCACAGAGTTTACTCACTACGCAATCCGCTTCCCTTCTCCGTGGTCCCAACGTGATGTATGTGTTTTATACATGCATATGTCCATTTTTTAAGCTATCATTTTAGGATATGAATTAAAAAACGAAGAAAATTCAAGCCCAAGTGCACCACACAATTTGGATTGAACACCCACCTTTAACCGCATTAATGTTTATTTGTCATCCAACATATTCATAAGATCACACGGATCAACATGGATGAAGGGAAAACACAAATATCAGTTTCATACATTTTTATTATTTTTTTGTCCTCAATAATATTTCTACTATAGATGTTTAAATATCAGTGAATATGCTTAATTTTTGGGATCAAGAACTAAAATTATCTTTTTAAATAGATGGACGGGGTGGATAAAATACATAAATTATAGTAGGCCACAAAGAGATTACCGTACACAATCGGCTTCCGTTAAAAATAAGCCGCTTTGTACAACAATGGTCCCTACACGGGGGCTAGGATGACATGCTCTTGCCAAAAAAAATTCCCACTAGGACAAAAGTACCCCAATTTGTAGTAACCATACTATCTTTCCCAGTAACAAACTACTTGATTATGACATCTATGCCATGAAAATGGTAGGTCCCACCATAAGGATTATTTAAAAAATAAAAAATAAAAAATAAAATTTAGGCTGATCAATTCCCTAAGTGGGTTAGATCAGTATGCATAGACAGTGTTGGGCATCCATGGATTACAACAGTGCCTACCTGATTCATGGAAAGACCTGACTTTTGTCTCGGGTGACCTTCATGTTGAGCCCTATTATTAACATGATACTGATGTCTTACACAAGTGGCGTGTCCGTAAAAGGAGGATACTGTACCACAAGCAGTGGTTCAGATCCTGTTGGGGGCCTTGCACAAAACCTTAGGATCTGGCCCTCCAGAACAAAACAGAATTATGAGATAATAAAAGCAATGAAATAAATCAAAGCACAATCACACACCACACAAGAGATTTTCACGTGGAAAAACCCTCAAAGAGGTAAAAACCACGGGACCTCGTCCAGATCAACAATCCACTATGAAGTAGAACGTTACAACTGATCACAAGCACACCTTGCTATGATCAAAACTTCATCACTCATGTAAGAGTGGATAAACAGTAAGAGAAATAAAAAAAACTGAGAGATCTTACTGATTACAAGGACGTAGAAGCGCTGAGATATATTAGATCACCTCCACGAACATAACCTCCCTCTCTACAAGCTTCCTCCCCCCCTCTCTCTCTCACCCCTTTGATAGCCTTAAACCCTTTAGGAAACCCTCTTGTATTTTTTTCTTCACACAGCATACCCTGTAAAAACCCTAGAGATCCCTTTTTATAGTTTTAGGAAACTCCCTTCCGCATCCCAGTTGCGAAAGGACTTGCGACACGAAATCCGCGCAAAATCGTGGAACCAATCTGCATAACCACGACTAGTCGTGTGGAGTTCACGACCGGTCGAGCACCCTGAAAAAAAATATTCAAACCTCGCTGCACTTTGAGTCGTGTAACCCGCGACTGGTCGTGCAGGGCTCACAACTGGTCGACGACGGGACAAAAAAATCTCATCAGATCCAAGGGTCAAGTCGACCAAATAGCACGGATTGAACGCTCACCCTTAAAATTTTTCTGGGACTGCCAGAAGTTTGGATAAGCTTATCATATTTGTGTGCTTTTCCTTTATCCACGTCTATGTGACTTTCATGAATAGTTAGATTAGCAAATAAACATCATGGTGGGCCCAAGAAAGCCCCAATGCTGGGCGTCTTTATCACTACTGCTTTTGGTGGGGTTGCATTAGCCCTTGCTTGGACCAAGTCCAACCAGGAGGGAGAAAATCGGATGCGGATTGCATCCTTGGAGGGGCAGGAATTGGTCTTGGCAGGGGATCAGTGTGTAGGGCTATACATCGAGCTCAGTCGAGTCGAGGTGGGCCAAGCTTCACTTGACTCTGTCGTGCTCTCCTCGAGCTTGGCTTTGAACTTACCATTGGAACTTGGCTTGTTTGCCAAAACTTTCGAGTCAAGCTCGAGGTGAGCTGGTGGATCAAGACGAGGTGAGCTTACCTCGAGTTGAGCCAAGCCTGCTTTCAACTCGACCTAAGTTGTACCCGACCCAACCCACACCCGATTCAACCCAACTGACCCAACCCAACTGTTTTGCATTATGTGAAAATTTGAACATGTCCTTTACGTGTTGGAGAAAATGTCGCATAGGCTCAAACTCGGCTCGGACTATTGACCGAACTGAGCCGAGCTAGCCAGTTAGACTTGAGGACCGAGCAGAGCCAAGTTTGAACTGGGGTTAGCTACTGGTCGAGCCAAGTCAAGTTGGGCCAATCTCGACTTGGTTCGACTCATGTATAGCTATACGACTGACCATTGGCGATAATATTGCATATGGACAAGGCTTTCGATGGATCCCGGATCCACTAAGGTTAGTAAATCCCTGACTGGGGGCCTCACCATGATGTAGTTGCCTTATATCATGTCATCCATCATGTTGGGAGAAGAAATCCATTCTCAACCACACACATGACAATATCAGAATTAAAAGAAAGTAAAAAAAGACTAACTACAATACAACGATTTATATGGTTACCTTTCAGTACATGCATATATTAACACTAATTCACTATGCTCAAAGGCAAAAAATGAAGAAACGATTCTCAATATAATAACAACTACTACAGAAGGTATATATTTTAACCCAAATGAACTAGGGGTTCATATAAAATTCCACGTGAAATTACGAAATTTTCCTTTGGGTGAGTTGGGCTTAACTCGCAAAAGTGATGGATGGATGAACAATACACCTCGGATGGCCAAGTTCCACGGATCCTAGCAACGTCCTACTTGAAGACTAATCATAGCCATTTATAAAAGCCCATGCCAACGTATAGAACTCAATGTGAATTTCCCTCTGGTCTTCAAACTTGAAGACCAATAGAAACTAAGCATGACTGCAGTTTCTCTTTGATAATCACCTTAGTCAAAATATCCATTTTTCAAAATTATTTTAAGACATGATATAAAAGATGAAGTAAATCAAAATCTTAGGTGGACCACACCACAAGAAATTGTGATGGTTGAAAACCCACCTTCAAAAAACTCATCAGCGGTCATCGGAATGATTATTTGCCATCCGTCTGTTGATAACATATCAAAGACCTGGATGAGAGGACTACACAAACATCAGCTTGATCCAAAACTTATGTGGCACACAAAAGTTTTTAATGGCCAATCACCACGGTTTTGGTGTGGTGTGCTCGATCCGCCTGAAATTTGGATCTACTTCATTTTGGGATCATGCTATATATAAAATGATCTGTCAAGACAAATGGACATCAAGGCACATACATCATGGTGGGCCTCAAAGTCAAGGATCCACCCACCATGGTGGATCCGGGAATCCACCCGCACCCCTTACAACTTTGCTAGAGGCCACACCAGTTATAATTTTAGCTCTCAGACACACAAGGCAGGGGAGCCATGCATGGGGGCCAAAGGTACATTTAGTACGTTCGTCCTCCACACGTGTTATGCTTTGATGGCATCGGTAATGATATTCATTGACCCAGTGGGCCATCAGGAGAATGAAACCCGTGTTTAAAATTGCGCCAACCGATGGGTTATGATTTTTTTCACGCTTATGGTCTGTTCAAGTGGGGCCCACCACATAAATAGTTCTGATTTCCCTGGGGATGGTTCTAGACACATGGCCCATTTGTCACGTGTGTGTGGTGGAGATGCCGGAACTACTGTACCATGGTGACAGGACTCTTAATGGGCCAGGCCTTTGCACAGGATCTACTTTTAAACGGGTCAGGCCGAGCCACTAGTTGATGTCCGAGCTTGGCCCACTTACATCCTGGGCCCAGCAATCTAATGGAGCTAACTTGGGACACATGGTGTCGCGGTATGCATAGATAAAGTAGCAATGCTTGGTTATTCATCATGTGTGCATCTGGTGGGCCACCGGATCAACGGCTTTGATCACCCAAAGGTCAGCCCAATTTGTTCCTAAGCTTCGAACACACGCCCAATCCATCCTAAAGCGAGCTAATCAGAGGTGACGTCCAGCCACCTGGCTCACTTCCAACCCTCACCAAAATAACACCTACCAATCATAGTGCGCTCCAGTGGTACTCTATAGTGGGCCCCGCATATGGTTTTTAGTCCGTTTAATTTTGGGTTTGTTGTCATATGCATGTCTTCAATCTTACTGAGATAACACCTACCAATCATAGTGCGCTCCAGTGGTACTCTATAGTGGGCCCCGCATATGGTTTTTAGTCCGTTTAATTTTGGGTTTGTTGTCATATGCATGTCTTCAATCTTCCTGAGATAAAGGGACTGTCGATCTCATTGACAGATCGCTTTATTCTATCGAGAAAATTCAAGAAAATTTTAGTTGCTTGTTGTATGGTTTTGGAGTTGCTACTCGGTACAATCAAAGGTGTCTTCAATGACATTGGCTGCTATTGGAAGGCTATCGATGCCATCGAAGGTTTCATCGATGACGCGCACACGAATTCAGTGAGGATTTTTATTTTTATTTTTTATGTAAAATTTGTGTGTTCTGATCTATGTGATTTATTTGTGTTTGATTTCTCATTATTTGATTGAATTTATATTTGCTTCCCAACATCCCAACATTGATTTCCTAATCCTTTGGCTGGACTTTATTTTCCTAGCCTTTAAGGGAGAATATAACATCAAGGTATATTTGCTGCTCCTGAAACTTGAACTAAGACCTTTGCCTCTAACACTAAATCAAACAACCACTTAATGTAAAAGTTGGTAACTATGTCAAATCACCACTTTCTCTAGAAGCTTAAGGCTTCAGGAGATGGCTTATCAATGCATATGAAGGGACTTTCACAATTGGTAGTCATGATAGGGACTCGTCTGAGTCATATGCAACTGATCTGAGTCAATTCGAACCTGATAGGGATCAGTACAGTTGACTGAACTGAACGAGTGGCGATGAGTTACCAGATTTAAAAGAAAATAAAGATTTAAATATTCTACAGTAATGTTTTTCACACACAAGTAGTGAAACACAAAAGAGAAAAATCAAAATCATTCTAAACCATTAAAACATGATGATCTGGAACTAGGACCGCGGTCGGTAATAGGCAAAGACAGTGAAGAACGTTTGGGTGATGGTGAGCAGGAGGAGGATCGTAGCCGCGATCAAAGAAATGACAGACCATGGATTGCTGAAATAATCACGCTTGAAGCTCGCCCACCACTTGTTGCATTTGTTGTCGTAATGTTTTTGCAGTTTGTCTTTTACATCCGAAAGATGGCTTTCCTCGAAAGTATGGAATATCCCAATGCAGAGCCGGTTGAATAGATGGGTCACATCATCATCGCTTCCCAGCAAATTATCTATGATCCCATTCTGATGGAGCAGCGCCACATCCTTGGACGTATTGACAAGGTAATCCATGAACACAAGGTAAGTCGTGAAGTGGTCATTTGTTTCCGGGTGGCATTGTTCGAATGCTAGGAGGTTCCGAAAGAGAGTATCGCTGTAGTCATGTATCACGAAGGGTGTGATTTTCAAAAGCCCGTCGCTAAATTTCACGTTCAAGATGTTATTCGATTTCTTATTCTTCTCGAACTTGACCCCGGCAAGTTGGAGGTCAGTCGCACAAGGGATCATCTCGCGCGGTTCAGTAATAGGCAACGGGGCCTCATTTGAACATGGTAGGAAGATGAGTAGATTCTTCAACTTGTCGAGCACGTATTTGATGGTATTCGATTTCTAATTCTTCTTGAACTTGATGACGTCTTTGATGGTGGGATTGCACGAAAGGTCGGGCTCCTCCTCGCTATCAGTCAGTATCAAATGCGAGTGGAACAAATGGAGCAGATGATAGTAGGAATCTTTGATCTCGATTTTCTCATTCCTAGGCATGAATTGATTGAAGAAATCAAGGGCCATCTTCTCAAGTAAATGTTTTATGTTCACTGGACAAGCCATTTTGAAAATATGCTGCAGAACGAAGAAAGGAATTTGATTTTCAAGGAGGAGCAAATCATACCCTATACGACTCTGCATCCCAATCGTATGACGCATCGGGTCTTTGAAGTCACTCGAATGGATAAAGAACTTCATTGCAGAAAAAAGACCGAGATCCTTCTCTGTTTGCTCGAGATCATTCTTTCTTTGCTCGAGCAACACTAAATTCTTGATCGGCTGGAACCTGAGAAAGAGCTCGAGAATAAAGCAAGCATCAAGCACCATCATTTTCACAAACTCGTTGTCCACCTGGGGGCCGATATTGTCGTAGTAGCAACTTCCCGCTTTATCCTCCAAGTCCTCCATCGCCTTGAGGTAGTCATCCAACGGATGGTTGGGATTGCGGGAGAGGAACGAATGTAGGTACAGCCATTTGTGCTCTTCCATTCGTTGTAGGCTTTTCTTGCCGTGATGGTATGGACCGATTGACACGATCTGAGGCTCATAGGCAACCTCTTTCACTTGCCGGATTGTTTGTGGGGCCATGTAGATGGTGGGCGGATCTATTATTTGTGGGACTATGTAGATGGTTGGCGGATCTCCACGTCTGAGCTTGGAAACGGATGCTTCAACCGATTTCATCATGGAATCGGCTAGTGCTTGCCTACACCCCAGGCAACTCGGTCTTGGGGAGGCGTTGGTCGATGTGTTCGCTCCATCTTCTATTTCATGTATCTCATCATCCATCATCAACGATGCGGCTATAGGCCTTACGATTTACGATACATGGATTTTAGCCCTTCTCTGCCACTGGACATTTCTCATCACCTCACATCTTTATTTTAAAGGCGTTTGGATTTCCTTTGACCCGGATTCCGTACTGCACCTGCCAGTGAATCGGTTTGCTCAGCGCGCTCTTATCGTACTGAGTAAACTCAGTTGAGCCCACCTTTAATGTATGTGGTCTATCCACGCCGTCCATCTGTTTTTCCATCTAATTTAAGGGGTTGAGTCCGAAATTGAAGCATATGCAAAGATCAAGTGGATCATACCAAAAGAAACAGTGGGGATAATGATTTCCACCGTTGAAACCTTTCTTGGCCCACAATGATATTTATTTCTCATCCAACCTGTCCATAAGATCATACAAACATGACATGGATGAAGGGAAAACACAAATATCAGCTTGATACAATTTTTTTTGGCCCCAATAATATTTCTACAATAGATGTTCAATTCACACTGTTTCTTGTGATGTGGTATATTTAAGTTTTAGATATGCTTAATTTTTGGGATCAATAACTAAAATTATCTTCTTAAATAAATGGACCGGGTGGATAAAATACATAAATAAGCCGCTTGCACAACGATGGTGGGCTACACATTACTGTACGAAATCCACTTCCCTATAAAACCATACTTTCTTTTCCGGTGACAAACTACTTGATTATGACATGCCATGAAAATGGTAAGTCCCACAATGAGGATTATTCAAAAAAATAAAAAAAATTGAGGCTGATCAATTCCCCGAGTGGGTCAGATGTGTATGCGTAGATGTGTTGGCCATCCATGGATTACAACAGCGTGGTCTACCTGATTCATGGAAATACCTGACTTTTGTCTAAGGTGACCTTCATGGTGAGCCCTATTATTAAGATGATACTGATGTCTTACGCAAGTGGCATGTTCATAAAAGTAGGATACTGTACCACAAGCAGTGGTACAAATTCAAGGGTCAAGTCAACTAAATAGCACGGATTGTATGCCCACCCTTAAAATTTTTTCTGGGACTGCCGGAAGTTTGGATAAGCTTATCATATTTGTGTGTTTTTCCTTTATCCTTTCTATGTGACTTTCATGAATAGTTGGATTGGCAAATAAACATCATGGTGGGCCCAAGAAAGCTCCAATGTTGAGCATCTTTATCACGACTGCTTTCGGCGGATTGCATTAGCCCTTGCCTGGACTAAGTTCAACCAGGTGTAACATCTTGAATTTTCACTATTTTGAATTTCTAAAAAAAATTTTAAATTTTTTTTAATGTAATTAACTTATAGTACCACTTACTAATCATTGGCACTCAATGATAGTTTATACACGGGTAGAACCAGTAAATAACCGTACAAATCCGATTAATCAACCATAAGAAGCCAACGAATCTACCCGATCACTTGCACATCAAGTTTAGCCTCATGATTTACTGACGTAGGGCCTAAATCTAGTCGACTCATCGCTAACTAATCAAGACAATCATAACTAAATTAAAGATTTAACTGAAGCCGAGTCAGATAAGGCTCAGATTTTAACTAATAGACCAAATCAACCTTATTACTCTTTTAGCCTAAAACCGATGGTTAAGAGTAATCATGACCAAATCTTCATTTTCACTAGTTATAAAAAGCTCATTATATGAACATAGCTAATCCAAACCCTAATCATCGCCCACGAAAAATCTCAATACCTAATTTATTTTAAAAATATTCCGAATTTCTAAACAAGCTCTAGACCGCTCGTTGGTGGGCCACTAGTTCCAAAACTATAGGATAATTTTTGTCTTACTGGGCTTGACGTCTATCGTGGGAGTCGGACCTGAGAACAGTCCAGAACCACTTAACTTGAGCTAAAGGACGAGTACATGAGAAGTGCAAATACCTTAAAGGAAGAAGCTGAAACTTAAGTGAATTAGGTCGTCCACTCTTATGCAAAGTTGAGGATTTCAGACCGTCGGTTTACAACCAAACTTGACTTATAGAGTAAGGATATTTTTCTACTCATATCTGTATAGTCGCGACCCCGATCTACTATCGGTGACCATTGAACAGAGTTCTAATCATATCTGTCGATCGGCGCATCCAAATAGAGGGCCGATCATATATATGCGTAGATCATCATTAAGGCCAACTATCCAATGGTGGGTGTCGACTCATATGCCTTATAGTGGGCCCTAGAGCTTAGAAAGACCATCTCATAGGTCTAGTATAGTAAAAACCTAGCCCTTGAGGCCATTTACACCAAATCTGGCATTATAAAAGGGCCTCAATTGGGTACCCCCTCTCCCCATACGATTTTGCCCTAGAAAAAAGAAAGAGAGAAAAAGAGAGAGAGAGAAGAGAGAAAAGGGAGAAAGAAGAAAGGGAGAAGAGAGGAAGGGAGCGTGAGAAGGGAGAGAGTGTTTGTGTGGGTGAAGGAAATCTTGATGCTTGTAGGGTTGATATTTCCTCAACCAAACCAGTGGCTACTACAAAATCTCTACCAAACCCACCCATGCCAAGAAGTGGAGGTAAGAATGGTATATTTTCCCTTCAGTAGAGCAACCTAGTGTAGATTTCTAGACATTAATGTTGTCTTTCTTAATTTGGTTTAGGAATTGACGGTTTTACCTAAATCCCCAAACCCTAAGATCTCAAAGAATGGAAATCTCTTCTTAAAGTACGGACTATTAACCTTAGGTGACCTAGCACCAATTATACCATGAGTCTAATAATTTTGATTGCTTGGATGATGTATTTTGAGAATCTAGAGAAAACTTAAGATGTGGATGTTTGTTTGGGATTGTATGGAATTGCATGTTTTGTTTAATTCTCATATGATGTTGTTCTTGCCTCTCACATGATTCGGTATGAATCGATGATTTCATGTTTATGTCTTGTTTGGTTTTTCTTCACATAATGTTGCCCTATAGCATGTATGCCTTATTAATCCTTGTGCAAATTGGCTTGATAAGTTGTAGGAAGTGCTTAACTTCCTCACCAACCTACACAACACACATGCACCTTTATCCATGATATTGTTGGCCTCTCTTGTTAGGAGATTCTGAATTATATGTTGAGCAGTATGAGAACATGATGTTGTTTATGCTAGTTAATAACCCTGTTAGTTGGCATGTTATGAATCACCACCCAAACCCTTGGGTTAGTTAGGAATACGAGGAGAGCGAAGGCGGCCTCGTTGGTAGGACCGTCTTGAGGCTAAACCCATGAATTTGGGTGAGTGCATGTGGGCAATAGTAGTTAGACTACATGGGTCGCTCGTACCCAATGCCATTTCGCCACATACTTGCCTGAGCTCATGCGGTCTAGTCTACTAGCTGACCAACCTTGTTTTGTTAACCCTATTTGCTCATACATGTATGGAACCTGGCACACCTTATAACCATTGTAGCCCATCGATAACTACCTGAAGTTGATCCACCGTCTCATGAGCCGGGCATGGTGGAATGGGATATTGTGTTCGAGCTATTGGCCTATGCTGAGGTGATGAACCTCCCCGTAGTGACCGTGAGCGATCCCAGTTCTCAGCACTTCCTATGTGCTTAAAGCTGGGGATGGAGAACCCGACGGGATCAAGGATCGCGATGCCCTGGCCTCACGTGTTGAGGGGTCTTGGCATCGCAACTAGTTGAAGCATTAATATGTGGGGTATATCAGATTTCTCAACCTGCTGGATGAACGGACTTAACTAATAGCACCCGCTGAGTTGATCACTCACTCTCACTCTGGGATGATATTTTAAAACACCAACCAGACTCTTCCATAGTTGCAGGAGACGAGGAGTACGAGGAGCCTGGTGGCACGAGCTTAGATGAGGAGTCGAGCTATCCTACTTTCAGTTGATGGGCGCCTCTCCATCAGCTTGACAGGTGGGATTTGAATCATTGAGTCGTGGACTCAGCCTTATTCTTTTGGACATATCATTCTTTTGTGATTTTGTTGGGCGACGCCTTGTACGACCCATTTATGTTCTTTTAGAACTATATATACTTGATTTCTTCCATTTCAGTAGATTAGTTGTGATTGTGCTTCCTATTCCAAATAGTTCCACGCTGCGCATTTAAATCTAATTAAACGCAAACTAATAAAAAATCAGTTATAAGTTACACTTGAGAACTCGGGAGTCGAGTGTATGCGCGACCCCCGATTTCCAGGGCGTTACACCAGGAAGGAGAAAATCGGATGCGGATTGCATCTTTGGAGGGGTAGGAATTGGTCTTGGTAGGGGCTCAGTGAGCAGGGCTGTACATCAAGCCGAGTTGAGTCGAGGTGGGCTAAGGGCTTGACTCCGCCGTGCTCTCCTCAAGCTCAGCTTCGAGCTTACCATTGGAATTTGGCTTGTTTGTCAAACCTTTCGAGTCAAGCTCAAGGCGAGCTGGTGGATCGAGACAAGGCGAGCTTACCACAAGTCAAGTCAAGCCTGCTTCCAACCTGACCTAAGCTATACCCGACCTAACCCACACCCGATTCAACCCAGTCACCTGACCCAATTGACCTAACCCGCACCCAACCCAACTATTTTGCATTATGTGAAAATTTGAACATGTCCTTTCCGTGTTTGAGAAAATGTCGTATAGGCTCAAACTCGACTTGAATTGTTGACCGAACTGAGCCACGCTAGCCATTCAGGCTTGAGGACCGAGCGGAGCCGAGTTCAAGCTTGGGTTAGCTACTAGTCGAGCCAAGCTGAGCTGGGCCAAGCTCGACTCGGTTCGACTCATGTAGAGCTATATGATTGACCATTGGCGATAATCTTATATATGGGCAAGGCTTTTGATGGATCCCGGATCCACTAAGGCTAGTAAATCCTTGAATAGGAGGCTCAACATGATGTAGCTGCCTTATATCATGCCATCTATCATGTTGGGAGAAGGAAATTCATTCTCAACTACACACACAACAATATCAGAATTAAAAGAAAGTGAACAAAGACAAACTACAATACAATGATTTACATTGTTACCTTTCAGTACATCTACATATTCACATCAATTTACTATGCTCAAAGGCAAAAAATGAAGAAGTGATTATCAATATAATAATGACTACTATAGATTATATTTATCTTAACCCAAATGAACTAGGGTTCATATAAAATTCCACATGAAATTACAAAATTTTCCTTTGGGTGAGCTGAGCTCGACCCACAAAAGTGATTGATGGATGAACAATACACCTCTGATGGTCAAGTTCCACGGATCCTAACAATGTCGTACTTGAAGACTAATTATAGGCAATCTCCCAATGAGAATGGTGAATTTATAAAAGCCCATGCCAATGTATAGAACTCAATGTGAATTTCCTTCTGGTCTTGAAGACCAATAGAAAACTAAGCATGACTTCAGTTTCTCTTTGGTAATCATCTTGGTCAAAATATCCATTTTTCAAAATCATTTTAAGACATGATATATAAGATGAAGTAAATCAAAATCTTAGGTAGACCACACCGCAAGAAATTGTGATGGTTGAAAACCCACCTTAAAAAAACTTATTAGGGGTCATCGGAATGTTTATTTGCCATCCGTCTGTTGATATACATATCAAAGACCTGGATGAGAGGACATCAGCTTGATCCAAAACTTATGTGGCACACAAAAGTTTTTAATGGTCAATCACCACGGTTTTGGTGTGGTGTGCTCGATCTGCTTGAAATTTGGATCTACTTCATTTTAGGATCGTACTGTATATAAAATGATCTGTCAATACAAATGGACGTCGTGGATGTTAGGCACATACATCATGGTGGGCCTCAAAGTCAAGGATCCACCCACCATGGTGGATCCAGGAATCGACCCGCACACCTTACAGCTCTGCTAAGAGGCCACAACAGTTATAATTTTAGCTCTCATACACACGAGGCAGGGGCGCCATGCGTGGCCCAAAGGTACATTTAGTACGTTCGTACCCTTCATTGTCACCCCCACCCCCCACACGTGGCATGCTTTGATGGCATCGGTCTTGATATTCATTGACCCAGTGGGCCATCAGATGAATGAAACCCACGTTTAAAATTGCACCAACCGATGCGTTATGATTTTCAAATTAGTCTTTTCGTGCTTATGGCCTGTTCAAGTGGGCCCACCACATAAATAGTTCTGATTTCCCCAGGAATGGTTCTAGACACATGGCCCATTGTCACGTGTGTGATAGAGATGCAGGAACTACGTTACCATGGTGACAGGACTGTTAATGGGCCAGGCCTTTGCGCAGGACCTAATCGTGTCAGGCTAGGTCCATGTGACCTCATCAACAGGCTGCTGGATGTCATATAAACATCACGGTGCATCCCAGGAGCATTTAAACGCTGGCACCATTATCACCCCTTATAAACATCACGGTGGGTCCCAAGAACATTTAAACGGTGGCATCATTATCATCACTGCTTCTCGTGGTGTGGTCCACTTGAGCATTGGACCTGCCTTCTTTTTGGACTTGTGCTATAAAATGATATGTCAAATTGGATGAATAGCACAGATAAAATACATACATCACAATAGGCCTCACAGAGCACCTACCAAGACCAAGTCCTGTCCCTCCCAAGATGGGATCCGCATCCGATTTTCTCGACTCGGTCCAAGCAAGGGCTCTATGCTAATGCAACCCCACCGAAAGCAGCAGTGACAAACACGCCCAACACTGGGGCTTTCTTGGGCCACCATCATGTTTATTCGCCATCCAACTGTTCATGAAGGTCACATGGACGTGGATAAAGGGAAACCACACAATGTATGATCACCTTATCCAAACTTCTGCCAAGCCCAGAAAAATTTTAAGGGTGAGCGTTCAATCCCTGCTATTTGGTCCATTTGACCCTTGGATCTGTACCACTGCTTGTTGTACGGTATCCTCCTTTTCTGGACATGCCACTTGTGTAAGACATCAGTACCATGTTAATAATAGGGCTCACCATTAAGGTCACCTTAGACAATAGTTACGTCATTCCATGAATCAGGTAGGCCATACTGTTGTAATCCATGGATGGCCAACACTGTCTATGCAGACGTATCTGACCCACCCAGGATTTGATCAGCCTGATTTTATAAAAAAAAAAAATTATCCTCACCGTGGGCCCTATCATTTTCATGGAAAGGATATCATAATCAAGTGGTTCGTTACCGGGAAAGATAGTATGGTTACCACAAGTTGAGGTACTTTGCCTCTGTGGGATTTTTTGACAAGAAGACATGGAGCTGTACACGAACCGAGTTAGTTCCGCTAATTCGCTTGATTTGACTCGATTCAAAACTGATTTTGATCTGAGTTAAGCCGATTTTTGGAGCTCGAAAAAAATTTCAAGCCGAGTTTGAGCTTGCTTGAGCTCGAAGTGACTCGGATGGAACCTCAACTCGAATTAAACTCAGATTGAATCAGTTTGGTGACTTATGAATGATGTTTTGTGATCTTATCAACAGATTGGATGACAAATAAACATCACTGTTGGCCATAGGAAGGCTTCAACTATGGATATTATTATTTCTATTGTTTCTTGTGGTATGGTCCACTTGAAGTTTGGATATGCTTAAATTTCAGGCTCAACGCCTAAAATGATCTGGAAAAATTGATGGACGGTGTGGATAAACCACATACATTCCTTGTGGTCCCAAAAGAGTTGACTTGGTATGATAAAAGCGTACAAGGTAACTTAATATGCAATCTGATTTCATTTTTTGCGGGTTAATTGAGAGCGCGAATTGGTGCTACCTTGGAATCGGCCATGTGGATGTGACTTGGACCGTGGGGCCCACCTCAATGTATGTATATGAGATAATTTTAAGGCAAGATCCAAAAAATGAAGTAGATTAAAGTTTCATCGATATGGACGACATAACATGAAACATTGGCTATTGACTATTAAAAGCATATTGTAGAGTAAAACAGTTTTGGATCCAGCTATATATATATATATATACCTGTTTAGCAAACATTGTAGTGGACCACAGGAAGTTTTTAATGGTGGGCTTTCAACATACTCAGGATATGTATGAGGAAGTTGTACTTAGATTTTTATAAAAATGACACTAAAGTTTTGACTTTTAATAGTCTTTGACGTCATTTTTCATATTATTATTTTTTTAGCTCTTTAAAGAGTTTAAATTGCCTTACATATTTGTACTACTACAGAGTGCTCGAAAAGTTTAGATGACCATTTCCAAATATATGAACTAGGTCTAATTAAATTGTTATTGGGCTCACTTCATAAGATATCTAATTTGCTCATTTTATTCGGCCAGGCCTACAACTCTAGAAGACACTGAATTAATTCCAACTCAAGTCCTTCATGGGCCACAAATGTCATTAATATTAGGCATTCATTTCCAATGATTTCCTTTCCTATGGTCTACCTATGATATTGTTTTTCTTCAAACTTGGGCCCATGTCCTGAAATTAAAATCATCTTCGTTTGAACGACATGGATTTTACTCACGACCTAGTCGGCCTCATAGAAGCTGTACAAAGAGCCTTTTCTGGCTAATACGTAGGAGAGGCGCATTCGCCTTTTTTCTCTTCTTCTTCTAGAGAGGACAACAGGCTTCGAAAGTTTTGATGGCTGGAAGTTAGTTGTGCGGGGCTACTGCTCTCTCCAGCGACTCTTCAATGAACCACCGATGTTGTTTTCTCGTTGTTTTGGGTCCTACATTAACTGTCCAGCTGGAAAACGTTCTTAAATTATTATTTTTAATTATTTTTTAAAAGGTTCTAGTAAAGTTAATTTTTTAGTCTCTGTCTCACTTTTTCACTCTTCGACGACCACCGTTCTTTTTGTGGGGCAACGACTACTCAATGGCCTTCCGTCTACAAGGTTAATTAGTTGTGATATCTTGAAAAGTTTCATTATATTGTCATACACTCAATTAGTCATCAAATCAATCGTTGAAACAACTCAACATCACCAAGTTAAGATATTTGATCATTCACTTCAATTTTGAAATACCCGATTATAACAAGTTAACTATGAGAACTTCATATCTGCTCGTAGAAACATCCATATGTGAATTTGATCCATTCATTCTATACATTATCTATGTACAGGCTTAACATACCGTCAGAATCTTGATCTAAAAACCCTACTTTTATGTATATAACATATACATGCATCTACACATCTCCAACCTATATATCAATATTGACTAAGTAACTATTAATTCATACTATTGATATAACTCCTCATGAATAAATTATGATATCCAACTGTTGATTCTGATTTTGGACCATCACATCACCATAAAATCTATTAAGAACACAATTAAGACATTTAAATATGATCATCCATGATAGTGAGCCTCTTACCCTTTTTTTTTTTTTTTTCCTTTTTGTTAGCTTGTTAGTACACTCAGTGTCAGTTCACACTTCACTGTTAGTCACCCCCTCTGGAAAATTGATACCAAAACCTCAGTGCTAAAAGAGTATTTTACACAGTTTAAGTCTAATCTCTACTGCTATTAAACTCACCAAGGGTTAGTTTAAGAATTCTACAGTGCACGTGTATATACTAACCAACTTAGGAGAGTGCGATTGTAATAAAAATTTAGACAATGCGCAATCAACTTGATTGGACTATATATCTTAAATAATTGGACCTAATTCATACGATTTATTGTCATTTAGATTTTGCATCATATTCGGTGGATCAAGTTGAAATTACACCACAACCCAATATTATATGATTCCGGACAAACTTATGGGTTTATAATTCCCGTCTAGGCTATTTTTGAACTCCACAAACATCCAGGATACATCTAACTAGCCTAAACTTTCCAAAACTTAAAAAAGAATATGGTATTCATATGTACATTCTATACCCTACACCCTCACTCAATGAGAACAAGATCCAACCTTTGAAGTTGGAGATCACAGCTACACTTACACCCAAACAACTCCTTTAAACCTCGTGGACCCTTCAATTGCGATCTTAACTCAATCTGACCGTTAGATTTAGAATCCAACCACTAATAGTAGTTGTTCTATAATAACAGATTAAAGCCACCGTTGGACGATCCAAACCAGACGATTGGTAGCCACTACAGGCCATGGTCCAAGATCAGTCGACTTACAACCCATCTCGACTGTTGCCAAGCTAGAAATCGATCCGAGAAGTATTGCATATGTGCGTGCTTGTGTGCAATCAAAGTAGAAACTGCGTGGGTGGGGTGAATTTTATATATACGGCAAGGTGGACCCCATAGAGTTTAGACGTTTCGCATGAAGGAGATGTTTCTTTGGCGGGACGAAATGACCAAAAAACCCTTGTTTATTTTCAGTAGAAGTGGTAAACGGGAAAAAGGGTACATGTAATTAGTTTTTTTTTTTTAATATATAACGAAAATTTCAAGGTTTAACGAAAAAAAAGAGAAAAGAAGATGTTTTCATCATTTTAATGCATTTGCCGTGTTGACTGTCGGATAGATTTAGCGGATGGCTGTAATTTTGCCTTTTTATTTCTTAATAACAACGAAATCCTAACCTTTAGCCCTATCAGGTCATTCAATAAATGATTGGATGCAGATTTTATGGTGACCACCAACATCTGTGCTGCAGGATACCGTGGGGCCCACCGTGATGTATGTGTTTCATCCACGCCATCCATCCACTTTGGTACCTCATTTTAGGCTGTGAGCCCAAAATTAAGTCATGTCGAAAGATCAAGTGGACCACAGCATAGGAAACGGTGTGGGTTGAACACCTACAGTTGAAAACTTCATCCAAGCCTCAAAAGTTTTGGATCAGACTAATACTTAGTGTTTTCCCTTCATTCATGTCCATGTAACCGTTTCAATAGGCAGGACGACAAATAACTATCACCATGGGCTTTAGGAAGAATTTAATGATGGTCATCATTATTCGCATGGTTCTTGTGGTGTGGTCCACTTGAGCTTCAGATATGCTTCAATTTTGTGCCCATGACCTAAAATGAGCAAGCAAAATAAATGGATGGTGCAGATGGATGTCGTGTATAAACCAGAAACCTCACTGTTGTCCCCAACAGAGTCATACCTGTGATGGAATGCTAATAAAAATTTTGTGCGGGGAGCCACCGTAGAGTGTCTTTCATTCAACCTAACACACCATGACGAAGAAAATATACCAAGATCAACCTGAAATCATACACAGGTTCACACCGTGTAAACTAGGCAGTTTTGGAAGCAATTATATATTACTTCATTGGTGTGATCCGGTTGTAACATTTGTTGGGCTTACCTTATGCACAAACGGTGCAAATAATGGTTTTCGCTTGATGGTGGAGTAGATTTTATATAAACAACGTGGTGGGTTCTACAATATTTAGGTGTTTCATGCGTGGGAGGTGTTTTGCAGTAGGGTCAAATGACCAAGAAACACTTGTTTATTTCTCTTCAAGTGTGGTAAATTTGAAAAGGTTACTGGTAATTGGGGATTTTAAAAAAGATATCTAAGGTCTAACGATAGAAGTGTCTTTTCATAATTTTAATGCATTTGCTGTGTTGGCACTTTCGGTGTAAATGTAATTAGGTGATGCACAGGTGGATGTACAAGTGTAAATGTAATCAGGTGAGTACAGGTGGACGTACAAGTGTAAATGTAATTAGGCGATGTACAGGTGGACGTATAAGTGTAAATGTAATTAGGTGATGTATAGGTGGCGTAACTTTCCTTCATAGGTGGACGTAACTTTCCTTCATTTTATATTTTAATTACTTGGTGACGACTAAGCTCCTACCTTATGACTTGTCTTGTCAAGTCATTTAATAATAATTGAATAAAGATTGCATGGTGTGTATGGGGATTTTGACAAATAGACTAATCAAGCGAAGTATACACGATTAAGTCCAAACAAGAACAATTCAAATTTTACGTATAAATAAAAAAAAGTATACGCAATTGCATAACCAAGTCTAAATAAAAATAATTTAAATTTTACATAGAAAAATCCTTGCGAGAAAAAATTACGGCACAAAGCGATGAATAATTCACTATAAAAGCAGGAATTACAAGAAATAAAGTCTTACCAATTCGAACAAGCTTTGAATATCTTTCATAAGCCATAAGTATGCCCTTGAACCCTTAGGAATAATTAGAAAGCCCTAATACACTTCTTCCTTGCCCTAATCCCAATTACACCTGACATATATATATATATATATATATATATATATATATATATATATATATATATATATATATATATATTATTATTATTATTGGAATAGAAAATAAATCCCACACATACGCGAATTTGTGCACATTTTCAATGTGACCTTTGATGGTATTGACAACCCATCGAGGATCAGTCGATGGCATTAAACTCATTCGATGTCATTGAGTAGCAACACCAAAATGCTCCAGCAACTAATATGGATTTTTTGAATTTTTTCAATGGGATCAAGTATCTGTTGATAGCATCGACATCTACTTGATGGCATCGAGTGGTTTGTTGATGACATTGACATACCCTCTTATTAATAGATTTAAGATATCACTAACAATCTCCACCGTGTCTTCAATCTTCATTTTGTATAGCTCCTTATAAATCATTATCTCTAATTTCGCATTTCATTACAACCCTATCATCGCTTCTCGTGCACACTTCATGTTCCATTTACACATTTTCTATCATGTAGCTCACTTAATGAACGTATAAGGCTAATATTTTTTAGCAGTTGATCATCACGGTGGGGCCAACCTATTATGGCCGAAAGTCCAACTAATTGGACCATAATTTCCTATCCACCAGGTGGATAAATGGGGTGCCCACCTTTGATTTTAACGGAGATCACGGTGATATGTATGTAAGGTCCACTCTTAACATTAAATATATAATCCCACGTCAGGTTTAAAAGTAAAAATTAAAGCTAATTTATGATTCGGGTAGGGCATACCCAAGGAAATAGTTAGGAGAGAAGCATCTACCTTGATTTTTTCAAGAACCGCTATTATGATTATATGAAATCCAATCCAACCTCTAGATGGCATTCCATAATTTAGACTTGTGGCTTAGAACTTAGGCCCATTCCTAGCTCAAGTAGGCTACACCAAGGGAAATAATTTAAAAGGTGAGTATTAATGCCAAAATCTGTATCACCCTCTACCAAGCCCTGAGTGCTTGAAGCGAACCCTGGTCCTGCACACTAAGAAAGCAAAGGAGATCCTAGCTCAAGCAAGGGACCCTTCGATGCCAAAGTCAAGCTCAGAAATTGGGTCTAAGTAGTGTACAGTAGAGTGAGGGTGCAAGATGTTGCGTACCTGTTCCTGTGGAAGTGACATCTATTTATACCTTAGGGTCATACTAAACGTGTCCGATAATCTCGGCACGGTCATCGCCACTACGCAAAAGCTACGCGTGTGTGGTTGTCCACTGTTACCCAGAGATCGTGCGCTAGGCATTACTCTGGTCGTGCATTACTAGATTTTGTCCATTAATATTGTCACTGACCAAGCTCTCATTTGAGCCGACCTCACAGCTTAGATCCTCCTCAGCAATCCGAGCCCATGAATGAGCTGATCATTGACACGTTGAGTTGAGAGGACTAAGTTGGGGGTGCACTTGGATGGGCATATGATGGTCTCTTCTACATTCCGAGTTGATATGAGAACTCTAACAAGAGGGCTCAGAGGCAAGTCGGCTCAGATGTATTGATATCACTCCGGGATCCTTCACGTAGATGTGTGACGACTTTTTCCGAGTCTCAGGTCGGTGTCGTAACATCGGACGTTGTCGATCCAAAGTCTTACTTGTTGACATCTCGAAGTTAATCTCAGCGCAGCTCGGATCAGATTTACCCATAACAGAAGCCCCCTACTCTCTAAGAGTGAGCTCGGTCTCAAGGAGTAAATACTTAGGGAAGTGATCCACCGCATCTCTTGCAACGAAGGGTCGACCTGCTCGGGTCATGTCGTACTGTCGCATTTATAATTCTTTATCACCGAGGCGGAGCATTATTGTGTCCCTTCGGCTGCGAGCCTATTACTACAGAACACGTGGCGACAGTTAACTAATCTGAATTGCCAAGGCCTATGCGGGACTGCCGCATGGACCCTCGGGGGTGAAGTCGAAGCGTAATAACTAATTGGTGGCACAAGGCTCGTAGTGCAGCTGCTAATGGCCTACTACCAAGTGTTTCCTCAGCTCGGCTTGTATCGGTTCGGTTTTGAATACAGCTGTTTGCAATGATGACAAACAGCCATGCTAGGGCTATATAAACCACACTCTCATTCTCTCGCACATCTTTACATCCTGAAAGCTTTGAGAGTTTCTTGCCACCAGAAGATCCCCAGAGTGATAACTTCGGTGAGTTTTCTCCATTTTCGATCTTCTTCTGTCCATTTCTTGTTATTTTCCAGTCATAATGTCAAACAACTCAGATGATGCCCAAGGAGGTAGTGGTTATTTGGAAGAATTCGAGCTTGAGAGCATGGACTCCAAGCTTGAGGCCTCGAAGGAGCCTCTAGAGGTCATCTCGCTCTACCCACGCCCTCCACAGGGGAAGAGCAGTAAGGCCAGCTCACGTCCCGAAGGTTTGAAGAAGATACCTCGAGACCCGATGGGGAGGGCTTCGGCTGGGCCATCAGGAGGTCAGTCGGAAGAGCTTGTACCTGGGGGCTCTGTGCTGGTTGAGTCCCAAATGGCTCAAATTCATGAGTAGTTCCAAATCCCGAACTCCATAGACATACGGGCTCCCGCCCTTGATGACTGTAACATCCTGAATTTTCACTGTTTTGGATTTTTAAAAATTCTTATTTTTTTATTAGCTCATATTATCACTTATTGACCATTAGCAATCGATGTTAGCTTATACACAAGTGGACCAGTCTGGTCGTGATTGCACCGAGTGCGAGCCGTCAAGCCGATAGCCCGTTTACACTTAGTAACAGCCCGTGCGGGCCATACCTTTAGAAAACCATAGATCTCACTGGGCTTGTGGTCCATCGTGGACCACGAACTCATTGGACACCCCGAAGTTAATTATTCAGGCCGTTCCATCAGCACTTGTCAACCCGCTCAAGTCTAGAGTTGAAATCCAGCACTGGCTAAAGAAACTGAGACTCCAGCTTTTCAGCCGTCGGATTTTTTTTAAATTTTCAATGAAGGTCTAATGTACTGTCCTTCGCCCGTCCATAAAATCTGGAACCCGATCATGGCATGACGACCGTAGATCACAAATCGGACCCATGCGATCCAACCCCATATCCGATCGTTCTCAAATTTTACATGGCCCTTCATCGGGCCATGGACTACCTACCCTATAAGTTTTGTGGGCAGGAGACCACTAGATCTTCCCCTAACAACCGAAATAGACCCCACAGGGCCATTTAAAGATTAAAAACCTTATGATCAAACCCCATATCCGTTCATCCATTTGATCTTAAATTTTGCATTGCCTCTCATCGGGCCATGAGACACCTACCCACCAAATTTGGTGGCCAAGGGGGTGTTAGGGCCGCCCCTACACCAATAGTGAGTCCTAGAAGGCTATTTTGGGCATTTGAGGAACTTAAGGCCAAAGGGCCCAAATCTAAAAAATAAAGCCCTAGCTTTCTCAACTCCCCCTTTTGCTACACCCACTAAAGAGAGAGAGGAGAGAGCTAGAAAGCAAGGAGAGAAGAAAGAGAGAAGGAGAGGAAGGAAGAGAGTGAAGGTGGGCCCAAGAGAAGTCGATCCTTGCATCTTCTTCCCTCTTCCTCAAGAGATCCCACACTCACCACTCCAAGCTCGAATTTCAACCAATTGAAGAGGTAAGCACCCATCCTTTTTGTAATCTTTTGTGTTGAGATAGAATTTGTATGAAATCCTAACATGTAAATACTTTGCCTTAGGGATTTCGGCCAATCGACCACAAATTCGAGCTCTCCTAGGTCGTTTCTCAAGAACTCAACAGTCTATAAGTGTGGACTATTGCTCTTAGGTGGCTTAGAACCAATTTTAGTATGAGATTAATGATTTTGGTAACTTGGATGCCATATTCGGAGAACCTAGAGAATTCCTAGGACTTGCATGTTTGTTGAAATTGCATGAGATTATATGTTTAACTCTCATGAAGTTGTTCTTGCTCCTCACATGATTTTGTGTATGGATGATTATATGCTCATGCCTTGTTGATGTTTCTCATATATTGTTACTTCATAATATGTATGATTTCATCACTCTTATGCACATGATTTCTTAAGTTGGAGGAAGTGTTTAACTTCCTCACACACACACACATGCACTTGTATCTTGCTATATATGTTTAGCCTTACTTGTTATGAGAATATGAATTGTATATGGATAATTATGTAGACATGATGATGTTTATTCTAGTGATGTATTGGTAATTGGCATGCTAAGAATCATTATTCGTACTCTTGGGTTAGCTAGAATCATGAGGAGAGCGAAGGTAGTCCCGTTGGTAGGACCGCCTGGAGATTAAACCTATGGATTTGGGCAGGTGTGTTCGAGTGGCTGTAGTTCGACTACATGGGCCTCTTGTGCCTGATGTCACTCGTTTCACGCTCGTCTGACTCTTGCGGTTTAGTCTACTGTCTGACCAACCTTGATTGTTAATCCTGATTGTTCACATATGTATGAACCTGAACTATCCTGCAACCATTGTAACCCATCAATAACCCACTTAAAATTGGTCTACAGCCTCGTGAGCCGGGCATGGTGGAATGAGATACTGTGTCTGAGCTGTCGGTCTACTCTGGGGTGTCGCGCCTCCCCGTTGTGACCGCGAGCGATCCCCTTCTCTTGGCACTCATGTGCTTGAAGTCGGGGATGAGAAACCCGATGGGATCATGGACCACGGGATCTTGGCCTTATGCGTTGGGAGTCTTTGGCCTCGCAATTAGCTTAGGACATTGATACGTGGAGTGTATTAGATTCTCTAATCTGCTGGATGATTGGACTTAACTAATAACTCGGCTAACACGATCGCATTGCATCATACTAGTTAGAGTGGCGCTTCGGAAGTCGAGGTCGCTCTAAGGGAGTGCTGACATACGCGATCGTTAGATGGAGTCACTCGAGAGAGTATTGTGGCGAGGGCATGCATCATATCATTCTGCATGCATACATTTTAATAAGAGTTCTTAGGTGTTGATGATTGGCTACATTTTATTAAATTCATATTATAATTGATGCTTGTTATAACTTAAGATTAATAGCACCCACTGAGTTGATCACTCACTCTCACTCTGGGATGATGTTTTAAAATACCAACCAGACCTTTTACTAGATGCAGGTGAGGTGGAGCTCGACGAGCCGAGCGAGGTGAGCAAGGATAAGGAAGAGGAGCTTCCCTACTTCCAAGCTTTCGACGGATCCTTTTAGTTGAGTTCGGGCTACCGGGGGGTATGAACCAGGGCCCTAACTGCCTTGGGTCTTATATGGGTGGGACTAGATTTCTATTTAGATGATTTTAGATTTGTTCTATAAATATTTTTATATTTAATAGCAATTGATACTGCTTTATGACGTAATTATGCTTCATGCCTTGCTAAATCCTTCATTGTTTATGAGATCATCCAAATGTAATTAAATATGAAGCCCATTAGGGCATCCATGACACTTGAAAATTCAGGAGCTGAGTTTTTTACATGGCCCCTGAAAACCTGGGGTGTTACAATAACGCCCCTGAAAACCCTACCGAGGGCGATGTCGTCATTTTCATCTACTCCTTAAAGTGTGGACTCCAGCTTCTGCTGCACCCTTTCCTCCGAGCTTTAACTGAACAGTTGAGGCTAGCTTCGGGTCAATTTGTTCCCAATGCTTGGAGGATTATGATGGCCTCGTATATGATTTGGCGTCAAGCTCGGAACCAGGAACTGACACCAAATGAGTTCTTATCCTTGTACCAAGCCAAACACGACTGCAATGATCCATGTTAGTATTACTTCGCCGCTAGAGTCCATCAAGGCTCGGGTCTCGTCCATCGACTCCCTACTTTTAACAAAGATTGGAAGAATAAGTGGCTCTGGGCTTTGGAAGAATGGGAAGCACCGGTTGTTGAGGTCGAAAACCTACGGGTCCGAGTGCCCACAAAATTTTTCATTCCAGGTCGAATCCCGAGAGATAGTAGTTGACTATTCATTTTCTTAATTGCTTTTGCCCTGACCAAGCCTTATTTTTACTTACAGCTTTCCCAAAGGGAGTCCCCCAACTATCTTCGCCCCTCAAATCCCAAGTTGTCAGGGCAAGGTTGCTTCAAGAGGAGCAGTGCGTCTAACACTACATGATTACCCCGGACAACCTCTATCAGTCAGGGCTCTGTCAACTCAAACCTCTTGCTTCTGCTCTGAGTAAGTGTTTCTTCCATTGTACTCTGGAGAGATAGTAGTTGACTATTCATTTTCTTGATCGCTTTTGCCCTGACCAAGCCTTATTTTTACTTACAGCTTTCCCGAAGGGAGCCCCCCAACTATCTTCGCCCCTCAAATCCCAAGTTGTCAGGGCAAGGTTGCTTCAAGAGGAGTAGTGCGTCTAACACTACATGATTACCCCGGACAACCTCTATCAGTCTGGGCTCTGTCAACTCAAACCTCTTGCTTCTGCTCTGAGTAAGTATTTCTTCCATTGTACTCTGGTTTCTCTGTTCCTTGAAACTTTTCTGATTTCCAATTCTCATAAAAGCATGGCTAAGGCGTCTGGGTCGAGGAAAAGGAAGGTTCCGACTGCCCGGAAAATACTGTGATTCAAACCTCGGATCAAGATCACTCCCTAGAAGAGGAAGGAAACACCCCAAGTCGAAGTCTCCGTGGTTGAGGTGGCAGCAATTCCGAATAGGATGAAGACACCGAAGATCAGAGTTTCCGAGGCTGAAGCTGTGGCGGTGTCGAAGAGGAAAGAGACACCGTCAAAAAGGAAGGAGAAACCTGAGACCGAGGCCTCTGGGCCTGAAGCTGCCGCAGCACCCAAGAGGAATGAGACACCTTGGGCTGAGGTCTCCGTGGCTGAAACTACAGCGATTCCGGGCACTGTCCCTGCTCAGAACCAGGGGTCCCTCCTGTTGCCCCTTCTGATTCCAAAGAAATCACGATTCATTCTTCCTCCGAGCAGGAAGATTAAGGCTCAAGTGAAAAACACAATGGGGATTAAACGCCCACATTTAAAAAACTTCTTGGGAGCTGCATAAGTTTTGATCAAGCTGATATTAGAATTTTCCATCTTCCAGGTCCATGTGACCTTATCAACAAGCTACTGGATGTCATGTAAACAAGAAGGTGCATCCCAAGAGCGTTTAAAAGCTGGCACCATTGTCACCACTTTGCAAATAAACATCACGGTGGGTCCCAAGAACAATTAAATGGTGGCATTATTATCATCACTGCTTCTTGTGGTGTGGTCCACTTAAGCATTGGACCTGCCTCCTTTTTGGGCTTATGCTATAAAATGATTTGTCAAATTGGATGAATGGCACGGATAAAATACATACATCACGATGGGCCTAACAGAGCACCTAAGACCAAGTCATGTCACTCCGAAGATGAAATCTGCATCCAATTTTCTCGACTCGGTCCAAGCAAGGGCTCTATGCTAATGCAACCCCACCAAAAGCAGCAATGACAAAGATGCCCAACATTGGGGCTTTCTTGCGCCCACCGTCATGTTTATTTGCCATCCAATTGTTCATGAGGTTCACATGGACATGGATAAAGGGAAACCATACAATGTATGATCACCTTATCCAAACTTCTGCCAGTCCCAGGAAAATTTTAAGGGTGGGCATTCAAACCATGCTATTTGGTCCACTTGACCCTTGGATCTATACCATTGCTTGTGGTTAGGGCTGTACACGAACCAAGTTAGCTCAATTAGCTCGCTCAACTCAACTCGAAAAAGCTCGATTCAACTCGGTTTGACACTGAGTTCGAGCCGAGTCCAACTGATTTTTTGAGCTCGAAAAAATTTTGAACCGAGTTCTAGCTTGCCCGAGCTCGACTCGACTCGGATCAAACCGAGCTCGAATCGAACCAGTTCGGTGACTCGGTTACTTTGATGAAATACCCATTTTTTCTTGATTTTTATGTTGCTTAGAAGGTGTTTGATGAAATACCTATAAAATTACTGTTGTTGTTTTACAATTGGTGCAGTCTATGTGTTTGTGAAAATGATACACAGGCGAACTCAGCTCGAACTGTCCCGAGCTGCTGACCGAGCCGAGCTGAGCTAGCCAGTCAAGCTTGAGGAGCAAGCCAAGCCGAGTTCAAGCTAGGGTCAGCAAGTGGTTGAGCCGAGTCGAGCTATGCCCAGCTCGACTCAGTTCAACTATTATACACCTCTACTTGTGGTACAGTATCTTCTTTTTCCGAACATGACTCTTGTGTATGACACCACTTGAATCCCGGTTCATCCTGATTTTTTGGTCATGGACATAAATTAGAATTATCTATATAATGGTTGGATTGGATCTTAAATACACATCATGATGGAGCTCACAAAAATAAAGGGTGAGTGTCCACATGAGAGCTGTTTCATATCATGGTTGCCATCTCGAGGAGGGAGGAGATTAGGTGAGACCCTGGCCTCACCCAAGACAGTGTGGCCCATACCGTGGTGCCCTCCTTGATGTGCATATTCTGTATTCGCACCCTTTATTGATTTTTTTCAAATTTATTATCCCAAAAATGAATGAATATAATTATCAGGTGGACCATACCATTGGAAACATATGTGATTGAATATTAATTGGCCACAAAAGTTTTGGATCAAGCTGATATTTGTTGCTTCCCTTCATCTAGGGCTACATGACCTTATCATAAGATTGGATTGAAAATAAACACTGCAGAAACATTAATGTGCAACCTAAAAAGTTTGCAATAGTAGGGTGTTCAATTACCACTGTTTCCTAGAGTATGGGCCTCAATCCAAATGGTTAAGATCATTGGTTGTGGGAGAATATTTTGGACCATAGCTCAACTGTGAGGATTAGCCCACGCAAAAATCAGCACTATCTACTCATCACCATAGAAAACAATGTTAGCCATTTATAAATACCAAAATATAAAGAGTTTCCAACTCAATGGGTGGATATGGCTGATTTTTGCGCAGGGTGTTAGATGTTGGAATCTGTTGGGTGGACACTGGACAGTAGCTTACAGTATTAGTGGTTGGACTTGAGACCCTCCAACTAAAATGTTCCTAATGCATCTGTTAATCAGGTGGGTCACACATGCACAGAAACATACATTTGGAAGAACGAAACAAACAATCTACCCTCAAGATGGAATGGCATATAGATTGGCCTGATTTTTGGGCCCATAACTAAATGTCATCAACACAAAACATGAGGTGCATTTTCAACCGTTCATTGCAGGTATTTTCCAACCTATAATGTGCGTGGAACATTTGTAAGTTATTAACTGGGCAGACTTATCATTCAAGCATTTCTCAAACACGTTAGCAACGTCCCCAAAACTCTTAAATGACACATGGGATGACCCATCATCAGATTTAAACCATCCATTCATTCATACAAAGGGCCTAAGCATCTGATCAATAGCATCGAAAATTGATGGTCAAGATTAAGCAGAGACGTAAAATAGGTCCAAACATCATCTTGAAACATCTATTTGATAGTTCTCACTCTGTATTACTTATGATTCCAAAGTGCTTGGTTTAATGATTCTAACCATGCGATTTATAATCTTGATTTATGGCTAATAAAAAATGGACAGTTGTAACAAACTGGCCACATTCAAAGGGTTAGGATCATATGATCAGTGTGATTCTTGCACCATGGCTTGCTTCCGATGGTACTATTGAATAAAGTGTGTCCCGACGGATGCTTAGGCATCCCACATGTCATTCACATTAGAGTTTTATTAACAGGATGGGCCATTGGATTCGTCCACTCCCTTTCCTGACCCTGAATTCCCAAAATGGCCCCACTAATGATAAAATAAATAAATAAATTTCTCTTCTATCCCTTACAACATTAGGTGAATTTGACCTCATGTAGCAGTAGGTGATTTTTGGCCATTTTTAGTGTTTGAAAACTCTACGTTGGAGACATTGATTGCATTTCAACGAAAATTTTACAGTCGGGCCAACTACAAAATCAGTTCCTAAAATTATCGAAATGACCATGATGTAGATCTTACCAAAGGTGATTCTCGATGACAACAGAAACAATGCCTTGGAAAGGACAACCTCGACCAGAGTGAAAGCTACCATGGCATGAAAAGGGCCACCTAGACAACTAGAGTGCAACCACCAGTTAGTAAGGGCTACCTGTTAACCAAAGTTCAGCCACCATGCCTTTTGAAAAGAGTCCAGAGTGAGTGTTACCACAGAGTGGGCTGCTGCAGACATCAGCTGCAGAGCGTTGTGGAATGTAACATTCCCAACAGTTTAAAGAGCCTAGCGTAACATGTTCCATCAAGGATATTGGTTATGTTCTTAACCATGTACTATTCAGTACTAGACAGCCATCCCTTTGTTTGCCTCTAAGAAACTACAACAGAAACCAGTTCTAGTTAAAAATCCATCATCATAATGCAAAAACCAATTCTAAGTTAAAAACCCCTCATCATAATGCAACACCCGTAGGGTAAGGTCGTCTCATCTGGGCATTGTATCAAGCGTCACCCACCTGAATGGATACTTGGCCAAAATCTCCGGACTCAACTATCTGGCATCCAATGAACAAAAAAGTAATTTATGTCCCTGTAAAACTTGCAAGGCTTTCGAGACTGTCCGTTGTTTTTGTACACTTGGCCTACCTGATGGTTGATTGGCCACCTCAATCTTCATCAATAACCTTATCTTCTGGCCACCTCCTAGCACATCTCTTCTTCACAGCTTCTCTCCTTCCTCCTGTTTGGAATTTTGGAAAATATAGTTTTTATTTTTTTTATTTTTTTTTTTGGAGGTAAATGATTGGCTTTTTTTTTTTTTTGTCCCCTTTTGAGGTTTCTTTGGGCAGATTTCCTGAGATTAATGGTTTGTAATTTATGTAGGAGGTATGATGCAGTGTTTAACCTGTACCGTTGAGGCCCACCTTTCAGTGTTCCAGATATGTTTTTCTGGCGGGCCTCATGCTAGATATCTGGTGCATGTGGAATGTAGCGTTTTTTTTTTTTTTTTTTTTTTTTTTAAGATTACTTCAATCATCATTTTGGAGGCCATCAAAGGATGGCCACGTGGAGGATCGTGAAGGGCCCACCAGATGAACAGTCTAGATTGGTGAGAGGTTTGCTGCTTAGAAGTTCTTGCACCACACACGATCTTGTATTTATCATGGTCCCTCCATAACTGGACAGCTACAACTTCGTTTGGTGATCTGGACTGGTCATCTCATTGGCAATTATTGTTGATCGGCCACTATAAAAAATAAAAATAAAAAACACAGAATCAGACCGATCCTGGTTGTTCATGGCATATCAGTTGAAGTGACCACCATGATGAACGGTTAGATCTATATTAAGGACAGCATATCCCAGAGGAACCTTGCCCAGAGACTTTACATGTGGAAAACAGCTTGAACCTGACGTATGCGTTTCCCATCAGAATAATGGATCAGATGGGACCCACAGTGTAGATCTATGGCCAAGAAATCAGAACCGTCGGAACCTTATTTTCATACAGCCTATTCCATTGGTTTTTACGGTGTCCAGGCCTTATGTTTGCATGTGATCCTATTTATTTTCCGGGTCGATATCTGTGGGTCCCACTAGTTTCATAATAAATCGGAAACATATATACGGGAGGAGGAGGCTCCTTGACTAACACTAATCAGAAGATCCTGACCCTTCAATTGTGTGCCTACAAGATTGCAAATGGTGCATGGGCCATCCACATTTGAGGACCATCATATCAATCGTTTTGGATCGCTAACGACCAAAAAACTGAAAACCAAGTAATTGTAGCAATCTTTGGGATGTGTGAATAAATTGTACAAGGTCCATTATTTCAATGGTTTTAATATGTGGACCACAGGCCTCACATGTACATAGGAATCGTGTTACGTTTTCCCCATCTTGAATATATGTGGTTTAACATCCGTTTTTCCATCTAATTTAAGGGTTTGAATCCAAAATTGAAGCATATCCAAAGATCACGTGGATCATACCACAAAAACAGTAGTTGAAACCTTTTTAGATCCCACAGTGATATTTATTTGTCATCCAACCTGTTCATAACATCATAGAAGTAGTTGAAACCTTTTTAGGCCCCACGGTGATATTTATTTGTCATGCAACCTGTTCATAACATCATAGACGTGGATGACGGGAAAACACAAATATAAGCTTGATCCAAAACATCCATGGCCCTCAAGATTTTTTCAATGGTAGACCGTTTAATTCGACTGTTTCCCAGGTGAGGTCCATGTAAACATTTTATATGCTTCATTTTTGAGCTCAAGCCATAAAATTATCTGATAAAATGGATGGACGGAGCGGATAAAATACATAAATTATGGTGCACCTCACAGAGTTTACTCACTACGCAATCCGCCTCCCCGCAAGTAGAAGGGGCTCCGTGGGGCCCACTGTGATGTATGTGTTTTAGACATGCTGGATGTCCATTTTTTTAGGTATCATTTTAAGATATGAATTAAAAAACAAGGAAGATTCAAGCCCAAGTGCACCACACAATGGGGATTGAATGCCCACCTTTAACCGCATTAATGTTTATTTGTCATCCAACATATTCATAAGATCACACGGATCAACATGGATGAAGGGAAAACACAAATATCAATTTGATACATTTTTTTTTTGGCCCCAATGATACTATAGATATTCAAATATCAGTGGATATGCTTTATTTTTGGGACCAAGAGCTAAAATTATTTTTTTAAATAGATGGATAGGGTGGATAAAATAATTAAATTATGGTGGGCACACAGAGATTACCGTACGCAATTAGCTTCCGTAAAAAATAAGCCGCTTTGTACAACGAATGGTCCCTGCACGGGGTTAGAGTAACGTGCTCTTGCCAAAAAAAATTCCCATTAGGACAAAAGTACCCCAACTATTTTCTTTTTTTCTTTTTTCTTTTTTTTCCAAAAAAGGAGGATTCCATTCATATCAACATCCAAAAAACAACGGACGCAGATTTCGGGCGCACCTGGGTTAACAAAAGAAGGCCCAGGTAACATATCATATGACTATACAGAAAAGGAAAAGGAAACCCAAAGTAAACTAAGATTCCCTTAACGCTCCTATGCCCGTTTTGTCGAGAAAGCATAGCCCCCTGATTAGCTTGGGAAGAGCCGACATCGATTCCGTCCAAAAGGTTCCTTGATTGGCCGCTCCAAAATGGCGAGGCCATCCGCTGGCTCGTTAATTTCACGGGGAATACGTGAAATGAGAAAATTTCTTTTGTTTTGAAGATTTTTTATTCAACTATCCAGTAGTCCCATTTCCAATGGAGGTGCGACCAGCCCTTAAAGGCGTCCACCACGAAAGAAGAATCGGTCTCTATGAGCACATTGTGCAGCCTCTGCGATATGTTGTGATGCATTGCGTCGTGAAGTACTCAGATTTCCGCTCTGTTATTTGACGCGTGGCGAAAATCAAGTCCCCATTAGCATTCCTACAAATGCCACCACATCCAGACGGGCCGGGGTTTCCAGCAACCGCCCCATCAATATTAAGCTTTAGCTTACCCATCTGAGGTTTGGACCATTTAAAGAAACGATAAGCTGCAGGCAAAGGACTTCTATGCGAGAGCCCGAGATGGGAGGCTATTGGGCTCAGCGCCTGAGAACCATGGAAGATCTTTCCAAGAAGCCACTTGACATTCCCTTTAACCTTGTTGCTAGATGGTCTTGCCCCATCAAACTTGGCGGAATTCCTCATTTTCCATATCTCCCACACAATGATACACGGCATTATACGGCGAATAAGGGATATATCCCTACCTGAACCCGAGGGAGCCCACCAGAGAGCGAAAAGATTAGCTATGGAGGCTGGAGACGTGTGGTGGATACGCAAAATTTCCCCGAACTCGTTCCAAACTGAGGTTGCAATACACCCCCCCCCCCGACAGAAAATGTGGTCCAGAGTCTTAGTTTGAGGGGAAAAATTCTGAGTTTTGTCACAACAAACACACCTAGATGCTAAAGAGACGCCACGCGCTTGGATCCGATCATCCGTGGGAATAGCTCGATGGAAGAGTCTCCTCACGAAAATGGAGATCTTGTGCGGAATTTTTTTATGCCAGATACGATTGGCCTAGCCAGCCATCTGCCCCACTGTTCTACACACTGACCAACCTGATTTAACTGAGAAGCTTCCTGAACGATCATGAGGCCAGATGAGGTGGTCTGGTTGACCAGATGTACAAAGACGAACTTGGGCAATGTAATCCTTCACAAACGCTGGGATCAGATTTATAACTGGCGATTGCAAATTGAGACCTTCTGGGGATAGTAGATCTTTAACTGACAAATGGAGAAGATCAGTGGGGGCTGGCTGGTCGATCATGTCCACTAACTTCCCCAGCCCTGTCCAGTTCTCACGCCAGATGTTAATACAGCTGCGCCCAACCTTCCACACAAGATGGCTATCAAGAACAGGGGATAGCGAGCGAATGTGTTTCCACATGGGAGAGAGCGGAGATCTAGGAACGCTAGAGTCCCCACTTGTGAGGGCACCATACCTTGAAACTGAGAAGACAGCCCACAAGTTATTGTTTTCCCCAACTTTGGCAGTCCATGCCATCTTCATTCGAAGAGTTGCCATGACATCGGTCAGCTTTCTAATGCCCAGACCACCTTCCTCTCTGGGCTTAGCAATCTTGTCCCATTTGATCCAATGACATTTTTGGGAGCCTTGGAAACATCCCCAAAGAAAATTAGAGAAACATACTTCCATTCGCCGAAGAATTTGGGAAGGAATCATAAATGCCGATATTGTATGGATAGGGATATCACACAGGACATGCTTGATTAGAGTGCACCTTCCTGCTTGGGAGAGAATCCAAGCCTTCCACCCTTGGATTTTGTTCTCAATTTTTTCCAGCATGGGATGGAAAAGAGAGACTCTAGACCTGCCTTTATAAAGGGGAATCCCTAGATAAGTAAAGGGCATCGAGGAGCAAGGGGTGCCAAGATGCCGCTGAATGCTTCTGACTCTGTTGACCGACAGAGAGGCTGATAGATGCGAACAACTTTTGCGAAAATTGATTCGTTGGCCTGACGCCTCTTGGTGGGAAGATAGGAAATCTGTCACCGCTTTGATAGAAGAGCTACCTCCATTAAAGAAGAGGACTATGTCATCGGCGTATAAAAGATGAGTAATCTATTTACTGCCTCGTTTGAGCTTGAACGGGATGCAATTTTGACTAAGTTGGAGATTAGCAAAACCTCTACTCAAAACTTCAGCAGATAGGATGAAAAGGCTCGGGGATAACGGATCCCCTTGCCAAAGCCCCCTGGATGACTTAAAGAAGCCACTAGAAGAGCCATTGATGAGGACTGAGAACCAGTTGTTCGTCAAGCACTTTTCAATCATTTGAATCCAACTTTGCGAAAAACCGAACCGATGAAGGACCCATAGAAGGAAGTTCCATTCGAGGCGATCATAAGCCTTTTTCATATCAAGCTTCAGAATGAGATTTCCGCCTCTGACTTTTCTGTCAATTTCTCTAACATTTCCTGAGCCAAAGCCACACTTTCTGCAATTGAACGGCCCCGAACAAAGGCTCCTTGCTCAGGGGAAATAATGTTTGGGAGGATCCTCGCCAATCTGTCAGCAATGACTTTGGCAAAAATTTTATACACACAGTTGCATAGACTAATGGGACGAAAATTCGAAAAAACTCGAGGGGCAGTTTTCTTAGGGATCAGACATATAAGGCTGGTCGTAAAAGCCCAGGGAAGATTACCGCCAAGAAAAAATTGGGTCACCGCTTTATGGATATCACGGCCGATGATGTCCCAGCTATACGCAAAGAAGGCCCCCACCATGCCATCAGGCCCTGGAGCGCTATCCCTTGGCATGGACATAACCGCGCTTTTGACCTCCTCCAATGAAGGGTAGCTCATCAGCTACTCGTTTTCATCATCCGATACTGCTTGCGAGATCGAATCCAGGAGATTTTCTTGAATATTATTCGGTTCCGAGGTGAACAGTAAGGAGAAGAAAAGCACTGCTTCATCTTGAATTTGCTTTGGATCTGAAGAAACGATACCTGGTCCTAGTTGTATCTCATCAATACAAGCCCTCCTAATTTTATCCTTGGCTGATAAGTGAAAAAATTTAGTGTTGCGGTCACCTTCAGTTAGCCAATTGATGCGCGCTTTTTGTTTCCAATAAATTTCCTTAGCTAATTCTAGACGCTTTAGGCACTTCCTGGCTTCGATGAGCTCCTCCTGGCTAATCTGCTGGGACATCTGATCCTAGTTTTCCAGCCAAGCAACTGACTGTTCCGCCAATTTGAGCTGCTGAAATATGTTACCAAAAATTGTAGAGTTCCACTCTTTCAAATGAGCCTTCACCTTACGCAACTTGAGCATGAGATTCGTTATAGGCTGATCAGACAGGTCATCCTTGCACGCCTACATGATGACCTTGGGATATTCCGGATGCACGGTCCACATTCACTGAAAGCGAAAAGGTCTAGGAGAAGATTGCACGACGGGGGGAAATAAAAGGAGCAAAGGGCAGTGGTTAGAATTGAGGCGGGGAAGATGTTTGACAATAAACCGTGGAAAGTAATTAATCTAGCTGCCATTACATAAAACCCTGTCTAAGCGCGCCCAAACTCGGGATCTTCCGGCTTGATTATTGCTCCAGGTGAACCTATTACCGCGGAATCCCGCATCAATCAAACCAGCCATATCCATCGCATCAGCAAATTCTGTATCATTGGCCACAACCTGACTTCTGTTGCTCTATCTTTCTGCTATAGAGAGGACGGATTTGAAATCCCCACCAACTGCCCACAGGCCCTGAATGCACGAGGCCATTGAGATGAGATCTGCCCATAGTTCCCTTCTCTGCATTCTAGAGCATTTCGCATACACAATAGATAAGTGAAAAATTAAAGCAGAATTAATCACTTGACATTGGAGAGACAACACCTGGTTTGAACGGTGGATCACTGATATGATGAGGTTGCTATTATGAAAGAACCAAATTTTTTCACATTCCTCGACATTAGAGATCGAAGAATGGAAACCCAGCTTGAGCCCCACATATGTTCTTTTGTTTTCTCGAGCCATCGGCTCCAAGACTTGCAATAACCATACTATCTTTCCTAGTAACAAACCACATCTGTGCCATGAAAATGGTAGGTCCCACCATGAGGATTATTTTAAAAATAAAAAATAAAAAATCAGGCTGATCAAATCCCTGAGTGGGTCAAATCAGTATGCATAGACAGTCTTGGCCATCCATGGATTACGACAGTGTGGCCTACCTGATTCATGGAAAGACCTGACTTTTGTCTCAGGTGACCTTCATGGTGAGCCCTATTATTAACATGATACTGATGTCTTACACAAGTGGTATGTCCGTACAAAGAGGATACTGTTACCACAAGCAGTGGTACAGATCCAAGGGTCAAGTCGAGCCATAGAGGGCAACAGAACGCAGGCTACTATTTTGTTCCATGATGTCTCCTCCCTCCCTTGGTTGATCAAGGGTTGCATTTTGTTAGATAAAGCTGGCCTTCGCTCATTGATTGCATTGCCGCGCAATGTCTAGGTTGTTCTTAAAATAAAAATTAAAAATAAAAATAAAAATAAAAAATGGTAGTCATGATAGGGGACTCATCTGAGTCATATGCAACTGATCTGAGTAAATTTGAACCTAATAGGGATCAGTACGGTTGATTGAACCTGAACAAGTGGGGATCAGTTACCAGATTTAAAACAAAATGAAGATAGAATTATATTCTACAGTAATGTTTTTCACACACAAGTAGCGAAACACAAATAAGAAAAATCAAAATAATCTAAACCACTAAAACATGATGATCAAGAACTAGGACAGTAAGGAAAGACGGTGAAGAAAGTTTGGGTGATGGTGAGCAGGAGGAGGAACAAAGTCGCGATTAAAGAAATAACATACCATGGATTGGTGAAATAATCGGGCTTCAAGCTCGCCCACCACATGTTTCATTTGTTCTCACAATGTTTTTGCACTTTGCCTTTTACATCCGAAAGATAGCTTCCCTCCAAATTATGGAATATCCCAATGCAGAGTCGGTTGTATAGATGGGCACTTCATCATCGCTTCCCAGCAAATTGCGATGGAGCAGCGCAACATCCTTGGACGTATTGACAAGGAAATCCTTGAACATAAGGTAAATTGTGAAGCACAGATTGTTGCTTTTGGGATTATAATATTCTAAGTGAATGTTGAGACATTCTTAAGGTGTTCCAGAGCAAAGATAAGGTTTTGAGAAATAATTTTGGAATTATTTAGATCAGTAAGTCAATTCTTTTTCTTTTTTTATTTCTTTTTTAAAAATATAAAATTCACGTTTGAGTTCACCTTATTTAATTAAATTTGTATTTGCTTCTGCACATCCTAACATTAATTTCCTGATCCTTTGGCCAGACTTTATTTTCCTAGCATCCCGTGGGAGAATATAACATCTTAGGCATATTTGCTGCTATTGAAACTTGAACTAAGATCTTTCACTCTCATACTAAATCAAACAACCAATTAATGTAAAAGTCAGTACCATATCGAATCACCACTTTCTCTGACAGACTATTTGATTTTTAAGTAAATATGTGTAAAAGATGTAATTATGACTAACTTCACCTTTTAAAATCGGCAAAGAATTATATCTCCAAAATTGGTCCAAAAAATTATGTTTTTACTGATTTAAACTTGTGGGCCTTATCGTGATGTATGTGACCTATCTACACCATCCAACCTTTTTAACAGCACATTTTAGGGAATAAATCCAAAAATGATGCAAATCCCAAGGTTAAGTGGGCTACACCTAAAGAAACAATGATTATAAAGATGTCAACAGTTGAAAGCTATTTTCTCCCTAAGGCTCATATTGATGTTTATTTGTCACCCAACTTGTTCATGAGACACTGGGTCATGGATAAAAGGAAAAGAAGAAAACAAAAATATTAGTTGGATCCAAAACTTCCAGGACAGGGCTGGTCCACTTGAGTTTTATATCTGCCTCATTTTTTGGCTCATGCCCTGCAATGAGCTAGCTAAAGGGATGGACGGTGTAAATAAGACACGTATATCATGGTGGGCCCCAAAAATGTAAGATTTTTTAACCTTGAGTGATTTGAGAGTGTATAAATGCAGGCCGCTGTCAATGATAACTTGAAAATATAGCTGAAAATTCAAAGGTAAATAATTATTAAAATTCAAACAGCCCCTGAAATCTTAGGGGGTTGTTTGGCACCTTGGATTGGAGGGGATTTGAGGGCTTTTAAATCCCTTGGTTGTTTGGCAGCATAGAGTAACTGGGGTTTCAAATCTAGGGGGTTTCAAATCTATTCGTTGAGGGTGTTTGCAATCCACGGTAAGAGCTTAGAGTACACTTAAAATCATTTCAATAGTTGCAGATGTAACATGTGTGTTACTGTACACTATCATTCTATTGGGCACATGGGCTTCTAATGATGATCAGCATTGTCCAAACATTGTCCATGTAAATCAGCACCGTCCAAACATTATCCATGTAAATCAATAATTAAAAATTGCTGGTTAGTTACTCAGACATGATCTTATGCTTGCGGCCCATCCTAGACTTAGAATTTCATCATTTTCAGGCAAAACATATATTTCAGTGGGCTTATCACAACCATTGTGTCAAAAATTACATATCTCACTAATTAGAGATATTAAAGTTGATTTAGCACTCCACGGCCAAACATGCTGAGAAGGTTTCAAATCCAGGGGTTCCAAATCCACGCTCCCAGGCCCAAGGCTTCAGAAGATGGCGTATAAATGTATAGAAAAGGACATTAACAATTGCCGGCATGATTGATAGGTACGCCTATCGTCCGAGTCAAATGCAACTGATCCGAGTCAATTTAAACTTGATAGGGATCAGTACAGTTGACTGAACCTAAACGAGTAAGGATGAGTTGCCAGATTTAAGGGCCTGTTTGATTTTTAAGTGCGGGAGTAAAAACCTGAAAATGGATAATTATTATCGTTTCACCTGTCTGAATAATCACGGAAATTTCTGTCTTGAAACCGGTTCAAAAGAAGTGGTTTAAAGTTTTGGACCCCACGGTGGTTTATATGACATATCTGTTCCGTCCGTCCATTTTACCATAACATTTCGAGACATGAGATACAAAATTGAGGTAGATCCAACACCCAACTGGCCCATATCAAAAAGAAACAGTGGCCCAGGCAGTTTTAAACGGTAAGTGTTTAATTCACATTTTTCTGTAGCATGGTACACTTGAGCTTTGGATATGCTTCATTTTTTAGTACACTTCATTTTTTAGTACATATTATAAATTCATCTGACATAATGGATGAACTGTGTGGATATATATATATATATATATATATATATATATATATATATATATATATATATATATATATATATATATATATATATCAGGGTGCGACCCACAAATATTTTACAGTATACTCCATTTTTACACACAATTAAAAAAGGGCCCGGATCAAATATGGGAAGAGTGCGGCAATTAGAGGTGGAAATAATTATTACCTTTTATGGGGGCATTTCGAGGGAATTAGAAAATGAAGATTTATATTATACAGTAATATTTTTCACACACAAGTAGCGAAACACAAATGAGAAAAATCAAAATAATATAAACCATTAAAACATGATGATCAAGAACTAGGACCGCCGTCGGTACTAATGAAGGATGGAGAAGACCGTTTGAGTGATGGTGAGCCCGAGGAGGAAGGAAGCCGCGATCAAAGAAATGACAGTCCATGGATTGCTGCACTAATTGCGCATCAAGCTCGCCCGCCACATGTTCCGTTTGTGCTCGCAATGTTTTTGCACTGTGTCTTTTACATCTTCAAGATAGCTTCCCTCGAAATCATGGAATATCCCAATGCAGAGCCGGTTGAATAGATGGGCCACTTCATCATCGCTTCCCAGCAAATTATCTATGATCCCATTGCGATGGAGCAGCGCCACATCCTTGGACGTATTGACAAGGAAATCCATGAATACAAAGTAAGTCGTGAAAAAGTGAAATTTTGCTCCTAGGCAGCATTGTTCGAATGCTACGAGGTTCCGAAAGAGAGTATCGCTGTGGTCATCTACCACGAAGGGCGGGATTTCCAACACCCCGTGGCTAAATTTCACGTTCAAGATGCTATTCGATTTCTCATTCTTCTTGAACTTGACCCCCGCAAGTTGGAGGTCAGTCGCGCAAGGGATCATCTCGCGCGGTTCAGTAATAGGCAAAGAGGTCTCTTTTGAAGATGGGAGGAAGATGAGTAGATTCTTCAACTTGTTGAGGACGTATTTGATGGTATTCGATTTCTCATTCTTCTTGAACTTGACCCCCGCAAGTTGGAGGTCAGTCGCGTAAGGGATCATCTGCAGCGGTTTAGTAATAGGCAACGGGGCCTTATTTGAACATGGGCGGAACATGAGTAGATTCTTCAACTTGTTGAGGACGTATTCGATGGTATTCGATTTCTCATTCTTCTTGAACTTGAGGATGTATTTGATGATAGGATTGCACAAAAGGTTGTGCTCCTCCTTGCCATGATCAGTTGGGGTTGGTAACAAATGCGAGTGGAACAAATGAAGCAGATGATAGTAATAATCTTTGATCTCGATTTCCTCATTCCTACGCATGTATGGATATAAGAAATTAAATGCCATCTTCTCAAGTAAATGTGGTACCTCCACTGGACAAGCCATTCTGAAAATACTCTGCAGAAGGCCGAAAGGAATTTGATTTTCAAGGAGGAGCATATCATACCCTATAAGGATCACCATCCTAGTCGTATGACGTATCGGATCTTCGAAGCCATTTGAATGGAAAAGGAACTTATCCATTGCAGAAATAAGACAGAGATCCTCCTCGTTTTGCTTGAGCTCCTCCCATAGTTGCCTGAGCAACTCCAGTTTATGCTTTCTCCGATGGAACCTGAGAAAGATCTCGACAATGAAGCAAGCATCGAGCACCATCATTTTCACAAACTCGTTGCCCAACTGGGGGCCAATATTGTCTGAGTAGCAACTTCCCGCTTTATCCTCCCATTCCTCCATCGCCTTGAGGTAGTCCTCCAATCGATGGTTGGAATTGCGGGAGAGGAGCGAATGTAGGTACAACCATTTGTTCTCTTCCATTCCTTGTAGGCTCTTCTTGCCGTGATGGTATGGGCCGATTGACACGATCTTAGGCTCATAGGCAACCTCTTTTTCTCGCCGGATTGTTTGTGGGACTATGTGGATGGTGGGCCGCAGAACTCCACGTCTGATCTTGGAAACGGATGCGGTGACCGATTTCATCATGGAATCGGCTAGTGCTTGCCTACCTGGGGTTAGGCAACTCGGTCTCGGGGAGGCGTTGGTCGATGTGTTCGCTTCCTCTTCTATTTCAGGCATCTTGAACGATGCAGCTATAGGCCTTACGATTCGCGATACACTGATTTTAGTCCTCGCTGTCGGTGGACATTTCTCATCACCTCACATCTTATTTTAAAGGCCTTTGGATTTCCTTTGAGCCGGATTCCGTACTGCACCCGCTAGTAGCAGGGACTCTGTGGAGCCCACCGTGATGAATGTGTTTTATCCTCGCCATCCGTTCATTTTTTTCCCATATCATTTTAGGGTATGAGTATGAACTAAAAAACGTAGAAGATTCAAGGCTCAAGTGAAAAAGACAGTGGGGATTGAACGTCCACGTTTAAAAACTTCTTGGGAGCCGCAGAAGTTTTGATGAAGCTGATATTGGAATTTTCCTCCTTCCAGGTCCGTGTGACCTTATCAACAGGCTGCTGGATGTCGTATAAACATCACGGTGAATCCCAAGAGCGTTTAAACGCTGGCGCCATTATCACCGCTTCGCAAATAAACATCACGGTGGGTCCCAAGAACATTTAAACGGTGGCATCATTATCATCACTGCTTCCTGTGGTGTGGTCCACATGAGCATCGGAGCTGCCACCTTTTTGGGCTTGTGCTATAAAATGATCTGTCAAATTGAACGAATGGCACGGATAAAATACATACATCACGATGGGCTTCACAAAGCCCCTACCAAGACCGAGTCTTGCCCCTCACAAAATGTAATCCGCATCCGATTTTCTCGCTCTGGATGGACTCGGAGGCAATGGCTCTATGCAACCCCACCAAAACCAGGAGTGATAAAGACGCCCAACATCGGGGCTTTACTGGGCCCACCGTCGTGTTTATTCGCCATCCAACTGTTCAGTCACATGGACGTGGATAAAGGGATACAATGTATGATCACCTTATCCAAACTCCTGCCAATCCCATGTATGATCACCTTATCCAAACTTCAGGCTAATCAGGGATTTGATCAGCCTGATTTTTAAAAAAAAAAAATTATCCTCACGGTGGGCCCTATCATTTTCATGGATAGGATATCATAATCAAGTGGTTTGTTTCCGGGAAAGATAGTATGGTTATCACAAGTTAGGGTACTTTTGCCTCCATGGGATTTTTTTGACAAGAGTAAGTAGAGCTGTACACCAACCGAGTTAGCTCGGCTACCTTGCAAGAGTCGACTTGAAAAAGCTTGATTCGACTCAATTCAAAACTGAGTTCGAGCCAAATTAAGCTAATTTTTGGAACAACTCATGGTTCTCTATCCTCATCAATGGAGAACCCACCAGCTTCTTCAAGTCCCCCAGGGCCTCCGCCAAGGCGATCCTATCTCTTCGGGCCTTTTCATCATAGCTGCAGAAATGTTAGGCAAGGGAAACCATACAGTGTATGATCACCTTATCCAAACATTTGCCAATCCTAGGAAAATTTTAAGGGTGGGCATTCAATCCGTGCTATTTGGTCCACTTGACCCTTGGATCTGTACCACTGCTTATGGTTAAGGCTATACACGAACTGAGTTAACTCAGTTAGCTCACTCAACTCAACTTGAAAAAGCTCGATTCAACTTGGTTTGAAACTGAGTTCGACCTAAGTCGAGCAGATTTTTTGAGCTCGAAAAAATTTCGAACCAAGTTCAAGCTTGCCCGAGCTCAACTCGACTCGGATCGAACCCAACTCGAATCGAACTCAGATCGAACCAATTTGGTGACTTGTTTACTTTGATATTGATGTTGCTCACCAAGTGTTTGCTAAAATGACTCAACGAAGTATGGCTAGTGGCAACGAAGGTATGTATATGAAACAAATACCTTTTTTTTCTTGATTTTTATGTTGTTTAGAAGGTGTTTAATAAAATACCTATAAAATCACTGTTGTTGTTTTACATTCAGTGAGATTTTAAAGGTGCAGTCCATGCGTTTGTGAAAATGCTACACAGGCGAACTTGGCTCGATCTTGACTCGAACTCGGCTCGAACCGGCCCGAGCCGAGCCGGCCAGTCAGGCTCAAAGACCGAGCCAAGTCGAGTTCGAGCTGGGATCAGCACGTGACTGAGCCGAGTCTGGGCTGTGCCCAACTCAACTCGGTTCAACTACTGTACACTTTTACTTGTGGTACAGTATCCTCTTTTTCTGGACATGCCACTTGTGTAAGACACCACTTGAATCCCTGTTCATCCTGATTTTTTGGTCATGGACATAAATTAGAATTATCTATATAATGGTTGGATTGGATCTTAAATACACATCATGATGGAGCTCACAAAAATAAAGGGTGAGTGTCCCCATGAGAGCTCTTTCACATCACGGTTGCCATCTCGAGTAGGAAGGAGATTAGGTGAGACCCTGGCCTCACCCAAGACACTGTGGCCCATACCGTGGTGCCCTCCTTGATGTGCATATTCTGTATTCGCAACCTTTATTGATTTTTTTCAAATGTATTATCCCAAAAATGAATGAATACAATTATCAGGTGGACCATACCATTGGAAACAACTGTGATTGAATATTAATTGGCCACAAAAGTTTTGGATTAAGCTGATATTTGTTGCTTCCCTTCATATAGGGTTACATGACCTTATCATCAGATTCGATTGAAAATAAACACTACAGAAACATTAATGTGCACCCTAAAAAGTTTGCAATGGTAGGGTGTTCAATTACCACTGCTTCCTAGAGTATGGGCGTCAATCCAAATGGTTAAGATCATTGGTTGTCGGAGAATATTTTGGACCATAGCTTAACTGTAAAGATTAGCCCATGCAAAAATCAGCACTATCTACTCATCAGGTGGGCCACACCATAGAAAACAATGTTTAGCCATTTATAAATACCAAAATATAAAGAGTTTTCAACTCGATGGGTGGAAATGGCTGATTTTTGCACAAGGTATTCGATGTTGGAATCTGTTGGGTGGACACTGGACACTAGCTCACAGTATTAGTGGTTGGAATTGAGACCCTCCAACTAAAATGTTCCTAATGCATCTGTTAATCAGGTGGGTCACACATGCACAGAAACACACATTTGGAAGAACGAAACAAACAATCTACCCTCAAGATGGAATGGCATATAGATTGACCTGATTTTTGGGCCCATAAATAAATGTCATCAACACAAAACATAAGGTGCATTTTCAACCGTTCATAGCAGGTAACTTCCAACCTATAATGTGCGTGGGACATTTGGAAGTCATTCACTGGGCAGACTTATCATCCAAGCATTTCTCATACATGTTAGCAACGTCCCCAAAACTGGTAAACGACACATGGGATGACCCATCATCCGATTTAAACCATCCATTCATTCATACAAAGGGCCTCAGCATCTGATCAATGGCATGGAAAATTGATGGTCAAGATTCAGCAGAGAAGTAAAATAGGTCCAAACGTCATCTTGAAACATCTATTTGATAGTTCTCACTTTGTATTACTTATGATTCCAAAGTGCTTGGTTTAATGATTCTAACCATGCGATTTATAATCTTGATTTATGGCTAATAAAAAATGGACAGTTGTAACAAACTGGCCACATTCGAAGGCTTAGATCATATGATCAGTGTGATTCTTGCACCATGGCTTGCTCCCAATGGTACTACTGAACATACCGTGTCCCGACGGATGCTTAGGCATCCCACATGTCATTCACATTAGAGTTTTATTAACAGGATGGGCCGTTGGATTCGTGGGTCCGCTCCCTCTTTCCTGGCCCTGAATTCCCAAAATGGCCCCACTAATGATAAAATAAATAAATAAATTTCTCTTCTATCCATTACAACATTAGATGAATTTGACCTCATGTAGCAGTAGGTGATTTTCGGCCATTTTTAGTGTTTGAAAACTCTACATTGAAGACACTGATTGCATTTTGATGAAAAATTTACAGTCAGGCCAACTACAAAATCAGTTCCTAAAATTATTGAAATGACCATGATGTAGATCTTACCAAAGGCAATTCTCGATGACAACAGAAACAATGCCTTTCAGCATCTCCTGCAAAGAGACATGATCATGCTCCTGAGCATCTTTAGGCATCATAACCATTCCTAAGAAGATGAGCATGTGCTTCAAATGAGGACTGCTAGTAGCATTTGCACCGCATCATGAGATGTGGTGTGCATCTACAACATCCGAATAATTCATCTAGCCTAGCAGGCCCCATCATGGATGGACCATAGTCCTAAATCCATTCCGGTTAGATGATCCTAACCATTTGATCATAGTAGTTTTGAGAGAAGGATCAGTTGAAAATAGACAAATGGTTCCCATTCATTCTACTACTTAGGATCATCTGATCAGTGTGACTTTTTGGTTATGGCCCACCATGAGGTACCCCACCAGATGAGCTTCAGGATGTCATATGTGTATGTTTGTGCCACATGTCCTCGTGGAGCACAAGTGATGCTAGTGTTTCTCACTATAGAGATGTTACCAGAGAGTGGTCCTTGAGACCGAGAGAGAGCACCAACGGCCTAGATGAACCACAGCTACTGCAACACCAAAACAAAGCATGTAAATTAGCAGAACCCAGCTAGTTTGAGGTATCTAAATGAGCAAACATGCCATCTTTGGAAATAAAAGCAGATTCTCCAGGCTCATCTTTTTCTAGGAAGGATCGTGTGGGTGGTATGGTAACTTTTGCCGTCTACCGAAATTTCAATCCTCCAATTTAGCCTTCTCCACCATGGATCAATACTCGACCAAGTCGGATGTGACTTGTCTAAGTCAACTCGACTCGGTTGAGTCAGCTCCAGTTCAGCACCAGTAGTTGAACTGAAAATAGAGGTGACTCGGCCCAACTCTTCTGAATTACCCCTCGACACAGATGAATCACAACTTCACTCGGAACTGAATGAGTCAGTCTGATTCCTGGAGTCTTAAAACCTTGCTCTCCACCATATGGAATTTATTTAAATAAAATCAAGTGCAAAAGTGTACCTTATGTGCTCGATCAGTTGGCGTGCGCATGCTACCAGCATCGGCTGCAAGCACCATGATTTTACAAGTATCAAGATTTTTTCTCCCCAAAAACAAGAAAATACAACAGCAGATATGTGGTCGCAGTACATCATCTCGTTTACCAAATATAACTGACACATTGAAAGTTGGATTGACTGACATGCCTTCTTCCTTCCTAGCACATGAAAACGGTAAGTTCACATTCAAATGAGTTTAGTGGAATTGTTTGAAGAGTTGACAAGGACTCTAGAGGACAAGGAATTATAGATTTTGATGAGACATGATTCTGAACATCAAGGACTGATTTTTATCATTACGAACTCCTTGATCTGATAGGACCTGCAATGGATGAAGCATGACCAGGAATTCTTCCGGATTGTGAGTTCCCAACCCTTCAATCACAGGCTTGCCCATAGACAGTTAAGGCGAAGACGAAACAACAGCCCAAACTCAATGACAAAAAAGAAAAAAGAAAAAAAGAACTATAGCAGTTATGGAGTTGGATACTTGTAACATGGTCATACTTGCAAGTAGTTACCAATCTTTGTTGTGATTGTCTCCTGAGAATTTGCATTTTAAGGATCTGCCGAACCAGATCCTTGTTATACTTGACACCCATATGCATACTCGGCTAACATAGGAATATAGTCCAACAATCAAAGGCTTAATAATTTTCCAGCCTGAGATATTTTTAGGAATCATCTATCCGTTGCAGGGCCTATCAGATCAAAGGTTTGAATCACTGCACCATGGTCCCAAACGTACAAAATCATTTATTCATAGGCCCAGTTTGGAATGGAATTGAATTCTGTAGAAAATGTTAGCCTTTCTATAAAAATGTTGGGAACCAAAAATAAATAAATAAATAAATAATAATAATAAATGAGGAAGGATGTTCAATGTCAAAAGAAAATAAGAGGTACTACAAAAAAATCATAACCCAATGGACATTAGTCAAAAAGAATTCTGAGGTGTGGGAACTCCCAGTTTCTCGAGATATTGGAAGGAGATGGTGGAAAGTGAAGAATGAAAGAGCATCACAGCCATCAAGTGGAAGATGAACTGAGCCAGAGCATCTCAGCCATCAAGTGGAAGATGCACCCAGTCAGATATCAGTGAGATTTACCACTTTGTATTACTAACGATTCCGAAGTGCTAGGTTTTATGATTCTAACCATGTGATTTATGGCTCGTAAAAAATGGACAGTTGTAATAAACTGGTCCCATTCGAAGTGTTAGAATCATATGATCAGTGTGATTCTTGCCCCATGGCTTGCTCCCAATGGTACTATTCAACAAACCATCCCGTCTGATGCTTAGGCATGTCACTCACACATACAAAATCCATATTTTATAATCTATGCACATTAGGGTTTTATTACCGGAATGGGCTCGTGGATTTGTGGGTCACCTCCCTCTTACCTGGCCGTCAATTCCCAAATGGCCCCACCAATGATCAAATAAATAAATTTCTCTTCTATCTATTACAACATTATATGAATTTGAACTCATGTAGTAGCCGGTGATTTTCAGCCATTTAGTGTTTGAAATCCAGGCCCACCTGGTAATGGAGACGTATTGAGCTATGAATAAGGGGGAGATGAACATGATCCTCTTTGGTCAAGTGGGATCGGGTAACTAAAATGATGCGGAAGCTCGGGCTCCTATTGAAGATTGGAGGATCTTTGCTGACTTTTTTTTTATATACTTTGGTAAAAGGACTCCTACAATCTATTCAGGTTCAATTGATTCTGAACCATGGAGATCATCTTCATGAAAAACAAGATTGGCAACTTCCTGTCAAGAATAGATGCTTTGCATTGCTATGTATTACAAAAAGGCCAGTGACATAGCGGACTCCCTTGCAGAAGAGGGGAGAGTCAAAATGGTTGCTTTATATGGCAAATCTTTTTGTTACCCATGATGCATGTATTTTCCTTTTTATAAGGGAAAAAAACATCATTCATAAAAACTAGGGGTATACGATGTGCAATGTACATGGAGGGATAGTAGGGAAGAAAAGGTAAAGGAGAGAGGCAGAGGGAAAGGCTGCAGCTACACGCTACAGACGGGGGAAGGGAGGTTTTCAACAGTGAGTGACCCAACCCCACCTTTTCCAGAGCAAGCCCGCTCAAGTTTTAGATCTACCTCACTTTCAGGCCGACATCCTAAAATGAGGTAGCATAATAGATGGATGGGGTGGATTTCATATAGCTACCATGGTGGGCACAATACAACCTTTGTTGCACAGCTCCCTAATAGTACCGTCGGGGTGAGCTACACATAAAGAAGAAGAGAGTAGGCTACTCGCATGGAAGGATATGTTGTAGGTAAAATCTAGGCCATTTAAAGGCATACAGAGGGTGAAATCTAAAATATATGATGGACATCAAACATATTTTTCAGTTCCCAAAATAGTTCCAACTTGGTTTTAAATGTCTTCATATAGCCTTTCAATATTCAAAGTTCTCTACCTTAGTAAAACAATTTGCAATGGTCCAAAAGCTAGCTGCATTATATATCGCGTTGATAACTAGCCTGCTCCTAATCTCCAATTAAATTGATCAAGGTAAACTCAAAATCTTTCCAGCATTAAGCACACATGTCATTCCATAGGCACCTCTAATACATTGCGAAGCATTCCAACCGGGCACATATAATGGGCATCAGGTGGGCCCAACCTCATAGACAAGCTCACTGAAAATAGTTGGGTCCATTCATCAAACTAGATGTATGAAAACAATTAAATGTCTGAACACTGAATAAAGTTGCAACTACTCCACATTCAACATAGATGTGTGGCCATCCTAATGAGTGCACTGAGTTGACTATCATTAGGGGTGTACACGAACCGAGCTAGCTCGGTCAGCTCACTCGACTCGACTTGAAAAAGTTCGATTCGACTCGGTTCAAAGTTGAGTTTGAGCCAAAATGAGTTGGAGCCGAGTTCGAGCAGGCCCTAGTTCGACTCGACTCGGATCGGATCGAACCCAGCTCGAATCAAACTCGGATTGAACCAGTTCGGTGACTCGGTTACTTTGCCATTGATGTTGCTCACCTTGATAAAATGACTCAACGAAATGTGGCTGGTGGCAAGGAAGGTATGTACATGAAACAAATACCCTTTTTCTCTTTGTTTTTCTTGATTTTATGTTGCTTAGAAGGTGTTTGATAAAATACTTGTAAAACCATTGCTTCTGTTTGTAAAACAGTGGGATTTTGAAGTTGCAGTTCAGGTGTTTGTGGAAATGCCTCAATGGCGAACTCAGCTCGATCTTGGCTTGAACTCGGCCCGAGCTGGCCTGAGCTGCTGATCGAACCGAGCCGAGCTGGCCAATCAGGCTCGAGCACTCAGCCGAGCCGAGTTCAAGCTGAGGTCAGCCAGTGGCCGAGCTGAGGCCAACTCGACTCGGTTCGACTCGATGTACACCCCTAACTATCATACTAGGTCATCAACACAATGCAACCCATCTGACACACAGCTCCGATGTCCACCACATTTGCCAGGTTGATATGTGCTGACACATCTAGCGGCACATGTGAGATTAGAGGGGGAAAAAAAAAAGAAGAAGAAGAAAAGAAGCTGAACTGATGAAAGAAAAAAATAGAAGCCAACTTCGTACTTCTTTGACTGTCGAATATATAAGTTGAACTGAAAAAACTGGAGTTGCAAGTAGACATTAAAAATGTTGACGTGCACATTTCAGAAAGGGGGGGGGGAGAGAGAGAGAGAGAGATGACCTTGCATTTAGTATTGTTCCCATACTCCCTATCTGGGTCGCCATAACCTGGACAGTCATTGAAATATAAGGAACGTCTCTATCTATGCTTCCAAACTTAACAAATAGCAATGCAAATTAAACTTACTAGAAAGTGACCATCGTAGCTGCAGAGCACTACGTCTGTTTTATTTCCCTGCAAAGCAACAGGCAAAGATCGCAAATGGAACAAAGTAACATGAAAGACAAACCACATCTCCAAAATCCATGTCAATTTCAAGTTCTTCTTGCTGATTGAAACAAAGGCGTTCCCTAGTCTTCTTGATTTCATGATAAGTATTATAAAACACATGGGATTTTTCTTCAGGTCTGTACTCATGTAGTTGACAAAATAAAAACCCAATCCATCAATCATATTTCCATCTACCACATGCATCTCCTGTTTCTTAGAGAGGATTTATATCATGCTCGAAAAAAAAAAATGTTATTGCTGTTTTTTTTATAATTTGGTCTAACCCACAAGGGGTATAGGACAGGCCCAACTTTTGCAGCAATATGTGCATGGGCTGTGCCCAATCCCCCATATGATACTCCTAGCCATTAGATTGATGGCTTTCTAATGGAAATATACAGGCAATAGCCCACATTTAATGGAGAAACTGTTGGATAATTAGGATCATATTAAGGGAAGATCTCTGGGGTATCTCCCATACACAATGTGGCCTATTATATGAAGGGTTTGGATCACTAGACAGATTTGATATTTCCGCTCTGCGAAGATGGGTTTCTCCTAGATTTGCTAACAAACACATACACCTATGCATCTGCACAAATTAGATATGTAGTTGAAGAAATCTAAACCCAACACATCAATCAATCTCCATCAACCGCATAGAGGAATACAGTATTTAAACCTACTGTCTTTGAGTTGCATGCACCCATTTTCCTCTTTTGGAATTGAAATAGCACATAAGCTGAACTATTTCAATCACAAAAATGGAAAAATGAGTGCGTGCAAATCAGAAGGGATGGGTGTAGATGTCAGTTCCTTCTCTAAAAATGGTTCTCACAAATCCATATGAGAATTTGTACAAAAAAATAAGCCATGGATACACATCAAATAGGTCTATGGTGCTGTTCATCTTTAGGAATCCATATGAGAACATGCAGATATGACCCATGGACACATCAAATATATTCATCTTTAGAAATTGATGTAAGTCGAGTAGCAGATAACCCAAGGAAATCATGAGATGCTTCAAAGTTGTTTTGGGCCTTAAAGTGAATATCCATAAAAGTAAAGTTCTTGCCATCAGGTTGGCTCCTGAGGAAATTGAAAGACTAGCTGGGGTGTTTTGGCGCAAGGCTGGAAATCTTCCATTTTTGTATTTGGGGTCTTTCTTTGTGTATAGAGAAGCCAACTAAGCATTTAAGGGAAAAGGTGGTGGAGAAAATTGAGAGGAAACTCTCAAGATGGAAGGGTAGGTATTTGTCACTTGGAGGAAGGATAACGCTCATCAAAGCAGCCATGTCGAATATGCCATTGTATTTCATGTCTATCTTCCAATGTCTGACCCTTGTACTTAGCAGATTAAACAAGATTCGGAAAATAACCACGAATTTCATCTTACGAAATGGGGCACATGTGCATGCCTCCCAATAAGGTGGCACCGGCATTAGGGACTGGAAAGCAATGAATCTTGCATTACTAGAGAAATGGTTGTGGAGATCTGGGGTGAGGAAGAATCTTTGGAAACATTGCTTGCAAATATGGGTGGAAGTAAGAGGCTAGATTAGTAAATCTTCCTCTATGTACAAAGAGCATTGGAGGATTGGATTGCATTTTTTGAATCATCGATCACTTCAAGAAGGAAATAGTGTTTATGGTGCATAATGGATCTTGTATTCAATAATGGGAGGATCCTCGGTGTGGTGACTCTCCTCTTTGTTTGGCTTTCCCAGGTTGGCTAGTGTTGTTGCCAAGAGGGAGATGGATATCTCCCAATTTTTCAAGATCATGGGAGATCGAGTGGTTTGGTCTCATCCTTGTCATGGAATCTTAATTGAAGATGAGATGGAGGATGAGATGAGACTTATTGAGAGGCTGCAAAGCAAGGGTTCATTTGAGGCAGATACAGATAGTGACATGGAGGTTAGAGAGGTTGGGATTTTTCCTATCAAGTGTTTCTACGCTTCGCTGTGCTCTTCATCCGGCAAGGCTTCTGGTGATCTGACTAAGTTCATTCCTAAAGTCACAACATTTGTGTGGTTAGTGGGCAAAATAAAGTGCTTACAAATGATAATTATGAAAGGGATACAAGGTCATTTCTAATGCATGTAACATGTGATAATTCTGTCCCTCCTAAGGTTGCTTCTTTTAGATGGTTGGTTGGTAAGAAGAAGATTCTCATGGTTGATAATCTGAGAAAAAGGGGGATGATTATAGTAAATGTCTGTCTTTGTTGCATGTTGGATGAAGAATCGGTTGACCATCTTCTTGTTCACTGTCCTTTTATCAACCGTATTTGATCACAATTCTTAACTCGGTTCAGAATCGACTGGTGCCTCCCTGGTTCGGCGGGTCAACAACTAAAAGTGTGGCATGGGGTCAGTTTAGGCAAGTAGAGGACTCGGTCATGGAGAATGGCCATTCTCACAGTTTGGTGGTCCATTTCGGAAGAAAGAAATGGGAGATGCTTTAAGGATGTTTCAAATTCTGCTGATAGCTAGCAAGGCTAAACGTCTAATGATAGAATGGGCTGCTCATGTAGACTGCCTTAAGGGCTGTGATTTCCTTTTTCTTGGAGTTTAGTTGGGTCTACTTTCTCAGCAGCCTTTCTTTCCTTTTTCTATATTTGTTTTTCCTTTAATACAATTATTGTGATCTTTCAAAAAAAAAAAAAAAGAAAAGCATGTAGCATGTGTCTCTGGGATGCCAACTTAGTGCCACTTATTTATACATTGTAAGCAGTGTGGGAAAGCTTTTGGAATTAATTCAGCAGCACTGTTGAAACTTTTAGAAAGGTCAAAGGAGATGTGGTCTCTTGAGCTTGGTCTTAAGCAGTTTACTGGCTGCCCTATAGAGTCTTTTTCTTAGTTTTGTGTTATATCTTTGTAATTTTTAGGGTGTTAATCCCTCATCTTCGCCTTTTTCTCTTCTTTAAATTAAATTCATGAAATCTCAAAAAAAAAAAAAAAAAAAAAGGAGTTTGGGTGCAAATAAAGAAGGCAGTAAGTACTGGCTCTCCTCGTATTTCTCTACCTTTATTTTTTAAAATTTGCATGATTATGTGAAATTTTGAGATAAATACAATAAAATTGAAAACGAAAATATAAAAGAACAAAATACCTTAATATCCATGGAGAGATTTTTGTGACGGACTGGAAAATCAGTTGGTTGATCCATTTCAACCTGCGTATTTTAAAGAAGATCAGAAAATAAAAAAAAAACCAATTAAAGAGAAGGAAATGAAAGGCTTAGAATTTCTGATAAGGCGACGATGCGGAAGAACCAGAATACTGTATATCCATCTCTCCACATCACATTTTTAGGTTTTGCACACATGGCAGGACCTGCATAGAATTGATACCTTTTAGAATTTAAATATATGAGTTGCATGGTTAGGCATCGGAGCGGCCCTTGTATAGGCCATCTTCATCACTGGGGCGTCTTTGGCTCAGTCAGGGCACCATAATGATATCTTATCCCCTGTCCTCCCGAAAGGGCAATTACATTTCCCTCTTCTAGAGAATCTTCAACTTTCATGGCATCATCAATGGTCTCATCCCCATCATACTAGATTATAATCAGAAGAAAGTTGCATTCATCAATGGCAGGAAGCACATTGCATTTTTGTGCTTCATGTCCACCAGACCCTCGTAACACTCTCCATTCTAACCCCCGGCGGCATCATCCATGATGATGGATCCCACACCACCAATGTCAAGTGCTCTAGCATTTACACCAAGGCTGTCGACATCTCAAATTTGTTCTTGAGCTAGACGATGATCCTAACCACCCTGCTATATGAGCCAGATCAGTGTTTTAAATTGCTACGCTATGTAGTGGGTAGCTTACACTACAAAGCGTAGCATAGCCTTAACACTATGTAGCTCATGAAAATTGATAATTTGCATATGCTACACACAACATAGACTATGCTACACGCTACGTAGCTCACATGATGTTTCCAATGATTTGTTACATTTTTCTATTTACAATAAAAATTAGTTGGCCTTTTAATGCTTTTAGTAAAATAATATAAATAATAATATTAAATTAGTTTCAATGCTCTTTCTTTACATTTATATTTAGTCATTGCCCTTTCCTATTACGTTAGATTGCATTTTTTTGTACCAAATATCATGAAATTTTGTTAAATTTCATTATTAATCAGTCTAGTTTGGTACAAAATATCATAACATTGGTGCAACCAAGCACCTTGATTAAAAATCTAGAAATAGAGTGTAGCTTTACACTATGTAGCTTATGCCTCATGCTTCAAAGGGGTGAACGCTACGCCACATGCTATTCACTATTTAAAATACTAGGCTAGATTACTTCTACAACTATAAGTTCAGTAATGTGAATCAATTGCTGTTTAATCAAAGGACCAGGCAATCGAACAATGTTTCAATCAGGCATCTAGATGTTGGGATTGGTCACGATCAGGTACATTTTTTGTTTCGGTTTTAAGAGTAGGCGACGAGGGGTTTCCCAGGGATTGGTACTGTGGCCATGCTTGTGACCGCAATTTGGGGTGTTCATTTGGCGGGCTAGTTGAATCATTCACATGAAGATCCTCCAGAATTGGTAATTTCTGAGAACTCGGGAATGGTCATATGATCCGATGCTTAAGGAATAATCCTAACCATAGAAATTTATATCTATGCCGTTGGATATAGAACATGGATACATATGGTTGAACATATGATCACTGTTCGAAGCATGTCCTCATCTTTTATTTGTTTCATTATTTCTTTTCCTCCGTAAGATACGTGGGTTAAAATGAATCACCCGCTCCTTTTCCCATCCGCCCACACAAAAATCTCACCTTTGTTTCATTATTTCGATTTTTTTTTTTCCTCTAAATTTCACATACTATAATCATCCAAACTTCAACAGGTGGGTCAGAAAATAGACAGTAAAGAACAAATACAGCAACAGTTCGCATTCAATTGAAAAAAGGCTGCAAAATCTATAGCTCTAAGATATTCCAACATGGGTAATTTTCAGTGCATTGGACATCTGAGGCCCATCAATTCAACGGTTTGGGGTTTGAATCGTCGAACCATGATCTCACTTGCACCAATTAAAAACCCAGACAGTTAGACATTGAAACCATCATCCCTGATCATTGTAAACAGTATCCTATCTCAAACGTTAGAGAGAGAGAGAGAGAGAGTGGAGTCTTTTGGGAAAGGTGTGGAATGGGGTGTTGGGTTCTTAAGAGAAGGGGTTTTTGCAGAGATGGGTTTGTGAGAAACAGCTGCTGCTGCAGCAACGACGACATGGAAGAGCTCTGCACTCAATCTCAAGCTCCTATTCGTGGCGAGAGAGAGAGAGAGAGCGAGAAGAAAAGTATACCATACATACCTCTTTTAAAGTGCAGACGCCGTAGAGAGAATCTCAGGCTACATTTCATCGAGTCAAGTAGTTTTCCAACGGGCCGGGTTAGGGCCGGGCCAAGTTCGGTTAAAGGCCCAGAGTCTGCCTGCATTGTTCAACATAAGCCCGACTTTAACCCAGTTATGAACCATCAAAATAGTCCAGCGCCAGCCCAAGCCCAAGAGTTCCTTAGACGGGAAAGAGGCGGATCTATTCAAGGCTCGCTGCTACAATGGCCACAACGCTATGTGAGTTGGTCTGATTATTCGGTATTAATAAGGCGAGAATGGTATCAGATTCAAGGCAAATCCTAGCAAAATCAGACAATTTGAGTAGAAGCTATGATTGGAGGAAATATTTGTGAAGTCCAACTTAACCACATGATGGGTCAATCAATTTTAGTCCAAATATGGGCCCCATTAAATCAGGACTAATTTATTGGAAATAGTTTATAGGATTACTCACCCTCCAAAATATATCCCTTAGTGCAGCTCACTTGAATCATGCATGTAATTACATTTTTAGGTCATAGTATCTAATTGTTAGAGTGGATTCATGTAATCATCACAATGGGCTCTTTAAAAATCAAGGGTGGTTGTCTGTCCCAATTATTTCAATTGGTATAGTATGTAAAATCATATGTTAAATTGATTTTTGGTTGTGGGCCATATGTTGAATCAGACATCTAATAATGGGAGCAAATTAATTCCACATGCATGATTTTTGAAACATTTGGATGGGCTACCTTTGATTTTTTTTTTTAGGGGCTCACCCTTGTGTATATTTAAATGATGTGTAATCTTAAGCCAAAGTCTAAAAAATTAGGTTAACTTGTGATTCAGGTGGACTATGGTGATAGAGTCCATGGTGAGAGATGTCTACCTTTGATTTCTATAGGACCGACTGTAATTATTATAAGAAATCCACACCAACCATTAGATGAGACACCAAAATTTAGGTATTGGGCCAAAAAAAAGGTCCATATGAAATTCACGTCAACCATATTGAGAAAAATAATTTAGAGGATAAGCATTACCTTGTATGCTATTTCTAATTGTGTGGTCCACTTGAATCATGATGAGCCCTCCTATGATATTGGAACATGCTTGATAGCTGGCGTGGTTTTCACATAAACATTAAAATGGCATGGCGAGAGCCACCAATTGCTTTATCCTCATCAAGAAACTCATGCCAAACTAATTTAAAAAGGGGGACTATAAATTGTAGTACTAATAAATGTCAAAGAATCATCATTATGATTTTATCATAATTGTTTAAACATGTAATGTAATAGTAAAATACAATGTAATAAGAGTTAAGTAAAAGAATTTATAATTAATTATTACAATTTTATATAATATTGCAGTGAAAATTTCTCATATGAATGTGATTAGAAAATTTTGGGTGATTTTTATTTTTTTATTTTATAGTTGGAAATATTTTCCCCAACCATGATATCTACAACTGTCTGCTCTAAAATTGAAGCCCTCTGCTTGTAAAATGTGACTAAAAAATTTTGGGTGAATTTTATTTATTTATTTACATACATTTTTGTTTTACATGGGCGCACACACCCCACGCACTCACGCTGGTGGAATTTCACCACCTATGGGTACTCAACCCTTGACACTCCTGAGAGTCTACCGCTAAGGACCCTTGACACGAACCCTCAACATGCACACACCACGCACTCACACGGGTGGAATTTATTTACATACAGTTAGCAAACAGTTGAAAATTGTAAATGTGGCATGTGTTAAGCAAGGATAGACATTCTAAATTATGAAAACCTCAAAGTCATAGTATCAAAATCAGATTGGTTGAAGAATCTTAACCATTAATTAGTGGATACATTTTTTATTTTTATTTTAAAGAACCATGGTTTCTCATTTACACCTCCATTAAGTACACATCAATCCCATGATGAGATAGCATAATCTTTCATCTAAAATGGGACCCATGTTTAATTTAAACTTCTTCTATTCCCGTATGCAATTTTATAAATAATCTCCCAGAGACTCTGTATCATCCATCGCCCCTCTGCCATCGTATGAAAAAATTTCTCAACTGTTCCTCTGCGAGTCCTGGGAGATAAGTTGTTTTTTTTTTTTTTTTTTTTTTTTTCTAACACACCCCCCACACACTCACACCGTAGTGGCCTTTCACTACCTGTGGATGCTCAACCCTTGAACGGGTGTTGAAACTCGCCAGAGTCTATCACCCAAGCAAGAGGAAGGATCCCCCGGTAGATAAGTTTATATCACGAGTAATTCGGCAGCATTAATAAGTCGTAGAATTCATTCACTTATTTCTACAAGATTGCCAATGTGGGGCTCACCTAATGAGTTTAAGGGACGGTTGAAAAGGAATGACCCATGGTTCAAACTCCAGATGGAATGCACGTACGTGTGGCCGGACAGATGAGTGGGAGAGCCGATTGAGTAAACTCTGTGGGGCCATCATATATGTATATGTCTTATCCATGCCGTAAATTTGTTTTATCTGATCATTTTATTGCATGTGTAAAAAATCGAATCATATCCAAAGCTCAGGTGGAAAACACCAAATGGAACAGTAGGAATAATGATGTTTCCTGTGGTGTGGTCCACCTGAGCCTTGGACATGCTTCAATTTTGGGCTCATGCCATAAAATGATGAGATAAAACAGATGGACAGAGTAGATGGGACACATAAATTCCCTGTGGGCCCTACAGAGACACAATCCGCTCTCGATGAGTGGACCAGCTCGATTCCGAAACTGGGGCATCTCCACGTTGGGTCCCACCTGATGAGCAGATGTAGCACATGTGTGCACTCACACGAGTGCAACTCTGATTTCTCTCCTCTCTGCATGCATTTTCATGAATCAACGAACTCCAAACACAACAGCTTTCTCTCCAATTCTCGTTTTTCATCGCAGCAATGGCGATTCTGAGAAAAACCCATCTTCTTCTCGGCCTCATCGCACTCATTTTCCTCTCCATCGCATCGGCAGACGTGTTCTTCGAAGAACGATTCGATGGTACGCAGGACCACCGGAATTCCTGATCCTACCCTTCTATTCGCATTTTTTCTAAGTGCACTCTCGTTCTTTTCAAGGTTGCAGGATTTTTCCAAAATCCGATCTGTTGTTTGTTTCCTTTAAACAGTAGGAGAGGACGGGTTAAGTAGTTCTCGGGAGCACCCAAAACAATAGTCCTCAGAATATTTACCGTTCACATGGCGTTGGTAGCGTGATCAGAGCCGATCAAGAGGCCAATCCCATCATGGATGTGCCATAGACCAAAAATAACGCCAATCCAATGGTTAGGATCGCTTCGCGGAAAAAATAAAAAGCAGCTGACGGTTCACATTCTAAGGGATTCTAAGGGGAAATTTTGATTTGATCAAACGGTTTTTCTCAATCTCAAAACGTTGGATTTTAGCCCCTCACCATCTATTATCCGGTCTACTGCTGGAAAGGTTAAGATCGCCTGTACACTGGAACATGTACGGTGGAGATCTCATTCTTCCAAAGAATGTACGGTGGAGATTCCGAGGACTACAATTTCGAGTGGTCCAGATGATCACCTCCCTTTCCCACCTTTCCTCTGAAATAGACCTTAGTTTTTCTTCATCAAAAAAAATATTTTTGAATTTTTCTGTTTTTTTTTAATATATTTTTTTGTAATTTTTCTGCTCGAAGTTTGTTGATTTTATTGTAAATTTCTTAGAGAACGGTTCCTGTGCAACTATTGTAGAAAAAGCTTATTCTATAATGTTGTCGATAAGGTGCATCCATTCAATTCCACATTGTATACCAAAATTCAGGCCGATCCAAAGACACAGGTGGGTCACACCAAAGGGTACAGTTGGAATGGGGACACCCACCATTGAAACCTTCTAGATTATGTATGGGGCCCACTTTGTTTTTTCTTATGTCATCCAATCCATTCATCGATTGGCACCACTAAGATGAATAGACATCCCAAAAGTTCAGCCCATTTCAAAACTTTGTTCGACCACACCTTGTGACTTGAGAGGTTTCAGGCATGGAAACATGGTGTGGCCCACCTGAATTTTGGATTGGCCTGATTTTTTGGCTAGTAAGAAGATGAGCTGGCGCACATGATGGACAGAGTGGATGCCATGCATCCATCATGGTGGGGCCCACACACATCGTTGTAGAATAAGCTTATTCTTCAAACATTGTAGAGGAAATGGTCTCAAATTTTTTAGTATTTCTTGAATTTGAATGGATATCATACTCTTATGTTTTCTTTAATTTTTAAGGAATGCTGATAAGCATTCTGCATAGAAGTTCAATGCAATTCTCTTCATGGTACACATGGCAAACGTTTCTAGCGTTTGGGAATGTTGATCAGATAGCCAGCTGATGGATCAGCCACTGGCTTGAGATTGCAGTGATTGGACGACACTGACCATCCAATTGATGTGAGTTTTTCAGGTTGAATATGGACTGCTCCTTCCACAGCCACTGATTGGGTGGGCTACCATTCTCATTTGCTTGCCTTATAGCACAGGGCCTATCTACACTGTGGCCCACCAAAAACAACAGTCCTGATCGCAAGACATGCTTCCAAATGTTCCATGAACAGGGCATTGCATAGAACTTCTATCCAGTGACCTGTGGATTAGCTTTTATAGTTGATTTCTTCAGGTTCAATTCAACATCCAATACAAATTAATCTCAGCATGGCTGAGGGTTTTTACAGTATCTTTCAGCTTTCCATCCTGTATAAGTGGGGCCCGTGGTTATGTGATCTAAAGCTGAAACTGTTGATACAATGGGCATTGTGTAATTGGAAGATCCTATTACAGGTAGACAATATTTGGCCTTTTTTTTAATGGTTGAACAATCTGCATTTGCTGTATTTTCTATCTTCAGAGCCATATGGTGGCATGTGTACACCGCCTCAGTATTATGTTGCTCTTGGGGAAATGATGCATCTGGTAACATACATGATCAATCGATTGTGCACTGGGATATACAAGCTAATTGATTAAAGTGTCATTGATGGTATGTTGGGCCCAGATCAGAACCATCCAATGGTCCCGATCAAAGATACGTTAGATCCAACCGTTCAGACTTCAACTATCCAGTCTTGTAAGATGCAGATATCTTGACTATTTAATGAAATTTGGATAATGGCAATGACAGTGAAGAGGACAAATTTTGGATAATGTCAATGACGGCAAAGAGAACAAAGAAGCTCTCTCTCTCTCTCTCTCTCTCTCTCTCTCTCTCTCTCTCTCTCTCTCTCTCTCTCTCGTAATTTCCTTCCCGCTTTGATACCTCTTTGATATTAAACAACTAACCACTTGCTTTAAAAGCTTGAATTGATAGAGCGTGGCAAATCAATCCCTTCATCTCATAGTCCAAGCCCCGCATCCCATGGGTTAGGTCCTTGATCGAACCCCCCTCGTGGGTCCCACATCACATAGATTTCGTCTCACATGGGTCACCCACCCAAGTGTACCCCTCCATCCCACGGGCAATCCCACTTGAGCCAAGTATGAAAATGTCCCTTTATTAGTATGTTTAAAAAAAATAATAACAAATAAAAATTGAAGTAAATACCACAGCTTTCCATTTTTTCCTTTTGTTGACAAATGTGCATTTTATTGGTAATTGGACATAATGGGAAGGCATTGTCTTGAAAATTCTAGCATAAAATAACCTAGAAAGAAGTGGACATTTGCTAATGTTTTTTTTTTCTCAATATTGTAAAATTGTATACTTTAATATCATTTTTTTCATCATTCAACCATTTTTTTTATATCATTTTTATAAACTGTGTCCACATTCATTCCTTAAACCCTATTGCCTAAGACTTGTATGTGATAGCATGTCTTTGAAAGTCAAAATAAATAGCATATTGGTTTAACATTTTCCTTTGTTTTATGCTACTAGGATTTGATTGGATAACGGTCATATCTAATGAGATTTTTTGTCCCGTGCTTGACCGATCGTGAGCCCTACACGACCGGTCGTGGGCTGGTTCTCAACCAATCGTGAGTTGCACAACTCAAAGTCTAGCGAGGTCTGGATATTTTTCTCCGGCATGCTCGACCGGTCGTGGGAGGTGCACAACCGGTTGTAGGTGGCGCTCGACCGGTCGTGGGTGGCCCACGACCAGTCGTAGTTACGCAGATTCGTTCCACGATTTTTCACGAATTTCGTGTCGCAAGTCATTTCGCAACTAGGATGCGGAAAGGAGTTTCCTAAAACTATAAAAGGGCATTGCCTAGGGTTTTTCTAGATATGATGTGTATGAGAAAAATATAAGAAGGGTTTCCTAAAAGCTTTGCAAGGGTTTGCTAAAGAGTTTAGGGTGAGAGAGTGAGAGAAAAGAGAGAGAGGAAGCTTGTGGAAGGTTGTCATCGTCTCAACGCTTCTACGTCCTCGTAATCGGTGAGATCTCTCTATTTTTTTATTCTCTTATTGTTTATCTATTCCTGCGAGAGTGAAGAAGGTTGTAACGTTCTGCTTTATAGTGGATTGTTGATCTGGACGAGGTCCCGTAGTTTTTACCTCTTTGAGGATTTTCCACGTAAAAATCTCATGTGGTGTATGGTTGTGCATTGATTTATTTTATTACTTTGTTATTCCATAATTCTGGTTTGTTCTGGAGGGGTAGATCCTAAGGTTTTGTGCAAGGCCTCCAAAAAAGTAGTATCAGAGCTAAGTTTATTGAATGGGTAGGATCGGTTTGAAATTATGGAAAGTGGCTCATCAAGGATAATTAGACTCAATGATTCTAACTGGACCATATGGAAGACTAAGATGGAGGACTTACTTTATTGCAAAGACCTATATTCTCCAATTTTAGGTATATCAACAAAATTTAAGGATATGTCTGATGAAGATTGGAAGAAGATGGACCGAAAGGCGGTGGGGTTTATTAGACAATAGCTGGATGATTCTGTGTTCCACCATGTGTCTACGGAAACCTTAGCCGCTAGCCTATAGCTGAAATTAGAAGGGCTGTATGAGAGGAAGATAGCCGATAATAAAAAAAATTTGATAAGGCGACTTATGAATTTCAAGTTCAAGGATGGTGGTTCTGCGGCCGAGTACATAAATGAGGTCAACAATATAATGAATCAACTCTTTTCTATGAAAATGGTCCTGGATGATGAATTGTATACTTTACTTTTGCTCAGTTCATTACCTGACAGTTGGGAGACACTGGTGGTGTCTCTAAGTAACTCCGCGCCAGGCGGAAAGATATCCATAAAACAGGTGACTAGCTGTCTCTTTAATGAGGAGACAAGGAGGAAGTTTCAGGGGTCTATCAGCAAGAGACCCTTGTGACAAAGGAACAGGGGAGAAGAAAGAATATGAAGGGTGGGAAGGCTCGAGATAAATCAAGAGGCAAGTCGAGTAACAAAAAAGATGTTGAATGCTGGAATTATGACAAGAAGGACCACTATAAGTATGAATTTCGTAAGGCTAAGAACGACAAGAAAAGAAAAGGAAAAGATAAGGAAGATGAATCAGATTCCACTACGGTCGCTATAAATGACGACATTGTTATTATTCTTTCAGCAGATTATGATGTTTGTCTCACGGCTACGAGTCAGGACACTGACTGGGTGATTGACTCAGGAGCTTTTTTTCATGCAACTCCACGCATGGAATTCTTTACAAGCTACAAGTCAAGTGACTATGGGACCGTAAAGATGGAAAATTCTGGCATATCGAAGATCGTAGGGGTCGGTTATATTTGTGTGAAAACTGATGTGGGCTGCACATTACTTTTCAGGGATGTGAGGCATATCTCAGACCTTCGCCTCAACTTGATGTCAACGGAAAGGTTGGATGATGATGGCTATGAAAGCCGGTTTGCTGATGGGCGCTGGAAGCTCATCAAGGGTTCGTTGATCGCAGTCAGAGGAAAGAAGTATTCCACCCTTTACAAGGCATGTCTCAGTGTATGCAAGGATGGGTTGAACGCAGCGGAAGATTCAGCTATTGACATGTGGCACAGGTATCTAGGCCACATGAGTGAAAAAGGGCTTCAGCTACTAGCGAGGAAGCGGTTCCTTCCAGACGTGACAGGTACGCCTCTCAAAACCTTTCTTGATTGTTTATCAGGGAAACAACATAGAGTTTCATTCGTTAAAACTGCTTCTCATGTTAATAAAGTGCATGCATTAGATTTAGTTTATTCTGATGTTTGTAGTTCTATGAGGACAAAAACCTTGGGTGGGGCATTGTATTTTGTTACTTTTATAGATGATGCATTTAGGAGGGTTTAGTTTATGCATTGAAATCCAAGGACGAGGTTTTGGTGTGTTTAAATGACTTCATGCTATGGTCGAGAGAGAGACAGGTAGATCATTGAAGTGCATCCGCACTGACAATGGTGGTGAATACATTAGCGACTTTCATGAGTATTGCAAGTCCTTGGGTTTACGGCATGAACAGACGGTTCCCAAGACCCCCTAGCATAATGGTGTAGCTGAGCGAATGAATGGCACCATTGTAGAGAGAATCAGATGTATGTTATCCCATGCAAAGTTGCCCAAGATGTTCTGGGAAGAAGTAATGCACACGGTGGTGTATCTGATAAATAAGTCTCCATCAGCCCCGTTGAATGGAGAAGTACCTGAGAAGGTGTGGACTGGACAGAATGCATCGTACAGTCATCTCATGGTGTTTGGATGCAGGGCATCCATTCACGTACCAAAGGACGAGGGGTTAAAGCTCGATATGAAGATCAGGCAGCGTGTGTTCTTAGGGTACGGTGATGAAAAGTTCGATTACATATTGTGGGATCCGACCGAGAGAAAGCTCATCAGGAGAAGAGATGTGGTTTTCTTTGAAGATCAGTGTATGGAAGATATTGGTAAGCCAGAAAAGAACGAGCCTAGTTCAGGTGAGCTAGAGGACATAGATCTGATTATTCCTCCCGTGGTGCCTGATGACGGGGGAGTACAGAAAGGTGCAGAGGACGAGAGAGTTCCTACTGAAGATGGACCGGGGGAGCAGCCCCCACTTGATCTACTTGTTGAGCCACAAGTGAGGAGGTCATATAGGGACAGGCAGCCATCCAAGAGATACTCACCGCATAAGTACATTATGCTGACTGATAGGGGAGAGTCAGAAGATTATTCTGAGGCCCTAGCCGATGAGCATAAAGAGGAGTGGTTGAAAGCTATGCAAGAGGAGATGGAATCCTTTCATAAGAACCACACCTATGATATGATGAAACTGGCTAAGGGCAAAAAATCTTTGAGCAACAAGTGGGTGTTCAGAAAGAAGGTTGAGCAAAAGAATTCACAGACGAGATTTAAGGCCAAACTTGTGGTAAAAGGATTTGGTCAGAGGAAATACATAGACTTCAAGGAGATATTTTCACCAGTAGTGAAGATGACATCCATACGAGTGTTGCTTGAGTTGGTAACTAGCATGAATTTGAAAATAGAGTAGTTAAATGTTAAAACTGTCTTTCTCCATGGTGACCTGGAAGAAGAGATCTACATGCACCAAACAGAGCGGTTCGAAGTCAAGGGCAAGGAGCATATGATGTGTAGGCTAAGGAAGAGCTTGTATGGGCTGAAACAAGCTCCACGGCAATAGTACAAGAAGTTCGATTCGTTCATGTTACAGCATAGGTATGACAAAACGGAGTCGGACCACTGTGTGTTCACGTGCAAGTTCTCAAATGATGATTTCTTTGTTCTTATGTTATACGTTGATGACATGCTCATCATGGGAAAAGGCATCAAAAGATTAACAGGCTAAAACAGGAGTTGGGCAAATCTTTTGCAATGAAAGACTTGGGCCCGGCTAAATAGATCTTAGGAATGGAGATAACCTGTGACAGAATCAGCAGAAAGCTTTGGCTGTCACAAGAGTGGTATATTGAGAAAGTCCTAGAGCGTTTCAATATGAATGCAGCGAAGTCGGTCAGTACTTCACTGGATAGTCACTTCAGATTGAGCGACAGACAGTGTCCCAAGACAAACGCAGAGGTGGAAGAGATGCAGAAGATATCCTACGCGTCAACCGTAGAAAGTTTGATGTATGCTATGGTGTGTACACGCCTAAACATAACATATGCGGTTGGTGTTGTCAGCGGGTATTTTGTCAATCCTGGTAAAGAACATTGGGCAGCAGTGAAGTGGATACTACGGTATCTAAGAGGTTCATCCAGGTTGAGCCTATGCTATGGTGACAATAAACCTGTGATAGATGGCTACACATATGCAAATATGGCAGGAAACATAGACTCCAGGAAATGTACAATATCGGGGTTTATGTTCATGTTTGCATGGGGAGGGGTTTCTTGGCAGAGCAGGCTACAGAGGGTCGTAACATTGTCGACGACAGAGGCCGAGTACATTGTAGTCACAGAAGCATATAAAGAGATGTTTTGGATGAAGAGGTTCCTACAAGAACTTATCCTAAAGTAGGAGCAGCACGTGGTCTATTACGATAATCAAAGTGTTATACACTTGAACAAGAATTCAAGTCAGCATTCCAAGTCAAAGCACATAGAGATTCGGTATCACTGGATCAGGAATACTTTGGAACAGAAGGTGTTATAGCTTGAGAAAGTCCACACGGACGATAATGGGTTAAACATGATGACCAAGGCTTTGCTCAAAGGCAAGTTTAAGGTTTGTAGAAACCAAGCTAGCTTGAAGAAGGTGAATTCCTCCTGAGTCAAAAAGGGAGAGATTTTATGGGATTTTTTGTCCCATGCTCGACCCGTCGTGAACCCTGCACGACCGGTCGTGGGCTGCTGCTTGACCAATCATGAGTTGTACAACTCAAAATCCAGTGAGGTCTGAATATTTTTCTCTAGGGTGCACGACCGGTCGTGAGAGGTACACGACTGGTCATAGGTGGCGCTCGACCGGTCGTGGGTGGCGCACGACCGGTCGTGATTATGCAGATTCGTTCCGCGATTTTACGTGGATTTTGTGTCCCAAGTCCTTTCGCAACTGGGATGCGGAAATGAGTTTCTCAAAACTATAAAAGGGGGTTGCCTAGGGTTTTTCTAGGTATGATGTGTATGAGAAAAATACAAAAAGAGTTTCCTAAAAGCTTTGCAAGGATTTGTTAAAGGGTTTAGGGTGAGAGAGTGAGAGAAAAAAGAGAGAGCAAGCTTGTGGAAGGGAGCCGTCATCTCAGCACTTCTACGTCCTCGTGATCGGTGAGATCTCTCTATTTTTTTTATTCTCTTATTGTTTATCCGCTCCTGCGAGAGTGAAGAAGGTTGTAACGTTCTGCTTTATAGTGGATTATTGATTTAGACAAGGTCCCGTGGTTTTTACCTCTTTGAGGGTTTTCTACGTAAAAATCTCTTGTGTGGTGTGTGGTTGTGCTTTCATTTATTTCATTATTTTGTTATTCCATAATTTTAATTTGTTCTGGAGGGCTAGATCTTAAGGTTTTGTGCAAGGCCCCAACAATATCAAAACCTTTCTTGTCCAGAACTCAACCATTCACATCTGCATTGATAAACTTATCTCTCTATGGGCCCATTTGGATTATTGGAATCAAAAAGTAGATTTGGAAAGGAAAATGTAACATTTGAGGAAAACAGTGGGTAAGGAAATCCACGGAAAACAATCCTGAAAAGGTCGGTTGTTTTAGTTTCTGTGATTACTAGAGAAATGTGGAATGACTAATGTATAAAAAAAAAGGTGAAATCTGTCTCAGAAAAATAGTGGAAATGAGGATTTTCATTTTAAAAAATTTTCAGCAAATATGGATTTTTCCTTATCATATTCTTTATGAATGTGTTATCGTGTTCCTGAGTGATATTAATTAATATTTTTTCATGGGTGGAGTTGAAGATGGATGGGAAATGCGGTGGGTGAAATCTGATTGGAAGAGACTCGCGAACAAATCTGGGAATTGGAATCACACTGCTGGTAAATGGAATGGGGACCCTAACGACAAAGGTACTCCACCTGTGAAGATTCTTCTACAGAGTTCAACACGTTTCAAGGATTCTTGCACACTATTTTTCTTGTTCTTCAGAAGATCGAAGGCCTAATTTTATCGTTTATCATGATGGACCTTGGAAATGGGTAATTCGATGCATGGTGCTGACATCTATCATTTCATTCAATATAGGTATCCAAACCACTCAGCACTACAGGTACTATGCAATTTCAGCAGAGTTCCCCGAGTTCAGTAACAAGGATAAGACCTTGGTTTTTCAGTTCTCGGTTAAACATGAGCAAGAGCTTGGTAGTGGCGGTGGCTACATGAAATTGCTGAGTGGTGAAGTTAATCAGAAGAAGTTTGGTGGTGAGACCCCTTATAGGTAATTAGTAATTGTTCCAACTACTACCTGATTTTTTGGCCCTTCATTTGTATTTTCCTCTGAGGTGAGCTGACTGAGTCTACATGCATAAATGGGAATCGCAGTATCATGTTTGGGCCAGATATCTACGCACCCACCACCAGAAAAAACACAGATTCATATGGATTGTTCATGCGCAGTATCAAGTTCTTGCACCACACACGATCTTGTATTTATCATGGTCCCTCCATAACTGGACAGCTACAACTTGGTTTGGTGATCTGGACTGGTCATCTCATTGGCAATTATTGTTGATCCTGGTTGTTCATGGCATATCAGTTGAAGTGACCACCACGATGAACGGTTAGATCTGTATTAAGGACAGCATAACCCAGAGGAACCTTGCCCAGAGACTTTAGATGTTTTAAACAGCTTGAACCTGACGTATGCATTTCCCATCGGAATAATGGATCAGATGGGACCCACAGTGTAGATCTATGGCCAAGAAATTAGAACCGTCGGAACCTTATTTTCATACAGCCTATTCCATTTGTTTTTACGGTGTCCAGGCCTGATATTTGCATGTGGTCCTATTTGTTTTCGTAGTCGATATCTGTGGGGTCCCACTAGTTTCATAATAAATCGTATATACTGGAGGAGGAGGCTCCTTGACTAACACTAATCAGAAGATCCTGACCCTTCCATTGTGAGCCTACAAGATTGCAATTGGTGCATGGGCCATCCACGTTTGAGGACCATCATATCAATCGTTTTGGATAGCTAACGACCAAAAAACTGAAAACCAAGCAATTGTAGCAACTTTGGGATGTGAATAAATTGTACAAGGTCCATTATTTCAATGGTTTTAAAATATGTGGACCACAGGCCTCTCATGTACATAGGAATCGTGTTATGTTTTCTCCATCTTGAATGTATGTGGTTTAACATCCTTTTTTCCAACTAATTTAAGGGGTTGAGTCCAAACTTCAAGCATATCTAAAGATCACGTGGATAATGCACTCCCCAAATATAGGGTTGTGATGTAATAATAAGCTTGGGGAGACCGAGGTCGAATTCCAAGGGACTGATACCTGTACGTTATCTGAAACTAAGTAGAACTAGAATTAGACTAAGACGAAATCTAAATCAGATAAATTTAGAGAGTAATGGTGAAATATTTATCTAAATTTTAAAGAATTCAAGGAAAGAAAACTAAAGATTCAGAAGATCCACTTGTTGAGATCAAGGGGATCTTATGCCTTCTTCAAGAACTCAGCTGGACTTAGAGTCTCATTTTTATCTAGTTGACGAGTATAACCATGGAAATCAAGACTGAACTTCCTTTGATATAGTTTTCAAGAGATGAAAGGTATATGAATTAGAATGGATTCCATCACCAAATCATGCCTAGGAAACAAAGCAAACAACAGAATTAAACTAATTAACAATCAATCATAAGATGTATGAAGGTTAGGAAGGGTACCGTCATCCGACCATACCTAAGAGACGATGATGAACAACAGGGCTTCCTGACGTCATAAGCATAAAAGAAAAGGAACATGCTCAAAGCTATCGCAAACCCATTGTAATTTTAGTCACAACAGACCATTAAAAACTAAAAATATTTCATAAATTAAACTAAAATCAACATTAGTTCAATCTAAACAAAAGGCATAAGCAAAAAGTCTCCCATCACGCTACAAGCTTCACCTCTTAGCTAAGGCTAAAAAGTTTAGCCTAAAAAAAACATGATTAGGTTAATCTCTTGAAAACATAAAAATAAAAACAAAATTTTTTTTTTAAAAAAAAAAAAAAACAAACTCTACCAACTTGGCCCTTCACACGGCTGAACCGAAAGCACGACTGCCAGCAAAAGATCTGCCCCCCTTTCTTTCTCACTTGTTCCTTTTATAGAGGATAGAGGTCGGTGAGAGTGGTTGATATAACAGAGTCGGAAACTCACTCAACAGAATTTCAAGAAAATCTTATGCATATGTGATGATTGGCAGGCCATAATCAATGCTGGAATGAAAATCCACTCCGTCCAGTGGATTCACATCAGATTTTCGGTTGGAGATGGACTGATTTGGCTTGGATTTGGCATGGCTCATGGGACTTGTGCTTCTACCGTTCGTCCTCCGTTTAGACAGTTAAAACCGATCTCCATTGTTTCTTGAGATTTCTTCACCTAGGCTTGGATAAGAGGGCCCATGGGCTCTTACTGGGCAGTCCAGATCGGACCGTTGATGTATGATGGTGGCCCACAGAGCTTCGTCCGACGCCTAACGCAATTCCTTCTGTCGTGGTTGTTGGGGCCACGATCGACGCATACAGAGAAATCCAGTCCATCCATTAGATTTCTTGTAAAAAACCATCCAGGAATGGATTATTTTAGGTCATATTAGGTGTGGCCCACGGAACTTTGCATTTCATTGTCCATCCTGCGTTTAACGGCTTGGTACGTGCAATAGCTTGCATGGTGGAAAAAAGACACCCTGGCGAGGGTCTCGGCCATCCTACGGATCAAATGGACGGTTAGGATCTTTCATTTGAATGATGGACGGGCCCACTGATCAAAATCGGTGATCGGTTGTAAAGACGTTAGACCCGTTTTTGATTTGGAGAAGAGAGAATCGGTCAGCATGCGCCGACTGAATTCGAGAGATTCAGTTCACAGCCGGTGCACTTGTGCACTGTGCACACATGATGTACACAAGGATCCTATAAAGATGTTTGTGAGAAATCCGCTCTGACCATCCTTTTTCTCATCTCATTTAAGGCGTTGAGTCCAAAATTGAAGTATATCTAAAGATCAGGTGGGCACCACTTAAGGATTTAAGAGGCTGATCTATCCATTGGGCTATTTCTACAGGGATCTGATGGCTCAAATTTGACATGTACAGTTCATTTATAATCCTCAGGCCATATATGAAGTTTCGAGTCGTACGGATGGTGGGAACCCCATGATCTTGCATTCTGGATGACTTTCAGGCCTTTTTATCTCGACACATGTGATTTTCTTGAATCTCGGCCGTGTAGAATCATTGATATCGGTCTCCTGGAGTCCTGTTCATTGCCTTGGTGATTCCTGAGCGTTAAATCCATACTTTTAGCATCCTTTTCGTTCCTGGCTCCTAACTTCATCTTGCACCACAAATACAATTAAAATAAATCATTAAGAAGTATCATGTTCGTAACTTCATGCACTAACTGGGGTCTGATATGCAATATTTGACCCTCAACAATCATACCACAGGAAACAGTGGGGATAATGATTTCCACCGTTGAAACCTTTTTAGGCCCCACAGTGATATTTATTTGTCATCCAACCTGTTCATAACATCATATAGACATGGATGAAGAAAAAAATACAAATAAAAGTTTGATCTAAAACATCGGTGGCCCTCAAGATTTTTTCAATGGTAGACATTCAATTCAACTGTTTCCCATGGTGTGGTCCATTTGAACATTTCGTATGCTTCATATGCTTCATTTTTGAGCTCAAGCCTTAAAATTATCTGGCAAAATGGATGGACCGCACGGATAAAATACATAAATTATGGTGGACCTCACAGTGTTTACTCACTACACAATCCGCCTCCCTGCGAGTAGAAGGGGCTCCATGGGGCCCACTGTGATGTATGTGTTTTATACATGCCGTATGTCCATTTTTTAGGTATCATTTTAGTATATGAATTAAAAAAAGAAAAAGATTCAAGCCCAAGTGCACCACACAATGGGGATTGAACGCCCACCTTTAACCGCATTAATGTTTATTTGTCATCCAACATGTTCATGAGATCACACCGATCAACATGGATGAAGTGAAAAGACAAATATCAGTTTGATACATTTTTTTTTTGGCCCCAATGATGTTTTTACTGTAGATGTTCGAATATCAGTGGATATGCTTAATTTTTGGGATCAAGAACTAAAATTATTTTTTAAAATAGATGGACGGGGTGGATAAAATACATAAATTATGGTGGGCCACACAGATATTACTGTACGCAATCAGCTTCAGTAAAAAATAAGCTGCTTTGTACAACGATGTTCCCTGCACGGGGCTAGAACAACGTGACAAAAGTACCCCTACCTGCAGTAACCATACTATCTTTCCCGGTAACAAACTACTTGATTATGATATCTGTGCCATGAAAATGGTAGGTCCCACCATAAGGATTATTTTTAAAAATAAAAAATAAAAAGTCAGGCTGATCAATTCCCTGAGTGGGTCAGATCAGTATGCATAGACAGTGTTGGCCATCCATGGATTACAACAGTGTCGCCTACCTGATTCATGGAAAGACCTGACTCTCGTCTCAGGTGACCTTCATGGTGAGCCCTATTATTAACATGATATTGATGTCTTACACAAGTGGCATGTCCGTACAAGGAGGATACTGTTACCACAAGCAGGGGTACAGATCCAAGGGTCAAGTCGACCAAATAGCACGTATTGAACGCCCACCCTTAAAAATTTTCTGAGACTGCCAGAAGTTTTGATAAGCTGGTCATATTTGTGTGCTTTTCCTTTATCTACGTCCATGTGACTTTCATGAATAGTTGGATTGGCAAATAAACATCATGGTGGGCCCAAGAAATCCCCAATGCTGGGCTTCTTTATCACTACTGCTTTCAGCGGGGTTGCATTAGCCCTTGCTTGGACCAAGTCCAACCAGGAGGGAGAAAATCGGATGCCGATTGCATCCTTGGAGGGGCAGGAATGGTCCTGGCAGGGGCTCAGTGAGTAGGGCTGTACATCGAGCTCAGTCGAGTCGAAGTGGGCCAAGCTTGGCTTGAATCTACCGTGCTCTCCTCGAGTTTGGCTTTGAGCTTACCATTGGAACTTGACTTGTTTGCCAAAACTTTCGAGTCAAGCTCAAGGCGAGCTGGTGGATCGAGACGAGATGAGCTTACCTCAAGTCGAGTCAAGCCTGTTTCCAACCCAACCTAAGTTGCACCCGACCCAACCCACACCCGATTCAACCCAGCCACCCAATCCAACCCACACCCGATTCAACCCAGCCACCCGACCCAACTGACCCAACCCACACCCAACCCAACTGTTTTGCATTATGTTAAAATTTGAACATGCCCATTACGTGTTGGAGAAAATGTCGCATAAGCTCAAACTCGGCTCGAACTGTTGACCGAACCGAGCTGAGCTAGCCAGTTAGACTTGAGGACCGAGCAGAGCCAAGTTCGAGCTGGGGTTAGCTACTGGTTGAGCCAAGTCGAGCTGGGCCAAACTCTACTTGGTTCGAATCATGTACAGCTATACGACTGACCATTGGCGATAATATTGCATATGGACAAGGCTTTCGATGGATCTCAAATCCACTAAGGTTAGTAAATCCCTGACTGGGGGGCTCACCATGATGTAGCTACCTTCTATCATGTCATCCATCATGTTGGGAGAAGAAATCCCTTCTCAACCACACACAACAATATCAGAATTAAAAGAAAGTAAAAAAAGATAAACTACAATACAACGATTTATATGGTTACCTTTCAATACATCTATATATTAACACCTATTTGCTATGCTCAATAAATGAAGAAGCGATTCTCAATATAATAACAACTATTACAGAGTGTATATATATATTATATTTTTTAACCCAAATGAACTAGGGTTCATATAAAATTCCACGTAAAATTACAAAATTTCCCTTTGGATGAGCTGAGCTCGACCCGCAAAAGTGATGGATGGATGAACAATACACCTCTGATGGCCAAGTTCCATGGATCCTAACAACGTCCTACTTGAAGACTAATCATAGGCAATCACCTGATGAGAATGGTGAATTTATAAAAACCTATGCCAATGTATAGAACTCAATGTGAATTTCCCTCTGGTCTTCAAACGTGAAGACCAATAGAAACTAAGCATGACTTCAGTTTCTCTTTGATAATCACCTTGGTCAAAATTTCCATTTTTCAAGATCATTTTAAGACATGATATAAAAGATGAAGTAAATCAAAATCTTAGGTGGACCACACCACAAGAAAATGTGATGGCTGAAAACCCACCTTCAAAAAACTTATTAGGAGTAATTGGAATGTTTATTTGCCATCCACCCATTGATAACATATCAAAGAACTGGATGAGAGGACCACACAAACATCAGCTTGATCCAAAACTTATGTAGCAAACAAAAGTTTTTAATGGTCAATCACCACGGTTTTGGTGTAGTGTGCTCCGCCTAAAATTTGGATCTACTTCATTTTGGGATCTTGCGATATATAAAATGATCTGTTAGGACAAATGAACATCATGGATGTAAGGCACATACATTTGTTTCTAATGCAGGTCGTGCTAGTATATACATCGGCTATAATCGGGATTAGGGTATTCTAAGTGAATGTTAATATGTTTCTAAGGTGTCCCGGAACAAAGCTATTTAAGGTTTTGGAAAATAATTTTGGGAGTTATTTAGATCAGTGAGTCCATCCCATCTCTTATAATATCATTTTCATAGTAAATTGTTTAACACTTTGTGTCGTGGCTCTTTTCCGTGAGGATTTTTTTAATGTAAAATTTGTGTATTCTCTATGTGATTTATTTGTGTTTGATTTCGCATTATTTGATTGAATTTATATTTGCTTCCCAACATCCCAACATTGGTTTCGTATTCCTTTGGCCGGACTTTATTTTCCTAGCCTTTAATGGGAGAATATAACATCATGGTAAATTTGCTGCTCCTGAAACTTGAACTAAGACCTTTGCCTCTAATACTAAATCAAACAACCACTTAATGAAACTTGACCAAAGACCTTTGCCTCTAATACTATGTCAAATTACCACTTTCTATAGAAGCTTAAGGCTTCAGGAGACGGCGTATCAATGTATATGAAGGGACTTTGACAATTGGTAGTCATGATAAGCGACTCGTCTGAGTCATATGCAACTGATCCGAGTCAATTTGAACCAGATAGGGATCAGTACAGTCGACTGAACCTGAACGACTGGCGATGAGTTACCATAATTAAAAGAAAATGAAGATAGATTTAAATTATACAGTAATGTTTTTCACACACAAGTAGAGAAACACAAATGAGAAAAATCAAAATACTCTTAACCATTAAAACATGATGATCAAGAACTAGGACCGCGGTCGGTAATAAGGAAAGACAGTGAAGAACGTTTGGGTGATGGTGAGCAGGAGGAGGATGGAAGCCGCGATCAAAGAAATGAAAGCCCATGGATTGGTGAAATAATCACGCTTCAAGCTCGCCCGCCACATGTTCCATTTGTTCTCGCAATGTTTTTGCATATTGTCGTGTACATCTTCAAGATAGCTTCCCTTGAAATTATGGAATATCGCAATGCTGAGCCGGTTGAATAGAAGGGCCACATCATCATCGCTTCCTAGACAATGATCTATGATCCCATTGTGATGGAGCAGCGCCACATCCTTGGACGTATTGACAAGGTAATCCATGAACACAAGGTAAGTCGTGAAAACGCGGGATTTTGCTTTTAGGCAGCATTGTTCGAATGCTACGAGGTTCCGAAAGAGAGTTTCGCTTGGGTCATGTATCATGAAGGGCGTGATTTTCAACGCCCCGTGGCTAAATTTCACGTTCAAGATGTTATTCGATTTCTCATTCTTCTTGAACTTGACCCCCGCAAGTTGGAGGTCAGTCGCGCAAGGGATCATCTCCCGCCATCTAGTAATTGGCAACGGTGCCTTATTTGAACATGGGAGTAGCTTCTTCAACTTGTTGAGGACGGGTTTGATTTTAGGAATGCACGAAAGGTTGGGCTTGAGCTTGATTTTAGGAATGCACGAAAGAAGGTTGGGCTTGAGCTTGGTTTTAGGATTGCACGAAAGGTTAGGCTTGAGCTTGATTTTAGGAATGCACGAATGGTTGGGCTCCTCCTTGCTATTAGTTGGGGTTGGTAACAAATGCGAGTGGAACAAATGGAGCAGATGATAGTAGGAATCTTTGATCTCGATTTCCTCATTCACACGCAAGAATCGATTGAAGAAATGAAGGGCCATATTCTCAAGTAAATGTGGTACGTTCACTGGACAAGCCATTATGAAAATACGCTGCAGAAGGCGGAAAGGAATTTGATTTTCAAGTAGGAGCATATCATACCCTATAAGACTCCGCATCCCAATCGCATGACGTATCGGGTCTTCGAAGCCATTTGAATGTAAAAAGAACTTCTTCATTGCACAAATAAGACCGAGATACTCCTCATTTTGCTCGAGCTCCTCCTGTTGTTGCCTGAGCAACTTCTTTTTATGGTTGATCGGATGGAACCTGAGAAAGAACTCGAGAATGAAGCAAGCATCGAGCACCATCATTTTCACAAAATCGTTGCCCATAAGTGGGCCCACTTTCTCGGAGTAGCAACTTCGCGCTTTATCCTTCAATTCCTCAATCGCCTCGAGATAGTCCTCCAACAGATGGTCGGGATTGCGGGAGAGGAACGAATGTAGATACAACAATTTGTTCTCTTCCATGCCTTGTAGCCTCTCCTTCCCGTGATGGTATGGGCCGATCGACACCATCTTAGGCTCATAAGCAACCTCGTTTACTTGCCGGATTGTTTGTCGGACTATGTAGATGGTGGGTGGATCTCCACGTCTGATCTTGGAAACGGATGTTTTGACCGATTCCATGATGGAATCGGCTATTGCTTGCCTACCTGGGGTTAGGCAACTCGGTCTCGGGGAGGCGTTGATCGATGTGTTCGCTCCCTCTTCTTTTCCTATTTCCTGTATATCATCACCCATCTTCAATGATGCGGCTATAGGCCTTACGATTCCCGATACACCGATTTTAATCCTTGCTGCCAGTGGACATTTCTCATAACCTCACATCTCTGACCCGGATTCCGTACTGCTCCTGCCAGTAGCAGGGATTGTGGAGCCCACCGTGATGTGTGTGTTTTACCCATGCCATCCGTCCATTTTTTTCCATGTCATTTTAGGATATGAACATGAACCCAAAAACGTGGAAGATTCAAGGTTCAAGTGAAAAACACAGTGGGGAGTGGACGCCCACATTTAAAAACTTCTCGTGAGCCGCATGAGTTCTGATCAAGCTGATATTTTTCCTTCTTCCAGGTCCATGTGACCTTATCAACTGGCTGCTGGATGTCATATAAACATCACGGTGCATCCCAAGAGCGTTTAAACGCTGGCACCATTATCACCGCTTTGCAAATAAACATCATGGTGGGTCCCAAGAACATTTAAACGGTGGCATCATTATCATCACTGCTTCTTGTGGTGTGGTCCACTTGAGCATTGGACCTGCCTCCTTTTTGGGCTTGTGCTATAAAATGATCTGTAAAATTGAATGAATGGCACGGATAAAATACATACATCACGATGGGCCTCACAAAGCCCTACCAAGACCGAGTCCTGCCCCTCCCAAAATGTAATCCGCATCCGATTTTCTCCCTCTGGATGGACTCGGAGGCAATGGCTCTATGCAACCTAACCAAAACCAGCAGTGATAAAGACGCCCAACATCGGGGCTTTACCGGGCCCACCGTCGTGTTTATTCACCATCCAACTGTTCAGTCACATGGACGTGGATAAAGGGATACAATGTATGATCACATCATCCAAACTCCTGCCAATCCCATGTATGATCACCTTATCCAAACTTCAGGTTGATCAGGGAATTGATCAGCTTGATTTTTATTTTAAAAAAAAAAATTATCCTCACGGTGGGCCCTATTATTTTCATGGAAAGGATATCATAATCAAGTGATTTGTTACTGGGAAAGATGGTATGGTTATCACATGTTGGGGTACTTTTGCTTCCGTGGGATTTTTTTTGACAAGTGTTCGTGGAGCTGTACACGAACCGAGTTAGCTCTGCTAACTCACTCCGCTCAACTCGAAAAAGCTTGATTCGACTCGATTCAAAACTGAGTTCGAGCCGAGTTAAGCTGATTTTTGAAACAACTCATGATTCTCTATCCTCAGCAATGGATAACCCACCAGCTTCTTCAAGTCCGCCTAGGGCCTCCCTCAAGGTGATCCTCTCTCTTCAGGCCTTTTCATCATAGTTGCGGAAGTATTAGGCAGGGAAAATCATACGGTGTATGATCACCTTATCCAAACTTCTACCAGTCCTAAGAAGATATTAAGGGTGAGTGTTCAATCCGTGCTATTTGGTCCACTTGACCCTTGGATCTGTTCCACTGCTTGTGGTTAGGAATGTACACAAACCAAGTTAGCTCAGTTAGCTCGCTTGACTCAACTCGAAAAAGCTTGATTCAACTCGGTTCGAAACTAAGTTCGAGCGAAACTAAGTTCGAGCTGAGTCGAACTGATTTTTTTAGCTCAAAAAAATTTCGAACCGAGTTCAAGCTTGCCCGAGCTCAACTTGACTCATATCAAACCCAGCTCGAATCGAACTCAGATCGAACCAGTTTGGTGACTTGGTTACTTTGATATTGATGTTGCTCACCAAGTGTTTGATGAAATGACTCAATGAAGTATGGCTGGTGGCAAGGAAGGTATGTATATGAAACAAATACCCTTCTTTTCTTGATTTTCATGTTGCTTAGAATGTGTTTGATGAAATATATATAAAATCACTGCTGTTGTTTTACATTCAGTGAGATTTTAAAGGTACAATCCATGTGTTTGTAAAAATGCTACACAGGTGAACTTGGCTCGAACTCGGCTCGAACCGAGCCGAGCTGGCCAATTAGGCTCAAAGACCGAGCCAAGTCAAGTTCGAGCTGGGTCAGCAAGTGGCTGAGCCGAGTGTGAGCTGTGCCCAACTCAACTCGGTTCAACTATTGTACACCTCTACTTGTGGTACAGTATCCTCTTTTTCCGGACATGCTACTTGTGTAAGACACCACTTGAATCCCAGTTCATCCTGATTTTTTGGTCATGGACATAAATTAGAATTATGTATATAATGGTTGGATTGGATCTTAAATACACATCACGATGGAGCTCACAAAAATAAAGGGTGAGTGTCCCCATGAGAGCTGTTTCAAATCACGGTTGCCATCTCGAGGAGGGAGGAGATTAGGTGAGACCATGCCCTCACCCAAGACAGTGTGGCCCATATCGTGGTGCCCTCCTTGATGTGCATATTCTGTATGTGTTCGCACCCTTTATTGATTTTTTTTCAAATGTATTATCCCAAAAATGTATGAATACAATTATCAGGTGGACCATACCATTGGAAACAACTGTGATTGAATATTAATTGGCCACAAAAGTTTTGGATTAAGCGGATATTTGTTGCTTCCCTTCATATAGGGTTACATGACCTTATCATCAGATTGGATTGAAAATAAACACTACAGAGACATTAATGTGCACCCCAAAAAGTTTGCAATGGTAGGGTGTTCAATTACCACTGTTTCCTAGAGTATGGGCCTCAATCCAAATGGTTGAGATCATTGGTTGTGGAAGATTATTTTGGACCATAGGTCAACTGTGAGGATTAGCCCATGCAAAAATCAGCACTATCTACTCATCAGGTGGGCCACACCATAGAAAACAATGTTTAGCCATTTATAAATACCAAAATATAAAGAGTTTTCAACTCGATGGGTGGATATGGTTGATTTTTGCACAAGGTGTTCTATGTTGGAATCTGTTGGGTGGACACTGGACAGTAGCTTACAGTATTAGTGGTTGGACTTTAGACCCTCCAACTTAAATGTTCCTAATGCATCTGTTAATCAAGTGGGTCACACATGCACAGAAACACACATTTGGAAGAACGAAACAAACAATCTACCCTCAAAATGGAATGGCATATAGATTGGCCTGATTTTTGGGCCCATAACTAACTGTCATGAACACAAAACATGAGGTGCATTTTCAACCGTTCATAGCAGGTAACTTCCAACCTATAATGTGCGTGGGACATTTGGAAGTTATTCACTGGGCAGACTTATCATCCGAGCATTTCTCATACACGTTAGCAACGTCCCCAAAACTCTTAAATGACACATGGGATGACCCATCATCAGATTTAACATCCATTCATTCATACGAAGGGCCTAAGCATCTGATCAATGGCATGGAAAATTGATGGTCAAGATTAAGCAGAGATAAAATAGATCCAAACATCATCTTGACACATCTATTTGATAGTTCTCACTTTGTATTAGTTATGATTCCAAGGTGCTTGGTTGAATGATTCTAACCATGCGATTTATAATCTTGATTTTTAGCCACCTGTCATTGCCAAAGATTTGGTTTGTCTAGAATCTAGAGCAATAAATATAATCTTGATTTCTAGCCACTTGTCATTGCCAAAGATTTGGTTTGTCTAGAATCTAGAGCAATAAATTGTGAGGTTACTGTGACGATGACTGCGACGACGACTGGGCAGGAAGGGACAACGATGCTAGTAAGGAAATGATCACTATGGCCCTAATGGAACCCAGGAAAAAGATCACAGAGAATGAGAAAGACAAATAAGGAGAAGAAGATGGAAGAATGGATCCAGATAGGGAGGAAACATCGGGATCAATGGAAAAGGAGCAACAGATATGACTCCTTCCCAACTCTCTATGTCAAAAGATACCCTGAAGATTGGTTCCCCTTAAATCTTGAAAGGGTCTTTGGGAGAGCAGGAGCGGTCATGGATGTGACAATGCCTAGAGATAAAGGCAACGGGCAGTACCGGGGATTCGCCCTCATCAGGATGGGCTCGGAGGATGAACTATCTAGAGTTGTATCAATGTTGCATGGACAGGGTTTTGGGGGGAAGAAATTGCTCGTGCAAAGAGCGAGATTTGGGCCTAATAGAAACCATACAAAGGGCGTGCCTTCACTAAAATTGGATCGTCGATCCGCACCGGAATCAAGCATTGCAGCTCCTACGAGCACCTCATATCAGGACGCATCGGTGCATCCGAAACATGTTATGCAACAGACTGTGAATCTGGTAGAGTCAAACCCAGAGACGGAGACAAATCCCCCTGAGGAAAGAAAGGAGTCTCCGTACTCCATACGGATGAGGAAGGACGACCTACACAGAGTGAAAGAGGCGCTGAAGGACACGATGGTGATTAGGGCTCGCGATGACGCCCCCATCTCTCAAATCAGAAACTGGATCGACGGATGTACAAGAATACGACCAGCCATGTACACCATGCGGCCAATAGGCTATAATGAAATATGGGTGAAAGGCGCACCAGGAGTGAACCTCGAACCTCTGATTATCGCCGGGGCGATCCACAGGGACGGCCCTGTCAAGAGTGTTCTAAGTTGGAATGAGTTCTTTGACTTTGGCATGGAGGACTCCTGGATTCTCATTTGGGGAGTCCCGCTGGAACTTTGAAACAACGAATTCTTCATATCCGTCGCAAAGCTCCTCAGCGCTCTCGTTGAGCTCAAACTCAAGACGAAACAGGGGGAGGAAATGGTAGTTATCAAAGTATGCATTCGGAGAAGAAAGGGGTTTCCCTTCCCTCCTCACATTCAAATCCTAGTCGACAATAGGATAATCTTTCTACCTATTCAAAGAGAGGAGAAGAACTCCCCGCTACCACAGTGGGGAGATTTCTAGAGATTGAAGGAGGCTACTCAGGCGATGGCCTCGACCTCAGCGACTGGAAAGATGCATGACGGAGTACTTTCAAATTTCCCCCGTGGACCACCGAACCCTCTGCCTTCTGCTGGATCCCAAGCGTGCGAAGAACGGACTGTCTGCCATTTCTTGCGTCAGACGCAACCGCCTGAAGCACGCATCCCACTCCCGAGTATCGAGCCAGAGCAGACAAGTGGCGGTGCGAGATCGCCTCGCGTGCTGGATCGTCATAATAGCCCTCCACGTGGACAGCGTGAGTCTAATCCGCAAGCGAGGATACTTGACCCTGAGACGCACAAAATCCCTCCGACTACTTGTACAACAAGAGCTCCTCTACTGCCTACGCGTGGCCAAAGGACGGAGTTCGCCTATCCATTTCCTTCGCCTGATGACGCACGTGGCGACCATATGGATGACTACTCGAACGATCTACAGTCCAGGGTTTTGACCCCCTCCCACATTTCGAGTCTGGCTACCCCTTTCCCCTAGATGGATACGCGTGGCGAGCTTATTGTCCCCTCATCCCAACCCGAACCCGACCATCTTCTCTTAACCCCCGCGAATGTGGATATCGGGCCCAGCCCGGATTTCATATCCCTCTCGGGTACCAAGACCCTAAACCTCAATATCCCAGCTCTCCCAGATCCTAGAGAAATTAGAATCTGAAACCTCCTGCCCACCATGACCCCTCATCCTCCCAGCCACCCTCAATCTCCTCACGATCCCTTTTAGACTAACCAAACCCCTCATTATCCCCCTTACCCAATTCATTCTATGGGAATCCCAGACTATGCAGATAATCTAGCAACGCGTCTCCTCGTGGATGATACAGACATAGTCTTCGATTGTGCTTCGGATCTATTAGATAATCCCTCCTCTCCCAGTTCGACGATTTCCTCTCCCTTCTCCTCTCTTGGTAACAGATCAGATCATGGTCTTCTCACTTTATTTTAGGAATTTCCAGACATTGAGGTCATTAGATGCGGAGCCGCTCCAGATTCGAGATGGTACACCCATTGATCCTCCTTAAGAAATCCCGATCAAAACTGTGGATGATTCAAATCGAGTAGAATTATTACGGAAGATCCAGAACAAAAAATGGATTCGCGACGCGGTGGGTCATGTGGGCAGAACGCTAGGTCTATCTTTTGGTGACTGTTCAGAGGACTACTTAGCCATCTTCCACTGTGTTGAAGCCAGTGGTCGCCCCCTCTCACTCTCAAAATCTCCTCAGAGTCGGCGATCCAGCTCTTGCAACAGTAAAGACCTCCAGCGAATGGCGTCGCTCCCTGATCGTCCAGCCAAGGGCAAGGGAATTCGGGGAAGCCCTGTTCCCCAACGACCATTATCTCTTGGAATGTGAGGGGCATGGGGTCCAAGCAAAAGAGGCGCCACATAAAGGACTCATGTGATCGGCAACATCCTCAAATCATCTGCGTCCAGGAAACAAAAGTTTCCCAGTTCGATGATAAGTTGTTGAGAACGCTCTGGGGGGCTTCTGATGCCACTTGGATAGTTCTCAACGCCCAAAGAAGTGTGGGTGGCATCCTTCTCACCTGGCGTTCGTCTCAAAGGAAGCTCCAAAACAGTTGGATAGGATCTTTTTGTCTCGGCCACACTCATTCAGATCTCTACTGGAACTCCGGTTCTTTTGTCCTCCATATATGGGCCCACAGAAGATGCCAAAAAACAAGAATTTTGGGAGGAGCTTAGCAATATCAAACGTAACTTTGACAGCCCAACTTGCATCGCTAGAGATTTCAATGCTATCAGATTCCCCTCGGAAAAGTCGCACGGTAACAAGTATACTCCGATGATGGCTGCTTTCTCAAGCTGGATTGAAGATCATGAGATGATCGACCTTCCTCTCCTGGGAGCAAAGTTTTCCTGGACAAATGGTAGAGCTACCCCTATCCAGTCCAACTCGATAGATCTCTTCTATCTGCTGAATGGATGATCTCTTCCCTTTCTCCTCCCAAATTGCGCTCCTGAGAACCACTTCAAATCATCAACCAATCAAGTTATCTCTCGAAAGCACTAACTGGGGCCCCAAACCTTTCAAATTCAATCTTTCATGGCTCAAGATCGTGGGTTCCAATCAAAAAGTATCTGCCTGGTGGGAAGAATCCCGGGTTGAAGGTTTCATTGGCTACAAGTTTCACAAAAAGCTAAAGCATCTCAAAAGGAGGCTGAGAGAATGGTATCAGCAGGAATTTCTGATTAGAGAGCAGGAGAAGGAAGGGATTCTGGGTGAGCTGCAGAGGATAGATGCGGAAGCTGAAATCCAACCGATGTCTTTGGATGTTATGGCCCGAATAATTTCCCTAATCCAATCTCTTTCTGTCAGGGCCCTAGAAAAAGAAATTGCTTGGAAGCAGAACTCTCGGGTCAAATGGATTAAGGGGATAAAAACACTGCTTACTCTCCCAATATTGCCAATATGCAGGCCGGAAGCAACCAAATCAGCAGCATTATTGTAAATGGGAAGAGAATGGAAGACAGACACAATTGCGATGGAAGTTGTGGCCCATTTCAGATCTCGCCTATAGGGTGAAAATTGGAACAAGCCTCGACTGGATGCGCTAGCCCTGGGTAGCCTATCTAGCGATGAAGCGGCTTCTCTTAAAGCTCCTTTTTCCGTGGAAGAAGTGAAACTCGCGATTGACTCCATGGAAGGTGATAAAGCCCCAAGCCCTGATGGATTTCCAATCAAATTCTACCAGGTCTTCTGGAATCTCATTCAAAAGGATCTTATGGAATTCTTTTCTGAATTTTTCAACCGTGGCAAATTATCCAAGAGCCTTGAGGCTACCTTCATAGCCCTTATTCCAAAATTCTTAGGGGCTGCTTCGATCCAAGACTACAAACCGATCAGCCTGTTGGGGAGCCTGTATAAAATTCTCGCAAAGGTCATTTCTTCCAGACTTAGAAAGATCATGGGTAGCATCATCTCTGCTAACCAAAATGCATTTATAGCCGGCAAACAAATCATCGACTATGTGTTGATTGCAAATGAGTGCCTTCACTCGAGCCACAGGTCAGGCCAGAAGAGTGTGATATGTAAACTGGACATCGAGAAAGCCTATGACCATGTTGATTGGAGTTTCTTACAATACATAATGACGAGATTAGGCTTTGGTAGCAAATAGTGTGCTTGGATTGGGGAATGTCTAAATATGGCCCATTTTTCAATCCTGCTGAATGGTTCCCCAAAAGGATTCTTTAAGGGATCCCGAGGCTTGCGGCAGGGAGACCCCCTCTCACCTTTTCTATTTCTCATCATAGGGGGAGGCCCTTTCTCAATTGCTTATTAAAGGTCAACAGGAAGGTATTCTCAGCGGCATCCCCATGAAGGGTATCCAAATGCCCCTCACGCACCTCCAATTCGCCGATGATACCCTCATTTTCTCTGAAGCCAATGCAGAAAAAATCTTCAATCTTCGAACCGCTCTCCGCTGCTTTGACGCAGTTTTGGGTATGCGTGTTAATCTAGCTAAATCAAAGTTTTTTGGAGTCAATTTGGACATCGAAGAGACAGCAGTGATGGCAGAAATCCCAGCCTGTTCTATGAGTTCTCTCCCCTCTACTTTTGAGGGCCTCCCATTATGCATAGCCGATGATACCCTCATTTTCTCTAAAGCCAATGCAGAAAAAATGTTCAATCTTCGAACCACTCTCCGCTGCTTCCAGGCTGTTTCGGGTATGTGTGTTAATCTAGCTAAATCAAAGTTTTTTGGAGTCAATCTGGACATCAAAGAGACGGCAACAATGGCAGAAATTCTAGCTTGTTCTGTGAGTTCTCTCCCCTCTACTTTTGTTGGCCTCTCATTATGCATTGCACAAGATTGTGTCCAGGTTTCAAGTTTATTTGGCCAGATGGAGGTGTAGATAGTTACTTATCGTTAGTTGGCCAACTAACCCCCATCAAGGCAACCCTTTCCAACCAGCCTCTATATTTCATGTCTATATTCAAATGCCCGATGGCAATGCTGACTTCCTTAGACAAGATGAGGGACTTCCTATGGCACGGCAGGAGGACAAGAAACAATTCCACCTTATGAACTGGAAAGAGGTGTGCTACCCGACTCAAATAGGACACCTCCTTCCCGACTCAAATGGGAGGTGCTGGGGTAAAAGACTTCAAACTCATGAACCAAGCCCTCCTTGGGAAGTGGATTTGGAGACTCAGATTGAAAGATGGGAACATGTGGAACCTTATTGTCAAAGGTAAATATGGCAGATCTCAAAATGGTTGGTGGACCAAAGACGTGGCTATTAGTAATGCTTCTTACATTTGGAAGGGTATATACAAACTGAAAAGGGTTGTCCTCAGCAATATTGGTTATGCTTTGGGCAATGGGGAGAGAATCCGTTTCTGGATGGACCCTTGGAGAGGAGATAAGCCGCTGAAGGAGCTCTTCCCTAACATCTTCAGGCTTTCACCAGGCAGAGACATCTCGGTGGCTAGCTGTTACACTGTTACCGAAGGAAATGCGGCTTGGAACGTTACATGCAAGCACAATCTAAATGACTGGGAAATCACTGAGTATACGGAGCTGCTCCTGTTCATCCACGCCTCGTCCCCTATCCATTCTGAAACCGATTCCATCATCTGGAATCTGGAAAAATCCAGCAACTTTTCAGTTCATTCCTTATACAATCAGCTCCTCATCAGCCAGAAAGAATCAGCCAGCCATATCCCCCATCATTGTTGGAAGTATCCTGTGTCCCCTAAGCTGTCGGCCTTTGGCTGGCTCGTTTGCAAAAAGAAAATCCTAACTGTTGATAACCTCGGAAAAAGAGGTATGTTTCTCCCCAACATCTGCCTATGTTGCATGCAGGATGAGGAATCTGTCAACCACCTGTTGCTTCACTGCCCTTTCATTTCAGATATTTGGTCAAATTTCCATTCCCATTTCAACATCAAATGGTGTTTTCCTAGATCGGTTGACCTCCTGCTCCTTGAGTGGCACGGGATTGTGATTGGTAAGTCCACTACAAGGGTTTGGAGGATGGCTATCCTTGCGATCTGGTGGTCCGTTTGGGAAGAAAGGAATGGAAGATGCTTTAGAGATTCTTCAAATTCTGCTCAGGTGGTTTCTTCCAGGGCCAAGCGCAGATTAATCGAATGGGCCTCCATTGACGACAAGCTTAAAGACTGCGACCTGCTGTTCCTTGAGATTTAGTTCCTCCTTCCCCCTCTCTTTTTTCTTTTTTCTTTATTTTTCCTCCTTTTTTCTCTCTGTTTTGTTTGCTGTCTGCTCCCTCAGCAGACCTTTTGTTTTTTTGTCTTTCCGTTTAGTTTCTTAATAAATTTGCATTATCTTTCAAAAAAATAAAATAAAAAATGGACACTTGTAACAAACTGGCCACATTCAAAGGGTTAGGATCATATGATCAGTGTGATTCTTGCACCATGGCTTGCTCCCGATGGTACTATTGAACAAAACGTGTCCCGATGGATGCTTAGGCATCCCACATGTCATTCACAATCACATTAGAGTTTTATTAACAGGATGGGCCGTTGGATTCGTGGGTCCGCTCCCTCTTTCCTGGCCCTGAATTGCCAAAATGGCCCCACTAATGATAAAATAAATAAATAAATTTCTCTTCCATCCATTACAACATTAGATGAATTTGACCTCATGTAAAAGTAGGTGATTTTCAGCCATTTTGAGTGTCTGAAAACTCTACATTGAAGACATTGATTGCATTTCGATGAAAATTTTACAGTTAGGCCAACTATTATAAAATCAGTTCCTAAAATTATCAAAATGATCGTGATGTAGATCTTACCAAAGGCGATTCTCAATGACAACAGAAACAATGCCTTTCAGCGTCTCCTGCAAAGAGACATGATCATGCTCCTGAGCACCTTTAGCCATCATAACCATTCTTAAGAGATGAGCATGTACTTCAAATGAGGATTGCTAGTAGCATTTGCACCGCATCATGACTTGTGGTGTGCATCTACAACATCTGAACAATTCATCTAGCCTAGCAGGCCCCATCATGGATGAACCATAGTCCAAAATCCATGCCAGTTGGATGATCCTAACCATTTGATCATAGTAGTTTTGAGAGAAGGATCAGTTGAAAATAGACAAATGATTCCCATTCATTCTACTACTTAGGATCGTCTGATCAGTGTGACGTTTTGGTTATGGCCCACCATGAGGTACCCCACCAGATGAGCTTCAGGATGTCATATGTGTATGTTGATGCTAGTGTTTCTCACTATAGAGATGTTACCAGAGAGTGGTCCTTGAGACCAAGAGAGAGCACCAAAGGCCTAGATGAACCACAGCTACTGCAACACCAAAACAAAGCATGTAAATTAGCAGAACCCAGCTAGTTTGAGGTATCTAAATTAGCAAACATGCCATCTTTGGAAATAAAGGCAGATTCTCTAGGCTCATCTTTTTCTAGGAAGGATCGTGTGGGTGGTGTGGTAACTTTTTCCATCTACCGAAATTTCAATCCTCCAATTCAGCCTTCTCCACCATGGATCAATACTTGATCGAGTTGGATGTGACTTGTCCAAGTCGACTCAACTTGGTTGAATCAGCTCCAGTTCAGCATCAGGAGTCAAACTGAAAATAGAGGTGACTCGGCCCAACTCTTCTGAATCACCCCTTGACACAAATGAATCACAACTTCACCCGGGACTGAATGAGTCAGTCTGAGTCGTGGAGTCTTAAAACCTTGCTCTCCACCATATGGAATTTATTTAAATAAAATCATGTGCAAAAGTGTACCTTATGTGCTCGATCAGTTGGCGTGCGCATGCTACCAGCATCGGCTGCAAGCATCATGATTTTACAAGTATCAGGATTTTTTCTCCCCAAAAACAAGAAAATACAACAGCAGATATGTTGTCACAGTACCTCATCTCGTTTACCAAATATAACTGACACATTGAAAGTTGGATTGACCGACATGCCTTCTTCCTTCCTAGCACATGAAAACAGGAAGTTCACATTCAAATGAGCTTAATGGAATTGTTTGAAGAGTTGACAAGGACTCTAGAGGACGAGGAATTATAGATTTTGAAGAGACAGGATTCTGAACATCAAGGACTGATTTTTATCATTACGAACTCCTTGATCTGATAGGACCTGCAATGGATGAAGGATGACCTGGAATTCTTCCGGATTGTGAGTTCCCAACCCTTCAATCACAGGCTTGCTCATAGACAGTTAAGGCGAAGACGAAACAACAGCCCAAACTCAATGACAAAAAAGAAAAAAGAAAAAAAGAACTATAGCAGTTATGGACTCGGATACTTGTAACATGGTCATACTTGTAAGCAGTTACCAATCTTTGTTGTGATTGTCTCCTGAGAATTTGCATTTTAAGGATCTGCTGAACCAGATCCTTGTTATACTTGACACCCATATGCATACTCGGCTAACATAGGAAAATAGTTCGACAATCAAAGGCTAAATAATTTTCCAGCCTGAGATATTTTTGGGAATCATCTATCCACTGCAGGGCCTATCAGATCAAAGGTTTGAATCACTGCACCATGGTCCCAAACGTACAAAATCATTTATTCATAGGCCCGGTTTGGAATGGGATTGAATTCTGTAGAAAATGTTAGCCTTTCTGTAAAAATGTTGGGAACCCAAAAAAAGAGGAAGGGTAAAATGTTCAATGTCAAAAGAAAATAAGAGATACTACAAAAAAAAAAAAAAAAAAAAAATTCATAACCCAATGGACATTAGTCAAAAAAGAATTCTGAGGTGTGGGAACTCCCAGTTTCACGAGATATTGGAAGGAGATGGTGGAAAGTGAAGAATGAAAGAGAATCGCAGCCATCAAGTGGAAGATGAACTGAGCCAGAGCATCTCAGCCATCAAGTGGAAGATGCACCCGGTCAGATATCAGTGAGATTTACCACTCTGTATTACTAACGATTCCAAAGTGCAGGGTTTAATGATTCTAACCATGCGATTTATGGCTCATAAAAAATGGTTAGTTGTAACAAACTGGCCCCATTCGAAGGCTTAGGATCATATGATCACTGTGATTCTTGCACCATAGCTTGCTCCCAATGGTACTATTGAACAAACTATCCCGTCTAATACTTAGGCATGTCATTCGCACACTACAAAATCCATATTCTATTATCTATGCACATTAGGGTTTTATTACCGGAATGGGCTGGTGGATTTGTGGGTCACCTCCCTCTTACCAGGCCACCAATTCCCAAATGGCCCCACCAATGATAAAATAAATAAATTTCTCTTCTATCTATTACAACATTAGATGAATTTGAACTCATGTAGTAGCTGGTGATTTTCACCCATTTAGTGTTTGAAATCCAGGCCCACCTGGTAATGGAGACGTATTGAGCTAAGAATAAGGGGGAGATGAAGTTGATCCTCTTTGGTCAAGTGGGATCGGGTAACTAAAATGATGTGGAAGTTCGGGCTCCCATTGAAGATTGGAAGATCTATGCCGACTTTTTTTATATACTTTGGCAAAAGGACTCCTACAATATATTCAGGTTCAATTGATTCTGAACCACGGAGATCATCTTCGTGAAAAACAAGATTGGCAACTTCCTGTCAAGAATAGATGCTTTGCATTGCTATGTACTGCAAAAAGGCCAGTGACATAGCAGACTCCCTTGCAGAAGAGGGGAGAGTCAAAATGGTCACTTTATATGGCAAGTCTTTTTGTTGCCCATGCTGCATGTATTTTCCTTTTTATAAGGGAAAAAAACATCAATTATAAAAACTAGGGGCATGCGACGTGCAATGTACATGGAGGGATAGTAGGGAAGAAAAGGTAAAGGAGAGAGACAGAGAGAAAGGCTGCAACTACATTCTACGGACGGGGGAAGGGAGGTTTTCAACAGTGGGTGACCCAACCCCACCTTTTCAAGAGCAACGCCTGCTCGAGTTTTAGATCTACCTCACTTTCAGGCTGACATCCTAAACTGAGGCAACACAATGGATGAACGGGGTGGATTTCATATAGCCACCATGGTGGGCACAATACAACCTTTGTTGCACAGCTCCCTAATAGTACCATCGGGGTGAGCTACATGTAAAGAAGAAGAGAGTGGGCTACTCGCATGGAAGGATATGTTGTAGGAAAAATCTAGGCCATTTAAAGGCATAGAGAGGGTGAAATCTAAAATATATGATGTACATCAAACATATTTTTCAGTTCCCAAAATAGTTCCAACTTTGTTTAAAATGTCTTCCTATAGCCTTTCAATATTCAAAGTTCTCTGCCTTAGTAAAACTATTTGCGATGGTCCAAAAGCTAGCTGCATTATATATAGCGTAGATAACTAACCCACTCCTAATCTCCAATTAAATTGGTCAAGGTAAACTCAAAATCTCTCTAGCATTAAGCACACACATGTCATTCCATAGGCACCTCTAATACATTGCGACGCATTCCAACCTGGTATAATGGGCATCAGGTGGACCAAACCTCATAGATGGGCTGACTGAAAACAGCTAGGTCCATTCATCAAACTAGATACATGAAAACAATTAAATGTCTAAACACTGAATAAAGTTGCAACTAATCCACATTCAACATAGATGTGTGGCCATCCTAATGAGTGCACTGAGATGACTATCATACTAGGTCATCAACACAATGCAACCCATCGGACACACAGCTCCGATGTCCACCACATTTGCCAGGTTGATATGTGCTGACACATCTAGAGGCACATGTGAGATGAGAAGGGGAAAAAAAAGAAGAAGCTGAACTGATGAAAGAATAAAAATAGAAGCCAACTTCGTACTACTTTGACTGTCGAATATATAAGTTGAACTGAAAAACTGGAGTTGCAAATAGACATAAAAAATGTTGACGTGCCGGGGGGGGGAGAGAGATGCAGACCTTGCATTTAGTATTGTTCCCATACTTCCTATCTGAGTCGCCATAACCTGGACAGTCATTGAAATGAAATATAAGGAACATCTCTATCTATGCTTCCAACCTTAACAAACAGCAATGCAAAACTTACTAGAAAGTGATCATCGTAGCTGCAGAGCACTACGTCTGTTTTATTTCCCTGCAAAGCGACATGCAAAGATCACAAATGGAACAAAGTAACATGAAAGACAAACCACATCTCCAAAATCCATGTCAATTTCAAGTTCTTCTTGTTGATTGAAACAAAGGCGTTTCCTAGTCTTCTTGATTTCACGATAAGTATTATAAAACACATGGGAGTTTTCTTCAGGTCTGCACTCATGTAGTTGACAAAATAAAAACCCAATCCATCTACCACATGTATCTCCTGTTTTTTAGAGAGGATTTATATCATGCTCGAAAAATATACATATATATATATATGTTGTTGTTGTTTGTTTTTTTTTTGGTCTAACCCACAAGGGGTATAGGACAGGCCCAACTTTTGTAGCAATATGAGCATGGGCTGTGCCCAATCCCCCATATGATACTCCTAGCCATTTAATTGATGGCTTTCTAATGGAAATATACAGGCAATATCCCACATTTAATGGGGAAACTGTTGGATGATTAGGATCATATTAAGGGAAGATCTTTGGGGTATCTCCCATACACTGTGGCCCATTATATGAAGGCTTTGGATCACTAAACAGATTTGATATTTCCGCTCTGCAAAGATGGGTTTCTCCTAGATTTGCTAACAAACACGTACACCTAAGCATCTGCACAAATTAGATATGTAGTTGAAGAAATCTAAACCCAACACATCAATCAATCTCCATCAACCGCATAGAGGAATAAACTATTTAAACCTACTGTCTTTGAGTTGCATGCACCCATTTTCCTCTTTTGGAATTGAAATAGCACATAAGCTGAACTATTTCAATCCAAAAAATGGAAAAATGAGTGCGTGCAAATCAGAAGGGATGGGTGTAGATGTCGGTTCCTTTTCTAAAACTGGTTCTCACGAATCCATATGAGAATTTGTTGAAATAAATAAGCCATGGATGCACATCAAATAGGTCTATGGTGCTGTTCATCTTTAGGAATTCATATGAGAACATGCAGACATGACCCATGGACACACATCAAATATATTCATCTTTAGAAATTGATGTAAGTAGAGTAGCAGATAACCCAAGGAAATCATGAGATGCTTCAAAGTTGTTTCGGGCCTTAAAGTGAATATCCATAAAAATGAAGTTTTTGCCATCAGGTTGCTCCTGAGGAAGTCGAAAGACTAGCTGGGGTGTTTTGGTGCAAGGCTGGAAGTCTTCCATTTCTGTATTTGGGGTCTTTCTTTGTGTATAGAGAAGACAACTAAGCATTTAAGGGAAAAGGTGGTGGAGAAAATTGAGAGGAAACTCTCAAGATGGAAGGGTAGGTATTTGTCACTTGGAGGAAGGATAACGCTCATCAAAGCAGCCATGTCGAATATGCCGTTGTATTTCATGTCTATCTTCCAATGTCTGGCCCTTGTACTTAGCAGATTGGACAAGATTCGGAAAATAAACACAAATTTCATCTTATGAAATGGGGCATATGTGCATGCATCCCAAAAAGGTGGCACCGGCATTAGGGACTTGAAAGCCATGAATCTTGCATTACTAAAGAAATGGTTGTGGAGATCTGGGGTGAGGAAAAATCTTTGGAAACATTGCTTGCAAATATGGGTGCAAGTAAGAGGCTAGATTAGTAAATCTTCCTCTATGTATAGAGAGCATTGGAGGATTGGATTGCATTTTTTGAATCATCGATCACTTCAAGAAGGAAATAGTGTTTATGGTGAGTAATGGATCTTGTGTTCAATAATGGGAGGATCCTCGGTGTGGTGACTCTCCTCTTTGTTTGGCTTTCCCAGGTTGGCTAGTGTTGTTGCCAAGAGGGAGATGGCTATCTCCTAATTTTTCACGATCATGGGAGGTCGTGTGGTTTGGTCTCATCCTTGTCATGGAATCTTAATTGAGGATGAGATGGAGGACGAGATGAGACTTATTGAGAGGTTGCAGAGCAAGGATTCATTTGTGGCAGATAGAGACAGTGACATGGAGGTTAGAGAGGTTGGGATTTTTCCTATCAAGTATTTCTATGCTTCGTTGTTCTCTTCATCCGGCAAGGCTTCTGGTGATCTGACTAAGTTCATTCCTAAAGTCACAACATTTGTGTGGTTAGTGGGCAAAATAAAGTGCTTACAGTTGATAATCTATGTAAGGGATACAAGGTCATTCCTAATGCATGTATCATGTGTCTCTGCTCTAGGATGCCAACTTAGTGCCACTTATTTATGCATTGTAACCATTATGGGAAAGCTCCTGGAATTAATTCAGCAGCATTGTTGAAGTTTTTAGAAAGGTCAAAGGAGATGTGGTCTCTTGGGCTCGGACTTGAGCAGTTTACCGGCTGCCCTATAGTCTTTTTCTTAGTTTTATTTTACATCTTTGTAATTTTTGGGGCGTTGATCCCTCATCTTCGCCTTTTTCTCTTCTTTAAATTAAATTCATGAAATCTCAAAAAAAAAAAAAAAAAAAAAAAAAAGAAAAAAGAAAGTTTGGGTGCAAATAAAGAAGGCTGGTGTAAGTACTGGCTCTCCTTGTAATTTCTCTACCTTTATTTTTTATAATTTGCATAATTACATGAAATTTTAAGATAAATATAATAAAATTGAAAATGAAAATATAAAAGAACAAAATACCTTGATACCCAAGGAGAGATTTTTGTGACGGACTGGAAAATCAGTTGGGTGATCCATTTCAACCTGTGTATTTTAAAGAAGATCAGAAAACAATAAAAACCAATAAAAGAGAAGGAAAGGCAAGGCTCAGAATTTCTGATAAGGCAATGATGTGGAAGAACCAGAATATTGTATATCCATCTCTCCACATCACATTTTTAGGTTTTGAACACATGGCAGGACCTGCATAGAATTGATATCTTTTAGAATTTAAATATATGAGTTACATGGTTAGGCATCAGAGCAGGCCTTCTCTAGGCCATCTTCATCATTGGAGCGTCTTTGGGTCAGTCAGGGCACCATAATGATATCTTATCCCCTGTCCTCCTGAAAGGGCAATTACACTTCCCTCTTCTAGAGAATCTTCAACTTTCATGGCATCATCAACGGTCTCATCCCCATCATACTAGATTATAATCAGAAGAAAGTTGCATTCGTCAATGACAAGAAGCACATTGCATTTTTATGATTCATGTCCACCAGATCCTCGTAACACTCTCCATTCTGATGCCCAGACAGCATCATCCACAATGATGGATCCCACACCACCAATGTCAAGTACTCTAGCATTTACACCAAGGCTGTTGACATCTCAAAGTTGTTCTTGAACTAGACGATGATCCAAATCACCCTGCTATATGAGCCAGACCAATGTTTTAAATAGCTACACTATGTCATGTGTAGATTACACTATGTAGCGTAGCATAGCCTTAACACTACGTAGCTCATGAAAATTGATAATTTGCATATGCTACACACTACATAGACTACAATATATATATATATATATATATATATATATATATATGCCACGTAGCTCACATGATGTTTTCAATGATTTGTTACATTTTTCTATTTCTAATAAAAATTAGTTAGCCTTTTTAACGTTTTTAATAAAATAATATAAATACTAATATTAAATCAGTTTCGATGCTCTTTCTTTACATTTATACTTAATCATTGCCCTTTCCTATTATGTTAGAATGCATTTTTTTTTGGTACCAAATACCATGAAATTTTGTTAAATTTCATTATTAATCAATCTAATTTGGTACGAAATATCATAACATTGGTGCAACCAAGCACCTTGATTAAAAATCTAGAAATAGAGTGTAGCTTTATGCTATGTAGCTTACGCCTCAAGCTTCAAAGGGGTGAACGCAATGCCACACACTATTCGCTATTTAAAACACTAGGGTAGATTACTTCTACAACTATAAGTTCAGTAATGTGAATCAATTGCTGTTTCATCAAAGGACCAGGTGATCGAACAATGTTGCAATCGGGCATCTAGATGTTGGGATTGATCACGATCAGGTACATTTTTTGTTTCAGTTTTAAGAGTAGGCGACGAGGGGTTTCCCAGGGATTGGTAATGTGGCCATGCTTGTGACCGCAATTTGGGGTGTTCGTCTGGCGGGCTTGTTGAATCATTCACATGATGATTCTCCAGAATTGGTAATTTCTGAGAAATCAGGAATGGTCATATGATCCGATGCTTGAGGAATAATCCTAACCATAGAAATTTATATCTATGCCGTTGGATATAGAACATGGATGCATATGGTTGACCATATGATCACTGTTCTAAGCATTTCCTCATCTTTTATTTGTTTCATTATTTCTTTTCCCCTGTAAGATACGTGGGTTAAAATGAATCACCCGCTCCTTTTCCCATCCGCCCACACAAAAATCTCACCTTGGACATTGGGGGTTTTTTTTTTTCCTTTTATATTTATTTCGATTATATTTATTTTTTTCTCCAAATTTCACATACTATAATCATCCAAACTTCAACAGGTGGGTCAGAAAATAGACAGTAAAGAACAAATACAGCAACAGTTCACATTCAATTGAAAAAAGGCTGCAAAATCTATAGCTCTAAGATATTCTAACATGGGTAATTTTCAGTGCATTGGACATCTGAGGCACATCAATTCAACGGTTTGGGGTTTGAATCGTCGAACCAAGGTCTCACTTGCACCAATTAAAACCCAGACAGTTAGACATTGAAACCATCATCCCTGATCATTGTAAACAGTATCATATCTCAAACGTTAGAGATAGAGAGTGTGTGTTCTTTTGGGAAAGGTGTGGAATGGGGTGTTGGATTTTTAAGGGAAGGAGCTTTTGCAGAGATGGGTTTGTGAGAAACAGCTGCTGCTGCAGCAACGGCGACATGGAAGAGCTCTGCACTCGATCTCAAGTTCCTATTCGTGGCGAGAGAGAGAGAGAGAGAGAGAGAGAGAGAGAGAGAGAGACAAGGGAGAAGAAGAAAAGAAAACCATACATACCTCTTTTAAGTGCAGATGCCGTAGAGAGAAAATCTCAGGCTACATTTCATCGAGTCAAGTAGTTTTCCAACGGGCCGGGTTAGGTCCGGGCCAAGTTCTGTCAAAGGCTCAAAGTCTGCCTGCATTGTTCAACAAAAGCCCGACTTTAACCCGGTTATGAACCATCAAAATAGTCCAGCGCGAGCCCAAGCCCAAGAGTCCCTTAGACGGGAAAGAGGCGGATCTATTCAAGGCTCGCTGCTACAACGGCCACAACGCTATGTGAGTTGGTCTGATTATTCGGTATTAATAAGGCGAGAATGGTATCAGATTCAAGGCAAATCCTAGCAAAATCAGACAATTTGAGTAGAAGCTATGATTGGAGGAAATATTTGTGAAGTCCAACTTAACCACATGATGGGTAAATCCATTTTAGTCCAAATATGGGCCCCATTAAATCAGGACTAAGTTATTGGAAATAGTTTATAGGATTACTCACCCTCCAAACTATTTCCCTTAGTGCAGCTCACTTGAATCATGCATGTAATTACATTTTTAGGTCATAGTATCTAATTGTTAGAGTGGATTTATATAATCATCACAATGGGCTCTTTAAAAATCAAGGGCGGTCGTCTGTCCCAATTATTTCATTTGGTATAGTATGTATAATCATATGTTAAATTGATTTGTGGCTGTGGCCCATATGTTGAATCAGACATCTAATAATGGGAGCAAAATCCACATGCATGATTTTTGAAACATTTGGAAGGGCTACCTTTGATTATTTTTTTTTGGGGCTCACCCTTGTGTATATTTAAATGATGTGTAATCTTAAGCCAAAGTCTAAAAAATTAGGTTAACTTGTGATTGAGGTGGACTATGGTGATGGAGTCCATGGTGAGAGATGCCCACCTTTGACTTCTATAGGACCGACTGTAATTATTATAAGAATTTCATTCCAACCATTAGATGAGACACTAAATTTTAGGCATTGGGCCAAAAAAAAAAGATTCATATGAAATTCACATCAGCAATATTGAGAAAAATAGTTTAGAGGATGAGCATTACCTTATATGCTATTTCTTATTGTATAGTCCACTTGAATCATGGATCAAGCTATGATATTGGAACATGCTTGATAGTTGGCGTAGTTTTCACATAAATAGCAAAATCCACAGCGAGAGCCACCTATTGCTTTATCTGTTGGGGATTTAGACCTGCGGAATCACACAGATCTAGATCTAGGATAGCAATCCAATGACACCAAGCACACAAGAGAACACATAAATTTAACGTGGAAAACCCTTACGGAAAAAAATCACAGCACAAAGCGACAAATCTCCACTATGAAAGATCAATTACAAAGAGAAAGGACTTACCCGATTCAAACAACCTCGAATCTCACCCTTGCTACACCCTTTGATAACCCTAGAACTCTTTAGAAAGCCTTACCATTCCTTAGAATAACCCTAGAGACCCCTATTTATAGTTTAGAAAATTTTCCTTCCGCATCCCAGTTGCGAAAGGACTCAAATCCGCAGTTTCGCGCAAAATTGCGGAACAAACAGCGTAACCTACGACTAGTTCTGAAAATTCTAAGACTGGTTTTAGCCTCCTTTCGACTGGTCAAAGCCCACGTGTGACTGGTCGAAGTCCACCTACGACTAGTCGAATACCGCGAAGAAAAGCAGTAAAAACTCTCTGGACTTTGAGTCGTGTCAGGGCTCGAACCTACAACCGGTTGAGCGCCTCCCACGACCAGTCAAAGCTGTCCCACGACCGGTTGAACGACCTCAAAAACTTAAGATTTAAGACTTTTCTCAACAATCTCCACCAAGTCTTCAATCTTAAACTGTGTAGCTCCTTGACCTCTTCTCTTATCTTTGCATCACATCATAGCTTCTCTGTGCACACTTCGTCCTTCTTTTCCACCGTCGCCAAGCCTAGAGAAGTTACACATAACTTAAACTTCTCTGCAGGAACGACCTAGGTAAGCATGTCTGCCGGATCAAAATCCACGTGCTCAACCACCTTTGCTCATGTCTTCTCAAAAGGAAAGATGTAGTCTTCTTACCATCTCACCACTACCCAGTATTGCTTGTCGGGGTACTTGCTCACAACATTGATAGCCTGTGAAATAACCGGTCTAATCCAGACCCTGGCATACACTACCAACCGCATTCGAATAAGGCTCATGAGATATCCTGTCTTTCCTCATCTGTTTTGGGACAAATCCAGAGGAAAACTTGAGGAGAGATACGTAGGGAACGCTCTCCAGCTTTACCTGGCCCATCACATCCTGGATCAATAGCTACACACAAGGTATTCTTCCTGTGATTATCAAAGCCTACTCCTCCTTCAGTCTCAATGCTAAAAACCATCTTTCAGCCCCCCGATCCTTCATCCTGAATGTTCCAATTGACCGAGTCTTCAGTACATTAATTTCAGACATGCCACAATTGGCGTTCCACACGTCATCAACATACAATACCTGACCCACCATGAAGGAATCAAACCACTGCCTAGGCAACAGGCCAAACAACAACCTCCTGCAAAGTCTTTTCTCAGCCTCTTTCACTTCAAACCGCCCTGGTTGCTTCATGTAGATCTGTTCTTCACTTTCCCTTGCAGAAGTGCAGACTCCACATCCTTCCTTCCAGCTCAAGATCACATTGACCAACTAGCACCAATCACTGATCTAATAGACACTTGTTATACCGTCGGCGCGAATATCTCTGAGAAGCCGATCCCTTCTCCCTAAGCATAACTCATCGCCACCAACCTCGCTCTGTATCTATGTTGTATCCTCCTGAAGATCTACTTGCATCCAACCGCTTTCCGGCCTACTGAAAGCTCCACCCGCTCTCATATATTGGTCTGGTATAACGAATCCATCACATCGCCCATAGTCACCTTTCACTTCTCAGCACCAGGCTCACATAGAACCATCTGAATAGAAGATGAATACTTCTGCAATATTGGAGTCGTCCATGTACCTCGCCGATATCCCGCGATCATGTCGTATGTTTCTTCTCACAGGTGGCTGCTCCACCTGCTCTGTATCCATGTCCGCATATCGCAGCCTTCCTACCCTGCCCACTAATGTGCCCATGCCCAACATGCCACACACGTGCAGAGGTGGAATCCGCTACATCCATCGTAGCTCCACCTTTTGAAGTGCTCTCGATCAACTTGTACAAGTTACTGAGTAGTTGCGCTTTCATGATTACTCGTGCCCCCTTAAATACTTTAAGAGCACCATCAATACTTGTGTATTTGCATCCCTTTGCTTCAAGCACACCAAGAGAAATCAGATTCTGCTTCAAATCAGGGATGTGTCTCACATCTCTCAATGTACGCTCCACCCCATCAAACATCCTGATGCCCACCGAACCAACAACCACAACATTACAGGCAATGTCATTGCCCATAAATACATGTCCACCATCGCACTCCCTGTAGCTGGTGAACCAACTCCGATGAGGAGTCATGTGAAAAGATGTCCCTGTGTCTAGCATTTACTCGTCCTTACGATCATCGTATGACCGCCTGAGCAAAGACGCAGATAAAACATCACCATCACATCCATCTAACGTGGCAACGTTGGCCTCCCTGCATGAAGCCTCAGAATCTTCCCTCTTCGATTTAAGATTTTCATAATTCTTCTTTACATATCCTTCCTTCCTAGAATTTCAGCACTTTACCTTTCTTTCGCCGTTGCCCCTGGATTTGAATCTAGAACTAGAAGAACCTGTACCTTGTCCAGAATTCCTACCCATTGTAAACAGTGCATCAGAAGACGTCCCCATGTCACTGTTTAGTTGTCTCATAACTTTCCCTTGAAGGGCTGAAATAACGGTGTCGACACTCAGGGTTTTATTCATGCTACACATAGTGTCTTTGAATGCCTATAGGACGCCGGGAGAGAATTCAATAACATACATGCTTGTTCTTCATCTTTCATCACTTCCTCCATATCCAATAATTTACAAACTAATTTATTAAAGTTGCTAATGTGAGCCTCCAGATCTCTACCCTCTGCCATCTTGAAGTTATATCACTGCCGCTTCAAGTGCAGACGATTTTTAGAGGATTTCTTCGCATAGACATTCTCTAACTTCTCCTACAAATCAGCCGCAGTTTTCTCCCTCATGATGTTGTAGAGAACCTCATCCGTAAGACATAAACGGATCGGTGATAATGCATTATTATCAAGAGTATTCCATTCATCATCTTTCATGGTAGACTTCCGCTCCTCAAGAGCACCATCCTCATCTTGCTTGGTTAACAGGCTAATCATCTTAACCTTCCATAACTCAAAATTATTTTTCCCTGAGTATTTTTCAAACTCATACTTGGTACTCGCCATTATTACTAATTCCTCAGATTCAGATCTGTGCCCCAACGATCACTCTGATATCAGTTGTTAAGGATTTAGTCCTGCAGAATCACACAAATCTAGATATAGGATAGCAATCAAATGACACAAAGCACACAAGAGAACACACAGATTTAACGTGGAAAACTCTTGTGGGAAAAAATCACAGCACAAAGTGACATATCTCCACTATGAAAGCATCGATTACAAAGAGAAAAGACTTACCCGATTCGAACAACCTCGAATCTCACCCTTGCTACACCCTTTGATAACCCTATAACTCTTTAGAAAGCCTTACCATCTTTAGAATAACCCTAGGGACCCCTATTTATAGTTTAAGAAACTTTCCTTCGGCATCCCAGTTGCGAAAGGACTCAAATCCGCAGTTTCGCGTAAAATCGCGGAACAAACTGCGTAATCTACGACTAGTTCTGAAAATTTCAGGACTGGTCTTAGCCTCATTCGACTGGTCGAAGCTTACCTACAACTGGTCGAAGCCCACCTAAGACTGGTCGAAGCTCACCTACGACTAGTCGAAGACCGCGGAAAAAAATAGCAAAAACTCGCTGGACTTTGAGTCGTGTCAAGGCTCGAACCTACGACCAGTCGAAACTATCCTACGACTGGTCGAACGACCTCAAAAACTTCAAATTTAAGACTTTTCTCAACATTATCCTCATTTAGAAACTCATGCGAAACTTATTTTAAAAAGGGGACTATAAATTATAGTGCTAATACATGTCAAAGAATCATCATTATGATTTTATCATAATTGTTTAAACATGTAATTTAATAGTAAAATACAATGTAATAAGAGTTATGTAAAAGAATTTATAATTAATTATTACAATTTTATATAATATTGCAATGAAAATTTCTAATACAAATGTGATTAGAAAATTTTGGGTGATTTTTATTTATTTATTTTATAGTTGGAAATATTTTTCTCAACCATGATATCTACAACTGTCCACTCTAAAAATAAAGCCCATGTTATGGACTCTGCTTGTAAAATGTGACTAAAAAATTTTGGGTGAATTTTATTTATTTATTGATATACAGTTAGCAAACAGTTGAAAATTGTAAATGTAGCATGTGTTAAGCCAGGTTAGACATTCTAAATTATGAAAACCTCAAAGTCACGGTATCAAAATCAGATTGGTTGAAGAATCCTAACCATTAATTAGTGGACACATTTTATTTTATTTTTAAAGAACCATAGGGTATTTCTCATTTAAACCTCCAGTAAGTACACATTAATCCCATGGTGAGATAGCATAATCTTTCATATAAAATGGGATCCATGTTTAATTTAAACCTCTTCTATTCCCGTATGCAGTTTTCTAAGTAACATGCCAGACACTGTGTATCATCCATCGCTCTCTGCCAGAGTATAAAAGTTTTTATCAACGATTCCTCTGCGAGTCACAGGTAAATCGGCAGCATTAATAAGTCGTGGAATTCATTCACTTGCTTCTACAAGATTGCCAGTGTGGGGCCCACCTAATGAGTTTAAGGGACGGTTGAAAAGGAATGACCCATGGTTCAAACTCCAAAGGGAATGCACACACGTGTGGCCTGCCAGATGAGTGGGAGAGCCGATTGAGTAAACTATGTGGGGCCATCACATATGTATGTCTTATCCATGCCGTAAATCTGTTTTATCTGATCATTTTAGGGCACACATGAGAAATTTAATCGTATCCAAAGATCAGGTGGACCACACCACAAGAAAAAGTAGGAAGAATGATGTTTCCTGTGGTGTGGTCCACCTGAGCTTGGGATATGCTTCGATTTTGGGCTCATGCCCTAAAATGATGAGATAAAACAGATGGACAGAGTAGATTGGACACATAAGTTCCCAGTGGGCCCCACAGAGACACAATCCGCTGTCACGTTGGGTCCCACCTGAAGAGCAGATGTAGCACACGTGTGCACTCACACGAGTGCAACTCTGATTTCTCTCCACTCTGCATGCATTTTCATGAATCAACGAACTCCAAAGATCAACAGCTTTCTCTCGAATTCTCGTTTTTCATCGCAGCAATGGCGGTTCTGAGAAAAACCCATCTTCTTCTCGGCCTCATCGCACTCATTTTCCTCTCCATCGCATCTGGAGACGTTTTCTTCGAAGAACGATTCGATGGTACGCAGGACCACGGGAATTCCTGATCCTACCCTTCTATTCGCATTTTTCTATCAATTTCTAAGTGCATTTTCGTCCTTTTCAAGGTTGCAGGATTTTTTCAACATCCGATCTGTTGTTTGTTTCCTTTAAACGGTAGAAGAGGACTGGTTAAGTAGTTCTCTGGAGCACCCGAAACGATGGTCCTCAGAATGTTTACCGTTCACATGGCGTGTGTATCGTGATCAGAGCCGATCAAGAGGCCAATCCCATCATGGATGTGCCATAGACCAAAAATAACGCCAATCCAATGGTTAGGATCGCTTGGCGGAAAAAATAAAAAGCAGCTGACGGTTCACATTCTAAGGGATTCTAAGGGGAAATCTTGATTTGATCAAACGGTTTTTCTTCATCTCAAAACGTTGGATTTTAGCCCCTCCCCATCTATTATCCGGTCTACTGCTGGAAAGGTTAAGATCGCCTGTACACTGGACATGTACGGTGGAGATCTTATTCTTCCAAAGAATGTACGGTGGAGATTCCGAGGACTACAATTTCGAGTGGTCCAGATGATCACCTCCCTTTCCCCCCTTTCCTCTGAAATAGACCTTAGAACTTCTTCATCAAAAAAATTATTTTTGAATTTCTGTTTTTTTCTACTATTTTTTAGTAATTTTTCTGCTCGAAGTTTGTTGATTTTATTGTAAGAACGGTTCCTGTGCAACTATTGTAGAATAAGCTTATTCTACAATGTTGTATGTGGGGCCCACTGTGATGTGGGGACACATCCACGCTGTCGATAAGGCGCATCCATTCAATTCCACATTGTATACCAAAATTCAAGCCGATCCAAAGACACAAGTGGGTCACACCAAAGGGTACAGTTGGAATGGGGACACCCACCATTAAAACTTTCTAGATTGTGTATGGGGCCCACTTTGTTTTTTCATATGTCATCCAATCCATTCATAGATTGGCACCACTAAGATGAATGGACACCCCAAAAGTTCAGCCCATTTCAAAACTTTGATGGACCACACCTTGTGACTTGATAGGTTTCAGGCATGGAAACATGGTGTGGCCCACCTGACTTTTGGATTGGCCTGATTTTTTGGATGAGAAGAAGATGAGCTGGCGCACATGATGGACGGAGTGGATGCCATGCATCCATCATGGTGGGGCCCACACACATCGTTGTTGAATAAGCTTATTCTTCAAACATTGTAGAGGAAATGGTCTCAAATTTTTTAGTATTTCTTGAATTTGAATGGATATCATACTCTTATGTTTTCTTGAATTTTTAAGGAATGCTGATAAACATTCTGCATAGAAGTTCAGTGCAATTCTCTCTTCATGGTACACATGGCAAATTTCTAGCGTTTGGGAATGTTGATCAGATAGCCAGCTGTTGGATCAGCTACTGGCTTGAGATTGCAGTGATCAGACGACTCTGACCATCCAATTGATGTGAGTTTTTCAGGTTGAATATGGACGGCTCCTTCCACAGCCACTGATTGGGTGGGCTACCATTCTCATTCACTTGCCTTATAGCACAGGGCCTATCTACACTGTGGCCCACCAAAAACAACGGTCCTGATCGCAAGACATGCTTCCACATGTTCCATGAACAGGGCATTGCATAGAACTTCTATCCAGTGACCTGTGTATTAGCTTTTATAGTTGATTTCTTCAGGTTCAATTCAACATCCAATACAAATATCAGCATGGCAGAGGGTTTTTACCGTATCTTTCAGCTTTCCATCTTGTATAAGTGGGGCCCGTGGTTATGTGATCTAAAGCTGAAACTGTTGATACAATGGGCATTGTGTAATTGGAAGATCCTATTACAGGTAGACAATATTTGGCCTTTTTTTTAATGGTTGAACAATCTACATTTGCGGTATTTTCTATCTTCAGAGCCATATGGCGGCATGTGTACACTGCCTCAGTATTATGCTGCTCTTGGGGAAATGATGCATCTAGTAACATACATGATCAATCGATTGTGCTTCTGGGATATACAAGCTAATTGATGAAAGTGTGCCATTGATGGAATGTTGGGCCCAGATCAGAACCATCCAATGGTCCCGATCAAAGATTTGTTAGATCCAACCGTCCAGACTTCAACTATCCAGTCTTGTGAAATGCAGATATCTTGAGTATTTAATGAGTTTTGGATGATGGCAATGACAGTGAAGAGGACGAATTTTGGATAATGTCAATGACAGCGAAGAGAACAGAGAAGCCTGTTCTCTCTCTCTCTCTCTCTCTCTCTCTCTCTCTCTCTATTGTAATTTCCCTCCCGCTTTGATACCTCTTTGACACTGGGCAACTAACCACTTACTCTAAAAGCTTGAACTGATAGAGCGTGGCGAATCAATCCCTTCATCTCATAGTCTAGGCCCCATATCCCATGGGTTAGGTCCTTGATCGAACCCCCCTCGTGGGTCCCACATCACATGGGCCACTCACCCAAGTGTGCCCCTGCATCCCACAGGCCACCCCACTTGAGCCAGGTGTGAAAATGTCCCTGCATTAGTATGTTTAGAAAAAAATAAAAAATAAAAAATAAAAATTGAAGTAAATGCCACAGCTTTCCATTTTTTACTTTCGTTGACAAATGTTGATTTTATTGGTAGTTGGACATAGTGGGAAGGCATTGTCTTGAAAATTCTAGCATAGAATAACCTGGAAAGAAGTGGACATTTGCTAATGTTTTTTTTTTCTCAATATTGTAAAATTATATACTTTTTTATATCATTTTTTTCATCATTCAACCATTTTTTTATATAATTTTTATAAACTGTGTCCACATTCATTCCTTAAACCCTGTTGCCTAGGACTTGTATGTGATAGCATGTCTTTGGAAGTCAAAATAAACAGCATACTGGTTTAGCATTCACCTTTGTTTTATGCTACCGGGATTTGATTGGATAACGATCATATCAAAACCTTTCTTGTCCAGAACTCAAACATTCACATCTGCATTGATAAACTTATCTCTTTATGGGCCCATTTGGATTACTGGAATTCAAAAAGTAGATTTGGAAAGGAAAATGTCACATTTGAGGAAAACCGTGGGTAAGGAAATCCATGGAAAAGAATCCTGAAAAGGTCGGTTGTTTTAGTTTCTGTGATTACTAGAGAAATGTGGAATGACTAATGTATAAAAAAAGGTGAAATCTGTCTCTGAAAAATAGTGGAAATGAGGATTTTCATTTTTAAAATTTTTCAGCAAATATGGATTTTTCCTTATCATATTCTTTATGAATGTGTCATCGTATTCCTGAGTGATATTAATTAAAATTTTTTCATGGGTGGAATTGAAGATGGATGGGAAATGCGGTGGGTGAAATCTGATTGGAAGAGACTCGCGAACAAAGCTGGGAATTGGAATCACACTGCTGGTAAATGGAATGGGGACCCTAACGACAAAGGTACTCCACTTGTGAAGATTCTTCTACAGAGTTCAACACATTTCAAGGATTCTTGCACACTAGTTTTCTTGTTCTTCAGAAGATTGAAGGCCTAATTTTATCGTTTATCATGATGGACCTTTGAAATGGGTAATTCGATGCATGGTGCTGACATCTATCATTTCATTCAATATAGGTATCCAAACCACTCAGCACTACAGGTACTATGCGATTTCAGCAGAGTTCCCAGAGTTCAGTAACAAGGATAAGACATTGGTTTTTCAGTTCTCGGTTAAACATGAGCAAGAGCTTGATTGTGGTGGTGGCTACATGAAATTGCTGAGTGGTGAAGTTAATCAGAAGAAGTTTGGTGGTGAGACCCCTTATAGGTAATTAGTATTTGTTCCAACTACTGCCTGATTTTTTGGCCCTTCATTTGTATTTTCCTCTGAGGTGATCTGACTGATTCTACATGCATAAATGGGAATCGCAGTATCATGTTTGGGCCAGATATCTGCGCACCCACCACCAGAAAAGTCCATGCCATTTTTTCACGCGATGGAAAGAACCACTTGATAAAGAAGGATGTTCCTTGTGAAATAGATCAACTGACTCATGTTTACACTTTTATCGTCCGGCCAGATGCAACATACAGCATCCTTATTGATAATAATGAGAAAATATCTGGGAGTCTGTTCACGGATTGGGACATCCTCCCACCAAAGCAAATTGAGGATCCTGAAGCCAAGAAGGTAATCTTCTTTGTGAAGGTTCTCCGCCTTATATTCACATTCTTCATTGTGCTTGATTTTAATGGTGGATTATGTGCTAATCTACAGCCAGAAGATTGGGATGATAATGAGTACATTCCTGATCCTGAACAAAAGAAACCGCCGGTATTCTTCCACACCTAAAGAAAACTTACCATTGTTTTTGTCATTTCCGAATTGTGGTTACTGCATTTTCTGCTTCACTATCAATCTGAAGTCACTTAAAGGTAAATGGTGGATGTTCATGTCTAAATGACTTATCCTCCTCACATGTGTCAGTGATGTACAGCTATCTAGACCATCCAAAGTGCAGGTCCCATTGTAGGATAGAGCATATCTCTAAAACTATACTGATCGAGCAATCCTATCCAGTTAATGGCTATCAAATGGATGCTTACAAGAAAAATACTGAGTGGTCCAAATTTGAGGGTACAATCAGATGGTTAATATCACATTCTCATTGCAATTTATTGGTTATGCTCCATCTATATTTGGGCACTTTGAACAGTCTGGATGGCCTTACGACTATGCCAGGTGGTGAGTTTGAAGAGTCAGCACCATTTTTTAAATGGTGCAAAACTAATATAGAAGTCTGGCTGAACAAATGTATTTACTCAAATCTCTTAGGTTGAAAGGAAATTGTCACTCACCATACCTATCAAGGGGAACTCTTCCTCTTTATTGTATTCTGAACATTTACATTTAAATGGCATGGTTTTGGGTGTGTTTGGTTGCACCAAATATCATGAAATTTCATGATATTTGGTGCAGCCAAGCACGTCCTTAAATAAGGGAATGAAATACTTTTACAGGCTCTTAAAATTCTCAGAAGGTGTGGAAGTACCTGATAATTCAGACAAGTCATACTTTTGTTGATTGAGTGTCTTAACAAAGAATTGCTTAATGTAGCTTTTGTGAATCTGAACATTACCAGGTCCCAATATCTACCTGATCAAAATTTTCTTTTCTTCATCTCAATCAGACATCTTGTATTTTCTGGCTTGCTTAGCTAATCTCCAGTTTCAACTGATCTGACTGTCATGGCTATTCTTCTTTCAAACATGATTCTAAGTAAAATCGCATATAAGACTGTTTTGTGTACGCATGAATTTAGCTCCTTCTCTTTCAAACTTCTGTAAAACATGCCTTTACAACCAGACTGACCAGTTATTTTCATTTGCAAAGGGGTATGATGAGATGCTTAAGGAGATAATCGATGTTGGTGCCGAAAAGGTAGCTGATTTGAAATTTTTATGACCCAGAAACTTTCTTTCCACAGAACAAAGTACCATTGAAGAAAATTAGTTTCTGAGCAACATGCACAATTGCTTCACAAACTTGTATCTGTTACTTGAATATATTTCATGCAGCCAGAAGATTGGGACGATGAAGAAGATGGTAAATGGCAAGCACCGAACATCCCAAATCCTCAATACAGAGGACCATGGAAACCAAAGGTATGGGAATTCACAATCCAAAATCAGACATTATTGTTGAGTTTCAGGAGTTACAGTTTTGGTAATTGATTTTCATCTATTTGCAGAATATTAAGAACCCCAATTATATGGGAAAATGGCCAGCACCCATGATCGATAATCCAGGTTCTAGCTTATTTTGTTTCCACTGCTATAGCCTCTCTCTCTCTTTTTTTTTTCTTTTCTTTTTTTAAGTAGCTAACTTCATCATACTACACAGATTACAAGTACGATCCAGATATATATGTTTACCACAATTTGAAATATGTAGGCATCGAACTGTGGCAGGTAAATCTGTTAACATGCACTTATAGGATCGTTCTATGTTTTTAAGTACTAATCAAGCAATACATCCATGCTAGGTAATATCAGGAACCCTGTTTGACAACGTTTTAATTTGTGATGACCCGGAATATGCAAAGAAGCTAGCAGAAGAAACATGGGGGAAAAACAAGGATGTATGTGACTTTCCACCGTTTCAAGTTCCAATACTTCCAAAATTTTAACAATTAATTTTTATCTCAATCACGGGTTTCACAGGCTGAGAAGGCAGCTTTTGATGAAGCAGAAAAGAAGAGAGAAAATGAGGTATGGTGCCACCTGATACTTCACTAGCAATCGTTTTATTTGGTTGAAGATAAGGCAGAGAGAGAGCTTACTATGTTGTATTGAATTGAGAGAGAGAGAGAGAGAGAGAGAGAGAGAGAGATGAACGACGTGTGTTTTGACGGTACTTGTATTTGTCATCAGGAAATGTCCATATGGTGTTTTTATTCTTCTTCCTAAAATTGTGTGATCTTTTCTTAACTTGCTTTCACTCTTTGGCAGGAAGCTAAGGATGGGGCCCTCTACTCGGATGTAAGCTCCTTTAGTACAAATCTCAGAGTTTAGGAGATTTGACATAGTGATCTAAATGAACTTGGTTCTCATAGCTGTTATGTGTCTAGCAGGATGAGGAATATGATGGCACTTCTGTAGAAGAAGATGTTTTTGTTAAAGAAGATGTTTTTGTCAAAGATGTGGATGCAAAAGCAGATGCAGATGTGGAGGCAAAAGCAGATGTAGATGTGCCGGCGGAGGCAGATGATGATGATGATATAAATGTATGTTTCGTTTTCTTTTACTCATTCCTTCTAGTTATGAGGATTAATCAAGTCCTGATGTGTCATGAGCTGCCCGCTCCATACAAGTGGGCCCTTGGTTCTGTGGTCCAGATTGTTGATTTTGTGGGACTCACTTTTGGTAGGGAATGCTATAAAAAATCTTCCAAATTGAAAGATCCTAACATTCCAATCAGTGCCTGGCAGACTGATGTTGAAGAAAAGACCAAAGAATGGATAGATAGGAGCTTCTAATCTGGAAGACATGTAGTGAGGCCCCGCCAAAATAATAGTCTGTAGTACTGAACCATTGTTCAAAACTTCTAAGGAATGGGAGGATAGTGAAGCTATGTCCTTTTGCATCAGGACCATGCATTATGGACGGACTTTTGTCAGTGGTTTTTGCTCACTCATTTACACTTTTTTCATGTGCAGGATGAGCTATAGAGAGAGCCCCATGTGAATCACCAGCTGCAATTTAATTTAGAGGTAGGTTCTGATGTTTAGGCAATTCCATTGTTTTTTTTTAAGGGATGTTTCTTACATAAAAAAGTTAGCGATGTGCAATTCATCATCTCATTTGAGCCTTAAACCAAAAGGAAATGCTGATGACATTAGTTCAGGCAAGTAACTAGAAATAAACAATTTTAGAAACATGGCAAGGTTTTTTGAGAAATTACCACTCACTGCCTTTCAGTATCTTCAACATGGTTGATGCAATGGGTATGGGCTGATCTGGGTCATGTTTTTGTGTACATTTGGATCTGTAAGTGTTATAAGGTCACCATGAAAGATAAAACCAGGACTACATGAAGGATTCCCAATTCCCAAAAGCCCACTAATTTGGCTATGCATGGCAGAGGGGAAGCAACAGATGCTAAACACACACCCACCCACCCCCACCCCCCCCCCCCCCCCCGCCCCCCTTTCTTGTGCAAATAAGCATAATGGGCTATTACAATGAAAGAGACTTTTTATAGACCTTCAGCAATTAAATAAAGGGGTTTTTGCAAGCAACTACCAATATAGTATGGCATTTGCAAATACCAACTTGAAAATAATATGTTTGCCAATAACCACATTATTAATTCGTGGTTATCACAAATACCCAACTTTGGTTAGTTTTTTTAGAACTGCATTAACGTTTTTGGCATATTATGAGAAACAATGATGAAACTACTTTCTTTAAAAAAATTGATGAAAGTACCCATACTCTAAAACCTCTCTTTGCAACTCAAATAAAAAAAGAAGAAGAAGAAGAAGAAGAAGAAGAAGAAGTAGAAAGAAAAAAAGAAAATTTGCAATTAACATTATTTTGTGTTATGCTCCATATGGAGGAGAAATAAAGGGTTTATGTTCTTCTCATGGATGAGAATTTTGTTGTATGTTCCATATAAGTATTTTCGTCATTTTGTAACAATTGCTAATGGAAGTTATGAAAAACTAGCGAAATGTAGGTATTTGCAATAATGGCAAATTAACAATGTGGTTACTTGCAAAGCATATGTTTTTATGTGCAAATACCCTATTATCAACATGGAAATCTGCCATAACCCCTAAAAAAACCTAAATATAATAAGAAGTAACCAAAATGCCCTTGATCATGTCACGACCAAGGTATTTAAAAACAGTTATACAATGGTAACAGTGGGAACTGCTACACTTTACGAAAAAGGGTCTGTAACAGCCATTATGGGGCCGATACAGCAAAAAATATGGCCGTAACGGCCATTAAGGCCCCCATGGTAATGGAAATTATGGTGGCTGTTACGGCCATTGTCACCATTATATAATACCTTGGTCACAACCATAAAGGCTCGCTATAAATTGGCCATAACTCAAACGGTGTCACAATTGCTTGATCTTTGGGCTCATTTGAAAGCTAATGTTTGGAAGCTAACTCAATAGGCTATCAAACCATATCCAACTTTGTGCCATTTTGACAAGGAATTATTTATTTATTTTTAAATGCCAAAAGGTGGCCCATAGATTTTATTTATTATTATTTTAAAAAAAAAAAAAGTGACAAGAAATTCTAAACACCCAACGTTACATCACCTAGATTTAGGGGGGAAAAGCATGTTCACCTGTTCAATATATGCTTTTGCCGCATACTCTTCAAGAAAAGGGTTTCCACGTATCATCCAAATAGAAAATGTAACGTCCATGGGCCCCTTTGATGTAGGACCGATGCATGAATCAAATAACATGTGAGATTAAGTAGTAGAATTAAGATAATTAACAAAATTAAAAAAAAAAAAACACACACACAAACACACAAGCATTGCCATAATCATCACGATCACGGGTACTCGTCAAGCCACAGGGAAAGCGGTGCGGCCCGCCTCCTCCTCTGATACGTACGCAAGAGTGTACGTAACGTGATGTTCTCATCACCTTGTCCATACATCCAAACACAAAATCTGAAACATATTGTAGTCTGTCCAGTACAACCCTATCCATGGAAATAGACCTACCCTTGCAAACCCCTGAATGAGAAATACTGAGCTGCCTACTCTCCCCATTTGGCATACATGCAAGACGTGCACCATTTGACATATGGGCCTTATTGTGTATGTGCCATGGCCCAAATGGTCAGGTCTATCAGGTCATCCATGGGCCACGTGTGGAGAAAAAATGGTGTAAAGAACTGACCCACCATGCACACTCAACGCACATGTTTGCATATTAAATAACCAAACAGGCCTGATTTTTAGAGTACAGTAAATGCATGTTGGGCTTACCTGATGATGGACCGCGCGATCTTGAACACAAATGCCATGTGTGGGGGAAGAAGCCATGGGGGATTCAAGTTCATCCATGGCAGTATATATAACTGAAAATAAACCACAACTGGCTATCCAAGTTTCAATGCAAACTGGCAACTCATGCAGACTGAAACATAGCGTCTTAGACTTACCAACCTGATGATTGGAATGGCTTGAACTTTGGGCCATGGAATACGCATGGTGGGATGACCTGCCATACAAACACGCCATATTTCACACATACACATAGGAGAATAATAGTCTACTCTATAGATTATTCATCACACTTATCTTAGTGAGTTTGTTCATATCAGTCTGTCTCCAACAACTACAACATTCTTGTGTTGCACATACAACAAACAACATCACTCTCTGGTGTGTTTGTTATCCTACAGCATTGCAATAGTTTGCAATGCCACATTCAGTTACGATTGATGCTGCGGATTGCTTCCAACAACCTATCAGGCTTGAGCGGTTTCACCAAGTGGAAGTCCATTCCAGCTTGGACAGCCTTGTTCACTTCCTCAGCCACTACATGAGCTGTAAGTGCAATGATGGGAATATGAAGATCATAGTATCGCTCCTCCACCCGTATCTGTCTTGTTGCTTCATATCCATCCATTATTGGCATCTGCAAAGTAATGAATTCATGTACATTAGAAAACCAAAGAATGTGACTGCATTTGAATAATAACTTAAGTTAGGAGGAAACTTACAGAGTATGCCTCGACATTTCTTGTTTCTGAAAGAATTTCTTGAATTAAAGAGACAAGATATTTTTTATGGGCCATTACATGAAGTCAATATGAAAAAATAATGGGTAAGCACTAGCATAAGTAATTGGTTTTCTCAAGAATGAAACATCATGAACCAAATTTCTATGTTTGAGGAATTATGTGATTTTTGACATGAGATATCCAAGGTGTTAGTGGGTTTTTAATTTGTACAAGTTCAACTGAAAAAATTCCAAGGTTAGTGACTAGCACATCAAAATGTGGTAGATTTTTTGTGCATGGTCTATTCATGGTGGGTCCCAACGGACCAATGGTACAGACCACTGAATCATGACTGAAAACTTGAGTATATTGTATTCCTGTCTCTATAGTCCATATATCTATTGATTAACTAGAAGAGTTGAGGCTGTGTTTGGATCTGCTATGGAATTGAATTGTAATAGTTCATCTCAGTAAGAGGAAATAACCAAATTGCAATTAATTTTCTTAAGCTGGTAGATTTTCTATGCATTGCCTATTCATGGTGGGTCCCAACAGACCAATGGTATGGACCCCTGACGTTTTCCTATCTCTATAGTTTATATATCTTTTGATTAACTAGAAGAGTTGAGGCCGTGTTTGGATGCGCTATGGAATTGAATTGTAGTAGTCCAGTTCAGTAAGAGGAAATAACCAAGTTGTGATTAGTTCTCTTAAGCATTCATTGAGAGAATCCAAACTACGACATGGAAGGAAATAAAATGCAATTTGAATCTACTTTCACATCGTGAATACTAGGAAACGTCATTATAATTTGGTCATTTCCTTTTCATCTGATCTTCTTTTTTTCGATTCAGTTCATTTTAACATCCAAATGCCATCATGGAGTGCACAGTCCAAAACATGAAGATTCCCTAAGATCAAAACTGCTTTGAAGTTCTCGCATACAGCATTGAGGAACAACAAGAAATTTTGCAAGAGGTGTACAAAGTTAAAGAAAATCTATTGGGTGTGTTTGGTTGCACCAAATATCATGATATTTCATGATTCATTAATCTAAGGTGCAAAATATCATGAAATTTCACAATATTTGCTGCAATCAAACACACCCTTAGCAACTTCATGGAGAACCTTGTCACAGGACTTGTAGTGGGTGTAGATGGAATTTGTGTGTGCAAGACATGTTTGAGAGGACCCAAAATGAAAATAGAAGAATTTGGAAAGTTTTAATGAAAATCATTAATCTTCTAATTAGTTCAAGAAAGAAAAGAAAGGATCTGACTTGCTGCGCAACAGTCAATAATCAGACATGACCTACAATTGTACAGTAGAAAAGATATAGGTGATGCTTAGCACTGATCAAGAAAAGGTCCACTATTCGAATGGGAAGGATGAAGTGGTCCATCCACAGTGGGACCCACATGATTAATTTTCTTGATTATGGACTCTTATGAAATGTGTCCAATTTAAGTGCTCAGGTTAGATTTGAACATTTAGATTTACTGATCATCCTAACAAATAAGTACCAAAACAAAGTAATCTTACCTCACAATCCATGAGTATGATATCATATGCGAATGTTTTTGAAAGTCCATCCCTAATTCCGTGTAGAGCCTTGATAACCAGATGTAGAGCTTCTTCACCATTCTCACAGCATTCAACAGTTGCACCTTGACGACGGAGAATAGCCACACCAACCTTCGTTAATGTCGCATTATCTTCTGCAAGCAAGATATTCATGCCACTCAAGGGCTTATTGCCAGTTAGACTACGTTCTGCTCCTATTCCTTGGCGCGTGGGATGTGCAGATTGCAAAGTTATTGAATTAGATGGAATTTGATCAGGCTTCATTGATGGGCTACCTCTTTGATCAGGCTTCATTGATGGGCTGCCTCTTTGATCGGACTGCATCGATGGGCTACCTCTAGTAAAGCATGGTGACTCTTGCAATGATTTTTCTGTCTGAATCTCAGATGGGTGATCCTCACTACTTCCTCCAGACTCTTGCAGAAGTCTTAACAGTTCATATATACGGGCCCTATGGAAAGGTTTCTGCAATATGAGATCGCATGGAGCTTGTCTGTTTTTCAGGCGGCTTAAGTCTTTCCTAGGAGTGTTTGGATTGGACACCCAAACAACCTTATATCGAGAACCATGGGTGTTCTTAAAAAACTTGGCCAAGATCGAACATGCCTCAAAGAAAGGCCCGGAACTCATGTCGATCACAATCAATATGCAGTTTGGCGCACTTCTAAGGCTCGTCTTTCTGTAAGGATCCCTACTGCCCATATTGGGAGATGAAGCATAATCAACCCCAGCGCTTGCAGGCCCCTCCCTTTCTCCTGAAGAGTTGTAGGATGCTGAATTGCTTGAATGGCTTCTGATGGAGGCCGAGGCGAATTTGTATTCTAACTTTTCAAGGGCAAGATATAATTCATCCAATCGACTAACAGGCCACACTTTGATCCCATGATGCTCCATCCACTTCTGTGAAATTCCTCTAGCTTCATCACCTTGAATCATGAGCACTGCATGGATGCTATCCTGACTGAGACTTTTCCCTAATGTTGCGGCTCGAACACTCATTGGGCTCTGAATATTAATCACGGTGGGCTGGGCACTTATACTGAGTTCATGTGGTTGGTGCAACTCACTCCGTATTTGATCCCTGAGCAACTTGATTTCTTCTCCTTCTGAGTTAGTATAACGTGTGATCTCGCATGCCTGAACAAAAATGTTGAACTTGAAGCAAGTGCCCCTTTCACCACGCTCTTTATCCACAATGCCGATCTCTCCACCCATTAGACGTACCTGTAACATAATTTCAAATGAATATGGTCCGACCAAAATAAGCAAGAACATGCTATACAATAACTTAAAACAAAACAGAATTCATACATTTTTAAGGGGTCATTTCAATGCCTTTAATTTTTTAGTTGCAAGTTACTTTTAGGTGAAAGTCACTTTCATGGTGCCTGTTTAGATGTAAGCTATAAGTCACTTGAGAGTGGGGGGTAGCGGAACTTTCTCTATATAGAGCTGGCGCTTCTCATCCCAACAGTTGGGATTAAAAAATATAACCATTGCATCTGTAAGTCACTTGCAAGGGAAAGCACATGTCTTTGCCATATTTTTCAAATGTAACTTTCCACCTATAAGTGACTTATATATTGTAAGTTGTTTACAAGTGAAATTTCCCCCAAAACACTACCTGTGACTTACAACTAATCCAACTTGCAGGCATCCAAACGACCCCTTGATGTGTTTGGATGCACTATCTACTCAAACTGCAATTACTAGTTTAGTGAAGTGAATGCACTATCTACTCAAACTGCAATTACTAGTTTAGTGTAGTGGGAAATCAAACAAATACTATTTTTGATTAGCTTTCCGATTGAGGACATAGGCTCCAAATCTTGATTTTGTTTCTTTCAGTTCGACTTAAAAGAAACATGGCTACAATTTGGGGCTTATGGTCTCAATAAGTATACTAGGACATCGCAATTCAATTCAGTTATGCGATCCATGCCTTTAAGTTGAACCTTCATCATCTTCATCTTCTTTAAATGAAATTTCTATCACTCTTCAAAAAAAAAAAAAAAGTACATGATTGTTCTGTTAAGAACAAGCTATCAACTAGCAGAGCATATGGCAATGAAGAGGTACTATACAATGCTAGATCAAAGTAAGATCGATTTTCTGTTCAACCCAACAATTGAACATGTGGGGTTTCCACCTTTGGGTAGCTTCATCTGGTGGGTCCCATCATTTGATGAGCTATGCCTCAAAATCTTCCCTCTTAAATGATCTCATCCATCTGATTGAAATGGACAATTACCAGTGGTCCATATTTAATAAGGCATGTTCTGTTAGAATCATCTGATGTGGGTGATTTATTGGATGTCTCAAATCCAAAATTAGGCTACCATATCATTGATTTGGATAACCAAAAGGCAGGCTCCACATATACTAAGAAACTGCTTGATTGAACATTGTATATGCCTGCTAAAACAAACACCCAACTTCTAAATATGCCTTTTACGACAGAGTTTTGCCTGGTATTACTTACCAATGATTGAACAATGCCAAGTCCCAATCCAGTTCCTTCATGAACACCAGAAGCCGGTTCTTTGACTTGAACGAAGTTCTCAAAGACAGAGTTCCACTTCTCCTTTGGGATTCCCTTACCTGTATCATCAACCTCAAACACAAACTCAATAGAATTCGGATTTTTTTGAACTTGATGAAGCGATCCCAAGTCATTATAAGCATCACTGTTCTTGTAAATCAAGTGAGATACACGATGCCATAAGTTGAGAAAACGGCCGCCTTGATCATTAGTAAGAATGGAGCTTTCCAAATTTGGTTTCTTGGCCCAAGCGCGGACCACGATGTGTCCTTCTGTTGTGAATTTCACCGCATTACTGAGTAAGTTACACAAGACCTGTTTAAATCTTCCACAATCACCTTTAACAAGAGAAGCTTTCAGCACAGAGGCATCGCAAGGATCCAGCATCACATCTACACCTTTCTTGGAAGCAATAACATAAAAGATATCTACCACTTCCTCAAGAACCTGTGCCATATCAAATTCTCCTTCTTCTAGTTGCATCTTTCCTGCTTCTATCTTACTTGTATCAAGAACAGAATTCAATATGCCTGAAACATGCCCAAAGCATGAAATGGTAGAATAAAATTCAAGGAGAAACATAAATTCAAGAAAACTTATGGATTCCTTCTAAGGAGACCTGCAAGATACATGCCAATGCCATACAAACCATTCATTAGGTCTGCTCCACCATGTGTGTTGATGGCCCCGGAATCAAGAACATTTGTATACTGAATATGAAATACCAATCAATTATTTCATAAATGTGACCAAATTATCAAACAGACCTCATTTCCAGGTTATGGAAATAAATGGTGGCCCACTTGATGAGTGGCATTGATCTCATACACACATGCTACAGATGCATCAACAGACGCACTAAAAAAGAAATTGCAGATTACTATATATTTCAATCCAACTTACCCAAGAGGTTAAGTGCGCACGTGTTCATCTGAATCAAGTTCGTCTCCATTTCTGATCGTTGGGAAACTTCCATACGACAAAGTTCTATGAGGCCAATGATGGCAGCCAAAGAAGTTCGAACATCATGACTAGCTCTAGCGAAAGCGACGCTTTTATTCATACTCTTTCTCTCTGCTTGTTGAGTTGCTTCCATTTGCTTGATAAGTGCGGAAGATAGGAATACCTCCCTTTTCGCTGCTCTAAAAATCATGATAATGAAGAAGAAACTTACAAGAAGTACAATGACAAGCATCAATACCAACAATACCAATGCTATTTTGCTCTGCCTATGAACAGCACCTGCAAATTCCTTGTGTGGAAAGGCCAATATAGATATCTGTAAATACATAAAACCCAGTCAGGATAAAAATAGAAATTCAAGTTACAACTAATTCACTCAAGATCATACGCAGCACATGGGTTAATGCTGTGTTTGGATGCACAAGTGAATTGAATTGCAAACAGTCAACTGAAAATAAGAGTAAATGAACAAACTGTAATGGCCTTTTCTAGTATCAGTGACGATGAATAGTCCTCAAAATGCAATTACATTCCTTACAAGTCTAATTTGAAAAGAATGTAATTTCAATCTAGTTCTTAGTCCCTGGATGTTAATGCTACTTTTATTGCAAGTAGGTTTCTTGTACTGCATTATAGTAAAAAATTGGAATTCCATCTAGTGCATCCAAACGCACCCAACTGACAATTTCCATTCCTAGTTTTCTTTACCCATTTGGATTGAGGGAAAATCAAGGAAAACTAAGGAAAGCAAATCATTTTTCTTTTATGTGACATTTTCTTTATCAAATAAACATAAAAAGAGAGGGAAATCGATTTCTTTTTCTCAGAATGGGAGAAAAGCCTTTTTTTTTTTTTTTTAATCAAAAAGCCATTTGGTGCAGAAAGATGTTTCCCTCTTATGTGACATTTTAAATGATAAAATTGGAGGGAAAAAAAAAAAGATTTACTTTTGAAAATTGCAACCAAACACTATAAAGTGAAAAGAAAAAAAGCATTTTTGTTTCCCATTTTCTCTAGCAAAACAAACAGGTGTGTGGTATTTCCTTTCCTCTATGCTTATATAAATCTTACACTCGCATCATCAACTATGTTTAATTTTCGTCTTTCGCATTTTCACCGAATTGAAACTGGCCCTTAATAACATGGGAAATGAAATGAAGTGACATACCGCTTGAACTCCAGCTATCTCCAGGGAAGTGCAATAAAATTCAAATCTTGTACCCAAAAAGTTCACCTTGGAAGCAATTAACGAACTAACATGGCCTCCCGAAGATGCATCAAGCGAACACGAAAGGTTAAAATGTGATTTTACCGCAATGCCGTTATCTGATTTTTTCACCTGCATCGAGACTGTACCATTGTTGAAAGCAATGCTAGGCTTTGTTGGCCCAGTCTGCACAAGCAACTGCCCATCTTTAGTAGCTAGATACACATTTCCACCATGAAGGTCTATTCCCGATATGAAGTTCGTGAGAACTTTCACGGGAACTCCAAGTGAAATAACTCCTCGTTGGCCTCTAAAATCTTTCACAGGAGCCATGCAAAGGAACAAAGGCTCTTGAGCTTTTCCCCATCCCAATCCCCACATGGAATACCCATTTTCATTGTTCAAAGCATTGAAAAACCAACTTGATTTTGTAAGAATGACTGGAGTGGAATCAACTGCTTCCCCAAATAGCAATCCTGTATCTTCGTTTGTCGGCTGACGGTACCATCGGTATGCAATGGAGTCATTTGTAGTAGCATAAGATGAATTGGCAAACAATGCAAACGTCTGATTCCCTTCGATGTAGTATGAAAAGAACATACCATCCTCTCCAATATATGAAACCTGCGATAGGTTTGGTACTGTCGAAAATACTAGAAATAGATAAAGGGCCACCTGCAACATAAACAATCAAGACAGTTCTTTCACTTATCATTTCAATGTGCAACAAGACCCAAATGAAGCTTTGATTTCTACAGACCTTATTCTCAACAGTAGGAAACGATGACAGGTTCGCATTGAGAGATGAATTCAGAACTCTCGCTAAGTTAAGCGTGGTAGCATTGATTGGCAACAGTGATCTTGCACTGTCTCTGATGTTTGAGAGCAACTGCGTATAAGCATCTTTGGAAAGCACGGATACGACATGAATGGCACGTTCGACTTGTCCTGCTGTAAAACACCATGCCAAGATCACCAAAGGGGGAAGTACCACCACAACTAGTCCCTACATTCATTTCCAATTCAAATACAAGATTGTGTCAAATATCTTTCCATACAACCAAAAAAAAATGCATGTTTGGATGCACTATTTAATTAAATAAAATGAATTAGTCCATTGGTGGAAACGACTATACCGTAGTTCATAACGAAATTTTAGCTACATTCATCTAAAGTCCAACTTGAAATTAGCAAGGTTACAATGTAGAGCCTGCTCCCTCAATATGAATATCGAAGGATGGTAATTACAATTTGGTCATTTCTACTCTATCAGACTGATTATTTCAAGCAACCTCAGATTATACAATTGTTCGGGTTTTGTTAATTCAATGCAAGATTCAATTTCAAACAAATATCATATACGAGATGAAAGTGAATCTGAATAACCTTCCATCTTTGTCATCTAAGGAGAAAAAGAAAGTCTTATCATTTTAAATTAAAATTGGACAGTTTAACATAAATGGCTTCCAACGATAATATCAACATGGCCTAAAAGATGGCATTGTTATGTATGAACATGTTTGAATAGAGTTCCAATTGTCTTGGTGATGCTATTTTATGCCCCTTTCATTTCAATATTCTGAAGAAAAAAAAGAAAACTGAGTTAAAGAGCATCACCAGAGCGAAGGAGATCGAAACGAGCAGACTACTCTTTGACGACATTGGATTCTTGGAGTTCTTTGATTATGAACGAGGAGCCACTGCAATCTATGCTCGAAATTCTGCATGTTTGAATGAAAGTGAGAGTGAGAGAGAGAGATGATGGAATGAGTTAACAATTTTAGAAAGAGAAATTGAGTATCTAAATAATGTCTATTGCTAACGAGATTCACATGATTATAGATGTGGACCGTTGAATAGATGGGCCCCTCTTGATGGACTGCATGGATTTCTTCATAACTTTATTCATGGAGTTTTGTAACTGTGAACAGCATGATTTCAATACTCACCCAAAAGAAACATCTTCTACCAAAATTCATATCATAACTAAGTGCAAAAACCACATCCCATTCTATCCTGACCGTTGCATTAGTTACTCCCAGACCCACATTGCCTACACACCGAAACATGGTATACGTATACCATCTTCATCATCCAATCAATTCATACATCCATCAATCCAGACCGTTCAGTATATCATCCATATCTTGGATAGGCTAAAGCTCAAACATCACACCCATCGAATGATCATACCCGTACTGAACGGTCATGATTGGTGCACATTTTGCTTCAATGGGAGAACAGAGATGGTCATACACTGGGTTATTGTGTATAGCTCTTTCCCTACATGCAATGGTGTAAGAGGCGGACATGGAAGGTGGGTCTCACGTAGAAAGTGAAATGACTAAAGTGCCCTTATTTTTACATTGGCTAGACTATGGTGATAGTTCTTCACAACTTTTTAATCCAATGGACACGTGGCAACATCTATAGAATCCAAACTGTCTAAATTACGGAGCCCACTGTAGATGAAGTGTAAGATGAAATTCCAACAGTTGAATGATCTAAACCACCTGATTTCTGTTGTTGGACTTGGACTGTTGATCATTTTTATTTTTAACCATCCATTTGATAGCCACTAATTAGATTAGCTAAAATCGCTCTCTAGTTTTGATTTTCAGGTGGTACACCATCCACAGAAGACCTCACTACTTGGACGGTCTGGATTGAAGTACATATCTGACACTTGTAGTTGGTAATAAATAATAAATAAAATAAAATAAATGGTGGATTTTGGGGCAATTGCTATATATCTCCTTAATAATAACAGTATCGTTTAAAGATTTCGGATTGAGTTGCCCTAACCAAATTTCGGAAATTTGAATTAAGATAATGACTTCAATACACTTCGGGAGCACCGAAAAATGGTACACACAATCTATTAACGTGATGCATCTAAGTATCTGTCCATACCGATACCCTTTGAATATGTATGCTATGATGATCCCAGCCGTCCACAAGTGGGGCCATAGTGGATGGACAACTTATGTCCCCAAAATCTCCCAGATTACTCCCAACCATCCAATCTTTGGTCTTTTCAATATTGAACGTTGATCGTTGATGGATTTTCTTTCTGGTCATGATGGAACGGTTCCATCCATGATGTTAGATCGTGACCGTGGTCCCCAAAGCGTGTGTACCAAATCTCAAAACTTCCACTGATTGGAACGATCTTAACCATCCATATATGGACTTCTTCCCCCTCGCGATGTAAACATATAGCACTGCCCAGAACATTTGCAATGGATGGCAGTGGGTCCTATCAGTGACGCTAGTGGTCGGTGCTATGCGGACCCCACCATGATGTATGTGTTTTATCCACGCCGTCCATCCATTTTGAAAGATAATTTTAGAGCTTTATGCCAAAATTTTGATATATTTAAATCTCAAAAACCTCCCAGGGACCACACCATGGAAAAATAGTAGTGATTGAATGTTCACCATTAAAAACCTCCCAGGGGCCACTGTAATGGTTATTTGACATCTAACCTGTTGATTAGGTCATACATACTTGGATGAAGGGAAAAAAAATATCAGCTTGATCCAAAAATTTTGTGCCTCCAAGAAGTTTTTAATGGTGGCCGTTCAATCAACACTGTGCGGTCCATTTGAGATATGGATCAACCTAATTTTTGGACTCATTCCATAAAATGATATGGAAGAATGGGTGGACGGCATGGATGAAACACAAACATCATGGTGGGGTCCACAGAGCACCGACCACTAGCCATTGGATAGTGGCAGGGTCAGTAGCCAATCCGTTTCCATTCTGTTAGCCTGACCCTAAGCAGGACCCGTTTAGTAAATGGGCCAAGAATTCTGCCCGAACCGAACCGGACCCGACGGCATTTTGCTCAACCCAACTCACTCAAAAATTATCAAGTCCAAACCCGACTGACCCTACGCGACCCATTTAATTGTAATCGGATCGGGCTCTACCAACCTGACCCGATTGGCATGACCTCCGTAATGTGTGCCCCCCTCATAACTCAGGTGGGCCACACCATAAAAAACCATGCCATTTAGACCAGTGCTGTAAAATCCGAACCATCCATCAAACTACAAATTTTGATGGTTTGCTTCTGTTTTTTCAGTCCAAATATGGGTCCATCAAATCAGCTGAAAATAAAAGTTCAAAATAATAATTATTATTATAATAAAGTAAAATATTTGAGTAAGGACACGTTTGGTTGCGCCACATATCATGAAATTTCATGATATTTAACTTAGAAATAATGAAATATCGTGATATTTCATTATATTTAGTGCAACCAAACGCAGCTAAGAGAAATTATCCAAGTGCTCCTAGTTGCACTGGGACTCTTGGACAATCCAATTGATAGATCTGGACTTTCCTTCTAACCATCTGGTGCAACAGCCTATAAATGAACGGTCAGGATTGTTTTTTTTATATATAAAAATAGTCCAATAAAAAATTTGATTAATCTATTTGTTAGATTCCATCATAGGATAGGGCTTTAAGAATCACTTTTTAAGCAATCCTAGCCATCCAATGTCTTGATGCAACTAGGAGCATTGTAACTCACAGTGACATATGAGAGTGAGAGTACTGAATCATTTTTTCTGTAAGGTAGTATTGAACGAATGTTATAAAAATAGAAAAAAAACGAATTTTTATAGAAAATAATATATTTAAAATATATCAGAAATGCTTGCATACAATCAGTTGGACCACTAGACTACCGTCCAACCAACGAATAGTTTCCATCCTATCATATATGTGCAACAACTAACCCATTCAAAAGATTAGCCCCACCATTATCACCTTTTATAAAAATTAATTTGATCCACTCATCAAGTGGGCCCCTTACAAATAGTTATCTGATGCTCTCCATCGTTGGATGATTAACTTACTATCCCACCAGTGGATAAGTTCCAAACTGTCATGTGGGTACGACATCCAACCCAACAGATGGCTTAGGCCTCCCATGAGGATCGTCCAATGTAAAAGTCATCCTTACCCACTCATCAAGTGGGCCCAACTCATCACTTGGTTTGGATATCGAATACACATGACAGTTTAGAAGTTATCTATTGGTGGGACAGTAACTTATGTCCATCATCCAAGGAGAGGATTGGAGAAGTGGGCGTGAAAGAGGAGTTATTTATTACTCGGGTAAAGTAAGACACTTGATACACATGCACTGAGGACCAGTACATGCCACATATACTACTTAATTTCAACTCTCCAAAATGGAGAACCCTACTAGAATCTATCATCATCTAAAAAATCATGTTGTGTGCGGTAATTCTCCTAGACAGGGCGTGTGGGGGCTCGCTTGTGAGCAATCACACTAGTGGATGGACACTACTAGGTTTTTTCTCTGATTTTCTCTTAGTGATTTGAAGTTGAATTTGAACTTCAAATTTGAACATAGATCCGGTAAGGTAATAAGATGAGACCAAATAACTTCCAGATGAAAATCATATAAAAATAAGAAGAGCTTGGAGAGAAAATAGAAATATAACTATGATATTCCTTATATGTTTATTTGGCCCGTGCCTTAATCAATCCAAATCGTAAATCGTAATACAAGACCATTCTTATTGTAGAATCAGAGGAGTGCTCAGACCCATTTGTTCATATAGTGGTTAGGTTCTATATCGTGTGAATTGTTGGATCCTGCGACCCCATTCTTCTGGGCCAACTTTCAGTGACTCAATGGCGGATTTTCGATTTAGTGCATTAATCACAAAAGGTCAGTGACCCTTACATTACATCATGTCTTTTATTTTAATTATACATCGATCATCACTATTAAATTCCTTTGAATTAAAAAGAGGAACAATTAAAAAAAAAAAAAACATTTATGTCATTTATTTTTAATTTTTTTCTAAGATACGTGGATTAATAAAAAAGAAAATAATATTAGAATATTTAAATTATGTATATGATTGAGAGACTTAAGAATTTGAATGACGGAGAGATTCGGGTGTTTATAATCTTGATTATCATCCAAGAAGGGTTTAATGAAGCCTTAAAATTATAATGTTGTGCAAGAAAGAAGACTAAGTTTGGTATGAGATTACGGTTTTTGAAATAAGGAAAGGAGTTTGTGGATAACAGGGGTTGGCCACGCTCATGTGTGTGGCACTCATGAATGCTTCTTATTATGGAAGGCATTTGAGCTTGCTACCATTGGAACAATTCTAACCGCCGCCGCTGCCACTGGCAATGGCACCAGCAACAGGTGTTGTTATCATGCCCCCCCTCATTCCTAGCTAGCCACCGTAGTAGGTGGTCTACACGACCTGGGACCTTCACAAAAGCCAATGATAGATGGTGTAGGTTCAACAGCCTGCCTAACTATTATAGGAGCAGATGGGTCTAATCACCCTTATGATTCTATGGTAAAGATGGTCTTGGATAATGATTTATGGTTTGAATCATTTAAAGGACATGCTAGCTGGACATATAAAGGATATAATAGTTATATCTATATTTCATTTTCAGGTTTTGGTGATTTTCATATAATTTTCATGAGAAAACTCTTTCCCTTTTATAAGGAAGCCTCGGAGAGTTTATATGAGCCTGAAGGTTATTTGATCTCCTTATTCAATTTATGTTCAAAGTTGAAGTTCAAATTTAACTTCAAAGCACAAAAAAAAAAGTAAAAAAAAAATAAATAAAAATAAAAAATAAAAAATAAAAAACAAAAAATAAAAAAAACATGAATTAAAAAATTAGAGGAAAAATCTCGTAGGACCCATTTACAAGTGGGCCCTATAAGGCCATGTCCAACATGTCTCACTCAATCACATTGTGGGATATGCATAAAGAAGATTGTCCATCTAACTCATCTCATAACAACCAAACTAAATGTCACTATCAAAAGAATCATAGAAGTGGGGCTAGTTGGAACACTATTATTTGCTCACATGTATTTAAATACTAAGTAACCTCCTAACTAGCACTCAATAACTTAAACTTTGCAGTTCGCATAACCACACCGAATGTAGTTAACTCCTAATCTGGAGTACTCGGCTAACATACACACTTATCCAACTTATTGAGTTATTCTGAAAACTTGATTTTTCATAAACATTGATTTGAATCATTTTAAAGTAATACACACACATACACATGCATTTAAATCTTCTCCACGTAGACATGTAATTTAGAATTGATCAAGCCGCTTTCTTAACATAACTAAGCTGACCAATCAAGAGCCTTTTGTCATCATATACTAAACTAACAACACTTAATCTCATCCTCCTGTATGCAAAAGGAGAGTAGTTAAGGATATAAAGAGTCACATATGAGACTAACTACTCGCACATTAAAATGATTAGATCAAATCAAAGTAATATATAGGTAAAAGGTCCTTGCACGTGGCTATGATCCACGCCATAAAGTAAACAATACTAGGTATATGTCGGGTCTACAATACACATGTCTCACATTAGGTGTGACACATCTAATATCCTGAAAACTTCACTTTTAATTCAAGTCATAAAATTGATCGCATGAAGAGCAATAGAGCGATTATGTTATTTGACTTGATCAGTATTGTATTCAATCTTTTAGGATTGAAGGCAGATACGACTCACTCATATCATCATCCTCTATTATTCACAATAAAGAAAGGTTCACACCTCAACGTATGAACATCATCACAAATGTACCTCTCTTATACATTAAGGGTTAGTCAACCCAGACGAGTAGGTAACTAACCTGCCGACAAAGGTAGAAATTGTACATGATCTCAAGGTAAATGTTGATAATCTACACACCTAGCATATATCAATGCTCAATACTTAATAAAAGAAATGTATTATTCATTAATGAAGATTAAATGTACATGATACAAGCATATCACTCAAGCTCTTGTCAATTCCATCGCCTAACGTAAACATGGAATAGATCTCTAGCTATAGGCATTGTCATGAGATCAACCAACATCTCCTTAATAGGAATGTAGTTGAGGGTGACCTTCTTATCTTTCACTTGATCGCGGACGTAATGATACTTGATCACAATATGTTTGGACTTCTGGTGGTGTTTGGGGTCCACCGTCAAGTCAATAGTTGTAACACCCCAGATTTTTTCCAACGTGGGATTAGACGTCTTTAGGCAATGGGTCAACCATAACACCTTAGTAACCTCTCCGAACCCAATTTCAAAGTCAAAGAAATCATGTGGAACCAAATTCTTTAGAATTTAACGAGAATTAGCCAGCGCTACACTAGATTACCTGTGAAATAAGCACCAACCACTTTAAATATGATCTGTAAGACCTAAAACCTGTAGCATCGTTGACGCTACGTTACCCTAAAATCAAGGATCAAACTCTAAACCGGTTTGTTCTCAGGAATCCTTTGAAACTTCGTATTTGATTTAGATTGCGCGTCGGAAGTCCGATATCTACAATCTTAGACGGTTATGACCGCTTAGCTGGACTTAACAATCGTTTCGAAAATTAAGCCCAACCGATGCTCTGAGGTTATTTCATTGAGCCTGGAGTGAAGAGAGTGAGAAATGGATAAAGATTTAAAATTTTAATTCAAATCTGGCACGAGTCTTTGCGCGTTATTATTAAGCGTTCTGACCGTCAGAATTCAGCCAAATTTCACCCTCGGATCAGAAAAAATTTCTCTTTCATATCATAAGACTTGTAAACTTGATTTAGGTACGACGACCGCTGAACTGAAACTGGACCGCCACGTGCGATCTGCAAACTCTACCAGACTGAAAACTTGGTGTGGACAACATCCAGTGATCATGAGCTTAAGTTCAACCGCGTTCGGCCAGGGGACCTCCCGAAATGCTCTTTTGGATCGAAACAGCCCCGATTTGGTTATAACTCAAGTAAACTTTGTTTCCAAGTCTATTTAGGTTAGGTTTTAGCCTAAATAAGGGCTTTAAACCCTCTCATATCTCTCCCATCCAAATTTGCTTGAAACTCTAGATTGAGAGAGAGAGAAAGTGAGAGATTGTGAGAGACTTTGTGAGAGAACTTCCTGCCGTTTGCTCCATCCTTTGCACGTACCAAAGCAACGTGTTCAAATCACTTTCCCGGTGATTTTCAACGCACTTTTAGGTAAGAAAAGTCCTAACCACTTGCTGTTTTAGGGATTCCTTCGATTCAAATGGTAAAGTAGCTTATGTACTTGTGCATTAAGTCGCATTTACGTCATTGACGAAGCGTATACATTCTATTCGAACCGATACACGTCTAAGGCGAAAGGTGAGGATTTTAGACGCTTTGATTAACTGATTTCAAAGCTTTCAATGTCGTTTAATAGTAGATTATCGACGGCAACACCGTTTGATATGTAGAACATGATGTCCGTTTTTCGTTTCGTAAACGTATGGAAAATACGAGATTTAGGGCATTTTAGTCATTTCTAGGAAATACTGTTTACATCCACATTTTGCTGAAATATTTGTCATGGTTATTTGTCGTGTTAGGATATTAGGAATGCGTGCATGATCTGTTTGGCAAATAGATTCGCCCAAATGCACACTTTGAGTCGACATACGCTATGTAGACTAAAGCGTGTAGGCTAAGTGTTTGTATAAATGTTTGTATTAGTATGTATTGAGTAGATGGTGTTATGAATGAGTTTTGAGATTGAATTCTCAAGTAATATGCTGATGTAAATGATTTCCATCATGTTGGCTATATGTATTGATTTCATTATATATATGAAATGCGTGTGTTGGATGATTTGCTTAAGTTATATGTTATAACATGTGTCAACATGCTTACATTATTGTATTTCATTTCTGTTACTCTCATATGATTAATGATGTTGATATTCAAGTGTTTGGGGCTATACGTTATTCCAGGCAGCCGGTAATTGATTGAATTCGTGGTTGGCTTTTATTTGCCACGAAGGGCGCGTTGATGAACGCGAGTCGTGTTTTAAGTTGGCGGCAGTGGTTAGGCTACGCGAAGTGTTTTATGCACTTCATGTAGCTCAGCTTGAGATGTGCTCGTACTAATCGAGCCCATCAAGTAACCCGACTGACCATTGTATGTTCACCATGTATGAGTCATAACTGCTTAAACCTAGGGTACTGAACTTACCATTAAAAATCCTGTCAACCATGGTACCTTGATCCATAAAGACTCATGAGCTAACATGGTGGTATGGGACACCGTGGTCTAGCTGTCGGCCTACGCTGGGGCCACAAACCTCCCCATAGTGACCAATGATCAACCCAGACTCGTGAGCAGATTATGGTGGTATGAGATATTATATTCTTGCTGTCGGCCTACACTGATCAGGTGACGAGCCCTTTGTAGTGACCTCGAACGTATTCTGAGTCTGCGGGAGGCGACGACTCTTCCATAGCGATGAGAGTACATTAGGCCTGTATTGATAAGGTGATGGGGGAGCAGTGCAACGAGTGCGAGCAACAGCCCTGACAGCCCTTGCAGCGACCTACAAATATAACATCGTATGAGATTACTAGGAGTGACGACCCTAAACAGGATCCGTGTTGGGATTGATATAAGGAATGTACCTTAGTTTTCCAATCCTGCTGTATGAAAAAGACTAATAACTACTCGGTAATCATTATCCATATTACATTGCATGTGCCTGGAAGATGTGGAGCACTGAGTAACGTAAGCATGTCACGGGCGTAAAATGGTGCCGTATGAGGGAGTATGTCGGTGAGGGCATCCATCATGTCATTTCATACATACATTAACAACAGTATCTAGGAATGTTTGATTGATTGCTTTACTATTATCGCGTGATTGATTTGATAACATGCTAATCTTTGCTCTATGATTCCACTGAGTTGATTACTCATTCCCACGTTACAGGATGGTGTTCCGGATACCCACCAGTCCCTATTTTAGTTTCAGATTATGGCGCTGCTTGTGAAGCGGAGCCGGACTTGATGATGATGAGGAGAATCCCTCCTTTATGCGTGTTCTGATCGACGAGATTATACGGAGGTTGATTAGACGCCTTGACACTTGTCATTTTATATTTTTTTCGAGCACTCATGTATATTCTTTTCTTTCTATTTTTGGAGTATACATGTATTTAATTAACCTGGTAACATGTTCACACTCTGGAGACTTATAATTAATTATATATTTTATGTATCTATCACAGTCTTCCGCTTGCTAATTTAACTGTCTCTGGAGTATGATATGCTGTTTTGGCTTAGTCTCAATCTTGTTTAATGTCATTTTACAGACAACATGCATTTATCATTATCTATTTTGTATAAGTGACGTTCTAAAACTCTGTAGTTGGGTTTCTACCCGACCCCCGATTTTTGGGGTGTTACAATAGTAGAGGTGTTATCTATCCTAAATGATATAGGCTCAAGAATTTTTGATACAACACCTAAACCTCATAAGAATTTGTGAACCCATACACACTCCTGAATTATAACACAATATGTAACCAGTGGCCACAACAATGGTCGCTACCGCAACCAGTGGCAGCCCCTGCCTTGATTTCCTTCTCATTCTCTTTTTCTTCATTTTGGAAACTAGTAATAACCATCTTTCATGACCACCCTATGATATATATGGGTTTCTTTAAAACCCAAGAGTAAAAAAGAAGGAGAAATGGGTTATGGGCTTACTGTTAATGGGCCTGGATTTTAATTTGGGTTATGAGCTTTTTCATAATGGGCCTAGAGAAGTGGGTTTTAAGCCCATTTAAAAGCCTAATCATATTATTTTTAGACCTAATAATTGAGAGAAAAATGATGAAAAAGAAGGAAGTATGGGTTTGTTGTTTTTGGGCTCGATATTAGGTAAACGGGCTTACTCTTTTTTTGGGCCATTTTCAATAAATAAATCAAGTTTGTTTGGATCATATGTACAGTACGTGATGGGCTTCACTCATGAAAGTTCATGGACAACAATAATAGTTATTTTAAATGTTGTACAGGGCATGTTGAAAGTTGTGGGCCCAATGTGAGCTTGAGCCCATTAACCCTAGCCTAAATGTTATGAAAGTCATAATGATATCATCTTATCCATTTATTTGTGTTAAACTTTGGGGATCATCTTATACCTCATGTGAGACAAACTAAGTATTATAGACTTGACATATGTCTAATATTGTCTACTTTACTGCGTAATTAATATAACTGTGTGAAAGGGACCTTTTACCTACATATTACTTTGATTCGATCTAATCATTATAATGTGTGAGTAACTAGTCTCGTATGTAACTCTTTGTGTCCTTAGTTACCCTGCTCTTATGTACATAAGGATGAGATTGAGTGTCGCTAAGTTAGTGTACAATGACGAAAGGCCATTGATTGGTCAGACTTGGCTATACTAGAAAACTGGCTTGATCGATTCCAGATTACACATATGGGGAAGATGACGAGATAGATACATCAAGTTTTTATAATTATAAATATGACTTAACCACAGGCAACATCGAGTTTTTACAAATAATATTATTTTACTTTAGAAGAATTCAAATTTATATTTGTGAAAACCGAGTTTCAGACTCACTCAATAACTTGAATAAGCGCACATGTTGGCTACTCCAAAATTGGAGTTAACTTCATCCGGTATGGTCATGTGGAGTAGGATATGCATTACAAAGCTTGGGTTATTGAGTATTAATTATGTAGTCACTTAGTACTCAAACACATATAAGAAGATAATAATGTTCCAACTAGTCTCATGAATTTGAATTTTTTTTACTTTTTTTAATCATGATGTTTGATTTTAATTATTATGAGATGAGTTGGATAATTTTCTGTGTGCATATCTCACAACATGATTGAGTAGAAGGTATTGGATATGGGCATCTGAGGTTCACATGTGAGCAATCACTTTTGGAGGGATCCCATGAGATGTTTTCTCTAATTTTTTAATCTGTATTTTCTCTCAATAGTTTGAAGTGGAATTTGAACTTTAACTTTAAACATAACTTGGATAAGGAGAACGGATGAGACCAGATAACCTTCAGCCTCATCCAGACTCATCCCTTAAACGATTCATACCATAGATCGTAATCTAGGACCATCCTTACCGTAGAATCATAAGGGTGATCAGACCCATATACTTTTATAGTGGTTAGGCTGACCACTAGACAAGCGTCATCTATCATCAACTTTTGCGGAGGTGACATATCATGTAGACTATCGGATCTTACGGACCCATTCTTCCAGGCCAACTTTCAATCCTAATTTTTTATTAGTAGATAAATGTTTTGCGAATTTGGACTACTAGATTTTTTTTAAATAATTCATTAAATATCAATTAATTGTCTATTTAGATAATCAAATTAATATAGTGTATTTATAATCCATCTAACAATTTTAATGGTTAAATTTGAGCTATATGTATAACAAGTGCAATATTTCTCCCATAGCTTAAAAAATCAAAAACTCAACTCCATATCTAGCCACGTTGAGTCAACTCAAAGGCTCACCTGTCTTTACTTGACTAGAAAGGCTCTCATGCTCTCATAGCATTATGACTGCTCAAGTTGCATTGGTGCACTTAAACAATCGAATCCATTGACTATTCATTCGGTTCAAGGCTCACTTCACAGGCTAGCATGCAAACATCATGCCGACCTGACAATTATGGATGACTATGACTTTCTACACAAAATGGGTACTATCTATTTATTAGGGTCCACTATAAATTGCTTATGGTTATAAATAATTATTTTTTTTAAACAATTGTAGTCATTCCATCCATGGCTTGGAGAGAGAATGGCTATAGAAAACAAGACCAAATAAAGGAAGGATTGGATCATCCTATCAATGCAATATTTTTTTAGTCCATGTAATGTGTTTTGAACTTAATGGACAGTTTAGATCCATCCATTGGACTGTCTGAGTGAAAAAAAAATAAAAAAATGAATTAGGAGCTCTATGACTTGTAATGCTAGGGAGTACTAGAGCATTTCTCTTACTTGACTCGGCATTTAAATAAATCTAAATATGTGCATTTGGTAATAAATATTAAAAATATCGAGTAATGTTGAAAGTAGAAAAGTGGCTATCAAAATTGAAAGACATACTTTCTTCTAGTAATAGATATTACCCTTTTAGAAGTAAGGTCAGGGTTTTACCTGAATATTAACTTACATCCAAATTATCTAAATGCTTTTACCTTTTCTAAACCCATTTCAATCTCCTTTATATTTATAACTGATAACCCATACAATTAATTATATCAACTTTTTTGGTAGTAAACTTCTATTATTATATATAGATTAAAGATAATATATTAAATTATTTGTCATTTAGTAATGCATAAATACAATAATATACTACAAAGCCATTGTCTTAATAAAACTAAACACATCCTGCTTGGAAGATTGATTTCGAGATATCTACCTGATTTACTAACTATGATTGAACAATTTCAGATATTAAGCATCCAGATTAGGGTTTTTCCATAGGCCATGTGCCAGTAACACTCGAATGATGTTCTAATAGCAGCTACCCATACACGTAGATTTCTATGTTTTATAGAATGGTGTAATTGGTTACACCAAATATCATGAAATTTTGTGGCATCAAATATCATGAAATGATGCAACCAAATGCACCTTAAGTTTCTTGGTCAAAAACACCCTGATCCATAGCTCAAGTGGTAGGTTGAGTGAAAGATACCTCGTTTCAACACTCAGGTCTTGGCTTCAATTCCCTAGCGGGGTGGCTAACAGTGAAGTGTGAACTGTCAGTGGGTGTGCTAACAAGCTAATAAAAACAAAAAAAAAATGTTTCCAAGTCAAAGTATTTATTTTAAGGTGGATTTAAAAATTATTTATAAAAAAAAAAAAAAAAAACAATTGATTTCGGATTGAATTGGCCACAATAATGTATGTTTGACATCCAACCCATTCAATAAGTACAACCTATAATGATGATAATTTGTGAGGTATGTGAAATTGGGAGGATTTTGGAAGGTGTGTAGTGTTACACTTGTCCATCTAATTATTGGATCAGCCTAGCTTTGGGCCGTGTGATCAACATGGTGGGGGCCATGAAAACACTTGACAACTACATTACTTTCTTTTAAAATGGATAAGGGTATTTTGGTCTTTTACAGTATTAAACAATTGTTATGAAATTGAAATAGTCAAGCATCATTTCATGAAACCGAAAATCACTGGGGATTTTTATTTTTATTTTCCATAAAAATCCCTTCTTTTTTTTTTTTTTCTTTTCTTTTTTTTTTCTTTTTTTGTTGCTGGGGGCTCATTGACAAAAAAAATATATATATATATATACAATAATTTTAGAGTATGATAAAAATTAAAGAAGATCTAAAACCCATGTGGACCATACTATAAAAGATGGCCTTACTTCCAAGGAGCGGATTAGGTGAGACCACGGGCACACCCAAGACGGTGTGGCTCTTACCATGAGGCCCACCTTGAAGTATCTATTTGTATCCATGTTATCCATTCGTTTTCCCATATCAATTTAGAGTATGACAAAAAATTGAAGAATATACAAAACTCAGGTGGACCATTCTCTTGAAAACAGCTGTGATTGAACGCCGGCCATTAAAAGTTTAATTCTTGGGAGCATCTTAATATTTCCATATTGTTTATTTGCCATCCAATCCGTTGATACGGTTATATAAGGCTGAATGAAGGGAAATATATATATATATATATATATATATATATATATATATATATATATATATATATATATATATATCATCTTGATTCAAAACTTTTGTGGCCCATTAATGGTCAATCACCACTGTTTCCTATGTTATGGTCCACCTAATAATTGGATCTGGTTCCTTTTTGGGGGACATGCACTAAAAGATCTGAAAAAAATGATGGACGGCATGGATATAGAATAGATACATCAAGGTGGGCTCCATGATAAGGGCCGCACCGTCTTCGGTAAGGCCCAGGTCTCACCTAATCCACTCCCTACTTTCATGCATACGTTGAGAAGTAGATGACCTTTGTTTGCATGAATCAAGGGTGTATGTCCATGGACTAGACTCGGGTTATGGCTGTAACTTGGGTCCGGGTCAACCCGAACCCGATTAACCCAACTCGAGTTTGGGTCAGGTCAGGTTTGTCAAGGTCCTCAGGTGGGGTTCGAGAACACCAACCCGATTGGAATTCGGGTTAGGTTCTGGTTGTGCAAGTTGGGATAGCCACATGTATTTGGATCCGCGTCTGTCGGGTCCACTCATGTTGGGTCGAGTATAAAGTTTTGGTTGGGCCCCACAGGTTAGAATACACCAACCAAAAGTGTACCCGCGATCACGCAATCTTTTCCCCATTCGCCTTGCACAGACTGATGTTTCATGCCTATACAAAATCTGAGCCGTTGAAGAAGCTAGTCCACCTTAAAAATCATCAAAAACAAAAAATTAGACCAATCGATCCATCAAGTGGAACACACTGTAGGAACAAACGGCCAATTTATTGGCTCGTGCATATGTGATGAGTCGATCAAGCTATTTTTTGCACCTGATAATCTTCAACATGGACCAGCCATTTGGATGGCCCCGATGTTATATCCATCAAAGATGTGGACCATTTGTGAAAGGTGGATGTTAACTATTAAACATTGAGGTGTATCTGATCTGACCATTGCTCTTTTATTAGTATTCCTTGTTATAACATTCTTATTATGGAAAATCCTTAGTTTTATGAGTTGTAATTTAATATTTTTTAATATGAGAAATGCACATTGGGTCATTTCAAAAGTTCATTTAGACAGTTCATTCGATTGATCTGAACTGTCCATTCAGTCTAGAAGACATTTCATGAGTTACCCTGTAAAAATCACACTAATTGGATGATCCAATCCATCCTTTATTTGGTCTTACTTTTTGTAACCATCGATTTTTCTAAGTCATGGATAGAATGGTTGGGATTGTCAAACACGAGTGATCCATTGCACTCATACGCAATCCATAATGGGCCCTAACAAATACATGGATTTAATTTTCGATTGGATCTGTTTTTAGGTAAACAATATTGGCCGTCAATATTAAACACTATTGATCGTATGGTTAAGATTGTCAGATCATTGTGATATTTGCATGGTAGCCTACTAAATGAGCACTGAACCTAATGAGCAGTCTAGATCAAAGGGTTGGACCGTCTAAGTGTCCTGATACAACTAGGAGCACTGTTACCTATACGACCATCTGTCTTATAATCTTGTTATTATGAAAAATGATCTAGTGAGTTAAGTGTGTGGGACCATGCACCTAGTGGATTCGTTGGTATCAACAACACATATCTGGACCATCCATTAGGTCCACTCCACTCTTCTTCTTCTAGCAAGCAAAAATCATAGCCATCAGATGGTCTTAAATATCCTCAAGTGGATCAATCTTCTACGAATGATCTAGTCCATCCAATTTTGCATGCAACTGGCTGGACAGTTTTGATCATCCGATGAGTATGATTTTTTCAAGGCATCCTATGAAGAGTGGACCAGACTAGATGTGTGGTCCAGATAAGTAATGTGAATCCCAAGGAGTTTACATGCAACTAGCTTCATCAGATGGGTTGGATTTCACATGCTGATGACAGGTTGGAAGTTATCTGCTGGGTGGACAGTAACATATGGTCCAAACGGTTGGACAGGAAACCTTCTCATTAGTTATTATTAAACCACAAAATTGAATAATAATATAATAAATTGATAGAAAAAAAAAAATGAAAACTATAGTACAATCTATTAAAAAACAATTTGAAAGAATAAAAATGTTTTTAAAAAAGGCACATCAATGTCATGGATCTTAGATACTCTTAATCAACTTAAATATAATGATTAAATCACAAAAAACCATGATAACCATTTTCAAGAAATCACATTTTTATAAACCAAGATCAATGGAATAAAATGACATAAAATGATTTTATTTTTTTTTCTCATTAGACTACTGCATACCTGACTCAAATGAGAAATGGGTCTTTCAAGATCAATGGAAAGAGAGAAATGGGACCCTTGACATCTCTTCAGTAGCTCCACGACATAGAGAGACTGCATGTAAGAAAAGAGATAGTCAGAAAACCTAAAAATCTTCTTTTTGGGAACTAGCATGCCAATCATAAATGGGCCACAGGACATGAACTATAGCTAATTACTAAATATAGACCATCCAACTCAGATTAGCTGTAACTCGTCAGGTATTGGATGGATTTTCCATTTTAGAAGAGCTTAGACATTTAAAAGTGAGGAACACCTAATTGCTTGATTAACTATAATCACTTGAGATTATGTATTCTCAGGTGTCTTTTTGGATTATCATCTAAAAAAATATTTTGAAAATCATCTGTGCCAAACAATCACGATTATCACCTACCATCCGATTCCTGATTAACGGTTAATGGTACCTGTCGAACGATATAATCTGACAATGTCGATATTACCGTTATTACGGAATTATGATGACACACATTCGAGCAAGATTCATGCTTTTGGTGGGCCTAAGAGCACTAAAAAGGCAGATTTTAACCTTGTGGACCCCACTAAAGGGCAATTACCCTTGTTTTAGCTTTATTATTATCATTTCCTATTAAGAGCTTCATTTAATCAGAAATGATAATAAACAACAAGATGGACCTTTGAATTATTAGTAAGAAGCAAAAAAATAAAAAATAAAAACTGAAAAAGACTATGCACAAGAAAGAAATAAGGCGCAAAAATACAAATATAGAAAAAGAAACTAAAATAAGATTGAAATGGAAATTATAAAATAAAAATGGGTAGTTTAAATGAAATTCTTAGAGTGATGAGAAGAAAATTTCTTATTTTTCACCTTTACCATGCATTCATGAAAAGAAGACATTTGGAGGCACACCATATTTTTGGGTTTGGAGCATCTTATTTTTATGGTGGGACAACCTTGCTGGATGAGTTAGATGTCATGCAAACACAATGGTGGGCCCCACATACCAGCTTGTTATATGTGGGCTTATCTTAAAATGTAATTAATATAAGTAAATCGAGAATGGGTCTTTAATCCAGTTTAGAGGAATTTTATTTTGTGAATAGAAAGTAGTGGATTAGTCTTCCTAGCATGAGAGATGACATGAAAGTAGATGAGCACAAGCAATTGAGAAAAATAACTAAATGGTACCAAACTCAACTTAGAAGTCAATCATGGTGGGCCATGATCAAATTCATCTCACTCAGTGGAGGAGTTTTTATATGGACGGTCGGGATCATCACATGTTCGAGGAGAGACTTGCTCGGGATAGTCATAAACACCGAATCCTTCTTTCTCATATAGGAGATGCGCCACGGAAGCGGATTGCGTCTTCCCCCGCCTGGACAATAATCCATCCAGGCAGGGTTCTGTGGGGCCCACCTTGATGTACGGATTTCATTTACGCTGTCCATCCATTTTTTTTCATCATTTTAGGATATGAACAACAAAAAACGAGGCAGAAGTTTTGGATCAATCTGATATTTGTGTTTTCCCTTCATCCAGCTATACGTAACCTTATGAATCGGTTGGATTGAAAATAAACATCACGGTGGGCCCTATGTAGGTTTCAACGGTGAGTTTCATTATTGCCGCTGCTTCCAATGGTGCGGTCCATTTGAGCATTGTGCCTGCCTAATTTTTAGACTCATACTCTAAAACGATCTGAAAAAATGGATGGACGGCGTGGATGAAACCCATACATCACAGTGGGCCCCACAGAACCTCTACCTGGATGCATTGAATGCTTAACGCGTTCAGGCGGGGCAGGACGCAATCCGCTTCCGATGCGCCGCGCCACGCGATCTACGTTATTCAGGCCCACCATCCAGATCAGATTGACCAACTTGTAAATGCGTACACAACATCTGAGCCATCGAAAAAGGCTGGCCCACCATGAAGGTCATGAAGACCAACGAGTACAAAGATCAGCCCGATCCACTCATCAAGCGAGCCACACGGTAGGAAGAAATGGACACACACAACGGCAGACCGACATGATCAACATGGGGCCAGCTTTTTCGACGGCTCAGATCTTACATGCATGAAAATATGTTCAACATATGGAAACATGTTGCAAGATGGACTGCTTTGATATTATTACTTTTACTGGAAATCAACTGGTGAGCTGTCTGTAGAAACGTTCCAAAGAACCTACTTGCATGTGGCCTCGTTGGCATCGATAGCATCTATCTGGACCGTCCATTAGTCCCAACCCACTTTTCTTCCACCATGCAAAAATCAAAGCCATCGGATGGTCCTAATGATCGATATGATTTTTTCACCCAATGATCTTTAACATGGGGCCAGCTTTTTCAACGGCACAGATCTTACATGCATGAAAACATGTTCAACATATGGAAACAATATGCATGCTAGGGTGGCCGTTTTCATATTATTACTATTACCCGAAATTATCTGGTGAGCTGTTAAACCCTTCCAAAGAATCTACCTGCATGTGTCCTCGTTGGCATCGATACCACCCATCTGGACCGTCCATTAGTCCTAGTCCACTCTTCTTCCACCATGCAAAAAAAAAAAAAAAAAGCCATCGAATGGTCCTAAACATCTGCGACTGAAACTATTTTTCTACAAAATTGATCTTGTCTTTGCATGCTACTAACTGAACGCTTTGATCATCTTATGAACAGTGGACCGGACCTAATGGACGGTCCAGATAGGTGATGTGATTTCCAACCAATCCACATGTAAGGTGGTCCATGAGAAGGTTTCCATGCAATTAATCTTACCATTCTTATCAGCTATTTCTGAACTACAAACATGAATAATAAGATAATAAAGAGAAAGTAAAAAAGAAAAATATAAAACAGAACTCCATACAGCAAATATAGCAAATCATCTATAAAAAAAAGCAAATTCAAAGAAGAAAAATGTAAATTAAAAAAAAAAAAAAGGCATGCATGTCATGGATCTAAGCTTATTACCATACCTAGATTAATCGTTTTCAACCACCATAAAAATAACGATTAAATCACAAAAACCAATGTAGCCATTTCCAAGAAATCGCTCAAAAAAAAACCTTAAAATCACAAAAACCCACGTAGCCATTTCCAAGAAATCACTCCAAAACTCCTTAATAACCATTTTCAAATAAAGAAAATGACATAAAATGGTTTTTTTCTCATTAGAAATGTATACCTGACTCAAATGAGAAATGGGGCCTTTCAAGATCTATGGAAAGAGAGAGAGCTGGGGCCCTCAAAATCTTTTCACTCACTCCCAAACACAGAGAGACAGTAATGAGAGAGAGCTACTTATAAAACCTGAGAAAAAGAATCTTACTGGCACGCGCATGGCCATCTTAAATGGTCTCATGACACATGTCCCACACTCTAATTATTAAATATAAACCACACACCACACGGTAAATGTAAGTAGTCAGTTCATGCATGGTGTTTCCATTATAAAAGAGCATAGAAACTTAAAATCCCAGTAAGAAACACCTAATTACTTGATTAACTATAATCACTTGTGATTATATAGTGTTTAAAATTTGAAAATGAGAAAATTCATCATTAGTCATCAATTTTATTGTCTAAATCATGAATATTTTGAAATTGATAAGCCGATCCGAGGATATCGCTGACATCCAATCACCGATTAACGGTTAACGGTACGCTCCCAACAGTAATGTCCGACAACGTCGATAATACCGCTATTATGGAAAATTCCAATGACATGCATGTGAGACAAATTCATGATTTTTGTGCACATGGGAGTGTTAAAAAGGTAAATTTCACAGCCACTTGGACCTCACTAAAGGCGAGCACCGATTAATGGTACGCTCCCAACGGTAACGGCCGACAACATGGATATTATCGTTATTATGAGAAATTCCAACAGCATGCATGTGGGACAAATTCACGATTTTGTTGCGCATGGATGCATTAAAAAGGTGAATTTGACGCCCACTCGGACCTCACTAAAAGGCAAAAACCAATCATATGGCTCTAACTATTATTAGAATAATCAGTAGTTTAAAATGAAAATCTCATATTAAGGGAAGATTATTTTTTTTCCCTTTTTAAAATCATAATTACATCAAAAATAAAAATAATATATGGGGCATTTTATCTTTGTAAAGAGATGTCCTTAAGTTGTAAAGGGATTACCATTAATCTTATAATTACAAGGGTTGTTTGGATGCATGTATTTACTTGTAAAAGCTTTATGGGCTATAAACATATTACAACTTTTGAAACCCGGTAAAAAGTCATGTTTCATATTACAGGTAAAGTCTCTTTATATCTAAAAAGGCATCATATATTTTAGACACAATGGTTAATATACACTCATGATATGTGAGGCCCACCATAATGTGTATGATACATCCAATCTATCCATCATGTACTTACTTTTATGCTCTATTGTGACATTAAAAAAATATCTTGTCCATTATCAAATGGATCACACGAGGGAAGGATGGGATGTCCACCGTTAAAAACTTTCAAATTGCATTTGGGGCCCATTATGATGAGTGGAAGACATCCAATTTGTTTAGTGTGTGCATGATTTAATGCTCCCTTAGGGCCCTAAGAAAAAATTAAATCTTTCTTATGCAATTTACAGATTTTAGAAAATTCACTGCATGCCCAAGCTCTATAATATAAATACATTATACATTGTAAACACTTTACATGTAGCCAAACACACAATCTATTTAACTATAAGCTTATTACCACTTAAAACCTAGTCGGAATGATATATAAACTAATTATACTTGAAACTCTTTTAAGGTGTAGTGTGTTTTCAACTAAAAAATTTATGGGCATACAGACGATTCCTTATTTTACTAATGCAAGTTCAATTTATTTTTTTATAAAAAAAAAATTTAAAAAGAAAAGAAAAGGTAAAAAAAAAAAGAATTCAACTTGGAAGAAATGCGCAATCACGGCTGGCCATTAAATGCCATAGCCCAAAAACATGGGCCATCAACTACCATATCCTTCATATCAATGTCTTACAAATGGATGGTTTAAAGAGTTAAAAGATCATGAGCAATGGTCTACATTTTAATCGGCAAGGATCAGATGGCTACAATGGTCCGATCATGGCAGATTTCTATATATGTGCTATCTACATGGTGGCCCACCAAATCAACAGTTCCCATCACACTGAAAAATAGGTAAATGCACTGATAAAAAAATAACCATCAAAGTCTGTGAGCTAATGATATGCTTAAAAGCTAAGGACATGTTGCTACTGTTTGGCATACACAAGATTACAAAATAAGAAAAGTTAATGCAATAGGATTTGTTTAGATCTTCCTTAATAGCAACTCACCTAACCTTGTTTGCTAGTCGATCAATGCTGTTTTTGTGATGGGGCCCATCAGATGAATGGTTGTGATATGTCATCAGAGACTGAGGCGTGTCACTATGTGGGAGGACAGTCCAAATTCACCTACCTTTTTATCCCAAAGCCGTAGAGAACGGAGAGAGAAACCCTGAAACACAGTAAGAGAGATAGAAAGACAGAGAGAGAGCGACACGGGACAGCCCTGGTTAGAAAGGACTTGATTCGGCAATCGGCAGTGACCCTTTTGGGTGCTGGAAAAACTCTATAGAACCTACCATGATGTATTTGTTTTATCCACACCGTTCATCAATTTTTTAAGATAATTTTATGATATTTAGTAAAAAATTAGGCAGATATAATTCTCAGATAGACCACAACAAAGGAAACAGTGGTTATTGAATGGTAACCATTAGAAATTTCTTGCAGCCACAAGTTATATATCAAGACGATATTTGTGTTTTCCCTGCATCTAAAACTGTGTGACCTTATCAACGGTTTGGATGGGAAAAAAGCATTCTAGTGGGCCATAGGAAGTTTTAATGGTGGGTGTTTAATTACCACTGTTTACGGTGGTGTGGTCCACTTGAGATTTATATCTGTATAATCTTTTGTCTCATACCTTGAGATGATCTGGAAAAAATGTATGGACGACGTGGATAAAACACATACATCTTGGTCAGGTCAAGGAGATTTTACAGCACCGACGTCGGCATTGGAGGTGTCACTACCGACTCCGAGTCCGATTAAGAAGGAAGCCGATTGCCTCCCGGTATATCCCTGTTCACACGACTGTGGGGCTCACCATGATGTATGTGTTTTATCCACACCCTCCATCCTTTTTTCCAGATCCGTTTAGGGAATTATTCTAAAATAGAGGCAGATGGAAAGCTCAAGTGGACCACACAGTAGGAATAATGATGCTCACCGTTGAAACCTTACTATGGCCCACCATGATGTTTATCTGCCATCTAAACTGTTCGTAATTTCACACATACATGGATGAAGGGTGAACATAAATATCAGCTTGATCCATAACTTATGTGGCCCCAATAAGTTTTCAACGGTAAGCGTTCAATATCCACTATTTCCTGTGGTGTGGTTCACTTTTGATTTGGATCTGCCTCATTTTGCGGTTTAAATGAGCTGGAGAAATGAATTTACGGCGTGGATGAAAAATATAAGTGTAGGTGGGCCCCACAGAGTCGTGTCAACAGGGATATCTCCGGAGACGCGTGGCAGATTAGCTGTTACCCGAGAAACACCCACAATGGATGGAAATTAGTTTGAGATACTCATGCATCGGATGATTCTATCCTTATAAACAGCGGCTGCAAAATCAACGGCAGGAAAGAGAAATAGTTCATTGTCATCATTAAATACTGTAAAGTAAAGATGAGTGATGGCTATGATTTTCTGATTTCCGAAAAAACGTCCATCCACAACGAGGCCCACTAGTTGGACGGTTCAGATTGATAAATACCCAGGCCACGTGTAATTTAGAAAGATATCTCTACCGTATTCCGGTTCTTCCAGCGCTACCGCGTATCATCCTGAGGAAAGAAGCCCAACCTGCTCACCAATTCTGCTCCACCATGCAAAGATCCAGACCATTCATTTAAAAGTCCACACTTTAGATGGTTGGTGTGGAAAAGATCTCATTCACCGGAGGCCTCTTCACACATACAGACTATCCTAGTAGCAGTATGATGTAGAACGTGTCATAGAGATATTCCCAGCATGGTTGAGCCAAAAGGAGGTGGACCATAAATTGACTGTAACTTTTAATTCGGGTATCATTATGAGGTGCACAACCTATCAATCTTTATTGAAACGGGCCATCCAAGGTGAACCGATCTACAAACTGGGTCGCATCTGTCCGTTTCGTCAGAAAACACGCGCTTTCAACTCAAAAATAAATTTTTAAGAAAATTTTACTATTTTTAGTAATTCTGATTTTTTAAATATTTTTTTAGAGTTTTAAATTTTCTTTCCTTTTAGAAATAACTTTTAGTTATACTAGGACTCTTCTAGAGAAAGTTTATTTGCAATTTTTATTTTTAGAAATTAGGTCTTATAAGAGTTTTATTAGAATTAGAAATTTTTATTAGAGTTAAAATTTTGTTATTTTTTATAATTACGAATTTTAATTTATTTTTTTCTATATTAATGGTGTAAGGAGACACATTAGAGAATCATCAATTATTCATCAATCAATTTCGAATTTATTAGAATTTATTTTTATTTTCCTGCTTTCTTTCCTCGTGGATTCGAGAAGTCTCTGTGAGGAGTCCAGAGAAGCTCCATGGATTCGGAGTAGTTATCCTTGAGGAAGACGGTGATCGACCTCATCACGTTCATCCCTGCATCAATTTGGTATCAGAGCGAGGTTTCTCCTCGGATTAATGGCTTCTAACGATGGGTCGGGCAACAATCCCATGGGCGGTGCTCCAGGAAATTTACTTTTAACGGCGACAGCTTTCAAAATAACCATGCAAGAGAATCGGCAAGCCATGCAAGGGCTGCAGGCTTCCATGGACCGCATAGCGAATCTCTTGGCGGAAACCCTAGGGCAACTCCGTGTTCCTAGTGGTAATCTTCTACCGCCAATTGCTGAAATTCGTAATTATACTGATCGTAGAGTGATGCTATCAGTGAACCACAGGATCACTCCTGTGGAGGTGAGATCTAGCGACATGATTTCACCGCATCCTAGACGAGGCATTGATCAGATAGATAGGATGGGTTAAGAATTTAAGATGAAAGTCAATCTTTCTAGTTTTAATGGTCAACTCTACTTTAAGGACTTCCTCGATTGGTTGTTTAAAGTCGAACGTTTCTTCGACTGTATGAACATCGTAGAAGAAAAAAAAGTTAAACTCGTGGCTTACAAGTTGATGGGCAGAGCTTCAGATTGGTGGGAACAACTTCAACTCGAGCGGACAAGACAGATGAAGGCGTCAATCCGCACGTGTTCGCGGATGAAGAAGTTATTGTGAATACGATTCCTCCCTCGAGATTACGATCAGGTATTATTCTAACAAAACCAAAATTATTATCAGGATAATCGATCAGTAAAAGGTTATGTCGAAAAATCCTATTATTGGTCTGCGAGCAACGACTTCATCAAAACAGAGTTGCAACAGATCATAGGATTCATCAGTGGCGAACATGTGACCTCTATAGGAATGGAAAACCAATCCAAGACTTCTAAAGTGGAGGGACAATATCTCATTACTGAACAGGCCTTTATTAAACAATCTGAGGAAACGGGAGATATATATGCATTAGTTGAAGAGAAAAAATTGTTGAGCCTGTGAATATCCTAGAGGGTTTAGAACCAGTATCACAGGAGTTCAAGGGGGTTGTACTTGATGAACTACCTAATAAATTACTTCCCATACGAGATATATAAAATCAAGTTGATCCCGTCTTAGGGACAAATCTGCCTAATTGCCCACATTATCAGAAAGAATATGAGATCTTGAAGGCAGATGTGAAGGAACTGATCAATACTAGTCAAGTCAAGAAAAGCCTGAGGACATGTAAGGCAGATGTGAAGGAACTGATCGATACTAGTCAAGTCAAGAAAAGCCTGAGGACATGTATTGTATTAGATAAATAGCCTAATGCTAAGTACAAGAAAATGGCTAATAAACATCGACGTCAGAAGTTATCTCAGAATCATGAGCCAAGTCCCTTGAATAACTCGAGGACGAGTTTTTTTCAAGTGGAGGGGTCTGATGTACAACGTGTCATAGAGATATTCCCAGCATGGTTGAGCCAAAAGGAGGTAGACCGTAAATTGACCATAACTTTTGATCCGGGTATCGTTATGGGGCGCACAACCTATCAATCTTTACTGAAACAGGCCATCCAAGGTGAATCGACCCATAATGTGGGTCGCATCTGTCCGTTTCGTCAGAAAACGCGTGCTCTCAGCTCAAAAACAAATTTTTAGGAAAATTTTACTATTTTTAGTAATTCCAATTTTTAAAATATTTTTTTAGAGTTTTAGATTTCCTTTCCTTTTAGAAATAACTTTTAGTTATACTAAGACTCTTCTAGAGAAAGTTTATTTGCAATTTTTATTTTTAGAAATTAGGTCTTAGAAGAGTTTTATTAGAATTAGAATTTTTATTAGAGTTAGAATTTTGCTATTTTTGATAATTACGAATTTTAATTTTATTTTTTCTATATTAATGGTGTAAGGAGATACATTAGAGAATCATCAATTATTCATCAATTAATTTCAAATTTATTAGAATTTGTTTATATTTTCCTGCTTTCTTTCCTCGTGGATTCGAGAAGTCTCTATGAGGAGTTCAGAGAAGCTCCGTGGATTCGGAGTAGTTATCCTTGAGAAAGATGGTGATCGACCTCATCACGTTCATCCCTGCGTCACAGTAACGATCAGAACCCAGAGATTCTTTTCGTGCTGAAAATACACTTAGTAGCTTCTAAATGAACGGTCAGATCATCACATCGTGTGATAGAAGAAGCGATTAGATTGGACGAGCACGGAGAGACTCGCTTGGCAAAGTTGCCAATGCTTGAGAACCGCTCTACAGTGGGAGAGCGTATGAAAATCCACTCCGTCCATCAGGTGCACCACTTCAAATTCCCCGTCTAGTTCGAAAATCTGACCGTTCAGAGATGCATGTAGGTCACAACATAGGGAACGACTAGGTTGGGGACATCTACCTTTAGTTGAGCATGGCCCAATGTAGCGTTTATATTTCCTCCAATCCATTAATCTGATGTAGGATAAAAGGATATCCCAAAAATAACATTGTACCAAAGCACGGGTGGGCCACACTACCTAAAAATTTAGAGGTTTTAAGTACGTTTTTACCTTGTTGGCAATTACATTCGCACCTCGGTTTTAAATTCAATTACGTTTTTACCTTGTTAACACGAGTCCTTACTCTTGTTTGGGTGGTAGACTCTCAGGAGTTCAACTCCCGGTCAAGGGTTCGAGTATCCATATGTGGTAAAATTCCATTAGTGTGAGTGTGTGGGGTGTGTGTGCGCGTGTTAAAAAAATAATAATAATTTACGTTCACACCTTAGTTTTAAATTTGTAGAGATCTCACTATCAAACATGACCACTTGCCTTTATAATTATAGCGCGACACGGATCAAAATGAAACAAATGGTTAAAAACACTTCAGATAGAAGATTAGTCGAATTAGGTCAAGCTAAACAAGGGACCATTGGCTAAGAATGTCTCTTGTTCCAGTGGTAGACTCTCAGGAGTTTCAACACCCGGTCAAGGATTCGAGTATCCATAAGTAGTGAAAACCCACTACGGCGTGAGTGTGTGGGGGTGTGTGTAAGTGTGTAAAGAAAAGTAAAATCATGACGGTCTAACTGTAGTTCGTTTTCTTCAGCCGTGCTTCGATTATGATAAGCCTAAACTCACATGATTAGTTGGTACAATAAACTTATGTTTGAACAAAACGAGCCTACTAATTTAGCCTTACGTGTTCCTTTCTAAATGATTATAAAAAAGATCCTACACTCGCAATAAAGAGGAGAGTAATCAAACTTGTTGACACAAGAAAGGACATGAGGTCAAGCACTATCTTCCTAAGGAGACGACTATTACGAATCTACGGAACTTCTCTGGACTCTTCACGGAAACTTCTCGAATCCACAAGGAAAAGAACAAGAGAACTAAAAAATAAATTTTATAAAATTCAAAATTGATTGATGAATAAAATAAGTGAGTCTACAACCCTTTAAATAAATAGGGATACTAAGCAATGAAAGAAATTTCAAAATCAAACCACAACTAAAACCGCTAGAATTCGCAACTTACCATGAATAGTAAGCTTACTATTTATGGACTAATGTAACGTCTACTAGTGCACAAGGTTTTAGACCAAAAATAGTGTCCTATTTGATAGTAATTGTCATGTTTGACTTTACCATGTTCTTCTCTTAATTATTAGAAGCACTTTTCATGTTGTGTGCGACTCTTAGAGCCCAACAGATGAAAAGTCATAATCAAACTAAAATTTACTATTTATAGTATGGAATTAAAACAAAGAAACAACTGTCGATCTGATGTTATTTTGCAAATCTAGCTTGCGCAACCCAGTATAACAGGGTTGGGTGGCTAAAGTAGCTTATCCTACACCGAAATTATATATTTTATGTTCAATAACTCATTTTGGTTTGCGAGATACATCCATTTTAAGTTCTGATGGTCTGAATCATCTCTGTTTCCGATCAGCCCTTTTTTGGTCTATCTTGACCATGAAATTACCCACGACCCGCTCTACATCACTTATATGGAGTTTGAGATAGAGAAAGAAAAAGAAAGGTAGAGACAAAGTTTGAGATAGAGGCTTTTGTTCTTGCCATTTCATTCTCTCCATTTCTTTTAATTCTTTTGATATCTTTTATTTTATTTAAATTTCAAAGCCAAAATGTGTATCCATAATATATCCTATTTTAGCCTGTATACCATAACAAAACTTTTTTTTATATTGTTTATGCATTGAACATTTGCAAATAGATTTCATGTAAAGCATGCTCTACAATATATCTCTCTTGAAGGAATCTTCTGTAAGAGAAAATGCATGATTCTAGGAGTAACTGAAAGCTCTCTATTTTTTTCTTTTCCATACTTTCAACATAAAATTCTTTTCCATCATTTTCATTTCAATTGTAGTTTACCTTTTGTAGTTAAATATTTAATGTTTAGTTTTTATTGAATTCCCTTTGAAAGCATATAGCCTAACAAAATCTTATAGTTAAGATTTAGTTTTTACTAAATTCCTTTTGAAAACATATAGAGATTATATTTTACATGGATAGTAAGAAAGTGTATAATCCATTTTTTTTTCATAACCAAGGGTTTAGCCTAGAATTTATGGTGCATGCTTATCCAAGAGTCATCGCGTTGAGCATTATTTGGTTTTCCTAATCTTGAGATGATTACATGGATTCTGGCTAATTATAAATTCTGAAGCCTTTATTTTGACCTATATGCAAATACCCATTTGTTTAAAATTGGACCAGTGAATATTTTAATTTTTAACCATCCAATCAAATATCAACCAATGCAATGGTTAGATAATCAAATATGTAAAAAATTTCGTTAATGATACATCTAAAGTGGTATCCATGATTTTGGACAGCTTAATTTGAATAATTGATATGCCATTCGTACAATTTCCAAGTAATTTCTGTGCCCGCGGATCATCCAACACCTGTCAGAGTATCAAATATTTTCTGATGACAAAAACAAGATGGTACAGTCTTAAAAAAAGGCTGATGTGGCAGATGTTTACCTTCTAAAAGAAAATTCTACCGAAAGGATTAGGTGTTACCCACTAACACCTTAGCGAGTGTTACCCACTTACACCATGTGGAGACCACCTTGTTTAATGTGTTGTCTATCCAGTCGGTTCATCCGTTTTTCCAGTCATTTTAGGGCATGATCCCAAAATTCAAGGATATCCCATTCTTAGGTGGACCATACCACTGGAAACAGAGGCCAATGACCATTAAAAACATTTTGCGGGGCAAAAGGTTTTGGATAAGCTTATCTTTCTAATTTCCCTCCATCCAGTCTGGCTGACCTTATCAACGGTTTGGATGGAAAATAAACATTATGGTGGATCCCAAGAAGTTTTTAATTTTAAGCATTTAATCAACATTGTTTCCTGTGGTGTAGTACACTGAGATTTGGATATTCTTAAATTTTGGGAATACACCCAAAGATTGGATGTAAAATAGGATGGACGGTGTGGATATACGAAAAATCATCAAGGTGGGCCCCACGGTAAGGGTAACACGTAATCCGCTCACCTTTAGGAGCTGATCAATGGTTAGGACTCGGCATGCGTATATACGGTGAGAACGAAACAAAGCAGCGCGGTCGCGGATTAGCTACTGAAACCGGTAATGGATTGGCTACTCCCCCTGCCACCAGCTCCGTGGCTGATGGTCGGTGCTCTGTGGGCCCATGATGTATGTGTTTCATCCATTCTGTTCACCCATTTTTAGATATCATTTTATCGTTTGATCCCAAAAATGAGAGTGATCCGAAAAATGAGAGGGATATAAATCTCAGTGGACCACACCACATGAAAACAATAGTGATTGGATATCCATCATTAAAATCCTCCTAAGGCCCATTATACAGTTTATTGGACATCCAATCTGTTGATTAGGTCATACAGGCCCAGATGAAGAGAAAAGGCAAAGATCAGATTGATCCAAAACTTTTATGGCCCCCAAAATGTTTTTAATGATCTAACCTCATTCAACACTGTTTTATGTAATGTGGTGCACTTGAGATCTGGATATACGTCATTTTTGAACTCATATTGTAAAATGATCTGCAAAAATAGATGGACGGCATGGATGAAACACATACATCATGATGGAGCCCACATAGCACTGACCACATGCCAAGAGTAGCGAATCGGTTTCCACTGACACCAGGGACGTGGATTTAGTGCCAAAGCCTGGGTGGGGTCATCGAAATGTTTTTGAGAAATACAGCCTGTCCATCTATTATGTGAGATCATTTTAAGATGTTCGGATAAAATTAAGGTAGATAAAAAACTCAAGTTGGTTAGAGGGAAAATTGGGAAAAGAAATTTCTACAGTTAAAAGGTTCCTAAGCTACAACTTGATGTTTATATGAGCTACACCTTGTTGTTTATATGCTATTAAAACTGTTTATAGGATCACCACTGATGGGATGACATAAAAAAATTAAAAAGTTTAATGGCAATAAGAATGCTTCAACGATTCTCACTGAATGTTCACTGTTTCTTCTCATATGGCCAACTTTAATACTGGATACACTCTATTATTAGTCGCACGCACTGAAATGAGCCACCTTTTCACCTTGATGGAAAACTTGTGCCCTTTAAAATTTGTTAATGGTGGGCGTCGCTCTCTCAACTCCGCCGTTTTATATGTTGGGGTTACTCTAGCTTTATATCTAACTCATTTTTTATTTATTCTCTGTCTCATACCTGAAATTATCTCACCAAAATGGATAAATGACGTAGATACGATATATGATGAGTCCCATGTGGCTTGGTGACGTCACTTCACGGCTACCCAACCTGTCAGCAGCTAGTCCGCGTCCCAAGCCGCGCACGATAGCTGTCATGCGGGCCCCACGTTCAACCAAAACTCTCGCTAACGGGACGCGGTTGTGAAGCTGTCACCAGGTGTTTTATCCACGCCGTTCTTGCATTTTGAAAGATAATTTTAGGGTTAGATTCACAAAAATGAGGTAGATCTAAATCTCAGGTAGACCACACAATGGGAAAACAGTAATAATTGAATGTCCACTATTAAAAACATCCTATCGCCCACTGTAATGGTTATTTGACATTTAACTTGTTGATTAAGTCATATAGACTTAGAAAAAGGGAAAAAATATATATTATCTTCCTTCAAAACTTGTAGCTTAGAAAGTTTTTAATGGTGGGCGTTCAATTAATACTGTACAGTCCACTTGAGATTTGAATCAACCTCATTTTTGAACTCATATTATAAAATGATATTGAAGAATGGATAGACAATATGAATGAAACAAATACATCATAGTGGGCACACAGAGCACCGACCACTAGCTAGTGGTAGGGTGAATAGCCAATCCGTTTCCTTACTAATGATGCCACGCAATCAACGTTATTCATCCAGTGACCACACCACCTCTCTGCTGTGGCCCAAAAATCAGATCCATCGTTAAACGAATGCCTGTTTGGGAGCGTGGATTTGGAACCACTGGATTCAGAACCTCCTAGATTTGAAATCCTCCTATTGTGTTTGGCACATTAGATTGGTAATCAATTTTAATCCAAAAGTAACTATCTCAAGGCGGCTTGAATTTAAGTATTAAATCAATTTTAATATCTCTAATTAGTGAATTGTATGTAATGTTTAACACAATGGTTACAATAAGCCTGTTGAAATATATGTTTTGTATGAAAATGATGAAATTACTAGTCTTAGATATGCCACAACCACAAAATCTGTCCAAATGACTAACCAATGATTTTTAATCAATGATTTACATAGACAATGTTTGGATGGTGCTGATCATCATATTAAAGTAATTATAGTGATGCAATTAATAATCTAATTGTTTTGAGACATCATTAGTGGGCCATGTGCACAAATAATAGTCTAGTGAGATACATGTTACACATGCAACTCTTGGAAGTATTTTAGATGTAATCCAAGCTCTTAGTTGATTTCAAACCCCCTCTTTGAATGGATTTCAAACCTATATTTGAAACTCCTGGTTATTCCACGGTTCCAAACAACCAAGGGATTTGAAATACCCTCAAATCCCCCCAAAATACATGGTGCCAAATGACTCCGAAAACTGAGGGTTCAAAAAGAGAGATGTTCCAGATGGTGTTTCTAGTTGTATTAGGGCAAACACACCAATCCCCCAGTCCGAACGGTTCATTAGGTCCAGTGCACATTTTAAAGCTTTTTAAAATAAAATTTTAAAAAAATAGTATTTCGAAGGATTTATTTCAAGGGCTGCTATTCAAACACCAAACCAATCAGATAAATATTAACCATTTGATCAAAGGCCTTTAACATGGACGGTTGAAATTGTTTACACATGTAGGTCTGATATCTGTGCTAGGGCAATCATAGATTGCTTATGATTCTAAAGAATCACATCTACTAAGCAAAGTCGTCCCATCCATGGCTGGGAAAATAGATGGCTATAGAAAACAAGGCTAAATAAAGGATGGATTGGAATTTTGCATAGTCTACTAAAAATGTGTTATAGACTCAGATGTTGGATCACCCAATTCCTTGGATTCTTGCATAGTTTATTAAAAATGGGCAACTCATTGTCAATGACATTTTGCATTTCTCTATATATGTGAATGATATTATGTGTAGCTATTCGTGTTCAAATATCCCACATATATTTTGTGTCATTATCAATCTTCAAGTATTAAAAAATGTGTATGCGATATTTTCTGACATATGCAACAATCTATCCATACCATAATTTATGGTTTTTGATAAATAAGTGATGTAACTATTCAGCAACACAATATGCGACAATCTATTAATATTATGATTTAAAGTGTTTGACAAACAGAGGACAGAACTAGGCTGCAATAAAATAGTGATGGCCTACTAACCTTAACAGCATGTCATAGATTGCCAATTTTGACAAAAGCTCCCACACCCGCATGGCACGATTGCTCCGAAATTCAATCCAACCATTGGCATGACACCACCATGTCATGCCCTAGCCCAAGAATCAGGCTAATACAATTGTCAGTTGGGTGATAGCTTGTGAAACAAAGGACAGTTATGGAAAACTTGGAAGAAGCTTTCAAAACCCATCTACTTGTTTCCAATATTGGGACCCACATGTTTTTTGGACTAAATTTTATTTTTGAGAGAACATATAGAAGGTCAGACCAACCTGATTATGGATTAGATCTTCACATGAGGAAGATATTTAAACAGTAATTTAATGCCTAAAATAGTGAAATTGCCTCAGATCAACATGTGGATATCAATATAGCATTCCTCATGATACTCAGCAACAGGCTATCAAGGAGACTTACTTCAAACTTGGAATTGTACAGAAAAGACTATTTATCTTAGAAATATCTATGGAAATAAGGGAGGAAATGGAAATCCAGCAAAATGGTAGAGGCTACTCTAATTATGTGGTCTTGGGTTTGACATTCCATGGGTATTGGTGATGAGGAAGGAAGGTGTTAAGCACCCTTCTCCACCCTCGCAAACACAAGAGAGGATTGAATGTGAAATATCCACCAAAAGGTCGTCTTGGTCAAGCTCATCTTGTAGAACTTGTGCTAGGAGTCGTTCGACGGGAAAGGAGATGAAAAGAATCTCCTAATTAAGAGTCTAACAAAATAAAAAAAAATAAAAATTAAGAGTCTAACAAAGGCTTTTTGTGTGAAACAAAATGGGTTGGGGTGGTCTTCTTAGCCAGTTAAGGCTTAGAAATTCCCAAGTACTCAAATCCTAGAGCCATTCTCCATTGTTCCTTCATTTTTTTTTTCTTTTTTTTATACCGGAAATTTGGCTGGAAGGTACTACCTAAAAAAAAAGAAAAAGAAAAAAGAAGAAGAAGGTGGCTATGCTTCTAAAGTGAAAGAAGCTCTTATGACAAGGCATTAGAAAAGCCTACTTTTGAAACTAGTCGATGCCCCTTGGAGCTCTACTTTCCACTTTATCCCTACAAGTGAGCTTGTGTTTCTCTTTTGACCTCCTGCCCAAGTTGTGGGCTACTTCCTTTGACATGGGGTGTGGGCATCCTTGGCCTTGAATGTTGGGTTTTTTTATTTTCTTTTTCTTCATTTTTTTTTGTGGGGGTTACGCCCTCTTATTGTTGTATTCCTTTCGGGCTTTACCCTAAGTTAGTAATAAAAGAGTTAGTCTTTCTTGCTTTCCTATATATAAAAAAAAGACCTATGACTAAGCTTGAAGGGATTAAGATAAAGACCCTTCTCCAGGTTAAGGGTCCCTATTTAGAGAATGGGGTGTTGTTTGGTAATATGAGAATGGGCACATCACACATGGCACAATCTAGAGGATTCATTGGAGTTTAGAATGTAAATTAAGGCACTTTGACAAGTGATTAGGGTTCAAAAGGTGAAACTCGTAAAACAGGAGTTATCAAAGTCAAGGAAATTGAATTTCGGGAAGTTGGGGAAACTGAATTCCCATGAATCAAAAACACTAGATTTGAAAAGAAAAACCGAGCTCTCTTGGTTGCAGAAATCTTGAAAGGCTCAAAAAATAAAAGTGGGGTGGACCCAGACTTATGGAAGGATGGGTTCCACACCTGGTAAGGCAGAATTCTACGCCTATGAGGTTTCCTTGGATAGAATTTTGAAGGTCCCTTGGATACTATTCAAACTAACTAAATAATGCATGATTCTAAACCAAGACCAGACCGTACACCTATAATCGGCTGGATTGAACGATCTAGACCACCCATACAAGGTGGGGTGCCTACAGAAAGCCATGGTTTCTGACTCAGAATTCAGAAAACAATGCAACTGTGGAGGATTGAGCAGTGATGCCAGGGTTTTTTTCTACTTTGAAAGATCTAAATACAAATCTCATTACTCTGCAGAAAGCTATTATAGTCGAACACAATGCCAACTCCAGTATTAGAAGCTTTTTTTAATACCAAAGTATGCTTATTTTGAAAGATAACGGGAACTTTCATTAGAAAAGCGTTGAGGTAGTGGAAAAATAGAAAACATGAGCAAAAGGAAAAGAGAAATGAAGGAAAAAAGCTAAATCAAACACGCCTTGGCCCTTCCCACTACACAACACTTTCCCAAGCATGAGAGGCAACCCCCCTCAATGTTACACATACATTTCAAAACACCTAAATAGCCCTGTGCCATTTCATTAGCCACGCACTAATGTCCCATGTCATTAATCACCCCCGGTGAGGAGAAGTCTCAAACATGGGCCTCCCACTTTGATACCAATTTGATGCAGAACGATAAACCACTTGCTCTAAAAGCTTGAACTGATAGACCTCAATGAATTAATTCATTTATCTCGTAGCCCAGGCCCCACATCTCATGGATTAGGACCTCGACTAAACTCCCCTTGTGAGCCTCACATCATATGGCTACCACCTCACACGGGCCGCCCACTCCGGGTATACCCTTGCATCCCATAGGCCACCCCACTCCAACCTGGTGCGAAAATGCCTTTGCATTAGAGAGCCACCATAATGTCACACATGAGATGTCTTTCCATACTTCATTCTGCTAGTCTCAAATAATGGAGTAGAAAGAGCTAACCGAGAAGCATCCTAGCTTTTCCATGAGCCAAACCAAGCTATCCTTTTCATTGCTCGAGAGCCAACAAAGATGGAGAAACTCCAAAAGCGCAACATATTCGTCCACCTCACAATCCCAAAGAAGCTGACGAAAAGGCAAAGACCACACCATTGAGCCACCGCCTAGCTAGAAGCAACGGTTGATCATGACATGCAGATCCAAAGTTAGGCGAGCAATAGCCAGGAAGGAGACGCAAAGAGGCACATCACCCCTCCAAACATCTTTCCAAAAGCACATGCTCTCTCCAGTCCCCAAAGAGAAAGCCACACCTATCATGAACTTTCATACTTGAGATACCTCTCCAAGCCACCTATGCCCAATAGATAATGGAATCTTTAGTCCACCACCCACCGATGGAGCATAATATCTTGGAGACTGGTTTCCAATATTTATCCATATTTGAAATGCCTGCATATCAAGCGTCATGCCACAGCCAGAGTATCAAATAACTCCCCTTGAAAAATTCTCAATGCCCCTATTTTACCAAATGAGAAGAAGGCCCATTTGGACCCAGGCAGGGGCACAGTTTGGGATGGCTTGGAGTTGAAGACCGCTGATGGGGTTCGATCCAGCATGGGAGGATCCTACATGAGTGTAGAGTTAAAAGCCTGCCAATATGGAACACGTGAGAGGCTTCCTACAACACTTGTGTGGAACACATGCCACACGAGTGTTAGGCCCACACCATAAAATGTGTTTGCGGCATCCACTCCACTCATCATTTGTGCCAACTGATGTTAGTATTGAGCCCAAAAATCAGTCAGATCCAAAACTCAAGTGGGACACACCACAATGAAATATGGAGATGGGGACTCATGCATGGCCATCTGACTGAATATTTCAATCTAGTGAAACAAAAGTAAAGTAAAAGACAATTTATCAGCGATTCCTTTTTTTTTTTTTTTTGAAAGGCAACAGGGGCTCGAACCCATCACGTCAATGTTGAAATGCAATGTCTACCACTGAGCCATGGGTTGGAGCCCCCAATGGTCATCATAGACGCTGGCAGCAAACATGAAAAATGCTGAAGTAAGAAATTAATATCTTGAATATCAAGAGGCCAAAAGACAACAAAAGGAGTGTTTGGATGCTTTCGGGGGAGGGAGGGGAGCTGTCTTTGGGAGAGAGACAGAGTGGGGTGAGGAAAATTCAAAATTTGAATGCACCGAACTAGTTCTGACCCCTCCCCATTCTTGTTGTTTGGCGCTTTGCAACGGTTTGAATCGTTGCTAGAGATTTAATGGCTGAAATTTCACCCACATTTTAAGAGTTGATGGTGCTAGATGTGGAAGCACGGAATCCACTCTCTGCAAATATAGCTTAAAGAAACAAACAACAATAGAGGATTCACCAATCTCTTTATGGGAAAATAAGCAGGTCAGCATATCAGCCTCTTGGAACAGCTAAAATGATATTCAGAACTCACACATCTATAGAAACAGACAGACATGTAATCAGCACTCCATAAGATACAAGCTCCACAAAAAGTACCAACTGGAATTTCAAACAAATCCAAATATCTTGAAAACCCCAAAATGATCCTGATAAGAATATCAGATGTAACTTTACAATACAATACAAGATACTTCAATAGTTTCTATCACTCTGTTCATGCAGATCACGTACAGATACAAGTACAACAGTTCCATCAGTTGAATGCCAAAAGATGAGCAAGTTGTCAGCAATGCTGTTAACTGTCTATGATTCATTGAGAGCCAGCAGCGTTGATTAATATAAAGAATTCAAAAAAACCGCTGCCCTGTTTGATCAGGATTTCTCTGCTTAACTCTCTTCTTCATCATCTCAGCCCATCTTGCAAACATATTGGAAACCTCAAACTTGCCAGAGAACTTCATTTTCTGTGCCAGTTCGTTGAGGATATCGGGTTTTCCCAATCTAGAGAAATCTGCAGCGAACTTGTTATAATCAAGTTGAGGAGCCTTCATTCCTTTGTTTATCATATCCTCTATATATTTACAAGCCTCTTCCGATCTTCCTTGGCTTATAAGTCCACTGATAAAAACAATATAAGAATTATCATCAGGGCAACACCCCTTCTTACCCATCTCTTCCCAAACTGCACGCCCCATGTCGTAATTCTTTGAACGGAAGTAGGACTTCATCAACATGTTATAAGTGTGGATTGTTGGTTTGAAGCCGTTCCCAACCATCCTTTTGTATATCCTCACGGCATCGTCTGGCATATTGCGATTCGTCATCAGTTTAATTAGAGCATTGTACGTCCGCACATCTGGTGGACAACCCTTTTCTTTCATCTCCTGCAGCAACCCATAGACCTTATCCATCTTCTTCTGATTTCCAAACCCAACAATCAAACATGTGTAGACTGCGGCATCTGGCTGGCAACCGTCAGCCAGCATTTCGTCGAAATACTCAACTGCTGCTTCCATCTTGTTCCCCTTACACAAATCCCTTATCAAGATGGTGTAGCTCCGGACGTTCGGTGATGGCCCTTTGGCTTTCATGAGCTCAAACAGCTTGATTGCCTCAGATCGCCTTCTACCTCTAAACAACCCTTCCAACATTGTGTTATGAGCAACAATATCAGGTTTCAAACCCGTATCAATCATTTCATTCCAAACCCTTCCTGCCTCCATCAGATTCTTCACCTTGCACCATCCAGCAAGCAGAATCGAATATGTCCGCAAATCTGGAGAGAACCGATCCTTCAACTTCTCAAACAAAGCCTGAGCTTCCTTTCCAAGCTTCGCCCTCGCAAGTGCGTCCAACAGGGAATTGAATGTTTCCACGCCTGCTTTGAAGTCATACCTTTTCATCAACTCGAAAATTCCAACAGCTTTCTTCATTTCCCGTGCAGCTGCAAATGCCCTAATTGCAATGACAAATGTATCCATTGTGAGAAGCCCCTTCTTCCCCATATCTTCAAGCATCTCTACCATGCTCTCGAACTGCCTCGTCTTCCCAAGAATACTCATCATCGCGTTATACGTCTGTGAATCATGTGAAAACCCTGGCTTTTGCCCCGCCCAGTGGAAGAACCGAAATGCAGGTTTCCTTGCATGAAAAAACCGAGCTAAAACATCCACAATAAGGGAATGGGATAGATTGATATTGCACTGATCCAGAACTGCTTCCATGTTACGATCTGCTGCAAACAGATCTTCAATAACTTTACACACTCTATCAACCTCTTCTGGATCAGCCAACTTTAAACCCTCGTTGCTATAATCCATGCCATCAGCGGCATCAGTTTCATCATCGGTCTCTGAATCTCCATCAACAGTGCTACAGAAAGACCTAGAATTCAGAACAGAAATTTTCATTGCAGCTACATCCAAAACCCCAGAAGAAACCCTAGAGCTTAAAACTGGCATTTTTTCCTTCGGATTCTCTGACTTAATACCCTCATCACCATCATCAAATTCACTCCTGCCTCCTATTTCATCAGCAGTTTCTGGATCCCTATTTGAAATGTTAGAAAACCACCTAGAATCCAAAATTGGAAATTTCCCCGCACAACCATTTGAAACAGTACGAAAAACCCTAGAATCCAAAACAGATGCTTTTCCTACACATCCATTCAAAACCAGCATTCTTTCTCTCGAATTCCCCGACCCAAAACCCTCATTGCTCTCACCATCAGCGCTGCCACGACCCTTGGTTCCTGCATCTGCATTCCAATTTCTAAAAAAGGCCCTAGAATTCAACAACGCCACCCTTTCACCATCTCCATTCAAAACCCTAGAAAAGACCCTGGTTTTTGATATCACCATCCTTTCAACATCTCCAATCCAAAACCCTAGAAAAAGCTCTGGTATTCAAGAACCCAATCTTCTTTACACTCCACTCAAAACCCCAGAATCTGAAAGCATCAAGAAAAACCCCAAACAACAAACATATACTGCCAATCTAAACCCTAGAAAAAAGCACTAGAATCATTCACGCATGGCATTTCTTCTTAGAAATGAGACTGGAGAGACTGTGGACAGGGATGTGGCAGAAGATGCGGAGCTTTACCATAAGGACGATCGACACGACGATGACGACGATGATGAGAATCACGAGGCAAGGGCAGAGAGCTACCGTAACGAAAGCGCATTTGCTGTCGGCGAAATCCTCTTTCTCGTCGTACTGGTCTCGGATCTCGAGAGCGTACGAAGGAGGAGGCAGAGCAGACGCGGAAGCCATTGAGATTGGAAGAGATCTCGATCCAAGACGATTAGAAATGGCGGGGATTGATTCGATTCTTCCACACTCGCAGACATTCGACCGCCGTTAAAACCTGAGAGAGAGAGAGATTGAAAGCGGATTTAGTTGCAATCCCGGATCCAGTATGTAAGTGAGATCCTGACTGTGGGGCCCACCTTGATGCATGTTTTGTATATCCATTCCGTCCATCAGTTTTTATATCTCATTTTAGATTGTGGAAACAAAAATTAAATAGATGTAAATCTCAAATGGTCCACACAGTGGGGATTGAATTCTCGCCATTAAAAACTTCTTGATGACCACAGAAGTTTTGGATCGAGCTGATATTTGTGTTTTTCTTTTCATCCATGTCTGTGTCATCTAATCAATAGGTTCGATGTCAAATAAGAATTACAGTATTCCTCTAATTTTTTTAATGATAGGTGTTCAATTGCCCTTATTTTCTAATGGTGTGGTCCACCTGAGGTTTGGATCTGCCTCATTTTCGAAGTAATGCTCTAAAATGAATTGAAAATGATGAATGGACGGGATGGATGTACAACACATACATCGAAGTAAGCCCTACGGTCAGTTTTCAGTTAATTCGATTGCGAGAGAGAGTGATGAGCCACGGCAAGGTAACTCGCGCTGGTTACCTACCGGACGTGCATTCCCTACCGACGTTGTCAGTAGCCAGTCGCTACTGGACGGTGCTATGTAAGCCTCACCATAGTATATGTGTTTCATCCACGCCGTCCATCCAGTTTTCTAGATCAGTTGAGGCCGGAAATGAGGCAGATACTAAACTCATACGGACCACAGCACAGGACACGGTGCTGATTGAACGCCTAAAACTAATTTTTTGTGTTTTCCTTATATAGACGTCTGACCTGATCAATAGGCCTCAAGAAATTTTTAATAGGAAAAAAAAAATTTTGTTTTCACGGTGTGGTCCATCTAATTTTGTTTTCATGTGGTGTGGTCCATCTAAATACATACATCACGGTGGGCCCGTAGAGATTTATATGGTGTGGTCCAACTAATTTTGTTTTCATGTGGTGTGGTCCATCTAAGATTTATATACCTCTCATTTTTAGGATCAAGCCAGAAAATGATCTGTAAAGATGGATGAATAGAAGGGAGGAAACACAAACATCATAGTGGGCCCACAGAGCACCGACCACCAACAATGGGCCGGTGGCCGGTGCTCCATGGGCCCTAACATGATGTATCTGTTTCATCCATGTCGTCCGTTTATTTTTACAAATTATTTTACAACATGAGACCAAAAATGAGGTATATCTTAAGTAAACAGCATTGAATGGGCATCGACCATTAAAAAAATATTTTGAGGCTATAAAAGTTTTAGATCAAGTTGATTTTTGTTTTTTGCCACCATTTGGGCCTGTATGACCTAATCAACATGTTGGATGTGGTATAAACAGTATAATAGGCCTTAAGAGGATTTTAATGATGGATATCCAACCAATTTTGTTCTCATTTGGTGTGGTCCATCTGAGATTTATATACCTCTCTCACTTTTAGGATCAAGCCATAAAATGATATGTAAAAATGGATGAAACACAAACATCATGGTGGGCCCACAGAGCACTGACCACCAGCCATGGGGCTGGTGTCAGGGGGAGTAGCCAATCCGTTTCCACCGTCTAATACCCACCTTACAACATGCAGGCAATCCGCATCCGGTTGCTTTCGCAGAACTACTTAGCTGCGACCCCCGAACCAGCGATATGGTGTGACCCTGACCATGGGGCCCACTTCTCTGTATGCCTTGTATATCACTGTCATCCATCCGTTTTTTCAGCTTATTTTAGGGCATGGCTCCAAAAATGAAGCAGATACAAACTCAGGTGGACCACATCACGCGAAACAATAATCATTGAATACGGGGCAATGACCCTTCGAGCAGGGCAGTTCATGAGCAGCTATCTCAGACCGAGGTTAGGTCGCCCCGCCACGAGTTTAAGATTATACATCAAAAGCTTTTTGAGTCGTTTCCCACTTATGTGGGGAGATTCAGGGCAACTTAAGGGAAGAAATGTTCCTGATAGATGCAGGACCTGGGACCTCAGAATTTGTATGCAAGATGAGCCTATAGGAGTGCCTATCTCAAGGTCCACTATAATGTTTCTTTTCCTTCCAACCGGTTGATAAGGCCGTACAAACCTGGATAAATGGAAAACAAAAATATCAACTTGATCCAAAACTTTTGTAACCCACAAAAAGTTTTTAATAGTCAAGGTGGGCCCCACAGTTAGGGCCCACCCACATCGCTGGTTCCAAGTCATAAGCCACATCGGGTGAGATCCAACTCGTCCACCGGGTACTTGTCTCATTTCAGGTCTCATTTCAGGACCTGGATTAGGCGAGATAAGGGTAACAATTAGAGGGTGAGACTCTTTGACCGCAGGGCCCACCTAAATGTATGTGATGTAGATTTTGCAACTCGTTTTACATCATGGCCTACAAAATGAGACAGACACAGGTCGCAGGTGGACCACACCACATGAAAAAAACAATAATTGAACCGATACTATTAAAAACTCCCTATCTTCCACTTTAATGTTCATTTCTCATCTAATATGTTGATAAGGTCACACCGGAATAACAAAAAACCCGAATAGTAGCATTGCTCATGCTCCACCTGAGATTTGATCCTGCCTCATCTTGTGGACCATGTGACAAAAAAGATGAATAGTCTGAACATACAACACATACATCAAGGTGAGTCCCATGGTTAAAGCATCACCTAGGAAGCAATTGCTCCTTACTCACCTATTCTGCACCCGGTTGTAACCATGTTGAACCCAAAAACAAACAATGATCATCAAAAACTGGGGTAGGCCAAACGGATGGAGTGAATGCTCACCGTAACAGATGCTGATTGTGTTATATGGACCCACTATGCTGTATATGTTTTACCCATGTCATCCATCCATTTTTACATATTATTATATAATATGAGCCAAAAAATGAGACAGATTTAAGGCAGAAGTGGACCACACAATAAGAATTGAAGGTCCACTACTAAAAATTCTTGGCAGCAGCAAAAGTTACAATCAAGCTGGTATTTTTCCTTTCATTTATGTTAATGTAACCTAATGAATATGTTAAATGGCAAATAAACGCTATAATGGACCTTAGGAAGGTTTAAAAGGGCTACACTATTACTACTACTTCCTATATAGTACTATACTTGTGCCTCAAGTTTATCTCGTTTTTTGCCTCATTCTGTAAAATGACCTATCAAGTTTAGTAATTGGTAAGGATAAAACACATACATCACATCATCACAGTGGGCCTGGCAAAGCCATTGCAGGAAGCAAGTCACATCCCATCTAAATAACCTTATCCTTGTCTCAATTAATTGGGGGTCCTTGCTCTTGTCCGGGTGGTAGACTCTGCTCTTTCCCGGGTGGTAGACTCTCAGGAGTTTCAACTCCCGGTCAAGGGTTCGAGTACTCATAGGTGATGAAATTCCACCAGCGTGAGTGTGTGGGGGTGTGTTAAAAAAAAAATTAAAAAAAATTTGGGGTCAACTTCACATATACATGCATTTAATCATATAAAAATATTTGAATGAAATGCATTGATATAACACACACTTTGCGGTGCACCCTACAAAGCCCGTACACGAAGAGTCCATCTAGACAAGGGCATGATACAATCACATTCATCTATATGCTTAAAAAAGAAAAATTTTGTAGCAAACAAGTTAGTTATAGTAGTAAAAGTTGGTTTGAAAACTAATTTCTTAAAAGCATTATGAATGGAATGGATGGGTACCTCCTATTAATATCATACATAAGCTTTCAGTGGATACTTCAAGTGTGACCCTTTGCTACATATAATAAATAAATCTATCTTTTTTGTTTTTTACACACTCCATGCACTCACACCGTTGTGAGATTTCACCACCTGTGGATACTTGAACCCTTAACCGGGAGTTGAAACTCCCAAGAGCCTAACACCCGAGAGTAATAAATAAATCCATTTGATTACCCTAAAAAGGTGCGTGTGTGTGTGTATATATGTATATATATATAGTGTGTGTGTGTCTATATATATATATATATATATATATATATATATATATATATATATATATATATATATATATATATATATATATATATAATGTAGACTATTGATTTAGTTAAAGGTGTGGCCTACTTGGTGAATGGATAGGTTGAAAATATTCAGATGTAAATAGGGATTTAATATAATTTATATGTCAGTTAAGTCAAACTAATATTTTGGGCTGTTGTCCTGCTAGGTTTAGGCCAGCGTAGGCCCTATGGCATCTGGCACTACCACCCCTCGTACGGACATTGGTGCCTAAAACAGGTACATGGACACTGCACCCTGCCCTACGTGTATCATATCTCTCGCTCTCACCGATCAAATCATGGGCCCAGCTGGAAGTAAGCTATAACCCAAAATTTCACTCTAAAGATTATCTTGACATTACGATGATGACCAACAATGCATGGGTAGATTGAAATTTTAGTAAATAGCCTTATTGGTGTAATTTTCGATGATGACACGAGATTTTTTATTTTTAGGTGAGTGTGCTGGATCTTTACTCTTGTCCGGGTGGGAGACTCATAGGAATTTCAACACCCAATCAACCACCAATTTAGCCAACTGTGCACCTGCAAAAACTAGGCGTTTGAGTAAGGCCAAGCCTTTCATCCAAATTAACTCATTTTGCCTCGAATACTAAAGACTTGCAAATGTGAAGCAGTTATACTGTCGAACAAAAATATAATAAGATAATAAATTTAGGAGTGAATGTACCTTATTATTAAAATAAAATTTTTGACATGTTAAAAGCAGTACGGTACTTGTGGAAGTAGCGTCATGGTAAGTGAGAATAAAATAAAACTTGATATTACAATTGTTGATGTGAAAATCTGGTCCACTCTTCTTATAATAACAAGTATAGTTGACTACTACTGGTTATGAGTAATAGTCAGTCCACTTGGAATTTGAATGTACCTCATTTTTGAGCTGGTACTATAAAATGATATGGAACAAAGGATGGACCGTGTAGATGAAACACGTACATATGGTGGGCCCACAGAGCACACAACACTAGCCATTGTCAGTGGGTAGCTAATCGCGTCTTATTACTATATGCATTAAATATGTGTTGGACGGCCGCCCAAACCTAATCGAGTCTGGTCTCAAGAACGAGTCCGTACCCGATAGGACATGACCCGGTAAATCCGTTACCCCGGGTAAATGCGGTGGGACCACTGGACCCGATCCGTTGATAGCCCAAAGAATGGTGCCCGCTTGGATCTCACACACGCCAAAACTCGCACGAGTGAGTGTAATCGCAAAGTTCACTTCCGAGCCGCTTCCCACTTCCGATCGCCGTGATGGCGCCAAAGTAAACAGGGTGCGCACTGCGCGCTCATCTTCCCGCCAAACTCCACGACAGGAAAATCCCGTAAATTCCCGCCATAATCTCTGCCATCTTTCCCAAACATTCTCTCCTCTCGTTCCTTCCAAAATCTCTCTCTCTCTCTCTCTCTCTCTCCCCCCATTTCAATGGCCCCTTCCCGCCGTCTCACCAATGGTCGATCTCCAGTAGTCAATCCGCAGCGTCAGATCACCTCCTTCTTCACACCAGGAAAGTCTCCGATCTCTCCTCCGCCTTCGATATCGCTCAAAGAAAGCCCTAGCCCTAGCCCTAACCCTAACCCTAGTCCTCCTTTCCAAACCAAGAGGAAAAAGCCTGTTCTAGTTGTGGGACCATCTCCTGCCCGCCGCTCGCCGAATTCCACGCCTTTTTCCGAATTGGGAAAGACATCATACTCAGGAGACGTTGTTGGGAAGAGGATTAGGGTTTTCTGGCCTTTGGATAAGAGCTGGTACGAAGGTTGGGTGAAGTCGTTCGATGATCAGACCGGCAAGCATGTTGTTCAGTACGATGATGCGGAGGAGGAGGTTTTGGATCTCGGAAATGAGAAGATTGAATGGGTGGAGGACGTGGTGAGGAGCTTCCGCCGGTTGCGGCGGAGTTCGGTTTGTGAGGAGGTAGTGCCTGAGAAGGAGGAGGTTGTGGATGATGGGAGTGGCGGAAATGATGGTGGCGATGGTGACGACAATGATGATTCGATGGATGAGGATTGGGGGAAGAATGTAGGGAAGGAGGAGGAAGATGGTGATTCCGAGGAGGTGGAATTGGATGAAGATGATGAGGAAGTGGAGAGGTCGAGACGAGGCCGGGCGAGAAACTCGGGGTCTGCAAAGCGGAAGAAGATTAAAGTGGAGAAGTTGGGTTCTGGGAAGAAGAATAGGGTTAGTGGAAATGGGGAAAAGGGTGCGTCGAAGGCTGCTTTGGATTGGAGCGGAAGTAAAACTGTGCGGCTTCCAAGCAACGCAGAAAGTAAGTAAAATGGTTGGAATTTGCAACGACGAACATGGAGGGGTTTTGATTAAACCCATTGGATATCTAATATCTTTCATCTTTGCTGAACACGCTGCTGTTGGGGTTTAAGTGCTGATTTTTATGGCTCTTTTTGGATGTAAAATTGGCATTAGTTCTGCTTAGTTTGAAGTGAACAAACAGTCCCAAGTTGTGATTACGTTTGTTTGAACTAGTACTTGAAAAAGAAGTACCTGAGATGACTATGGGGGCCAACTAACATTTTTACTTGGAAAGATATTTCATTACTCATATCCACTTCATTGCAGCTTAATTATTGCAATTTAAATCAATCATACGTCCAAACATGCCTGAATTTATTATAATAGAGATACATGTTTTGAGTATAATGAGGGAATGTGGGCCTTGATCTCTCTTTGTTGTATGTATACCACTTCAATTGGTTGGCATTTTGACAATTTCCATCACACCTGCCAAGGCATTTTTCTGAAAGAGAGAATTACTCATCAGTAACTGTTTCAGAAAATAATCGATGGACCATCCTTAAAAGTAGCCTAATTGCTAAGACCAGGTATTGACGAAACATTAGGAAAAGAACATCTGGCATTCGATGTCGGTCTCCTAGAATCATTAGCAAAGAACATCCAGCATGTGATGCCTGTCTCCCAGGGAACTTTTTTTGGGCAATTTTGCCCTTTTCAGTCATTTAGAACTTTAGCAGCTTAACTACAGCTATGAATTACTCACTGCCTATAATTATCATATTTCTGCTATGATTACCAACAGCCAATATGGGTGTCTGCAGCTTAGAAAATTAGTGACTAAACAAAGGCTTTAGCACTCCTGCTATTCAAATAGGTGGCTAAAACAACATGCTGCTTTCAAGATTTAAACAGCTGGACAAAGAGAAACATTGTCAAGTATTCATTTAAAAAAGAAAAAAAAAAAAGAAAGAAAGAAAGAAAAAAAAAAGAAAAGAAAAGAAAAGAAAAGAAAAGAAAAAAGAGAAACGTTGTTAAGTAGGGGTAGATGCATGTTGCCTGTTTATTGAAATTCTTTGCAAAAGCCAGACTTTCGCTTTTAATAATCAAGCAGCCGCCAGGCAACTTTTAAGGTGTCCTTCAATTATTTTCTAAAGGGTGACAGTTATGTAATCTCCCCATCTCGAACTGGTGAATTTGCGGCTTACCTTATGTTCATTTACTTCAGAACTTGATGGAAATGTGGTATTCACGCTCTTGTTACTTGATTATGAATTTTCATCTGATTTTGCCATTCAAAAAAGAACTAGTAGTGACCATCAATTTCAGTGTCAGGAATGAAGTAATTGAGAATTTTATGTTGGTCAAAATCAATGGGGGAGCTTCTGGTTACTTTTGTTTCTTATTGAAATTTGTCATGCTTTTTTGGCAGCGGCGATTGCATTACCTAATGTTGACAACATTTTAATGGGCGATGCCGCAGAACGATTTGGAAAGCATGAGGCAGAAAAGCTGGGGTTTCTTGGACCGTAAGTATTTGTTGAAGTTTGTTTCCTTGACCCTTGCATGTCCTTTTTTCTGTTAAGTAGTCAACTTCTCATTTTTCTTGTTCATGAACCAATCAAGACTCACAACTAGTTAGATGGCCACTTGAATATGGGTTTTGTATCTGCCTATATATCCCTTCTCATGACCTCAATCCAAGTTCGTCAAGGTCTTTCTCTCATCCTTGTTTTTGGTCCTTCAACCCTAATAAAGGTTCCCCTTCTTGTGAGAGCTGTTTGGAAAATATTTAACGCACATTTAAAATGTTTCATCTAATAAAATATCCCAAGCTGTTCTTAATTTCTACATGGCTGAAAAAGGTTGTTTGAATGTAATGTGTACCTAGAATGCATAATAGAGGAACTGACACATATGACACTAGAGCATATTATAACCATTTCACAAAAAAAAGTAGTATAGTTGCATTCAAATAATGGGTGGCATACTGTGCTTATATTCTTTAAAGAACTACCTACTATTGGGTTTCTTAACAAATTTGGATTTGACAATGAAGTTGCACATGGATCAATATGTATTCTAGCTTTAGTCAATGGAAGAACTAAATTGATTCTATAGGATATTAAGAAGATTAAAAATATCAAGGGGTCCTACCCAATGTGATGTAGGACGGGATGATCTAACCTAATATGATGCGTTGAAACTAGATAGTGGATTAACTAGAGCAATCAAAAGACAAAATGACACTAAACTACCACAAGTTAAAGAAACTAAAATTTATAACATGTTAAGGTTCAAAATACCTAATAGTCCCACAATGTGATTCTTTTAAAGTATCAAGTAATTAAGATCACGTAGAAGATATGACTCCTACTTAGCATAGGTATTAAATATGAACATTCATGGAATCACTTGAATTTTAAGGGTTTTGCAAGTTTAGGGCTGTTTTAAAGGTTAAGGAATGTAGGGAATAAGTTTAGAGTATTTAGCAAACTACAAATTTAGGGTTTCGATATAGGGATTAAGGAATGTAGGGAATAAGTTTGGAGTATTTAGCAAACTACAAATTTAGGGTTTCGATATAGGGATTTGAGGAATTAGGATTTTAGGGATAGGGAGTTGAGGGTTTAGGGTTAATAGGTTGGGAAATTTTGGGGAAATTAGGTTCAGGGTTATAGGATTTTGGGGGAATTCGGATTAATGTTCGGATTTGGGGATTAGGGTTTGGAAAGATTGAGGATTTTGGGATTTGAGAATCCTAGGGTTTGGGTTTGAGATTTATGTTTAGAGGTTTTGTAAAGGGGATCAAAGGGAAGAGGGAAGTAGAAGATTTGAAGCAAGGGGGCCATGGATTGGGGTTGCCCCTATGGACACTATTCACCTGGTATGGTTCCCTCGGTATTGTTCACGGCTAGAGCTTGGGTTTAGTTGGGTGTAGGTTAGGTCTAGGTTGGTTTAGAATTTTTTTTTTTTTTTTTTTAAAGAAAAAAAAGGAAAGAAACAAAGAGAAGAAGAAGATGAAGAGAAGTACCTTGAGAGAGGGAGAGAAAACAAGAGGATAACTAGGGGAATCACTCCCCAAATGGCTTCACACCATCACTCCCATCAGAAGATGAATTGCTAAAGCACATAGCAAAGGAGAGGAAATGCTTTTCACTCATGGTTCATAATGGTTAGGGTGGCGACATCCAACCCTTTATAGTATCAGAAAAGACATTTTACAAAAAGACGCTCTCAGATAAGATTATCAACATAAAAATGCTTAATGAATTAAAAGTTGTTCCCAACTCTCTAATCTCAACATGCATATGAGCTATACAAAAAATAACGAAACATGTAAACAAACTAAACAACTAAATTATTTCGTGGCCCATGGGAGTCTATGATCAAAATGTCCAATGCTGATGATCTAATGGTCTGATAATCGTGTCTACTCAATCCAATGGTCTGATGTTCCATTAAGCTCCTATATACAACTCATGTGTATCTTCCCAGTGTGGGGTCCTCAAAGATGCACGAACATGCACGTGGAGTCTTCAATGTAATTAGGAATGTGAATTGAGCCAAGTGGCCCCATGTAATGGTTGTCTAGCTATAAGGAGACTAACTCAGCCCTCCTCCTCTGGTATGGTGCTCGGATGTCCTCATCACATTGGAAGGTGGAGGAGATGGATGAAAGCAATAAAATTAAAAAGAAAAAAGAATGTATGGAATTAGGATTCTTCTCAGTACTAACCAATGGGCCCTTGAAAAATTTTGCTGTTCGGGAGGCTTGAGACAAGAGGATCCTCGTTCTCTTCAGTTTATTAGTGGTAAGGGAGGCTTTTAGTGCGATGCTTCCCAAAGGTACTGTGGAAGAACTAATCAAGGCTTTCAAAGTGGACAGACCAATCTTTAAATATCCATTCTCCAGTTTGAAGATGATACTCTATAGCTCTATGACACATTGAGTGAGTGGGTTATGCATCTCAAGAAGATCTTGAGATTGTATGAAGCGATTTCAGGTGAGAAGGTGAACTGTTCAGCACTGAAATGCTTGGATCTGAAACAGAATGAGTCAGTCAAGTGGTACGAGTTCTTGTGTCCAGGCGACCAGCACTCTGAAATCTCTATCTAAAATCATGTTGCAAACAATCTACAAATGAGGGAACAATTTCAATGCACAAAATTCCCCCTTGGTAATGACATCCTAACTGGTCCCAAGGGTCTGGGTCGAGGAGGGTTGATGTCAGGTGTGCAGCTGGTCATAAAAAAATTTGCCAAGTAATAACTAAATCTGTCCCCATTTGTTAACACAAGGCTATGATGATGATGGTGATGACAACAGCCAAGTGTGGAACTTTGGCCTTTGATATCCAAGAGGTCTGATTCTTTGGAATCTGTCCTTTGCAACTATGTGGTCCATTTGGAAAGAGTGGAACATAGATTGTTCTCTAATAAAGCAGAAAGTTATAGAGGTGATAGAAGGGCTAAAAGGAGAACTTTCTCACAGGCCTTGGTCCTTGGAGTTTGTGGAGTCACGAAGAAGATCTATGTAGAGATGGCTGGATATAATCGATGAAAAAGGGGTTATTAATTATGGTCATATTTATAATCTGCTATTGCTTAATAAAGATGTTGAGATTCAGTGCAGCTGCTAGTATCTTGAATAAATTTGTAAAGGTTGCCTGTTACCCTTTTGCTGTGTCATAGTTAGTCTAATTTAGCAACATTTGACAGACAGTGGCACAAGGTTTGGTTATCAGTATCACGGCACCATGTAGTCCTATCTTTTGTTGCATATTGTTTTTCAATCCTTAGATTGATGGTTTCAGATCTTTTTTGGCAGAAAACGGAAGGATGCATGTGGGAGACTGCCTGGGGATGTAAACTATGATCCAAGAACTCTTTACTTGCCGCCCAGTTTCTTGAAGAGTTTGTCAGGTGGACAGGTAGGTGTTTATATATTTTAATGCTTTTTGATTCAAAGACTTCTATATTGCCTGCTTTAGTTACAGCTAACTATCATTTTTTTTTTTTAAATATTTAAATTATCAATATCTACAGAGACAATGGTGGGAGTTCAAGTCAAAGCATATGGACAAGGTTCTGTTTTTCAAGGTATGGCTGTAGTTCATTGATATCGCCCAAAGATGCTGGCGTCACCAAAGCTGATTTCTGTCCTTAAAAGTAATAAGTCAATAATCCCTTCATCTCTTTCCGGAGCAGATGGGCAAATTCTATGAATTGTTTGAAATGGATGCACATGTAGGAGCAAGAGAACTTGATTTGCAATACATGAAGGTATGTGAGCTCAAAAGATTAAAGTGACTTGGATGGTTATTTGGAAAAGTTAGTGTTTTTTGTAATACATCTTATTTCAGTTACTTTACTTTATTCCTTAGTTGCCTTAGCTGAAAATCACTGTCATGCAAGTTATTCACCTAAAAAAAAAATCATTCTCATGTAAGCTATTCACTTACCCTTCTAAAATTGCTTTCTAATCATGAACTGTTGAGTGGAGAACTACATTTGATTGCTGCTTGGGCTGGAATTCAGACTTTTCAAGTTGAATGTATTTTCTGTGAATATTAGTCTTCAAGTGAACCTTTGACACTTTGCTTAGTGGTCTTAAGGGCTACTACATAAGTGTGCCACAAATGTGCACCGGGGAGCTCTATCCATCCAGTAACCATTTTAACAACCTTTGAATTTCATGCAGTCCTATTTTGTCTGGTGAAGGATGTATATGCTGTCATTCCAAACTGAGATCCTTTGATTCATAGAATTAAGTACATCATTTTCATATGAGAATTGCAAATGAAGTTGGCCTGTTTTTTGTTTGGGTTGTTTTTTGAAGTTAAGCTTTCATAGATGTTTTTAGAGGAATCCATTTTTGACCAATCTTAATTTCCATTGAATCGAAGTACATGAAATTGTAGTGAAAAGACACCACAAGGATGCAAGACACTTTTGTCCTAATCTACAGGGTTTTGATATCTTGGTTTAAAAACTTGTTGACTTCACTTGATACTTATTTGAATTGACTCCACTGATAAGTGTTAAGTCAACTCAGTCAATGCCAACTTGAGTTTTTCCTACACCTGATTGGAATTTGGACAAACTTCACTGCAAAATCTTAAAGCTTAATCGTGCCATAAAATTAGTTTATGAGATTTGTTGGGTGTTTGCCTATGTTTTCAGGGAGAACAGCCTCATTGTGGATTTCCAGAAAAGAACTTCTCGATGAATGTGGAGAAATTGGCAAGAAAGGTTGGCTTTGCGCATACTATATTTTATCTCTCAAATCATTTTTTTCTCTCCCCTGTTTTGATTGTTATAACAATTTGGTAGCTTCTCTTATTTGTTTTTAACAATCCATCTTGTGGTGTCCTTTACCCTTTCATGTAATTATTTTTTACTGAGAATGCTTTGACAATGCAGGGCTATCGGGTTCTTGTTGTTGAGCAGACAGAGACACCTGAACAGCTTGAACTTCGTCGTAAAGAGACGGGTTCTAGAGATAAGGTAAACTGATAATTCATATGGATCAATATGATTGATATATTTTTATTTATCAGAATACATACCCGATTAGATTTCTCTTTCCTTGTTTTCCTGTACTGTTTTACAATTTCCCCTGTTTATATTGAAAAGCCATATGATGTGGCACTGTTTGTCCTAATCAATGACTGATATGTTCCCATCTTCGTAGGTTGTGAAACGTGAAATCTGTGCCATTGTTACAAAGGGAACTCTAACTGAGGGAGAGATGCTAGCTGTGAACCCTGATCCTGCATACTTGATGTCAGTGACCGAAACTCATCAAACTTCTGGGACCCAAGAAGATGACATAGTTGTTGGGGTTTGTCTGCTTGATGTTTCCACGAGCAGATTTATTATTGGACAGGTAGTGTTTGAAATCGCTTGTCTTTTTCTCATTATTTACTGCTTTTGTTGGTCTGTCAATTTATACTCGGTGGTTCTTCATTGAGGAAATGACTGTTCATGTGGACAATTGTGTGTTTTTTCCTTCTTCTTCTTCTTCTCTCAGTTCACTGATGATTCAGAACGTCATTGCTTATGTTCAATATTGTCTGAGCTGAGACCTGTGGAAATCATAAAGCCCATCAAAGTTCTCAGCCCTGAAACTGAAAGTGTCTTGCGGAAACAAACAAGAAGTCCTATAGTCAATGATTTGGTTCCTTTGAAAGAATTCTGGGATGCTGAAAAAACTGTTGAGGAGGTCAAAAATATTTATAGAGTATGCAAGGATGGAGTACTGGGATCCTTGAGCAAGGCAGCTGTAGGTGTTCCTCCCGATTATGGCAGCATGGAGAATGGATCAGGATGCCTACCAGATGTCTTATCTGACCTAATAAATGCAGGCGAGAATGGAAACTCTGCACTTTCTGCTCTTGGTGGTTGTCTTTTTTATCTAAGACAAGCATTGCTAGATGAGACACTGCTTAAGTTTGCGAAGTTTGAACTTCTTCCGTGCTCGGGGTTACTTCATACTCTGCAAAAATCATATATGTCACTTGATGCAGCCGCGCTAGAGAACCTGGAGATACTTGAAAACAACAAAAATGGAGGTTCCTCAGGGTAATTTCAAGATGCTTATGTTTTCATTAATTCATTTTGTTTGGGCCACCCTTATTCTAAAGGGGTTTTGTTTGTCAATGTAGGACACTATTTTCACAATTAGATCACTGTGTGACTGCATTTGGTAAAAGGTTGCTTAAAAATTGGCTTGCAAGACCACTCTATCACATGAGGTCAATTGTGGAGCGTCAAGATGCCATAGCAAGTTTGAAAGTAAGTAAATCTTGAAAGACTAGTATTACTTGTGAAGGGTTATTCTCCCATTGTTGTCTTTCTCCTATGATTTCTTTTAGCTGATCTGAGTTTTTCTTTTCGTTTGCTAGTGATACCTCATCTAATCTTTCTAAAATCTTACAATTGAGATACCATATTGGACATATTGTTTAATAGTTAGTGGGATCTGGATTTATGTAAATCTTGATGGAGAGTGAGGTTGCATTGGCCTGAAAGGCTGGCATAAGAACTGTTCTCAACAATTGAATATTGAATTTCCGTTCTTTAAGCTTCCATCACATTAATTGTAAGTAGTGTTGTCAAAATCCTACGATTTACAATTTATGATTTGAGTTGAATCTTAAGCAAAATGATTGAATCCCTTTTTATATGAATCCTACGATTTTATGATTCGAATCCTAGGATTTACGACCCATATCCTGATTTACGATTCAAACTATACCTGTTTTTTCTTCTATTTTAAGCTTCACTTGGCTTTCATTTTATGTTTTTTAAATTGGTGGGGGCTATAAGAATCATTTAGAAAAAAATCGTTCAAAATAAAAAAGAAAGAAAGAAAAGAATTGTTTAGAAAAGGTAAATTATTTTATTTTGTTCTTTATAAGAGATAAAATGATATATATTCTCTTCAATGTGAGATTTGTAGAGCTTTTTTTTTTTTTTTTTTAATCTAATGATTTCTTAATGTGAGGTTTGCAGAGCTTTTTTTTTTTTTTTTTTCTAATGATTTCTTACTTGTTAATTGGTCAAAAGACCAAATTGATGTATGATTTATCTGGAATGTTTTTATGGATGGCTACAATCACGTTGACTTATATGTATTGCTAAATAATGTTTAGAAATCAAAATATCTTTTTTGTTGGTCAACAAAATCAAATTCTGCTTTTCCAATGTGGTTCTACATTTAAGAATGGTAACAGGAACATAAATTATTAAATGATTCTTGTATGTTTTTTAAGGAAAATTTCTTAACAGACAAAAAAAAAAAAGAGAATAAAAGAAAAGAAAAAAGGAAAGATAAGAATCCTTTAGCACTATCATGACATGGTATTACTTGGTGCATATTGATGGCAAAAGGATGAAAGTTTTAATTTTAATTTTTTTTCTTCTGATTTATCTTTTAAAAAATCTGATTATTTATTTTTCATATTTTAAAGAAAAATCATAAAAAATTCTACGATTTATGATAAGACTTGCAATTTGATACGATTCATCCCCTATTATGATTTGCTATACGATAACGATTTTGACAACATTGATTGTAAGATAATTGATCACCTACAACCGGTCCTCTGGTATGACCCACTCTCTTATTCCATCTGAATTGTTATTTCCACTTCAGCCCTTGGAAATATTGGATATTTTCAAGGAAAAAAGTGCTTGGAAATGGGCCATAGGTAAAGTTATCCTATGGCAGGTAATAGGTGATTAGTTTGCCAATTTCACATCTTCAAGATACAACAGGTGTTCAAAGGTGTGAGGATTACCAGTTGTTAAAGTGGTTCGAATGTTGTCAGTGAAGGTGGTCATTTGAACCATTAGAGGCCGAATCCTCTGGCACCCCCTCCTGGTTGGTGGAAGTTGAATGCTGATGGAAGCTTTAAGGGAATCTGGGAGATTCTGAAATTGCTGGGGTAATCTGCAATCATGATGGGGAGTTTAAGTTGGCTTTGTTGGGCCTGGCAGGGACTGGTGACAGAAATTTTGAGGTGATGCTTGCAATCAAAGTGGGGTCTGCTCCTCAAGTGACACTTTCTGAGTCCTCTTATTGTAGAAGGTGACTCTAGGAATGCTATTGCTTGGGTTTCTAGAAAATGGCCAGATCCTTGGAAGCAAGTTTTCCTTGTAAATGATATTTTAAATAGCTTGGCATCCTTGAAGGTTGAGTTTAAGCATGTTCTGATATATGCTAATCCTTTGTGGATTCTCTTGCAAAGGAAGTTGTATCCTAGCTCCTTGTTGGAGATCATGTTTCATTATCTTAATCAGTGTTGTCATATGCCATTTGACAGCATATACTGCATGTGCCATGGTGGCATATGTGGTTTTATGACCTTTGGGCATTATATAGTTGCATATAGAAATATGCGATTGCATATGCCATAAGTATGTGGTTATGACATCTGCCTACTTAGTATATGATGGCATAATCTCCCATCAAAACCACATCAATAAAATTTCTAGTTTAAATTATCTCTGTTAAAATAAAATTTCTATGTTGTTTATTTTTTCTTTTCCACATTTTTGCATGCATTCGTTTGAGTGTTTGTTAGTTGACTTGTTATAGTCTAATAGTCTAATAGATGTAATAAATATAACAAAATCTTAATGAAATTGATAATAAAACTATGAAAAACAATTCTCTATACTAGCAATATTTTTACGTATATTTTCTATTTTCCATTATTTTCTGGTTTTTTTTATTTATTTTAAAAAAGGGGGCTCTGTGATGGCATATGTAATTGTGCTGATTGCATGTGGCCACAGCCCCCTGGGTCGTATGCGATTGCATCTACCATTTGAAAATACTCATCTTAATTGATTGTTGTATTTTTATTTTTATTTTCTTCTTTCTACGAGGATGCATTGAGTCATGCAGAAACTTCAGTTGGGCCTTTATATCTGTTGCATCTCTGTCCACTGTAGGGTGTTCACTCCCTGTTTACTTTGACTCATGACCCTTGCATCTATGCTTTGGATTGCTAACTTGTGGCAGTATCTAAATTGCTCGAAGTTATGTCCTTGTAGTTTCTGTATTTGTTGGCATTAGGTTGGGCAGTCACTTGAGTGAGTTACTATGTGGGGTTTTATCCTTGATATTTTTGCATCTATGAACCTAACTGCGTTGCCAGGGTGTCGCTCAAGCTTCTGCACTTAAATTTCAAAGAGAGCTATCTAGGATTCCAGACATGGAGCGTCTTCTTGTGCGCCTCTTTGCTAGCTGGTAATTATTTCTGTGTCAGCCACAAGATTCAAAATGTTATTTGATGTGTGTATAATAGTTGTTTAATGCCATGGGATTGACCCTGTAGCTTGATGGTAGACAGTGCATTACAGCATTGAGGTCTTGGGTCAGAGCCCATCTTACCCATAAAAAGTAGTTGTTTTATGCCTTTAACAACATGAACCAAACCATTTTCAATAGGTTTCCTTCAATTCATTGATGATCCATACTTTTATTTGAACCTTTTGTTACAGGCCTATTCATTTTATGTTCTGGTGGATGACAACGCTATTGCATAAAAATTGGAACACACATACTAACAAGGGGCAGAGACTGCCCTGTACACATGTACTTGATACTGCTTCTATAACTTGTATTGCAAGCCTAAAGGTTCCATTATTTGCCTTGTGATGTACATGCTTGAAATGAGCATCTAAATGACTAGAATTTTCCAATATCTTGTCCACAATACATGCTATTCTCCACGGACCTTCTCTTTCTTTGCTGCCTATGATATGGCATCTCTCCAAATCACCCCAAACAAGTAGACAACTGTCATTTTTTATTTTTTTGCAAAGGTAATGGTAATTTATTAAAGAAAAGTTCTGAGGAGGTGCAAAAGACTACAACCCAACAAACAGAAAAATTACAATATTTTAGAGCTTTTATACAAGAGGCCTATTCCAATACATGGAGCTTAGCCTACTAAAGACCTCCACTGCCGAGCTACTCATGTGACGAAAGCATCTTCCATTCACTCCCCCCCAAAGCGCCTTTTTTTTTTTTGAAAGTGACGAAGCAAATATATTAAAAAAAGAGAGGAGGAAATACAAAGAAAACTGCTGAGATAGCAGCCAAACAGCAGAGAGCTAGAGCCCCAAAGCGCCTTTAAGGTAGCCATCAGAACCAATCTCGAGCCCAATACCATGCTAAGCCAAGAGAAGATCACCAGTTGATTCTAGCATCACCCATGACATTTTGGAAATCCCTAGGAAGTTAATCCACACCTTTCTAGTGAATGGGACTGTATAAAAGGTGATCAGCTCATTCAGCATTTGCCATGCACATCCCACACATTGGGGATCACCATTGACCTTTTTTTGAAGATTGTCAAAACTCCCCTCTTGACTAACCAAACAAAAGTAGCTACTTTCAGGGGAGCACCATGGTACCACACATTTGACGTATGCACGTCTTCCTCCTCCCCTGAAGGAGAGAATAAAGCAACTTATGGAAGGAGTGGACCGAGAAGCGACCTGATTTGTCCTTGCTTCATATCATCCTATCCTGTTCCCCCATCAATGGAAAGAAGCATTGGAGACATCCCTAAAGCGTCGCAAGCTCCTCCACTTCCACGTCGAGCAAATTTGTTGGCAAGGAGGGGACCAAACAACTATATCTTCACTGAAACATCCTCATACTCTTTAGGAGAGCTCTTGCTCTCAACGGGATCCTTCCAACTGAGCAGATTGGAGCATAGTTACCTTTTTTTTTTTAAAAAAAAATGCATTTTCTAATCTCTAGTAAGGATCCTTTAAATAAAAAAAGAAAAGAAAGAAATAAAGAAGAAAACCCAATAATTGCATCTCTGCAAAGACTTCTTGTTTCTCTTAAACTTCTGAATGTACCTTTCAACAAATCATGTCAGATATAAAAGGAAATATGTTCTTCGTAAAGTACATCTTGTTGGTGTTGCATTTTGAATCATGTTCCCTGAATGCAGTGAAGCAAGTGGAAGAAATGCCAATAAAGTAATTTTTTATGAGGATGCATCTAAGAAACTCCTTAAAGAGTTCATTGCTGCTCTTCGTGGTTGCGAATTGATGGCCCAAGCATGTTCTTCTTTTAGTGCCATTTTGAATAGCACTGAATCTTGCCTACTCAGTCAGTTACTAACACCAGGTAAAACAAAGGTCCCATAATTGTCATTCTGATATAAGTTGGGTGTTGTATCTTATGTTATAGATGGGCTATGCAGGCAAACTTCTTCCTGACATTGATCCAATTTTAAAGCATTTCAAGGATGCTTTTGATTGGTCAGAAGCTGATCTTTCGGGACGCATTGTACCTCATGGAGTAGATATTGAATATGACTCTGCTTGCAAAGCAGTTAAGGAGATCGAATTTAGTTTGTCAAACCACCTGAAGGAGCAACAGGAAGTACTTGGAGATAAAACTGTAAGTACTTGCCTGATCAACTTGCATCAGGTTTATTCATAAAAACGAATTAAGTTCTTTACTTCATGCTATACTCTGGTGTTTCAAATATGTGTAAATTAACATTTCTCCTCTTGGTTCTTCTCACAGCTCAAATATGTTACTGTTGGAAAAGATGAATATCTACTAGAAGTACCTGAGAGTCTGCAAGGGAAAATTCCTCAGGACTATGAGTTACAATCATCCATAAAGGTATGTAGAATTTTAAATGGAAAAGCATTATACGAAGGTTGATGATGCAGGGCGAATGGTCTAGACTAAATATGATGCAAAGAAATTATAAACGGATTTAAAAGCAATTCAAAGCATAAAATATACTAACCTGCCATAAATGTAAGAAATCAAATAAGCGATAAAATTCAGATTTCAAGCTAAATCACAATCCTACAATAAACTAAACTATATAAAACGTGAACTTCAAATGATCAATGGAAGGTAGAACTTTCACTTTAGCATAGGTTTAGAACTAATTCAAAGGGGCTGACTTGGTCTCTCTAGGGTTAAGGATATGAGAATCTAGGGCTAGGGTTTGAGTATATAAGGTTAGAGATTTGAAAGGAATTAGAGCTTTGGAAGGATTTGAGAATTTAGGATCTTATAGGAAATATGGGATTAGGGTTTCATGGGGAATTGGGGATTAGGGCTTGGGAAAAAAAATTACTAGGTTTTATAGGCGAATGGGAACTAGGGTTTTAGGCTAGGGTTTAAGGGATAGGAAGAAGAATCGAAGAGAAGGAAGAAATGAGGGTAGAGGACTGGCCGTATAGTTGTACGGCCATGTCCATACAGTTATACGGCCATGTCTGTACAGTCGTACGGACAAACTTGTATGGATAGGCAGTCTAATAGGCGGTTCATATGTGTGGGACTTGATAGAGATGGGATGGGTTGGGTTTTGGTGGAGAGAAGAGTAAATGGGTTTAGGTTTGGAGAAGAAAAAGAGGGATTTGAGAAGAAGATTAGAAAGACGAGAGAAGTATTTTTTAAAAGAGAGATAAGAGGAAATATTAGGCTTCACACCTTGGCATCACGCCATCAATCTCCATATACAAGGGAATTCATTCACAGGAAGAGAAAACTTCAAGATAAAGCAAAGAGATTTCATTCAAAAAAAAAAAAACATTCATCCCTAGGGCTGCCTGACCTCCCCTCAATTAGTATCAGAAAGGACTTTTTACAAAAAGATGCTCTCAAATAAAATTTTCAACATAAAGACGTCCAATGAAATGAAAATTGTTCCTAACTCCCTAATCTCAACTAAATATCAAAATAAATCCAACATAAATAATCAATTAAATAAAAGAAATAAATCTAAACATTCTAAAGTCCACGATCAATATGATTTAAGATCACAATGATCCAACTGTCTGATCGACATGTCTTTGCAATCCAATGGTCCAAACTCCTTAATAAGCAATCCACATGCATCTTCCTGGTGTAGGGTTTTCGAAGATGCATGATCATTCATGCGAGGTCTTCAATATGGCCCACCTGGGCCCATCTAGTGGTCATCAAGCCACAGTGAAACTGGAGCTAATCTTTTCCTCTGGTATATTCTGTAAGGTGCCCAGGTGTCCTCATCAGTTGATCTAGAAAGTTTAAGTTTAAAATCATTCTACAACATCCAAACGTTTCTTCTAGAACTATCTGTGCTCATCTCTGGTTCTCTTTTGGCCTATGCAGGGATACTTCAGGTATTGGACTCCAAAAATTAAGAAGTTGCTAGCAGAACTTTCTCAAGCTGAAGATGAGAAGGAATCTAAATTGAAAAGCATTTTACAGAGGTTGATTGGGCAGTTCTGTGAGCATCATTTCAAGTGGAGGCAATTGGTTTCTGCAATTGCAGGTACTTCTACTACCTGTTGCATTGATTATACAGTAGGAACTCCATTATACATTCATACACCATTGATGATCAAATATTTTGGAGAGAACCTTACTGTACATTGTTTTTGAAAGGTTGATGTACCACAAATCATTGCATGTATCACAAGACTGCAACACACTTGGTCACATCCCAAGGGTATACCCATGGATCAAAAAACTCTGCAAATGTATGATTTGTGCCTTGTTCTAGATACTAGAATCTGTTCCACAATTTATTTTTTTAATGACTGTCCATTGCAATAACTCGACAGAAATTACCGGTGCATTTAAGCTTTGTAATTTTGTTGAAAACATCTGATTGTCACGACAAATTCTTTCTAAATATCCTGTAACTTTTCCTGAAGACTGTACCAAAATTATGTGCAGTGCATGTATATGCACTTCAAGTCTTTTCTTGTGCATCTCCCTCTGGTGGGGTGCGAGGGAATATGTGGTTCAGCTTCGATCTTGCTTGATACGTCTGTGTTGGCACCATGGACACTTTGAGGTTATACATTTAGTGATGAGCATTAATCCATGAAACCATGTTCCCTCAGTCTTGTAGTACTGTTAAATAAGGAATCAATGTGTCATGTTATAGTATTTACATTATAGGGACAATTTCAAAGATTCCCTTCACTGTTTAAAAAATAAAACAAAATAAAAGTTAAGAAAACCCCTCTTAGACTGAAAATATCAGCTGAGCACTCCCGTACTGTTACTGTCACTCGTCTGATAAAATTTGATGGTGTTGCCCTTGGTTTTGTCATTTTTGTTGGTGCAAGTCCCACATCATACAAGTGCCAATAATGATAACTTTTAAAGTGTTTGGTAATGGTACCCATAAGTCCACTTGGACCAAATATGTTTACATGGGTAATGATAAGAATCCTTGTGCATCAAGTCTATTGTTAGATTGTTATTGTGATGCAGAGACATGTGATGATTTAATCCTAGATGCATGTATAATCAGGTTAAAGAATGTTCAAATAAATACACCCATTAACTGACTGTTTTCAATCAAAGGGATTAAGTAAATTTCAAAACAAATATGAGGCCATTCTGTCTGGATCATGCCCCTTCTCATACAGTCGCGTAAATAGTAAAAATGGAGGACCTAGGGATATGAGGATTTCTTAGATTTAGCATAAGTCAGTCCACGATTAAGTTTGGATCTGACCTTACTGACTAATCATCCCTCTTTTCCGTTCAAACTAGAAAGGAGATCCAGAGAGGAACGAAAGGGGTGAAGAGTGAAGGATTTGAGATGAATAAGGTACGAGTTCTTTTGTCGTCAAAAGAAAAAAGAGGATGATTCTTACCTTTTCCTGCACCTTGAAGATTTTGAAGGAAGGAAATCTGAAATCGGGGCAGAATCCTCAACACTCAAGGGCCAATCCTGAAATCCTAATCTCTTGAATAAAGAGTAAGAAAAGAGATGAATTTATATTCATTCAATAATAATCAAAATAGGGTTTCTCACAATGTATATATAAGCTATGGAAAAAGTAAAAGTGCACTAAAATGCCTAAAAATAAGAAAATCAACAAAAAAGATGAAAAGTAAAGAAAGTGCAATAAAGCTCCTGAAAAAAGGAAAAGAACAAAAACGTCTAAAATTAAAACACCTGTGTGGTAGAGTGTGAAATCCGACCCATGAATCTATGGTAAGGGTGCAGTCATACTGCTCCTGCACTCGTAGCACGTCAGAAAATGGGTCTGATAGACTCAATGTCCATCCACATCAACTCCTCCACTCCGGTACTTTGTCAGCGACGCCTCCTCCTCTGGTACACTCTAAAGGGTGCACCACTGATGTCCGCATCATATTAATTATGTATTACATCAATTGCTTGATACTTGCACAACTTAACCATCTACATAGGCCAAAGTTAAGACTAACACCAAAATCTGTTCATATTGGTAAAGATAAGAACCTTTGTGTTAAGTCTATTAATACCAATATGTATCATGTGAACCTTTTTAATCAGTGCCGATATGTTTCGGGACTTCCACCAAGACAATTGACCGAACCAGGGTAAGTCCACCATTATTTATCTGACATGTGTTAGGGACAATATGAGAGGGCTCGGTTGATATTTTAAGTCCGAGTGGTGTTCTTAAATTTTAATTATTTTTTAGGGGCATTCTTGAAAGTGTCCCTTCATTATATTATGTATCTTACCATCAGGAGTATTTGCCATTATTTAAGTGGACTTGGGCTGATGTTTGATGCAGAGCTAGATGTTTTGATAAGTTTGGCAATTGCAAGTGGCTACTATGAAGGGCCAACCTGCCGCCCAATTATCATAGACATTTCTTGTTCAAGTGAAGCTGTTCCATGTTTGGCTGCTAAAAGTTTAGGGCATCCTGTTCTCAGAAGTGATGCCTTGGGGAAGTGTTCTTTTGTCCCCAATGATGTGAATGTTGGTGGAGTTGGACACCCCAGCTTTATCCTTCTCACTGGTCCCAACATGGGCGGAAAATCCACTCTCCTTCGCCAAATCTGTCTGACTGTGATTTTGGCACAGGTAAGGCTTTTCTTGTTATAGGTGTGTCAGTTCATCATTGTTGTGGCCCTTCTTCACTTTATTTCTTCTTCACAGATTGGAGCAGACGTTCCTGCAGAAAGCTTTGAGTTGTCACCTGTCGATCAAATCTTTGTTCGAATGGGTGCTAGGGACCATATAATGGCAGGCCAAAGTACATTCCTAACTGAACTTTCAGAGACTGCAGCTATGCTGGTAAATATTTTCCTAGAATTCAACTCTATCAAATTGCATAAAGATTTTCTTGTTTTATCTTGTTAAACTGTATGATTACCCATCCGTTTCTTCAGAACTTTGCTAATCCCAAGAGACACCTATGCATGAGTGCGACCCTCACACATGCATGGGTGAGCCCCACTGTTTGGATGACCATGATCTAAAATCAGGCTGGCCAGTTCATCAGGTGACCCACATACTTGGCAAAACAAAGTTGGTTTGTAAAGTTTGCTGATGGTCCATGTTCAACTTACACCTGTGGCCTGCCTGATGAATGCACCAACCACTGATGCATGGTTAGGATGTCTCCAGTGTGCTAGATTGGTATGTGGCTGCATTTTGGTTTAGCAAGATTCATTTATTTATCAAGTTTAGAACTATGCCTATGCATTTGGATTCTGTGTAACATCTAGTCAACTGTTCATTGAAGTCGTCTGCTACCAATAATTCGCTGGTGGCATTGGATGAACTTGGACGGGGGACATCAACTTCAGATGGACAAGCTATTGTGTGAGTGCCAGTTTGAGACGAAAGTTTCTCTGTTTCAATTTATTAAACAGGAATCTCTGGTTGTCATTTCTCGGTTTTTGGTTGAAAAAGATTTCCCCTTTAATATACAAGTCCTTTCAACTTTTAACTTCTTTTTGGTCTTATTATCCTTGGCAGAGAATCTGTATTAGAGCATTTTGTCCAGAAAATTAAGTGTCGCGGCATATTTTCCACTCACTATCACCGGTTAGCTGTGAACTATGAGGAAGATCCCCATGTATTACTTTTCTTAATCTCTCTGAATGAAATCTTCCATTGTAATTTGGCATGCCCATTTGCTCATTTTGGCATATTTTGTCCGTAGGTGTCTCTATGCCATATGGCATGCCAAGTTGGGAAAGGGGTTGGAGGTGTTGAAGAAGTCATATTCCTTTACAGACTGACACCTGGTGCATGTCCCAAAAGTTATGGTGTTAATGTTGCACGTTTGGCAGGTATGTTTGCTTTCTCGTTGTTCTCTCCCTAGTTTTAAGTAACCGTAGTTCTAAAACTCGGTGTCTCGACTCAAAACTCGGCCCAGTCAACTCGACTCAATGAGATTTGAGCCGAATCCCTTGGAAACTAGCTATTGAGCTTGATTCGGCCTGGACTTGACAATACTCATTGAAGACTCAGAAAACTTGGTTGACTCTACGCGACTCATCATGAACTGATTGAGTCACTTGGCCAGTCAGTTTCTTTTTTTCAAAAAGAAAAAGAAAAGAAAAGAGGAAGGCGAGATTTGATCAGGTGGCCTCTTCCTTCCAATGAGTGAAGGCACAATACCAGTGAGCTATGGTGCACTTGCATTTTGATGGGGGTATCCTATATAGAATACCTGTTTTCAAATATATTAAAAATCCACAGAGGCTAAATACCTTTGAATTTAACTATTAAAATATTGAGTTGAGTCAAGTAAACACTTGTTCGAGTCAAGTTGACCCGGCCCCTCTAGACATGGAGTTGAGTTTTCAAGTTTTTGAACTATGTTTTTAATCGTGGTGCGATTATTTGTGTCCCTGTAACCTAGTATTAACTATAAATCTATAACCACGATTTGGCAAATAGACGGTGTATTCAAAATTTATTAGAGCATTATTTGGAATGACTGGGTCCTGATGCATCAAGTCCTTGCAGGTGGAGCCCATGGTTCGTTGATCTCATGGGCCCCATCTTGAATGGGGGATGGCCCAAAGGGCCTGCAGATTGGAAGATCCCCAACTGTTTGGACGGTTAGCATACAATAGATGGTCAATAAAACAAAATGTGTACTGTCATGAAAAAAAAGAAGATTGGATGGTTAGGATTTTCCAATGTAGAAGATTTTTGGGCATCCCCCATCTTAGTCCCCATCAGATCATGTCTGGACCACTGAACAATGGGTTTGATTTTTAAGAACTGGGCATATCAGGACCTAACGATTCCTCCAGCACTGTTTATAGAGCTACCTCTTCAGTCCCACAGAAGTGCAAACTCTTCTATGTATTGATTAAAAATAATTGGTCATACACAAATTTTTGTCATAATGATTACTATCAGATCATGTTAATGTTTTCAGGGCTTCCTGAGTCTGTTCTTCATCAGGCTGCAGCAAAGTCGAGTGAGTTCGAAGCAATATATGGTAAGCACAGACATGGATCCCAAGGTCAGATATCTGGGTGCGTCAGTGATGATGAAGTCACAACCATCCGAGATGTCCTTCATGCTGCCATAGCATCAGACGCCTATGAGAACATGGACATGGGGTTGTTGAGCAACCTTCAACAGAGAGTAAGATTGTTGCTTCAGGGGAAGTGAACTCATTTGGATTTTTTAAAGGTTTTGACATTTTATCTCATGCAACACAATTCACCTTGCTGGTTTTTTGTCCAAGGGGCTGTGTCCAAACATCCATGAGTTTTTACCCATCTAAATGGCAAACTATGCTAATTTTCCCATCAAAGCATAGTTTCCATATGTGAATCTTGCCAATGGAGTAAAGCCCTGAAGTCGAGCGATGTGGATCAGTTTGATATTGACATGCCCTGTAGAAAGATGTATTGATGGAGGTTGCAAGATATGAGCAGCATGGTTGTTTCATTGGGTCAGTTGCTATTTGCCTGAGCAAAATTCTCTGGTTTTGCTTGAACTGCTTTTATTTACTGATGACAACGGAAGGGAAGCAAAAGGATCATGCATATGTATTTATACTATATATATATCTTTTGCTATGTAAATGCGGAGTTTCAGTTGTAAATTTTTTGCAGATGCAGTGTTGCCTTATTTTCTTCTTCTTTGTATTTTGTTCTGCACTCATTGTGAGAATCAATCAGCTTTGCTGCGATGTGCATTGCATTAAACAGGATTCTACTGGGCCAGTGAAATGACAAAGATGCTCTCGCCATTATTTTTCTAAGAACGAGTGATAAGAGTTAATTGCATGGCTAAAGTGGCATTATTGTGGCATCTGACCCATCCAACAGGTTGCCCTTCCACAATGTACATATAAGCCAATCAGGACAATCTAATAATCAGGCAGGCCATATGTAAATTTGGAAGGTTTTGGACTGTATATTATTCTCTATGTTGTGGTCCACCTGATAGTATTATAGCTTTTTTGTTTTTGTTTATATAATAAGATTTGCTGGATGTGCCAATTGAATGGGTTGGATGTCATACAAACAGCACGTGGTCCTACTATACAACACACCATCTAAAGGAATATAATAACTAAGGTAATTTTAGTCATTCCACTCACATGAAAGCATTCTGCAGTGCTTTAAAAAGGTGGGAGACATTTTTCTGTACAAGTCCCATTCTTAAATTGAAGACGGGAGAATACCTTCAGAAAAGAATCAAGCACAAAGGTCTGAAATTTGAATGAGAGATTGTAAACCTCTTCTCACTGTTAATATATTAATTTCACATTGATACATAAAAGAGCTTAACAAAAGCATAAATTTACATGGGAACTGACTTGAGCTTTGATTTTTTTTAATTTTTTTTTTCTTGGGTATAAAATACAAAAAAGAAAAAGAAATAAAGAATATGTATTCACTTGGCTGCAGAAAATAGGGCAGCCTATGTTTTAGTGTATTTGAACTGTATGCTGCAATTGCTCATCTTCCTCAGCTTCTTCTGGGGATGAATCATCAGACACCTGGAAAAGGCAAACAGGCGAATCGATTTAGTTGAGATGAATTCAACCTAATAAAGCATTTGCGTGTTTTTTTTTTTAAAATGGACTTCTTTTGTGGAGGATTGCTCATCAGTGTGATCTTGCGTTCAGCCATGCAAGATGTGACCCATCAATTGGATGTTCCGGATAGATTGAACGAGGATCAGATGGTAAATATGGCTTATGCGATGAATTCAGATCATGTTCGCAATAATTATGCAATAATAATTTAAAATTAATGAAAAAAAAGGGAGAGAACTAACATGATGCTGTTGATTTTGCCGCTTCCACCGTTGGATTGCTTCCATTGTTCTCACCATTATGTATAATGGCACAATAATTCCGCCTGCCCTTAAAACAAGCACCTGAGAAATTCACAAAGTAATTAGTAAAAGAAAAACCTACAAAAATAAGCAAGCAATGATCACAAGATTAAAGAAAAAGCAAAGAAGTCCTATGCAATTCCCTCATGGTACAGTGGGCACGTCTTTGTGATCTTGGAATCTTGATCAAGTGAGCCCATAGGCCAAAAGTATACATGATTCGACCATGGTTTAAAAACCTGAAAACTCAACTCAACTTGATGTTCAGCCGGATTGGGTCAACTCGACATTTAAAAATATAAGCATTTCGAATACTTGTAGATATATAAAATAATTAGAAATAATATACATAACAAAAAATAAATATAATTTCACGGAACATCAAGTTGGTTAGTTGGCACATGCTTTTTTTATTAATATGTTATGCTGACTCAGCAACTGACCGGGTCGAGTCACCATGAGTAGTATTGAGTCAACTGAGTGATCGGGTGGACTCGCCAAGTCATCACCAGTCTAGGGTTTCCAAGAGATTCGGCTCAAAATCTTGTGGAGTCTAGTTGACTCAGCTGAATTTCGAGTCAAGTCTGCAAGTTCTAGAATTACAGATCCAACAACTCTGGTCATCCAGTTGTGAGTTTTGCTGGTCTAATGTGGACAACTGATTTAACTTTTTCCTTTTTCTAGGTCACTAATCAGATGGCTGCCACAGCCAATCCCCTTGCTTCTTGGGAGATGGCCTATCCAAGTGGTGCCCCACAAGAACAACAGTTCTGATCACCAGACATGTTTGCCATGCATACTGCCAGGAGGAAATGAAACCATAGTTCTATAACTCGGTGACCCGTCTCCAAACTCAGCCGAGTTGACTCGACTCAATGAGGTATCTTTCGGAGTCACTGAGAAACCCAGTTGAATATTGAGTATTCAGGTTTTTGAACCTTGGACGGCATGGACACCAAATGTCCAACAACAAAAGATGATGTTACTTAAATTAGTTTTAAGCTGTTATAAAATAATAATAATAATAATAATAATAATAATAATCAGAAACTTACAGTGAGAAGTGTGAATGGATAATGGTCTGTTCCACCTAGTATAGAAACAAGATGTCTTGCAAGCAAAAGGATAGTGAACTGTACAATACAAATACCAAAGAAGAAGAAAGAGGAATTAGAAACTTGGATAAAAAATCAAGAAAAATACAAGCTTTGCTCGCTTTTCTCAATATAAAACAGCTTCTAATATTCGAGTGTTCTTAGATCGGATTGATGAAAATGCCGTTGTATAGTTACACCAAATTTTGGTGTATGTGAAGAACCATCTGATCTCTAATTGATGGTTGTCAAATGGGGAGGGGGGACCACAACCTTCAACTTGGTGAGCCCCACATCTTTCTCCTGTTCAATCTCCATTTTTCTTTACACCGAGAACTCGGTGCAAGTGACTAGCACATAATTCAAAGTTGGTGCAGTTTATCTTTGTTTTTCTTTTGAATCAATGTAAAAGATATGGAAAACACTACTTACAATTACAGCCAGGGATCTACAGCATGACGCACTTCTCTCAGATGCAGAGGAGCATTCAGGGTAACGGGTTTCGATAAATTCATCTTCCGCCGCAACAATTGCCACTAATCTAGGATGGTGTAGCTCATGGTTTTGTCTGGGAACCTCCAAGCTCTCTCTGTTTCAGTGAGAAGTTAGTTTAAATTGAAGATTTTTCTTTTACTTTTCTTATACAAACTTAAAAACAGTAATTATTCATTTCAGAGACAATTTATAAATAAAAAATAAAAGATCTAACATGGGCCACTGGGGGTTCTTGTGCTGACCAGCCCCAAGTTATCTAGAGCTGCCGGATCAAACAACCGACGAATTCAGATTGCCCTGTGAAGAATTGGCTGAGATCAGATGGCACTGGTTACATAAATTTTAAGAGGTCGGTTTGTCTCACAAACACGTCCTCTATACAGATCTCTACATGCAGCAGACATGGCAACCTGGCAGGTGTATCCAACATCTGAGCACAGGATAAGGTGATCCCACCATGAAGATGAACATATGCAAAAATCAGGTGATCCCACTACTCATAAAGCCACACATGCATGTTGAACGATTTAGCAAATTTATTTAAACCGTTGTTTCTTTTATATATACTGGCCCACCTGAGAAGTGGGTCAGCCTGAATTTCCCATATGGCCCGCCTTGTGCCTTGGAATGATGTTCCATACGTGTAAAGGTGTGTGTGTAGTTAGCAAATGCAGGGCCAGACTAAAAAAGATTTTTGTGGTCAATCCATGAAGTGTTTTGAGTTTAAAAACCTGAGAAAAGGAGAGTAAAAAAGAAGAGACGCATGCATTTTAGAGAGACTGAAGGCGACATTTGGAACAATATAGTATGAAAGATAAAAATATAATGAAAAGGAAATCACCTGATTGTCACAGCTATATCAGCCAATCGAGCTTTTTTCTGTATTATGTAACCAGCTTCAAAGTTCTGCCAAAAAATTTGAATGTTTTCAATCAATAATTCCAATTTCAATCAGAAGATCATTTAAACAAAGAAAATTTGAAAACTTCAAACTGCATAAGAACATAACCTCATGTTAAAAAGAAAAAGCCATAGAAACCAATTCATGTAGTAGGCAAACGAAAGCAGAATGATAAAAGAGAGCTGGGTTTTTATCAAGACACAAACAATAAAAAGGCAGCGGCAACACTCTGCTCTCATGACAGAAAAAACCATGAAACACATATAGAAAAACCCAATTTTCTGTTGGAGAAAAACCAATTACTATCTACAAAACCCATTTTAGTTATAACATAAGCACCATACACAGCAAAAATGAAATTGTCATAAAAATCCATTAATCAATTAAAAAACAAAGGATTTTAACTCAAAAAAGCTACTCAAGCAATATAAATTCGAGAGCTCAGAGTTTTATCACCCCAAGCACCATAAATTAGAATTGAAGTGATCCAATTTTTATAATTTTGAAGCCTAGAAAAGGGATGAGCGAGTAAATATGTGGGATGGTGCTTTGTCTCCGACGATGAGGTCACGGATTACCTACCAAAAACTATAACCAAAAAAAAAAAAAACACAGAGTTCATTTCACACACGAAAACCATAAAAATTTAGATAACAGGGACCCAATTTTCGCTAAGTGTGCGTTTGGTTGCACCAAATATCATGATATTTTATGATTAAGCAGTCTAATTTGGTGCAACCAAACGCACCCTAAATCAAAAGTTATAAAGACGCATATTAGACACGTAATTTTCATAATAAAAAATATATATGGAAAGATATGTTAGAAATCCATTTTACATCACAGAACAAACCATATAAACATAAATTCAAAAAAGAAAAAAAAAAAAAAAAAACCAGTTTCAACAGAAACATCACATAACAAACCATACAAACATGCATGAAAAAGAGCCCAGTTTCAACCACAATAGAAGTTAGAAAACACTCAAAACATCCCAACTTACACCATGGCCCAAAAACCCAATATCTATTTCAGGGGAGAAAAACATAAAAACTTCAAAAGAAAGAACCCAAGTTCAATTAAAGCAAGAAATAGTAGAATTTTCTTTAAAAAAAAAAAAAAATTTTAAAATCACACTTCTATACATAGTTTCATACATACATCTTCCAACAACACCTGATTTTCATATCAGAAAAACCAGAAATAACACAAAAATACTACTTTCTATCATAGAAGAAACGATGCAAAACAGACTAACAGGCCCAAAACTTCAATTCTCATAACCACGAAAACCAAACAAACAGAGATTCAAAAGTTTGTAAAAAACCCATTTCATATAACAAAAAACCAGTGAAAATAAGCTCAAAACCCATCTTTCATCTCATCAAGAACATGAAAAACAGAGGAAAAAAATCCAAAAGAAAGGAATAAAAGCAAAACCCAAATCTCCTTTCCTCTTTTTTTATTTGAATTCTAACCAATAAAAAATAGCTCAAATCAAAAACAGAAAAAACAAACAAAGTTTCAAAAGAACTGAAATCAAAGCAATTTTCTGAACTTTGGAATCTAACCTGTAGACAGATCTCACAGGTGGTATTCCCTTTCTCATCACACCACCTCTGTATACACTCTCTGTGAGCAAACTGAAATCAGAGAAAGCACAACGGTCAAAAAATTTAAATTCCAAAACAGAAAAGACACCCAAATGTACTTTTTTCTTTTCTTTTTTTTCATTTTTTCCCCCACCTTGAGAGTTCCCGAGCAAGAACAAGGAGCTTCCAAGCTTTTAGAGGATTCTCCTTCTTCTTCATGACAGATTCTACACTGAGGAATTGAAGGAGAGACCAAACCTTCCAGATACAATGAAATTTCTTCTCCCATTTTCCCAGACTCTCTCTCTCTCTCTCTCTCTCTCTCTCTCTCAATTTAAATGGTAGAAAATTGAAAATTTCCCAAGATGCCCCTCTTTTACAAAATGACGAAAATGCCCTCGCTCTGATTTGAATTGCGGAAACTTGAGAAAAGCTTTCGTACTCTGGCACAGTGCGATGGATGAAATTCAGGAGCTTACAAATTAATTTGAAATTGCATTCATGGAATGTATTTATTAAAATTAAACCGTCCAATTTATGTAAAAAAATTTAGATGTATCATAAATAAAAATTTATTTTTATTTTACTTTCAATCTATTAGATTTATAGGCATTTATTGGACGGTTAAAAATAAACATATCCAATGATCGTAATTCAACAAGCAAGTGTCCACGAATGGAAGGCTAGGATTATGCAACCAATATGATTCTTGGATTATAACTTGGATAATGCGGGTCCCACAATTTAGCTTTTTAATTTGAGTTAGTATATGCTACGTGTACTATTTGAAGTGCCTGCGTATCAAGCGTCGTCCGCAGCCGGAGTATTAAAAAACTCGCTTAGCAAAATTACTGAGATGCCCCTATTTCAGCAAATGACGAAAATGCCCATTTAGACCGAGGCATGAGGACCCGGTTTGGGATGACTTGGACTTGAAGACCTTTGAAAGGGTTTGGTCAAAGGAAGGGATTCTGATAGTTACACACGTGCGGTGAGAACACGTGCGAGAGGGACGATAGCTTCCTACAGCACTTGTCGCAAGGGGGGCATTGCAACAAGAAGCTCTGTTAGGCCCACCGAATGTATTTTTACGGTATCCAATCCGTCCATCATTTGCATCGGCTTGTGTTATTTTGTGATCCCATAAATCATTCCGAAAGAAAACTTAAATGGGCCACACCGTAATGAAAAATGGTGATGTGAACTCTCACCATTGAAAACCTCCTTGGGCTTATCTTGATGTTTATATACCATCCAAACCGTTCATAAGGTTTTGCTCACCAAAATGAAGGGAAAAACCAAATATTACCCTGATCAAAAATTTGGTGGGCCTCCGAGAAGGTTTCAGTAGTAAATGTTCTCATCCCCACTTTTCCCTGTAATATGGCCCAACTGAGCTTTGGATCGGCCTTAGTTTTGGTTCATGTCTTAAAATGAGTTACTGAAAATGATGGACGGAGTGGATGCCACATAGATATCACTGTCGGCACCACGGCACCTTTTGTTGCACGAGCTTTCTACAGCAGTTGTTGTATTAGAGATCCAATATTCCAATCAGGGGGACCAAACTGACGTAATCTTCTGGATAAAAAATGGGGTCCGTTGAAATTTTCAGGTGGATGGCCAGGATCTCCCAATCTGGGGGACCTTCGGGGCATTGCATACCGGAAGTGGGGCCCAGCAGCTCAACGATCCTGGACCATCAGTCATCTAATTCAGCAGCATTGAGGGATTTATTCAAAGATTAAGATTAGTCTAATCTGAGAATATGTACATATCTAGAAGAATGATGCGGTGTACAACGCACGTCCGAAGCATTCTGTCCATTCGTTCGCCGCCGCTGTCGATTAGATGACGTGTGTGGCCCACCCAAATAGGTTCGTGCCTCGTCGACAGGTGGGGCCCACACATCAACCTCGCAATGGATTCGCGTAGTGATTAAACTTCCAACAAAAATATCGAGGAGAGTTTTTGATACTCCGGTGGGCTTGACGCTTGATACGCAGTCGCTCAGAAATTGTATGTGACATAAATCAACTCAATTTAAACAGACTAAATTGTGGAAATAAGTGTCCCTGTGTCAAAGTACCAAAATTAGATTCATTGAACGATCCTAGCCTTTGATTCGTAGCCACTTATTTGTTGAAATAAGACCATACTATTTTTCATTTTTAACCGTCCAATAGATTGTCCACCAATCCATTCGTCAGTTAATCAAATAAGTGTAATTTTTGGGTCATGATACATCTACTATTCGATCCATAAAACCCACTATTTAATTTGAATTAATTGTATTCCAACTATGCAATTTCTAAGTGCCTGTGTATCATCCATGACACTCCGCCAGAGTTTTTCTCAATATTAATATGCCGATTGCTGACTGACATGAGGTGAACTCGGAATTTCAGGATCGTCCAATGCAAATGGTTGTATCGTAATCTGAGGGTTCAGATCTATCAATCCTCTCCTATAAAGGCTGTGGCCAATCATCGAACTGAGCAAATATTCAGCTGGCATGAATGGACGGTCCTGATCTATGATTGAACTTTTGGGATAGACCATCTGTGCTAGAATCCTACTGATAGGTCCACTAGAGATCAACAGGCGAACGAGGGCCCTCATGTGGGACCAGAATCTTCTACAACACCTGTTTTAGAACACTCAAAACTCTGTTGGGCACAGCACGTGGAATCCAGTCCGTCCATCAGGTGAGAACCCTCTTCACCGTTCATACAAAATATCATTCGGATAAGAAACTCCTACGGGCATACAAAAAATGGTTAAGATGTGGAAGCGGATCGCCTGTGGCGGTGGTGGGATATCCACGTGGCATGACATGGTTCAAGCTCTGTAGGACCCACTCTGATGTATGTGTTTTATCCATGCCGTCCATCCATTTTCAAGCTCATTTTAGGGCACGAATCCAAGATTGATGGATATTGAAAGCTCAAAGGGGACCACACCACAAAATAGTAGGGATTGAATGCCCACTTTTGAAAACTTCTTGTGGGCCATGGGAGTTTTGGATCATCAAGCTTATGTTGTGTTTTCCATCCCTTCAGGCCTGTGTGACTTATGAACAGGTTGGATGGCAAATAAAATATTGCAGTGGGCCTTATCTATGAAGTTTTCAACGGTGGTCCTTCAATCACCGCTGTTTTCTTTTGTGTGATCCACTTGTACTTTAGATGTCAGCATCTCACTCCAAATGAGTTAGCTAAATGGATAAACTTCGTGTATAAAACACGTACATCATGGTGGGCCTCATAGATGTTGGGTCCCATCATATCATATATACAACCATGTCGTGCCACGTGCAAAACCGTGTGGCGGTTGCTACAGCCAATCGGATTTCTTAAAATGGAATACAAGAAGGTTCCATTCCACTCACAAAAAAGATTCCACGGATAGAATCTTCCAATTTAAAAGAGTCATGATGAACGTGTCATTCATTTATGATTCCATCCTAAAAGCCAATTGGATTAGGAAGCGGTTTGTATCCTGCCTTCACTAGGCCCCACTCGGTTAAGTGGGACCCACTGCAAAATATGGGTTTTATCCATGCTGTCCATCTATTTGACTAGTTTATTATAAAGCATTATCTAAAAAAAAGTAAACACCCGTGTCCTTGCTCGTACCCGGGTGGTAGGCTTCCTGGAGTTTCAACACCAGGTCAAGGGTTCGGGTACCCGTGATAGTGAAATCCCACTATGTGTGCATATGGTGTAAGTGTGTGGGTGTGTAAAAATAAAAAATACCTAAAAATAGAGTAAACACAAGATTTTAGTAGGCTATCTAATGAGAATTGAATACTCATCATTAAAATTTTATTGAGAGTCACGGACGTCTTGATCAAGCTTACTTTTGTATTTTTCCTTAATTTAAGTTTGCATGACCTAATCGATAAATTCAATCATAAATAAACATCATAATTTAACAATGTTTCAATATAGAATATTATTATCACTCATGCTTCCTTTGATGTGATCTATTTAAGCTTTGGATGTGCGAATAAAACCCATAGTGGCCCCATACATGGGTGGCCCTTCCTTGAGCTGATTCCATCTAGGTGGGGTAGTCAATCTACTTCCTTAAAATTTGAAATTGCCTGTAACTCCTGAATAATTAAATAAAAATGCATCACAATGTATTTTGTATGTGAAATAAGGGCCTGTGGAATTTGAAACTCCCTTGATTTGAAATCTATTATTATGTTTGGCACTTTGGATTAAAGATCAACTTTAATCAAAATGTATATAATGCTTGACGCAATGGTTGTAATAAGCTTGCTCAAATTTATTCTTTTCTTAAAAATGATGAAATTCCAAGCCTAAGATGGGCCACAAGCACAAGATCACGTTTGAGTGACCAACCTACGATTTTTAACTGTTGATTTACATGAACAATGTTTGGACGATGCTGTTCATCATATTAAAGTAATTACAGTGATATAGTTAATAATCTAATTATTTTGAAATATTATTAGTGGGCCATGTGTCTAATAAATTAATAGTCTAATGATACACATGTTGCCCATGCAACTTTTGAAAAGATTTTAAATGTAATCCAAGGTTTCATTGTGCATTTCAAACCTCTACTTGAGGGGATTTGGAATCCCCTGAATTTGAAACCCCCGGGTATTTTATGGTGCCAAACAACCAGGGATTTTGTAATCCCTTTATATCAAAATCCCTTCATATCCCCCTAAATCTATGGTGTGAAATGACCCCAAATAACCATATTCTTTTCACGGTGGGCCAACATCCCGAGTCAAGTGCCAAATGTAAGGCTCTCGTTTCATGCTAAGGGAATATTTAAATTACTTTTCTCGCTTGCTTTTGGCCTAGACATGTGGTGCAATTTTAAGTGACTATGTCTGGTCATAGAAAATTCCAATTGGTGGCAAACAACAATCTTTTGAATCACATGGCGAAGGGCCACTCATTCAAATTGAAACCACCATAGAATATATTGGTGGCAAACAACGTACGTTTGGATCACATGACTAAGGGCCCACTAATTCAAATTAAAACCACCATAGAATATAAAAACCTATGGCCGGAGCATTATTATTAAGATCCTTCTTTGCACGTTGCCGGTTAGTGGATAGGCTATCTTCATTGCCATTTTACAAAGGATGAAGGGCATTTAATAACAAATACGTTAAAAATATTATACTCATATGGAGTATGATAGATGATACTTAGGTATTTAGAAAGTAGAATGCAAATAATTAAAATTGAACTGACTAAATTATAATTCCTATTTTAGATGTATCATGAATAAAAATATACATTAATTTCACTATGTAACCGTCCGATTGATGGACATTTATGGGACATATTTCAACAAATGAAACACATCCGGTGGACATATTTCAACAAACAAATGTCCACTGATCAAACGTTAGGATTGTTCAACCAATCTTATTTGCGGATTACGACTTAATGATCTTGTTTTGAACAATTTAATCGGTCGAATATGAGGTAATGTTTTGTATGCATACAATTTCAGAGTGCCTGAGTATCAAGCGTCATGCTCCGCCAGTGTATCCGAATAATTTTCATATACACGGAATCTTCTGCAATAACTTTTGTTGCCGGAAGAGCGTGCAAAACCGTGCTCTGTGGGCCCACCATGTTGTGCATGTGAAATCCGGTCTGTTCAAACTTCGAGGCACCTCGTTTTAAGACCATAGAATGAAAATCAGGCTGATCTAGAATCCATGTAGACTACACCTAAGGGAAGAGTGGGAATGGGACGGTCACCGTAGAAGAATTTCTGGGCCACCATGTATTTTACGTTCCATCCAATCCGTTCAACGGGTGAAACCCACTATAATTAAAACAATAGTAAAAATAAATGCAATCTATAACATATGTGGGCCACAGAGAGTGAATTTAGATATCTTAGTCATGATTTTACATGTTCTCGTGGTGTGGTCCACCTGAGTTTTACATTAATATGGATTTTTGTTATGAACGGTGGACATGAGGTGTATCAACTGATGGACGGATTGGATTTCACAAAAAAGTCAAATTAGGCCCACAGAGCTCGGGCGTTGAAGGCGCTTACGTGGTATTATGAATGATCACGTGCCTACGACCTTGTACCACGGCTTTTTTACGATTCTGGCAGAGTACGATGATTAACGTGGACACTACAAAACGGGACACGTGGCATGCATCTAACTTAACTTACACCCCACAGATTGTAGGATCCAAGTAACTTACTCGTTAATAAAAAATATTATACTATTTTTATGTCCTGACTGGATAATTTGTGGACATTTATTGGACGGTTAAAACAAAAATAATTAATGGTTTGAATTTAGTACTCATTGTCCAGATGTTAGAGCCACGCAATCATTCTTAATTTTGAACTATGACCAATCTCAAGTGGGACCCACGACTTGAACGGTTTATTTTAGTAAACATACAACAGAGGTACAACCATCATACTCCTGTAGAATATTTTTTTGAATGATTTTGGAGAGGAATGCTCATATTACTCACACGTTCTTGCACAGCTTACTTTCCCCGCACGTGTGGAAAAAATACGTGAGAGAAATCCAAGCGGTGCAATCGAGAATGCATGCCATGCACAAAAATCAAGGTGGTTGGACAAATCTAATTATGGATGATTAAAATATTTGATTATTTTTTATTAGTCAATACTCAGATTAATTAAGAATTAGGACTTAGAGATTGGTTAGTCACTTGAATATGGTTAATGTTAGTGTTAATATCCCTTGATGTATATTGATACATCATCTTTTAAAAGTTTTGCCTTTTAAAGAAAGTATTTGTTTGACATGCTATGATAGTGAAAGGTTTTGTATTCAAATCCCTAATACATTCTTTTAAGGGAGGTACCATTCTCTGATAGGTAGGCAGAATTACAACGGAGGATATTTAGAAGAGAAATTTTGGATGGATTTGAAATAGAAAGAAGATGCCTTTATAAAGGAAAAGTTTGTGCTATTGATCGGCACCGACTTATTTATTATAAAAAGGAAATAGAGAAAGACTAGATATAAGAGAAAAATTCTGAATAATTTCGTAGATGTCTTTATAAAGAAAAAACAGGCGAGTACCGTAATATTGCATGTTGGCGTATACTAGTAGCTAACTCTATCTTCTGAGTTAGATAAAACATATGCAGAGAAAATAAAAAGTGCATAATCAAAAGACATACCACACCCATATGCAGAGAAAAATAAAATGTGCATCATCAAAAGACATATTCTTATTTTCCGATACAAATTATTAGAATATTAGTGTGAGATTTTAATATAAAAATTTAATTTTCTTAACAAATTTTCAACATGAAACAAAATTAAACACAACTTGGCTAAATTGATCAACAAAAGAAAAAAAAAACTAATTTTTAAATCTTTCTTTTTTCATTTCTTTAAACAGATAAGTCTCCCGTCAAGTCATTCTCTCTTTAACATAAACTTTTGTTCAATCCAGCCTTTATTTTCCACCGGCCTCCCTTTGAATCTCTCTTCTTTTTGTTAATAATATTCATACGTTAGATATTTTTGTAGGAAGTAAAAATAATCTTGATAATTCATAATTTATATAAACTATAATAATATCTAATAGTGCACTTATTTGCACTCCAATATATAATTAGGATAAATTATCGTTGGACAATATTGTGGACAAACATTGCCAAGGTTTTGCAGATCTTGCAATAGTATCATAAAAATACAATAAACAAAATTATTTATTTTTTATCACAATATTATCTTGATTCCATTGTGATATAAACTTGAAAACTGGTAAAAGCCTTAAGATTTTTTTAATATAAATATTTATTTAAGTTTTAAATTTATTTATTGAATTTAATTAGAAAAAGACATTATTACAATATTTTTATTTTTGGAGATATTTTCTCAATATATAGTATATGGAGAAAAATCTCAAAATTTGAAAATCTCACTGGAAATATCTGGGCACAGAAATTGCCAAGAGAGATTTGTCACCATGCTCCGGTGGGGTCATACGTAAACACTTTTCCATGCACGGACTTGCATTTTGAGTCGTGTGCATCTACATCACCTGTACACGAGGTGGGAGCTGATTAGGTGAGAACCCGGTTCCACCGGGCGGGTGAGACCCTTTGACTTTGGGACTCATGGTTATGCATGTGTCTTAAATACTGTCCGGCTGTTTTGAAAGCTTATTTTAGGGGCTTGATTTCCTAAATGAAGCAAATCCAAATCTTACGTGGACCATATTACAAGAAACGGTAGTGATTGAATCCCCACCATTAAAACTTCATGGGGGCCACCGAAATGTTTATTTCCATCCAAGCTGTTGGTAATGCCACAAAGATTTAAATGAACAAACCACACAAATATTAGCTTGATCTAAAACTTTTGTAGCTCAAGAGAAGTTTTTAAGAGCTGTTTGGGAGCATGGATTTGAAACCCTCTCGATGGATTCAAAATCCACTCTCCCTGTGTTTGGCACCATAGGTTGAGAATCAACTTTAATAAAAAAAATGTAGCAATTTTTAATTACTAAATTAACTTTAATATCTCTAATTCATGAATTTATGTAATTTTGGACACAATAATTGTAATAAGCTCGCTAAAATATATATTTTTTCAAAAAATGATAAAATTCTAAATCTCAAATAGGCCACAAACACAAGAACAAGTATAAGTGACTAATCAATGATTTTTAATTATTGACTTACATGAATAATGCTTGGATGGTATTGATCATCATATTAAAGTAATTAATGATGATGCTATTAATAATCTAATTATTTTCGAATATCATTAGTGGGCCATGTGCTCAATAGAATAATAGCATGATAACACACGTTACACATGCAAATGATTTTAGGTGTAATATAAGCTTTTATTATGGATTTTAAACTCCCATTTACTTTATGCTACCAAACAACCACCGGATTTGAAACTCTCTCGAATCCATGGTGCCAAATGATCCCTAAGAGTTGATTACAACTGTTTCTTGTAATATGGTTCACCTGAGAGTTGGATCTACTTTATTTTTTGGACCATGCCTTAAAATGAGCTTTCAATTAGGATGGACGACATGGATGTAGTCATATACATCAGAGCCGCCACCACAGTCAAGGGTCCTACCCACCTCGGTGGGTCCAGGGTCTCACCCAATCCGCTGCCCTACTAAGATCTTTCCATTCTTCATCTACTATTATCCAAACATAGACTTAAATGTATGTGATTGGAGCTATGTCCCAGAATCGTGTCCGTTCATTTTCATGTGCCATTGATTTTACGGTTTGGATCATACAATCAATTGGAATTTTTCAAAGCAGCTCATGAAGAGCAAAACGGATCTAATATTAATAGCATGATGTCCAACGAATCTTGCCGAATGAATCTCTTGTGACTCGGCTGACCATGTCAACTGACTCGGCCGAGTTTCAAGTCGAGTCACTTGAGTTCGTGGGTCCAGACGTTGGCCTGTCGGGTCCCACCAAGGTTGGAGAGAACCCCAAAATCTCCACCGTAAATACGACAACCCCACCCTTTGAACGTTCAAATGGACGGTTAATAAAATAAACATAGCAACCGTCCTTTTCACGTAGGCTAATAGAATAAACAAACCAACCATCCACGTTAAAATGACCAGAACTGATGGCACGGTCCATTCACGGCCGGTCGCTTTTAATCAGAACTGGTGGGTCCCTAAACAATGGGCCCCACTTGCATAGGACGCGGCTGGATTGCCTACTGACGCTGTCAGTAGCCGTCAGTCGCTTGCAGCTATTGGACGGTGCTCTGTGGCCCCATCATGATGTATGTGTTTTATTCTTGCCTTGCATCCATTTTTCCATATCATTTTAGGGCATGAGCGAGTCAGTTTTAAATCTCATGTGGATCACACCACAGAAATTTTCTGATATTTATTTTTTTCTTGGGACTAATTAATAACTTGAGCCTCAGGAAGTTTTTAATGGTAGACGTTTAACTGTTTTCTTGTGGTGCGGTCCACTTGAGATTTATGTCTTATTTTTTGAATCATACACTAAAATGATCTGGAAAAATGGATGGACGGTGTGGATTAAACACATACATTATGGTGGGGGCCACGGAGCAATGTTGAATGGGCGCCTGACTCCTGGCAGCGTCAGTAGGGAATCTGCGTACACTTGCACAAGCTGAAATGGCGAGTGCATGTCGACGGACAGAGACGAGTTGGATTTAGTGGGGCCGGCTTTTACATCGTTTGATTTGTTTTCTTTTGTCCTTAGCTTGATTTTATCTCATTTTGTGTTGGCTGACATGCATTTGTGCTTATCCTCTCATCGGCCATTCGGCCTTATCAGCTTGTCTTTCTTAATCTTCAAGGGATTGTGCTTGAACGTTGTGTTTAGGGCCCTCCTTATCTTTAAATGACATCCAGTCCGTCCATTTTGTGTTTCTGATCATATTACCTAATTATGCCGATCTAAAACTTAGGGATCTATAATCATGTACAAATCCCAACACATCCTCTTAAATCGAAGGTTGTGGCCCAGCTGAGTCTTACAATGGCCCAGATTTTTGCATGTCCATTCTCACCAGTGGATCTCATATTCTGAATGGATTGGATGTCATATAAAAGACTCAGTGGGCCCCATACACAATTTGAAAAGTTTTAATGGTTGTTTGTGTGACAACTGTTCCTGTGGTGTGACCCACCTGTCTCGCATCTTGCTGATTTTTGGGATATAAGGTGAATAGCTGCTCACCTTTTCTTTTTTTTTTTATATAAGGTTCTCCATCATCTCCAACCACACACACATGTGATTGGTGGGCCGTACTCTATTGAGGATAGCTGCATACCTATCTAAGGTCGTTGGTCACCTCTCATAAGGTACAACCCATTAATAACATCTCACCATGTGACTATATCACGGTTGAGGGTGGTGCAGGCCTTCCTACCCAATCCGCAACCTCCTTCGAGGGACACGGATTGCGTCCTACCCGAACGGGCAGGAGCTTTGAGTGGCCACCGTGATTTATGGGTCTTATCCACACCGTCCATTCATTCTTTCATATCATTTTAAGGATATAAGACCAAAAATTAGGCACATCCAAGGTAAATTGGACTACACAATGAGAGTTAAGCTCTTACCGTTGAAAATTTTTTGAGCGTCACAGAAGTTTTGGATGGAGCTTATATGTATTTTTTTCTCTTCATTCAGGTCTATTTAACTTCATGAATAAGTTGGATGGAAAATAAAAATCACGGTAGGTCCTAGAAAACTTTCAATGTTGAGAATCGCTATCATCATTGCTTAGTATGGTGTGGTCCACTTGAGCTTTCGTTTGCCTGAATTTTGGTCATATGTTATAAAATTATACTAAAAACTGGATGGACGGTATGGATCAGACTCATACATTACGTTGCCTACTCAAATCTCCTGCCCGTTCTCAGATTTATACAGGCTATTGTAGGACGCAATCCGAGTCCTCTTTTGAGGTGGAAAAAGGACGCCGACTGCGTCCTACCCCCGCCCGTCTCTGGCCCAAACGAGCAGTTCTGTAGGCGGGCCCATTGTGATGTATCTGTTTATCCAATCCGTCCATCACTTTCCTTAGATCATTTTAAGGCATAAACAAAAAAATAATACATATCCAACGCTCAATAGACCACATCAAATAATACAATTGGTTGCATTAAATAATAAAATTGATCCATTTGAGCGTTAGATCTGCCTCATTTTTTTATTTATGACTTAAAATGATATGAGAAAAGAGAGAGACGGCATGGATGAACAGATACATTAAGATGGGCCCACCTACAGAACCGCCCATTCGAGGATAGAGACGGGCGGGGTAGGACGCAATCCGCGCACCAGGAAAAAGCCGGGGCAGTGCGTCACTTACTGTGGATCCTATATTAGTGTATGTATTTTATATCCACGTCATCCGTCTCTCTTACCATATCATTTTAGACCGTCAGATCTAAATCTAAGGTGTACCATACTTAAAAGAAGTAGCAGTGAGTCTATTAAAAACTTCCAAAAGCCCATCATAATGCTTATTTGCAATTGCCCAAAATGATAGGAAGAAACGGAATAACAGAGCGGATATAGAATACATCATCAAGGTGGGCCCCACTGTAAGGGCAGCATCTTATCTGCTCTCCACGGATGATCTCATCTCATGAATGGATTGGATGGCATTTAAAATGGTGCACACGTGGCTAACATATTTGGTGAGGACGGTGCGACAATACGTGGATAGATCATATGGTGGACCATCAAATCAGCATCCAGAAAATTCAACTAGAAAACAGAACTAACGGTCAGAGCTGACTAATCCGGATTAATCCACAAGATACACAGTACTCACTTACAAGTCCTCCTCGTGAGAAACGTTTGCCACGTGTATTCATGATATACCGCCTGCGATGTTATCTCGCACGCTTTTGATAAAGCCATCAAATCCTAAAGCCGGCGATATGCACGGTATACTGAGAATCGGTCACGCAGAAATGGCTGAATTCGAATGGAAATAAACAGGAAAAAAAAAATAATAATAACAAAATAAAATAAATCCAATAATCACATGGAAAAACACACCATTTTTATATGAAAAATCACTGTGAGCGATCAATTTAGAGTTCAGAAAAAATTAGGGAGAGAGAACTTACATCAAAAGTTTTTCTCTTCCCCATTAAGACTTATCAAAATACAAAAAATAATTTAAAATCATAATTCTCTCTTAATTTTAACCTAACCGGTTCTAAAAGCCACCTTTTTCAAAAGGGAAATGTCGGAAATACCCGTTTAAGGGCCCACTAACAGTTAAGAGTGTTTTTTATTTTCCAAACATTTGGTAAATGTACTGTAACTGGATGATAATAATTTCACTTGATAATTATGGTATTGTTACCTATAGTTGATTTGAAGCTTATTTTTTCAGCTCTAAAATTGAGGATACTGCCAAATATATATGGGGCCCATTGTAATGTTTGCGGCTTATCCATTATGTCCATCCTTTATGCTAGCTGAATTTAGAGCTTGACCAGAAAAACGAGTTTTATACAAAAATCAAGTGGACAACACCGCAGGATTTAGGGAATCAAATATTTACCATTAAAAAATTATTGATGCCATTGTTTCATTTGGTGTATGCCACTTGAATGTTGGATTGGACTCATTTTTTGGATCATGCCCCAAAATGTTAGCTAAAATGGATGGACAACGCAGATATATCATATATATCATGGTGGGGCCCATAAATTTAAATCAGTCATTTTGACCCTGGTTTTCAAAATAGAAATATAAATACATTTTTAAATAGGGTAGAGAAGTAATAATTAATAATTCACAATGCATTTACATGGGATTTGGAAAATCAAATAGGCGCCTTTTTAGCATGTAAAACATTAGTCATATTTATCGGCTTATAAAAGTGAATAAATTGGTAGTAATTTTGATGTCACAATTTTAGCAATCTCCACATTGATAGCAAAATCACTTTCTTACCTTTGCAATCTTCTTCTAAGTATTATCATTATCGCTTCATTCATACTCCGTCTTTATTCCTTTCTTGCCAAGCTCAAAGAATTCAAGTAAAACTTAAACTCGTCGTAGAAATAACCTTTGTAAGCATGTTCATCAGATTCTCACTAGCGTGACTCTTCTCAAGAGTAACATTTCATTCTTCTAGCATCTTCCAAATTAAGTGATGATGAACATCAATGTGCTTATTTTATGAGTAATATATCCATTCTTCGTCAAATTAATCGTACTTTCACTGTCACAATGCACTGACATAACTTCCTCCTGAAGCCTCAACTCATTCATAATTCCTTTCAACTAAACAACTTCCTTAAATGACTTTGTCACTGCCATGTATTCAACTTCAGCAGTGAAAAGTATAACCATATATTGAATCTTAGACATCCAATTAATAGCTCCACCAGCAAGCATAAACATGTAATCAAAAGTAGACATTCTATTATTCACATTCCATGCATAATTTGAATCAACACAGCCTATGAATCTCTCTTCTAAATCTCCAAAATATAATACACAGTCCGTCATATGTCGTATATATCAAAGTAACCCTTTCATCATTTCCCAACGTTACTTGTCATGGTTTGACATGTATCTGCTAACGACACCAACTGCATGTAAAATATCTAGTCTCATATAGATCATGGCATATATAAAACTGCCAACTATGCTCGGATAAGGTATGTTATAGGTAAAAATGGATTAGCCACTAAGGAAAAATCAGCTTGGACATATATGCACAGTACAAGAAGCTCTTTAATGGCAAAAGAAGGACACTCTATTACATTTCACGAAACGACCCTAGGGTCGACCATCGGTAGAAAGAATCTTTCCGTCTGCGACCGACGTCGAGCTCTTCCACGGACCCATACATTTCTAATCTCCGTCATACGACAAAATGGAGAGGATGGTCATCCTCGATATCCCATATGTATCCTACTAAGGAAAAGAGCTCGCCCTCAGTGCTTGACTACGTGTCCCAAAGGTAGATCGACAAGTGAGTAACTTGCATGACACCAAGGGAGAACTCGACTACTACTCGCAAAAGGAGTCAGTCGACATAATCCCTCTTCTACTAGTTTCAACCTGGTCTTGACTGTGTCTACTCAAGATCTCAGCCGAGGATTTAGGAAGGTGATCGTAACACGAATCTACTCGAGATCTCAACCGAGGATCTCAGAAGATCCTTACGACATGTTCGGGATCCGAATCTCTTTTACAATACGCACCTACTAAACAAGGAGATCACTCCCTATGCCACTGCTTATCCTCAAATTATAAATAAGGGCTTTCTAATGGTGAAAGGTACGTGCAATCTCACATCCGAAAACCTTACTTTCTATTAAACTTAGCTTGCTTGTTTGACTTTTTGATCAGAGGGTTCCCTGTAGCAGTTAGGGTCTCCGTCTTTTTCTTATCTTACAGGTCCTAAGTAGTCTAAGAAGGACGATCAGATTTTGTATCAACAGAGCACATGAGACATATACCACTTTTCTTTATCTGATTTCAGACATGCTATAGCTGACAATAAACATGTTATTAATATATAATATTAGAATAACTATAGAGGGATACCTATTTACTATATAACAAGTTGTAGAAGCAGTTTTATCCCAAAGTACTTTGCCCAACTCGTAATTACTCAACATACTCTGAGCCCTTTTCAAAAGAGTTTGGTTTATACGTTCTGCCTCACAATTCTGCTCTAGCATATGCCTCACTTTATTGTGCTTGACTATTCCCCCATCCTTTTAATATTGATCAAATTCTCTTGAAGTAAATTTTCCACCTTTATCTGTCCTCCGAACTTTCGCTTTTTGCCCTATCTGTTTTTCAACAAGCGCTTTTCATATCTTAAAAGTGGCAAATGCATCAGATTTATGTTTCAAAATATAAATCTAAACATTCCTAAAGAGGTCGTTTATAAATGTAACAAAGTAAGACGATCCTCCTAAAAAAAAAAAGGTGACGACCTCCGCATATCATAATGCATGTAAGCAAGTTGTCTTTTAACGATATATTTTTCGGTTTTAAAGCACAATCTTTGATTATTTTTCATATATGTAATGCTCACACACGTCCAAATCAAAACTGTTAAAATTACAAATTAACTTACGATCGATAAGTATATTCGTACTTTTGATATGATATGTCTTAACTAGTGTTATGATATGTCTTAAATTTGAACGTGCACGACCGGTCGTGGGTTAGGTTCGACCGGTCATGGGAGCGACTCAACTCAAAGTCCAGCGAGTATAAAATTTTAGGGTCCGAGGTGCTCAACTAGTCATGGGCCATGCTCAACAGGTCGTGGGTGGCGCTCGATCGGTCATGCAGTGTGCTCGACTGGACATGGTTACACAGATTCATTTCACGATTTTATGCGGATTGTGGATTTTGAGTCCTTTCGCAACTGGGATGCGGAAGGGAAGTTGCTTAAAGTATAAGTAGGTGTTCCTAGGGCTTTTTTAGTGCATGAGAAATAATTCTAAGACTTTTTAAAGGGGTTCTAGGGAAATTAAAGGGTGCAGCAATGGTAAGATTTGAGGTTGTTCGAATCGGGTAAGTCCTCTCTCTTTATAATTTCTATTTTCATAGTGGAGATCTGTCGCTTTGTGCTGTGGTTTTTTCTCGCAAGGGTTTTTCATATTAAATCTGTGTTCTCTTGTATGTAATTGGTGTCATTGAATTGGTATCTGAGATCTAGATCTGTGTGATTCCGCAGGTAAAATCTCCAACAAGTGGTATCAGAGCGATCGTTGGGGCACAAATCTGAATCTGAGGGATTAGTAATAATGGTGAGCACTAGGTATGAAATTAAGAAATACTCAGGGAAAAATAATTTTGAGTTATGGAAAATCAAGATGATGAGTTCCTTAATCAAGCAAGGCGAAGATGGTGCTCTTGAGGAGCGGAAGTCTACTATGACTGATGACGAGTGAAATACTCTTGATAAGAAGGCCTTATCATTGATCCGTTTATGTCTCACGGATGAGGTTCTCTACAATGTCATGAGGGAGAAAACTGCGGCTAAATTATGGGCGAAGTTAAAAGATGTTTATGCGAAAAATCTTCTGAAAATCACCTGCACTTGAAACGGCAATGATATAACTTCAAGATGGCAGAGGGTGGAGATCTGGAGGCTCACATCAGCAACTTTAATAAATTAGTTTACAAATTGTTAGATATGGAAGAAGTAATGAAAGATGAAGAACAAGCATGTATAATGCTGAATTCTCTTCCGGCGTCATATGACTCATTCAAGGACACTATGTGCAACATGAATAAAACCCTAAGTGTCGACACCGTTATCTCAGTCCTTCAAGGGAAGGTTATGAGACAGCTAAACAATGACATGGAGACATCTTCTGATGTACTGTTTACTGTGGGTAGGAATTCTGGACAAGGTATAGGTTCTAGATCCAAATCCAAGGGCAAGGGCAAAGGAAGGGTAAAATGCTGAAACTGTGGGAAGTAAGGACATGTGAAGAAGGATTGTGAAAATTCTAAATCAAAGAAGGAAGATTCTGAGGCTTCATACAGGGAGGCCAACGCTACCACGTCAGATGAATATGATAGTGATGTTTTATCTATGTCTTCATTCAGACGGTCATACGATGATCGTAAGGACGAGTGGATGCTAGACACAGGGGCATCTTTTCACATGACTCCTCATCAGAGTTGGTTCACCAGCTACAGGGAGTGCGATGGTGGATAAGTATTTATGGGCAATGACTTTGCCTGTAATGTTGTACCTGTTGGTTCGGTAAGCATTAGGATGTTTGATGGGGTGGAGCGTACCTTGACAGATGTAAGACACGTTCTTGATTTGAAGTAGAATCTAATTTCTCTTAGTGTGTTTGAGGTAAAAGGATGCAAGTACACAACTATTGATGGTGCTCTTAAAGTATCTAAGGAGGCATGGATAATCATGAAAGCGCAACGACTCGATAACTTGTACAGGTTGATTGGGACCACTTTAAAAGGTGGAGCTACAGTGGATGTAGCAGATTTCACATTTGCAGGTGTGTGACATGTTGGGCATGGACACATGAGTGGGCAGGGCAGGAAGGTTGAGACGTGCGAACAGGGATACAGAGCATGTAGAGAAGCCACATGTGAGAAGAATCACACGACATGATTGCAGGATATTGGCGAGGTACATAGACAACTCTAATATTACAGGAGATTCATCTTCTATTCAAATGGCTTTAGGTGAGCTTGGTGCTGAGAAGTGAAAGGTGATTATGAGCGATGTAATGGATTCGTTGTACCAGACAGACATATGGGAGTGGGTGGAGCTTCCAATGGGCCGAAAAGTGGTTGGATGCAGGTAGATTTTCATGAGGATATAGCATAAATACAGGGCAAGGTTGGTAGCGAAGGGTTATGCTCAGAGAGAAGGGAGCGACTTCTCAAAGATATTCGTGTCGACGGTATAGCAGGTATCTATTAGATCCGCGATTGGCACTGGTTGACCAATGTGATCTTGAGCTGGAAAGATGGATGTGAAGTTTGTACTTCTGTAAGGGAAAGTGAAGAGCAGATCTACATGAAACAACTAGAGCAGTTCGAAGTTAAAGGGGCTGAGAAAAGACTTTGCAGGAGGTCGTGGTTCGACCTGTCGCCTAGGCAGTGGTTTGATTCCTTCATGGATGAAGGATTGGGAGGGGAGGCTGTAAAGATGGTTCTTGGCATTGAGACTGAAGGAGGAGTAGGCTTTGGTAATCACAGGAGGAATACCTTGTGTGTAGGTATTGATCAATGATGTGATGGGCCAGGTAAAGCCAACGATCATTCTCTACGCATCTCTCCTCAAGTTTTTTTCAGGACATGTGTCACGCCCCAAACTCGAAAACCGGGCTCACAAAATTTTCGATCGCCGAATCCGGCACCGACAGCCTCCGTAGAACCCCATTCTCGGCTCCTAGCTCCCATTCGCCAGGTTCCGATCCTGGGATGCTACGAGGAGGATTTTTTTTTTTAACATCAGTCTGATACGTAATAAGCATAACCAAAGGCATAACCCACAAACAACAACCAAGCACTCCATTACATTTCCACTATGATCAAAAATTTTACAAGTACAATGAGCATAAAGGAAAATACAATGGCAAATAACAAAAACTCCAAAATGATCAGCAACGTGCTCCTGCCTCAGCGCTGCTGCAGTCCAACGTCACCTGCACGCAACGGTCGTGCATAAGCTTACAGAAAGCTTAGAGGGTGGTGAAAGTGTGTGCACAAGGTAGAATATGATCATGCAATATCAGACTAATGCGGAATATGCAGATGGAACTATAATATCATGAGCTGTACCAAGGCTTATGTGATGCAAGACATGAATGGTATTGGCCACCCCAAGGCCATGCAATGTGCAATGCAACTCAAGCATACAGATCCTCATCAATGTCCACATATCAGTACAGCTCAGAGTATGGAATATCACCGGGGTCTAGTACACTCTAAACCAGATTGCCGCCACATCGCGCGCAATAAGGTAAGTGGAAGAGACCTCACTATCCGTCTGCCAATATCGGGCGCGACTCGTCGATAGCGGACCCATTCCTCGAGCTGGTCAAACTCAGCCTAGCATTGCCCCCTACACTCGGGCGGGTAAGGCCGCACCCCCTTCCAACCGACCACGACACAGTGGAGAGCACAGCCAACTGGTATTCGGCACTCAGTACTCATCTACCCACTCGGTCTAGACGTTGGAGCAACCTCTTGGTACCATAAGGGTTTAGGGACTTTCACCCAGGGATATCTATAGTACCCCATGTAAGTCAAGATTTCCGGTATCCAATCCTGCCAACCACGATGTGTCTGTGGAGGCTACGGCCCTGATGTCGCTAGGGCGTACAATAACCATGTCACACAAATGCGGAATGCATGAATCACGCTATCCAGTCATGCAACCAATCCTGCGCATACCGTGCGCTCATGTAGGGCAACACCGCCTAACCGGGAGCCCATAAACAACCTGCCCGAAGGCAATTACTATGATCAGTCAGTCCTCATATCAAGCATACATATGATGCGTATGATCATGAGTCATGAAACTATACTAAACATGTTATAATGGAATGAACTATTTAACAATGCAGATGGACTTGGACGGTCAATACACAGCAAGTACGGCCTGGTGATAGGCCCTAAGGAGAGTCGTAATGTGGACATCCAACCAGCATTACGCTCGCAATGTGGACGTCAAACCAACATTGCTCCCAAGGCATGATCGTTGTGAACATCGTACTTAGTCTATAATGGATTTACACATTGCAATGGACCGTAGGTTGTCCCCATTGGATCTTTCGTATATATATCAAATGAGCCATATCCTATGGGCTTTTATTCATCAGGTGGGCCACATAAATGGGCCACACCAATGGGTCTTATGTGCATTGCAATGGGTCGAAACCCGTGGGCCTTGGATTGCATCAATTGGATCTAGTCATATGAGTCTAATATGTATCAAATGGGCCACACCAATTAGGCCCCCAAATGTATATCCAATGGGCCTCAACCCAGAGGCTTTATATGAGTCAAATGGGCCTAAAACCCTACGCCTTAAACAATTCAAATGGGCCTAATCCATGAGCTTGCATGCAATTCAAAGTGGGCCTAAACCCCTAGGCCTTACATATATCATTTGGCCTACCTCCATGGGCTTGAAATTTCAACAAAAAGGGGTCTAATTACATGGGCCTTGACGTACATCAATTGGGTCTAGTCCCATGGACTTGCAACACATCAAATGGGCCTAGTTCTTAGCCTTAAATGAATTAAATGGGCCTAGCCCATAAGCGTTTTATAAATTAATAGGCCTAACCCATGGCCCTTTTGAAATCAAATGGGTCCCAACTCATGGGCCTTATAAAATACTCATTTCCATCCAAACTAGTCATAGAGACACATGGTGTAGGGCCCACTACAATATTCATATAGAAAAAAACATATATATATATATATATATATATATATATATATATATATATATATATATATATATATATATATATATATATATATATATATATAAACTATATAACATACATGAATATATATAATGGTGGGTCCCACAAAAATTACTATAGCAGCTGGCAGTGGGCCCCGGCATCAGAATCAGATGGACGGCGTGCGTAGATCACATGCAACAGGTCATGGTGAATCTCACCGTCCACAGGCCGTGGACGGTGCGAATGAATTACATACATCACCCTGGGTCCCACAAATGTGGCCCACTAAAATATTTATTTGAAATCCAACCCGTTCATAAGGTCACTCAGACCTGTGTGAAGGGACAGTAAAAATTTCAGCTTGATCCAACCCTTCTGTGGGCCAAAAAATGGTTCTCAAGGCTAGGGGTACAGTCCCACTGTTTCATGTGGTGTGGGCCACTGGAGCTTTGGATCTGACCGAAATTTGGAGGGGGCCCACCTGAGGAGGGGACCCACCTCTTGAATGGTTGGATGACAAAAGAACATTACGGTGGGGCCCACGGCTGGGGTCGTGGGTCCCACGCTGGACGCCCGCCCGCCGCCTTGGACGGCTGCACGCAGCAGCGTGCAGCACTGGCTGCTGTCCGTGGCAGGTGCAGAGGTCTGCCTCTTTTAAAAATCCAAAGAAAAATGTTTTTCTGCAGTTTTTCGCGCTTGGGGCCTGCTGCACTAAAATCCGTCCCGGCCATTATGATCAGCGACTCGAGGCCGTCCAAATGAGTCCAGAGTTTGAAATTTTTGGATGCTTAGAAAGTAAAATAAAACCAAATAATAATCTTGAATGGTAGTGACGCATTCGTTGATATTATGGCCCACCAGGTCTTCCAATCAGCCCCAAACTTTTACCCAACGGCTAAAACACCGTAGGTAAGGGGATGGACGGCTTGGATTACTCAAATACATCATGGTGGGGCCTATGCAAGGGGACACCCAAAGAACCTTGCTTTTCTTTTCTTTCTTCTCTTTTTTTTTGTTTTTGTAAAGGGACGTCCAGCGTCCCAGACGCTGGACGATGGGCCCCTTTTTTTTTTTTAATTTAAAGAGACATTGTGGTGGGCCTTTTTAAGTGGGCCACCACTGATGGATGGTAGGGGTACGACGTGCAAGGTGAGCCCCACTTGAAGAATCCTTGCACATAATAAATACCTCAAGGCGAGGTCCATTCAAGTGGGCCACACAACTCCCTTAGCATAAAAATGAAAATAAAATAAAATAAAACAAAATAAAAGAAATAAAAGGGAGAGAGACATGGAGAGTGGGACACGGCTTATGATGGAGGGACCCCGTCACTATGGGCCCTCCCTTGCAATGAAACATACAATAAATGGATCCTTTGATCATGGGACCATCAAAATTGTAAATCAACGGTGGAGATCCATTCTCCACCGTTATGGACGGTCTAGATGACCTTTTTGCAATGAAATAACCATCATGATGGGATCCATGGAGAATGGCCCCAACATGGAACGATCATGATGATCTAAGTGGTCCATCGGCCACATTTAAAGGCTCCAAGTGAGATCCACACCATGGATCGGTGGGCCTCACTTGGTCCACCGTAAAATCAAGAAAATCTACCCTATAGAAGCACCCACCGTCCGATCTTCTCGCTCCTAGGGGTTCCTTGGCACCTTATCTTCAACTTCAATGGCTAAGATGAAGAATGGAGGGTTGAGATGGGAGATTTTGGGGTAGGAAGGTGGGCCACTTGAAGCTTAGAGGGACTTGGAAAATTCCATACGTGGGAGCCCTTTGGAATTGTTGTTGCTTGGAAATTTTGAAATGAGAAAGAGAGAAAGAGAGAGAGTGATGTAAAGGGAGAGAGAGAGAGTGATGGATGGATGGGTGAGTGATGGTTGTGTAAGAAAAGTATGGGTTAGGAAGACTTTTGTGGCTTTTTGTGTAAGAAAGGTATGGGTTGAGAAGACTTTTGTGGTTGCTTGGGAAAAGGGATGGAAGTGATGTGTACTTGACATGTGATGGCTTGATGGGTGATTGATTAATGGGATTGATGTGATTGATGTGACACATCGTTGAGATTCCCTTAGTTTTCGCAACGCGCGGCGTTTTCTCGCACCGAACGTTGGCTCATATCTCTTGATCAGGGTATCGCCTTGGCGCGCGAGTCGCGGTATCGGAACCGCGGCGACGGTGCGGTCGCTATGGTATTGGTCTCGGGTTGAGTCGACTCGGGTTGTCGGTACATGAATCCAGGTCGCGCGTCGATATTGTTTAAGGGTCGAAAGTTGCCGAAATTCGACCGGTATGACCGCGGGAGTGTACAGAAAGGTACGGACCAAGATACGGGTCTTACAGCTCTCCCCTCCTTATAAAAATTTCGTCCTCGAAATTTACACAAGCGTCGCAACTAAGCATAACTCGCGAGGAATAAGAAACATAACGTCATCATATAGAATCAGGGACAGCGTACAAAATACAATACATTTCCACTATGATCAAAAACTTTACAAGTACAATGAGCATAAAGGGAAATACAATGGTAAAGAATAAAAACTCCAAAACGATCTGCAACGTGCTCCTGCCTCAGCACTGCTGCGAACCAATGTCACCTACACGCAACAGTCGTGCATAAGCTTATAGAAAGCTTAGAGGGTGGTGAAAGTGTGTGTGTAAGGTAGTAATATGAACATGCAATGTCAGAGTAATGCGAAATATGCAGATGGATCCATAATATCATGAGCCGTACTAAGGCTATGCGATACAAGACATGAATGGTATCGGCCATCCCGAGGCCATGCGATGTGCAATGCAACTCAAGCATACAGATCCTCATCTATGTCCACACATCAATACAACTCAAATATGGGATATCACCAGGGTCTAGTACACTTTAAACCAGATTGTCCCCACATCACGCGCAATAAGGTAAGTGGAAGAGACCTCACTATCCGTCTGCCAATATCGGGCGTGACTCGTCGATAGCGGACCCATTCCTTGAGCTGGTCAGACTCAGCCTAACATTAGCCCCTACACTCGGACGGGTAAGGTCGCACCCCCTTCCAACAGACCACGACACAGTGGAGAGCACAACCAACTGGTATTCGGCACTCAGCGCTCATCTACCCACTCGGTCTAGACATTGGAGCAACCTCTTGGTACCATAAGGGTTTAGGGACTTTCACCCAGGGATATCTATAGCACCCCATGTAGAACAAGGTTTCCGGTATCCAATCCTGCCAACCACGATGCGTCTGTGGAGGCTATGGCCCTGATGTCGCTAGGGCGTACAATAACCATGTCACACAAATGCGAAATGCATGAATCACGCTATCCAGTCATGCCACAAATCCTGCGTATATCGTGCGCTCATGTAGGGCAACGCCGCCTAACCGGGAACCCATAAACAACCTGCCCGAAGGCATATGCTATGATCAGTCAATTCTCATATCAAGCATACATATGATGCGTATGATCATGAGTTATGGAACTACACTAAACATGTAATAATGAAATGAACTATCCTTACAATGCAGATGAGCCTGGATGACCTATACACAATAAATACGGGCCTAATAATGGGCCCTAAGGAGAGTCGTAATGTGGACATCCAACCAGCATTACACTCGCAATGTGGACGTCAAACCAACATTGTTCTCAAGCCATAACTCGTAATAAACATTATTACACAACCCATGTTGGGTTCACACATTGCAATGGACCTTTGACACATCCAATTGAGCCCTCATCACATCCATTGGGGTACATTAGTGAGCCTTATGTTCATCAAATGGGCCGCATTACTGGGTTTCACCAATGGCCTTGGGTACATTGCAATGGGTCATAACCTATGGGCCTCAAGTGTCTTAAACGGGCCTAATCCCATGGACTTAATACATATCAAATGGGCCTAAACCCGTAGGCCTTATATAAATCAAAGGGGTTTAGTCCTATGGGCCTTAAAATACATCAAATGGGCCTAGTCCCATGGGCCTTGGAACATATCAAGCGGACCCAATCCCATGGGCCTTACATCCACATCAAAGTGGGCCCCAATGGACTACTGTAACTACATTAAGATGGTTCTCAAAACAGGCCAAGGTGGGGTCCACATGAGCTAAGGATCTAACTCATTCTTTATGCCCATGTCATAAAATGGACTCTCAAAATGAATGGACGGTTTGGATGCAGCCCATGCATCATGGGTGGGTCCCATTGTATGCGGATAGGACACGTGTATCAGGGGGGCCATTGGCCGTCCAACAGCCCAGCAGAAAGGCTGGACGACACGACAACACATGCATTTGGGTGGGATCCACCGTCCGCCTGGACGGTGTGAGCAAGACACATACATTATTGTGGGTCCCACGTGGGGCCCACTGAAATGCTCAGATGCCATCCAATCCGTTCATAAGGTCCCTCGGGCCTGGATGAAGGGAAAAACATAAATTTCAGCTTGATCCAACACTTCTGTGGGCCCCAAAAAGATTTCAATGGTTGATATTCAGTTTCACTATTTCATGTGGTGTGGGCCACCTGAGTTTTGGATCTGTCTCATTTTTGGAGGGGGACCCACTACTTGGGTGGCCCACCTCATGAGCAGGTTGGATAACAAATAAACATTATGGTGGGGCCCACACGCAGGGCCGTGGGCCCCTGTGTCCGTCCGCCTGATCTAATGGCTGCACGCAGCAGCGTGCAGCCGCTGCCCGCTGACAGAGGCAGAGGCAAAGCCTCTGCATGGTGCTTTTAAAAAAAAAGGAAAAACCCATGTTTTGGGGTTTTTCGCACGTGGGGCCCGCTTTACAAAGATCTACCCCGGCCATTGCGTTCAGTGGCCCGTAACAGTCGAAATGAGTCCGAAGTTTGAATTTTTTGGGTGCATAAAAATACTAGAAAACTTCTCAATGGTGACCGCCAATGTTCCCCATGCTATGGCCCACAAGATATTCAGATCAGCCCCATTCTTTTACTCGACGGTTAAAACGATGTGGGTAAGGGGATGAACGGCTTGGATCGAATATATACATCAAGGTGGGACCTACACAAGGGGACCACCCCACAAGCTTCTCTCTTCTTTTTTTTTTGGTACAGGGACGTCCAGCGTCCCAGACGCTGGATGGTGTAGTTCTCTTAAAAATATATTGTGGTGGGCCCTGATGAAGTGGGCCACCACGGATGTTTGACGTGGGTACAACATATAAGGTGGGCCCCACTTGAATAAAACTTGAACAAAGTAAATCTCAAGGTGGGGTCCATTCAAATGGGCCACACAATCCTATTACATAAAATAAAATAAAATAAAAGAAATAAAGAGGGAGAGAGACATGGAGAGTGGGACACGCTTTGTGATGGAGGGACCCCGACATTATGGGCCCTCCCTTGCAATGAATCATACATCAAGTGAGTCATTTAGCACAAGAGACCATCAAAACTTAAAATCAACGGTGGGGATCCTTTCCCCACCAATATGGATGGTCTAGATGACCTTTCTAAAGAAATAAACATCATGATGGGGTCCATGGAGAATGGCCCCATCATGGAATGATCATGATGATCCAAGTGGGCCATCGGCCTTATCTTAGGGTCCCAAGCGAGATCCACACCATTGATCGGTGGGTCTCACTTGGCCCATCATAAAAATAAGAAAGAGACTACCCTATAGAGGCACCCACCGTCCGATCTTCTTGCTCCTATGGGTTCCTTGGCACCTTAGCTTCAACTTCAATGGATGAGATGAGGAATGGAGGGTTGAGATGAGAGATCTTGGGATGAAGAGGTGGGCCACACTTGGAGTTTAGGAAGAGAGGGAGAGGCTCATACGTAGGAGGAGTTTGTTGCTTAGAATTGAGATGAGAAAATGAGAAAGAGAGAGAGTGTTGTAGAGAGAGATGGATGGATGGATGAATGATGGTTGTGTAAGAAAAGCTTGACTTTTGAGGCCTTTTGTGTAAGAGAGGTATGGGAGGTGTAAGAAAAGCTTGACTTTTGTGGCTTTTTGTGTAAGAGAGGTATGAGAGGTGTAAGAAAAGCTTGACTTTTGTGGCTTTTTGTATAAGAGAGGTATGATTTTGGGAGACTTTTGTGGTTGCTTGGGAAAATGGGTGAAAGTGATGTATACTTGACATGTGATGGATTGATAGATTGATTGATTGATGGGATTGATGTGATTGATGTGACACATTATAGAGATTCCCTTGGGTTTCGCAACGCGCGGCGTTTTCTCACACCGAACGTTGGCTCACATCTCTCGATCAGGGTATCGCCTCGGCGCGCGAGTTGCGGCATTGGAACCGTGGCGACGGCGCGGTCGCTATGGTATTGGTCTCGGGTTGAGTCGACTCGGGTTGTCGGTATATGCATCAGGGTCACGCGTCGATATCGGTTAAGGGTCGAAGGTTGTCGAAATTCAACCGGTGAGACCGCGGAAGTCTACGGAAAGGTACGGACCAAGATACGGGTCTTACACCGCTCGACTCAAAGTCAAGCGAGCATAAAATTTTGAGGTCCGAGGTGCTCGACCGGTCGTGGGCCATGCTCGACCGGTCATGGGTGGTGCTCGACCGGTTGTGCAGTCTGTTCGACTGGTCATTGTTACGCAGATTCGTTTCACGATCTTGTGGAGATTGTGAATTTTGAGTCCTTTGCAACTAGGATGCGGAAGGGAAGTCTAAACTATAAGTAGGTGTTCCTAGGGCTTTTCTATTATATGAGAAATAATTTCAAGGCTTTCTAAAGGGGTTTTAGAAAAATTAAAGGGTGTAGCAAGGGTGTGATTCGAGGTTGTTTGAATCGGGTAAGTCCTCTCTTTGTAATTTCTATTTTCATAGTGGAGATCCGTCGCTTTGTGCCGTGATTTTTTTTCGCAAGGGTTTTCTATGTTAAATCTGTGTGTTCTCTTATATGTACTTGGTGCCATTGAATTACTATCCTAGATCTAGATTTGTGTGATTTCGCAGGTAAAATCCCCAACAGCTAGCTCGCGTGGCCTAGGCATGCATGCCACAAACGTGGCAATGTAGAATCCACTATAGACGTTGTAATGCTACCAGATATAGTATTTCCAATCAACCGATAAAGATTACCAGTCTGTTATGCCTTCATTGATGCAAAAACTCCCTTTGAAACCTTCAGGATATCATCATAACCAGCAAATTTGCAACCAATTGTATTTACAACTCCTAAAAAGATCAAATTTTTTTCAAGTTTAAAATGTACATCACATTTTTTCTCTCTATTAGTTTGTTAGTACACAACATTGTCAATTCATACTTTACTATTAGCCACCCCCACTAGGGATTAACACCAAGACCTCAACGTTAAAACATACATCACATCTGTCAAAGTATGCCCCATCTCATCAAACATCCTAATGCGAACCGAATCAATTCCAATAATTCGGTAGGCATGATCATTGCCCATAAGAACTAGTCCACCATAATACTTGCTATATGTGGTAAACAAACTCCAATAATGACACATATGGTATGATGCCCACGTATCTAAGATCCATTCATAATAGAAAATTTCGATCTTGGTCACTGATAATACATCACAACCATATGAGACATTGCCAAATTCAACTTAATTAGCTTCATTCGATAAATTATTTAACTTCTCATCCTTTTGGGCTTTGAGAAACTGACAATTTTTTTTTAAAATATTTTATTCTATTTATTTTAATGTTCAATCCTCTGAAAATTCTAACACTTCAACTTTCCTTTGCCTCTTGACTTGGAATGGTCTTCCTCGAGCAAACAACTTATCTATAGAGGTATCCTCATTACCGCTCTGCTGTCGCAGCTACTTCGACTGAAGGGCTGCAATAATGGCCTTGATGTTTAAAGTATAATACAATGGTAAAGATTAATTATCAACTAGATATTCGAACGACTTGGAGAGAGATGTTAACAAAATTATGGCTTTGCCTCTCTACTCGATCTTCACTTCAACATTCATCAACTTGCAAACTAGTTTATTAGATGTGTTAATATGTTCAAATAGATTCGACTTTTCCGTCATTTTCAGAGTACATATAAAATTGTCTCTTCAGAAATAGATAATTGATGAAAGATTTCATCATGTAAATATTCACTAACTTCGTCCATAACTTGTAATAGTAGTCTTATCTATGATATTGTAAATGACTTTATCAGCCAAGCCCAATTGAATTGTACTAATTACCCCTTAATCTAGTTTATCTTAATATTCTTTCTTCATAAATTTTAAATGATGCAGTTTTTCAAAGAGTGCATAAACCAATAATGATTTTGATGTCACAATTTTAATAATACTTAGGTTCAACAGTCTAGACCATTTCTTCTATATGGCCCACCATGGATGGTCCTTGACTCAAGAATCTCTTTCATTGGTTGACCACCGGGATGTTTGTGTTATATTCTTTCTATTTATCCATTTTCATCTCATTTTAGAAAGCATGATTGAGATCCAAAACTCAAGTGAGCCCCACTACCAAAAACAGTTGAGATTGGACGCCCACCTTTCAAACCTTATTGGGCCACAGAAGTTTTGGATCATGCTGATATTCGTGTTTTCAGCCTTATGAACAGGTTGGATGGCATGCAAACATCACGGTCCATCTCAGGAAGGTTTCAACAGAAGTCATTTTCGTTGCATCTCTTTCCTGCTGTGTAGTCCACTTAAGTTTTTGATCCATCTCATGCTTGGTTCATGTCCTAAAATAAGCTTTGGAGACGGATGGATGGAGTGCATATATATAACAAAAACATTACAGTGGGCCCCACAGATCTTGGGGCGGTTACAGGCAAGTCAAGTTCAAATGGACGGTTAAGAAGAAACAAACCAACGGTCCAAGATTGATGGCCAGGCTCTCCCTGTTTGGGATATTTGTGGTGCGTCGTTCACCAAAGGTGGGTCACATCAGTCACAAGAGGTAGTAGGCAGCCGGCAGCCGCTTATAGACTGGACTTTTTCTTCTTTGATTTTTGCTGGTCCAATAGCTTACATTGTATTCAATGAGAAGTATGGCATATTAAGTCTATCCCAGATGTGGGACGAAAGGGATGACGACCATTCAATATATGGTTCCATCCAGGTGGGCCACACCTCTATAAGTCACGCTGGAGAATCTCAAGTGGAGGAAGATAGATAATTCTAGCCAAAGCTTAAGTGGGCCACACCACATAAAAACATTTCCATGGGATGGTAGCGGCTGCTATTGAATTATTAGGCTTATTGAAGTTTGGATGGGACTGATATTGAAGTCCCCATCTATTGACTGTAATTGAAAGATATGATCCATACGTATCTTTAATGATAAGAATCAGAAGTTTTTACTCTTGTTAAATGATTCTATTCTTCAGGCTCTTCCCTGTTTCCAACATAGCAATGATGATCAATTAAATTAAAAAATCAAGATATAAAAGAGTTTAAATATGATTTTTAATTTTTAATTATTTTCATTCTTTCTCCGATATTGAAAAAAATCTAATAAAAAAGTTCCAATTATTCAAATTACTAAGTCTTAATTATTTTGATTCTTTTCCTAAATATTGAAAAAAAGAAGTAAAAAAGTTATAATATTTCAAATGACCAAGTTACTAGTTAAAAGTGACTATTAAGTTACTAACTAAGATTTTTATTAAGATTTTTTTTATTTAAAAAAAGAGTATGAAATTTTCATTTATTCCACTATCACCAGATATCATATGGTAAGTAAAGTGAATGACATTAAAAAAAGTATTAGATTTGCACATGGATTATAAAATTTGCCAATAATATATTTGAGTAAAATATTAATTAATTTATTGACGCATGGAAGGACGTGAGGTCGAGTACCGTCTTCCTCAAGAGGATCACTATCCCGAATCCATAAAACTTCTCTGGATTCCTCACAGAGACTTCTCGAATCTACGAGAAAAGAAAGCAGAAAATTGAAATAATTTTTAAAAAATTCAAAATTAATTAATGAATACATAAAAATGAGTTCACAACCCTTTAAATAAGGGTACCAAGCAATGGAAAAGAAATCAGAATCAAACTACAACTAAAACTCCTAAAAATCACGACTTAATATAAATAATAAACTTACTATTTATAGACGGTTGTGATGTCTACTAGTGCATAAGGTTTTTAGCCAAAAATAGTGAGTGTCCTATTTGGCTTCACCAAACCATTTTTCTAATTTTTCTAAGCTCTTTTCATGTTGGACACAACTCCTAAAGCCCAACGGATGAAGAGTTATACTCAAACTAAAACTTACTATTTATAGTAAAAATGAAATTAAAATAGAGAAACAACCGTTGATCCAGGAGTTTTTCTCAAATCTGACTTGTGCAACCCGGCGTAGTGGGGTTGGTTGGCTAAAGTAGTTCGTTCTACTCCAAAATCATATATTTTACGTCAAATAACTCATTCCGAATTGCGAGATCCGCCCGATCTAAGGTCTGACTGCCCGAATCACGAATCACTTTTATCGTCGACTAGGCCTTTTCTAATCCATCTTGACCATGTAACTGTCCACGACCCGCACTACATCATTTATTTGAAGTCATTAATTAATTCACTATTATACTGATTAGCTATGCCAATAAAACAAACTTACAAACATAAGTGTTAGATATTATGCTAACTTTCCGTATCTCAAGCGGTAGATTGAGTGAGAGATGCATCCTTTTAGCACATTGGTATCTATTTCATATAAGGGGTGGGTAACAGTGAAGTGTGAACAGATGGTGGGTGTACCTACGGGCTAAAGAGAAACTAAAAAAAAAAAAAAAAAAAAAAAGAAAAGAAAAAGAAAAGAAGTTCATGTGAAGTTATGGAAGAACTGAGAAAAAAAAGAAAATAGATTTTATAAAAATAGACTATATTAATAGAGGCAATTTGAATCTAAATATTATTTGAAACGTGTGGAAACGAGGTTATCTTCACTTAGTCTACCACTTGAGCCATGTATACGTGTGTTATCAACAACCGTCACTTGAGCCATGTATATGTGTGTTATCAACAACCGTTTAATTTCTATGATAGTGGACCCACTTCTCTCATTTAAGTTTTTAATCTGCCTTGTTTTTGTTCCACTCACGTAGTTTTTTGTCGTAGCATGTGGGACAACCCTTATGTCTGTAATATCATTTGTAGGAGCAATGTGTGTATACATGAGCACTTACAGTGATCCAGACCGTTCATACGCTTCTTCTCACCGTCGATAGATATTTTAAAAATTCACACCATGGTTGATCTCAATCGTTCCACAGGTGGGCTGCCCATGAACGGCTAAAACCCATATTCAATGGTCTACGTTCGATGCAATGAATCTATCGCTCGAGTCTGGAACCGGGTCATAATCCATCCATGGTGGGACCTCTAGATTGATGGCCTAGATCCACGTGGACAGGCCACGATCAGTATCCACAGTAATTGGACGATCGTAACCATTGTATCCGTACGCTTTTCCCAGTGATCCTGGATCGTTGATAATCACACCTAAACAGCTAGAATCAACGGCTCCGATTTAAACGTGCTCCCTATCATGGGAGCATGCGCACATATTACGTAATCATATAGCGATTTGGTCAGCTCATCTACTCTATCGGCGCATATTAGCCCGCTTCAGAAAAGTCATCCCCACTTACAACCGCTCGTATTGAATGCATGCATTCAGCGCTTACACGTGTATCAAATCAGCATCCAGAAAATTCAACTATGAAACAGAACTAACGGTCAGGGCTGACTAATCCGTATATTAATCCACTGGATACACAGTACTCACTTTCGAGACGGATTGGCTACTCCCCCTGCCACCAGCCCCGTGGCTGATGGTCGGTGCTCTGTGGGACCCACTATGATGTTTGTGTTTCATCCATTCCGTTCATCCATTTTTAAAGATAATTTTAGTATCTAATTATAAAAATGAGAGGGATATAAATCTGAAATAGACCACACCATAGGAAAACAATGGTGATTGGATATTCACCATTAAAATACTCCTAAGGTCCACTGTACTGTTTATTTGACATCCAATCTGTTGATTAAGTCATACAGGACCAGATGAAGGGAAAAAAAAAATATCAGCTTGATCCAAAACTTTTATGGCCCCCAAAATTTTTTTAATGGTCCACGCTCATTCAACACTTTTTTCTGTAATGTGGTCCAGTTGAGGCTGGGATATATCTCGTTTTTTCATTTTATACTATAAAATTATCTGGAAAAATAGATGAACAGCATTGATGAAACACGTACATCATGGTCGGGCCCACAGAGCACCGACCACCAGCCATTGGCCGGTGGCGGGGGGAGTAGCCGCCACGTGTATTCTTGATATACGGCCTGCGATGTTATCTCGCACACTTTTGATAAAGCTTTCAGATCCTGAAGCCGGCGATGTGCACGGTATACTGAGAATCGGTCACGCAGAAATGCCTTAATTCGAATAGAAATAAACAGGAGAAAAAAAAAAATAAAAAATAATCCAATAAGCACATGTAAAACACACAATTTTTATATAAAAAATCACTGTGAGCGATCAATTAAGAATTCAGAAAAAATTAGGGAGAGAGAGAACTTACATCAAAAGTTTTTATCTCTTTCCCATTAAGACTCATCCAAATACAAAAAATAATTTAAAATCATAACTCTCTTTTAATTTTAACCTAAGCGGTTCTAAAAGTCACCTTTTTAAAAAGGGAAATGTCAAAAACACCCGTTTAAGGGCCCACTAACACTTAAGAGTGTTTTTTCTTTTCCAAACATTTGGTAAATGTACAGTAACGGGATAATAATAATTTTACTTGGTAATTATGGTATTGTTACCCATACTTGATTTAATGCTTACTTTTTTAGCTTTCAAATTGAGGATACTGCCAAATATATGTGGGGCACACCGTGATGTTTGCGACTTATCCACACCGTCCATCCTTTATGGCAGCTGAATTTAGGGCTTGATTAGAAAAATGAGTTTGATACAAAAATCAAGTGGACCACACCATACGATTTAGGTAATCAAATATTTACCATTAAAAATTTATCGATGCCATTGTTTCATTTGGTGTGTGCACTTAAACGTTGGATCGGACTCATTTTCGGCTCATGCCCCAAAATGTTAGGTAAAATGGATGTACGGTGTAGATATATCATCATGGGGCCCACAAATTTAAATCAGTCATTTTGATCCGGTTTTCAAAACAGAAATATAAGTGCATTTTCAAACTGGTGGAGAAGTAATAATTAGTAATTCACAGTGCATTTACATAGGATTTGGAAAATCAAACAAGGGCTTTTTTAGAATGTAAAACATTAGTTATATTTATCAGCTTATAAAAGTGAATAAAATGATAGTGATTTTGATGTGACAATTTTAGCAATCTCCACCTTGATAGCAAAATTACTTTCTTACATTTGCCAATCTTCTTCTAAGTATTATCATTATTGCTCCATGCATACTCTATCTTTATTCCTTTCTTGCCAAGCTCAAAGAATTCGAGTAAAACTTAAACTTGCAGTAGAAATGACTTTTATAAGTATGTCCGTCTGATTCTCACAGGTGTGACTCTTCTCAAGAGTAACATCTCATTCTTCTAGCATCTTCCGAATCAAGTGATGATGAACATCAATGTGCTTATTTTATGAGTAATATACCCATTCTTCGCCAAATTAATCGTACTCTCACTGTCATAATGCACTGACATGGCTTCCTTCTGAAGCCCCAACTCATTATCATTCCTTTCAACCAAACAACTTCCTTAAATGACTTTGTCACTATCATGTGTTCAACTTCAGCAGTGAAAAGTATAACCGTATATTGAATCTTAAATATTCAACTAATAGCTCCACCAGCAAACATAAACGAGTAATCAAAAGGAGACATTCTATTATTCACATTGATGCATAATCCGAATCAACACAGCCTATGAGTCTCTCCTTTAAATCTCCAAAATATAAGATACAATCCGTCGTACCTCATATATACCGAAGTAACTCTTTCACCGCTTCCCAACGTTGCTTGTCAGGTTTTAACATGTATCTGCTCACGACACCAACTGCATGTGAAATATCTGGTCTCGTTTAAACCATGACATACATAAGACTGCCAACTATGTTCGGATAGGGTATGTTATGGGTAAAAATGGATTAGCTACTAAGGAAAAAATAGCTCGGACATATATGCACAGTACAAGGAGCTCTTTAATGGCCAAAGAAGGACACTTTGTTACATTTCACGAAACGACCCTAGGGTCGACCATTAGTAGAAAAAAATTTTCCGTTTGCGATCGACGTCGAGCCCTTCCACGGACCCATACATTTTTTATCTTCATCGTATGACAAGATGAAGAAGATGGTCATCCTCGATATCCCATCTATATCCTATTAAGGAAAAGAGTTCGGCCCTAGTGCTTAGTTACGTATCCCAAAGACAGATTGACAAGTGGGTAACTTGCTCGACATCAAGGGAGAACTCAACCACTACTCGTAAAAGGAGTCAGGTTGGCATAATCCCTCTTCTACTAGTTCTGACTTGGTCTTGATGGTGTCTACTCAAGATCTCAACCCAGGATCTAGAAAGGCGACCGTAACATGGATTTGCTCGAGATCTCAGCCGAGGATTTCAGAAGATCCTTACGACTTTTTTGGGATCCGAATCCTTTTTACAATACGCATGCACCTAATAAGCAGAGAGATCAACCCCTACGCCACCGCATGTCCTCAAATTGTAAATAAGGGCTTCCCTAATGGTAAAAGGTACGTGCAATCTCACATTCGAAAACCCTACGTTCTACTAGACCTAGCTTGCCTGTCTAACTTTTTGATTGGAGGGCTCCCTGTAGCAGCCAGGGTCTCCATCTTTTTCTTATCTTGCAGGTCTTAAGTGATCTAAGAAGGACGATCAGATTTTTACATCAACGAGGCACATGAGACATATACCACTTTTCTTCATCTTATTTCAAACATGTTATGGTTTACAATAAATATGTCATCAATATATAATATTAGAATGATGAATTTTCTGCCACTTAGTGCTCTAAAATAAACATGATGATCAAATTCATTTATAATAAAGCTCTGGCTCAAAATGAAAGAATCAAACTTCTTATACCACTGCCTAAGTGATTATTTTAGTTTGCATAATTACCTCTTCAACCTATAAACAAGATCATTCTTTCCCTGTACCTCGATTCGATTGCTTTATGCAAATCTACTCTTCTAATTTTTTATGTAGAAACACAGTTTTAACTTCAAATTGTTCCAATTCCATATTGAATTGGACAACTAGAGCCAATATAAATATGATATATTCATACTTTACCACTAACACGAAATCTTACTAAAGTGGATATATTCATTTTGAGCATATCTCTTCCCTACCAATTTAGCTCAATTTAGCTTTGTACTTAATCAGTTTCTTCAGGAATATCTACTTGCACCTGATTGCCTTCCTCCTAACGGGTAAGTCAACTAGCTTTCACATTTGATTTTTATATAGAGAACTATCTCTTCATGCATATCTACCTTCCATTTTTTTTTTTATATTTACATATAATTCTTTTAAAGTTTTTTGAAAAACAGATGAATCTCCCTCATTTGTAATAAAAACAAACGTAATAATAGAGTCATCCAGGTATCTCAATGGTAATCTACAATCCCTCAGTGGATTTTTCCTGATAGGTGGTTACTCCATTTCTTCATGTACCTCAATCTGCGACTCAGGTTCATCAAGTGTCATACCCTTGTCTAATTCCACATTAACAAATAATATTATTTTATTTCGTTCATCTTTTTGAAACAAGTAACTCTAATAAAATTTAATGTCCTGACTAATGATGATTTTTTATTAAACATGGTTTACCAACTTATAACATTCACTCTATCACCATAGCTAATAAAGGTACATTTTTTTGTTATTTGGTTTAGCTTATCTCTCTCAACAGATGGTACATGAGAATAAACATCACAACAAAAAATCATCAAATCCGAGTTATTAATTGTCAGACCACTCCATACTTTCTCGAGAATTTATATAAATAACTATAGAGGGATACCTATTCATTAGATAACAAGCTGTAGAAGTAACTCCATCCCAAAGTACTCTGCCCAACCCGTAATTACGCAATATAATCTGAGCCATTTTCAAAAGAGTTTATTTCATACGTTCTACCTCACAATTCTGCTGTAGCATATGCCTCATTATATTATGCTTGACTATTCCCTCGTTCTTTCAATATTGATCAAATTCTCTTGAAGTAAATTTCTCACCGTTATTTATCCTCGGAACTTTCACTTTCTACCCTGTATGTTTTTTAACAATTGCTTTTCATATCTTAAAAGTGGCAAATGCATCAGATTAATGTTTCAAAATATAAATCCAAACATTCCTAAAGAAGTCGTCTATAAATGTAACAAAGTAAGATGATCCTCTTAAAAAATAAGAAGAAAAGGTGACGGCCTCCACACATCATAATGCATGTGATTAAGTTATCTTTTATCGATATATTTTTCAGTTTTAAAATGTAACCTTGATTTTTTTTTTTCTATATATGTAATGCTCACATACGTCCAAATCAAAGCTTTTAAAACTAGAAATTAACTTACGATCAAAAAGTATATTCGTACCCTGCTCGCTCATGTGGCCTAGGCATGCACGCCATAAATGTAGCAATGTGGAATCCACTATAGACGTTGCAACTCCACCAGATATAGTATTTTTAATCAACCGATAAAGTTTACTAGTCTGTTATGCTTTCATTGATGCAAAAACTCCCTTTGAAACCTTTAAGACATCATCTTAACCAGCAAACTTACAACTAATTGCATTTACAACTCCTAAAGAGATCTTTTTTTTTTCAAGTCTAAAACGTACATCACATTTGTCAAAGTACGCCCCATTTCATAAAACATCCTAATACGAACCGAACCAATTTCAATAATCTGGTAGACATGATCATTGCCCATAAGAACTAGCCCACTATAATACTTACTATATGTGGTTAACAAACTCCAATAATGACACATATGGTACAATGGCCACGTATCTAAGATCCATTCATAATCGAAAATTTCGATCTTGGTCACTGATAATACATTACAACCATATGAGCCATTACCAAATTCAACTGAATTAACTTCATTCAACAAATTATCTAACTTCTCATCCTTTTGGGCTTTGAGAAACCGATAATATATTTTTTTAAAAGTTCAATCCTCTAAAAATTCCAACACTTCAACTTTCCTTCGTATCTTGACTTGGAATGGTCTTCCTCGAGCAAACAACTTATCTATAGAGATACCCTTATCACCACTCTGCTGTCGCAACAGCTTTGACTGAAGGGCTGCAATAATGGCCTCGATGTCTAAAGTATTCATTTTATGGCAAAGAGTATCAACCAGATATTCAAACGACTTGGAGAGAGATGTTAACAAAATTATGACTTTGTCTCTCTACTCGATCTTCACCTCAACATTCGTCAACTTGCAAACTAGTTTATTGAATGCGTTAATATGTTTAAATAATTTCTACTTTTCCGTCATTTTCAGAGTACATGTAAAATTGTCTCTTCAGAAATAGACGATTGGTGAAAGATTTCATCATGTAAATACTCTCTAACTTCATCCATGACCTGCAGTAGTAGTCCCATCTATGATATTGTAAATGACTTTATCGGTCAAATACAATTGAATTGTACTAATTGCCCCTTGATCCAGTTTATCTTAATCTTCTTTATTCATAAATTTTAAATAATGTAATTTTTCAAAGAGTACATAAACCAATAATGATTTTGATGTCACAATTTTAATAATACTTAATTAGGTTCAACAATCCAGACCATTTCTTCTATAGGGCCCACCATGGATGGTCCTTGACTCAAGAATCTCTTTCATTGGATGACCACTAGGATGTTTGTGTTATATTCATCCTATCTATCCATTTTCATCTCATTTTAGAAAGCATGAGTGAGATCCAAAACTCAAGTGGGCCACACTACAAGAAACAGTTGAGATTTGACACCAACCTTTCAAACCTTACTGTGCCACAGAAGTATTTGGATCGATCATGCTGATATTCATGTTTTCCCTTAGTGCTGATGGGAACCGCCTTATGAGCAGGTTGGATGGCATGTAAACATCATGGTCCACCTTAGGAAGGTTTTAGCAGCAGTCATTTTCGTTGCATCTCCTCCCTGTTGTGCAGTCCACTTGAGTTTTTTGATCTATCTCATGCTTGATTCATGTCCTAAAGTAAGCTTTGGAGACGGATGGATGGAGTGCATATAACAAAAACATTCCAGTGGGCCCCAGAGACCTTGGGGCGGTTACAGGCAAGTCAAGTTCAAATGGACGGTTAAGAAGAAACAAACCAACGGTCCAAGATTGATGGCCAGGCTCTTCCTGTTTCGGATATTTGTGGTGCGTCGTTCACTAAAGGTGGGTCACATCAGTCACAATACCTAGTAGGCAGCCGATAGCCACTCATAGATTGGACTCTCTTCTTTGATTTTTGCTGGTCCAATAGCTTACATTGTATTCAATGAGAAGTATAGCATATTAAATCTATCCCAGATGTGGGACGAATGGGATGATGAGCATTCAATATAGGGTTCCATCCAGGTGGGCCACATCTCTATAAGTTATGTTGGAGAATGTCAAGTGGAGGAAGATAGATAATCAATCCAAAGCTTAAATGGGCCCACATGAAACCATTGCCATCGGATGGTAACGACTGCTATTGAATTATTTGACTTACTGAAGTTTGGATATGTGACTGAAATTGAAGTCTCCATCTATTGACATTGTAATTGAAAAATATGATCTATACGTATCTTCAATGATAAAGATTATAAGCTTTTACTCTTGTTAATTGTTTTTATTCCTCCGAATCTTTTTTCCAACCTAGCAATTATGATCAATTAAATAAAAAATCAAGATATAAAAGAGTTCAAATATGCTTTTTAATTTTTTATTATTTTCATTCTTTCTCATATATTGAAAAAAATCAAATAAAAAAGTTCCAATTATTCAAATGACCAAGTCTTAATTATTTTCATTCTTTCCGAAATATTGAAAAAATAAAATAAGAAGAAGTAAAAAAGTTATAATATTTTAAATGACCAAGTCACTAGTTAAAAGTGACTATTAAGTTACTAAATAAGATTTTTATTAAGATAAAAAAATTATATGAAATTTTCATTTATTCCATTATCACCAAATGTCATATAGTAAGTAAAGTGAATGACATTAAAAAAAAGTATTAGATTTGCATATGGATCATAAAATTTGCCAATAATTCATCCCAATCAAATATTAATTTATTTATTTGAACTCATTAATTAATTCATTGTAATTTTGATTGATAGCTATTCCAATAAAACAAACCTATAAACATAGGTGTTAGAAATTAAGCTAAGTTCACATGAAGTTATAGAAGAATTGAGATTAAAAATAAATAAATCAGATTTTATAAAATAGACCATGTTACCAGAGGTATATTTTCTGCTCCAGGGATATGAATCTAAATATAGTTTGAATTATCTAGGTCGACGGGCAGACTGAGTGGTGATACCTCGTTTCAACACTTAAGGTCTTGGTATCGATCCTAGTGGGGGTGGGTATCATGGCGTGTATACTGACATAGGTGTGTACTAATGAGCAAACTCAAAAAAAAAAAAGATTAAAAAAAAAGAAGAAAAACAAAAGAGTGAGTCTTCACTGTTGAAATGAGGTTGTCTTCACAGAGTCTACCACTTGAGCCTTGTATATGTGTGTTATCAACAACCGTTTAATTTCTATGATAGTGGACCCACTTCTCCATATCGTGTGGTTCATTTAAGTTTTTAATCTGCCTTATTTTTGTCCCACTCACATAGCTTTTTGTTGCAGCATGTGGGACCACCCTTATGTCTGTAATATCATTTGTAGGAGCAATGTGTGTATGCATGAGCATTTACAGTGATCCAGACCGTTCATCCGCTTCTTCTCACCGTGGATGGATATTTTAAAAGTTCATACCATGGATGATCTCAATCGTTCCACTGGTGGGCTGCCCATGAACGGCTAAAACCCAAATTCAGTGGTATACATTGGATGCAATGAATCCATTCCTCGACTCTGGAACTGGGTCAGAATCCATCCATGGTGGGACCTCTAGATTGATGGCCCAGATCCACGTGGACAGGCCACGATCAGAATCCACAGTAATTGGACGATTGTAACCATTGTATCCGTACGCTTTTCCCAGTGATCCTGGATCGTTGATAATCACACCTAAACAGCTAGAATCAACGGCTCCGATTTAAACGTGCTCCCTATCATGAAAGCATGCGCACATATTACGTAATCATAAAGCGATGTGGTCAGCTCATCCACTTTACTGGCGTATGTTAGTCCGTTTCAGAAAAGTCATCCCCACTTACAACCGCTTGTCTAGAATGCATGCATTCAGCCCACATCAAGAGAATTAGATGAACCACATTCAAAGCTCTATCAGGAAGGAGTGGGGAAAAGAGATACGATCAAGTACAGCGGATGTACTGTAGATTACTATACAGCCACTGTTTTTAGGCCAACTTATCATATTTTATAAAATCCAATCCGTCAAAAATGGTGGGCCACACTATGAAGATCAACGGAAGTGGAAAAATCAGGCGATGAAGTAATCTATCAGGAAAAAACATAAAAAATCATTGGACAGACAACGGTATGAATCCGGGTACTGGTGTGGCCCACCAATCAGTGTTTTGGCCTGTTTTCATAACAGCTGATAATCACAGAGCTGTCCACTTTTTCTATAGATGGGATATTTTACATATGGGACATGTTGATGGATAAAAATTCGATGTACGGATGGTGGGCCACATCTGTGTATCAGATCAGTTCTTTCTTTAAAGGTGTGAAAATGGCCGCGTATGGCTAAAACATCTTCCAGACGTCTGTTGACCCACTGGCAACACCCATATAGGGTGGCTGCGGAACAGATCGGCCCATCGGTCAACGGGCGTTATTTATGAATTTATTTATTATTTCCAGGTTCTAGATATGGGAACGGATTACGTGTTACAAGGTATCATGGGGACCCCTTGATGTATGTGCTGTATATCCACGCCGTCCATCAGTTTTCGGGTTCATTTTGGTCATCCAAATTTCAAGTGGAACACGGACGCGGTTTGGCTAGTGACGCTGCCATCAGCCTGTTTCCTAGTGGTCAGGGCTATGTGGACCCACCATGATGTATGTTTTTTATCCATGCCGTCCATTCATTTTAAAATATAATTTTAGTAATTCAATCCTAAAATGAGGTAGGTCTAAATCTCAGGTGGACCACACCATGGGAAAACAGTGGTGATTGAATGTCTACCATTAAGAACCTCCTAAGGCCTAATGTAATGGTTATTTGACAACTAAGTTGTTGATTAGGTCATATAGAATTGGATGAAGGGAAAAAAAAAATATTATCTTGATCTAAAACTTTTGTGTTTCCCAAGAAATTTTTAATGGTGAGCAATCAATTAACATTGTGCAGTTCACTTAAGATTTCGATCAACCTCATTTTTTGGGTTCATACTATAAAATGATACGGAAGAATGGGTGGATGGCATGGATGAAACACATACATCATGGTGGGGCCCACAAAGCACAGACCACTAGCCATTGGCTAGTGGCAGGGTCAGTAGCCAATCCATTACGGTGGACCATACCACATGGAAGAGTGGTCATTGAACGCCCACCATTAAAAACTTTATATGGCCTGCCATAATGTTTTTTTTCCATCCAACTTATTGATAAGATGACACAGGGACATGGATTGGGTATTACCTTTATCCACACCGTCCATCCAACTTGCCATATCGTTTTAGGGAACAAGCTCAGAAAACAGGTAGTTTCGAGGATCAAATCGTCCACACAGTGGGGATTTAACACATACTGTTGAGAGCTTTTTGCGGGCCATGGAAGTTTCGGATCAAGATGATATTTGTGTTTTTTCGTTCTTCCAGGTCTATATTACCTTATGAAGAGGTCCGATGGAAATTATCCATCACGGTGGGTGTCACGTCCCAAACCTAGAAATCGGATTCACAGGAATCCTAATCGTTGAATCCTGTGCCGACAGCCTCCGTAATACCCCATTCTCGACTCCCAGCACAGCATACGCCAGATTCCGATCCTGAGATCCTACGAGGAGGATTTTCAGAATGATATTTTTTTTATTTTTTTTTTTTTGTTTGTTTGTAATAGAGCATAACCACAAGCATAACCAAGTCACAGAATAACAACACCACATATCCACTATATCAAGGCTTTAAGTACAATATGGAAAGGAAAATACAAGATGAACAAAAAGCTCCAAAATAGTCAGATGCGTACTCCTGCCTCAGCACTACCGCTGTCCAATGCTACCTGCACGCAACTGTCGTGCATAAGCTTACAAAAGCTTAGAGGGTGGTGTAAGTGTGTGCGCAAGGAAAGTATCAAGTGTATAATATAAGAGTAATGCGAAAATATGCAGTAAGTCCATGAATAAAATCAACCATATCAATGCTATGTAATTTAAGGCATGAATGCTATCGGTCATACCGATACAAATGCGAGGCTTACATAGTCGAATGTCATATGCGAAATGTAATCTAAGTAAGTCGGTACTCACCAAGTACACATATCAGTACAGTTAATCTCTTGATATCACCGGGGTCTAATACACTCACACTGACTGCCTCCTCTCTAGCTGCACAGCCAAGCAAGCGGAATAGACCTTACTATCTGCCTGACCAGTAGTCTGTCAATACCTACCCGGCTCGTCGATAGTGGATTCATTTGCGAGCTGGTCAAACTCAGCTTAGCTTATAGCCCCCTTACTTAGGCGGATAAGGTCACACCCTCTTCCAACCGACCACGACACAGTGAGAGACGCGGCCTACTGGTATTCGGCACTCGGGCGCTCATGTATCCACTTGGTCTAGACGTTGGAGCAACTTTAGTACCAAAAAGGTTATAAGATTTTCACCCAAGGACATCCTACGTGCCCGTATGCTAGAACTAAATATTTTCGGTATCTAATACGGCCATCTACGATGTAAGGCCCATGGGATGGTGGGCCCTAATATATCATAATGGGCCTTAACCCATGGACCGTATATATGTCAAATGGGCCTGATCCCATGGGCCTTATATGTACACCAAGGTGGGCCTCAATGAATGGTTATAAATAGAACAACATGGGCCCTATACACATACCAAGGTGGGCCCACTTGAACCATAAATCTAACTCATTTTTTAGCTCAAGCCATAAAATGACCTTATAAAATAAATGGACGGTTTGGAAGCAACACATGCATCATGGTGGGGAGTCCACATAAAGGTTGGACGGTATGGATGCAACACATGCATCAAGGGTGGGGTCCACTGACCGTCCAGCACTAAGCCAGATAGCTGGACGACTTTGATAAAACACATACATCAAAGGGGTCCCACCGTCCAGTGATGTGGATGGTGCGGACGAAGCACATATACATGGTGGGGTTCCAACGTCCACCATCGCAGACGGCGTCAATGAAACACATACATCACTGTGGGTCCCATGTGGGGGCCCACCATAATGTTTGCTTACCATCCAACCTGTTGATAAGGTCACAGAGACCTGGATGAGGAGGAAAAACAAATTTCAGTTTGATCCAAAACTTCTATGGGCCCCAAAAAGGTTTTCAATGGTAGAGTCAATCACCGTTGTTTCTTGTGGTGTAGGCCACCTGGGATCTAGATCAAGTTGGTTTTTAGGGTGGGTCCACTTCAGAGAGTGGCCCACCTTATGGACGGATTAGATGGAAAATAAACATCAAGGTGGGGCCCACGGCTGGAGCCGTGGGTCTGCTCGTACGCCCGCCAACCGCCGGACGACATGATAAAATACATACATCACTGTGGGCTCCACGTGAGGGCCCACCATAATGTTACTTACCATCCAACCCGGTGATAAGGTCACGCAGACCTGAATGAAGAGAAAATACAAATTTCAACTTGATCCAAAGCTTCTGTGGACCCACAGAGGGTTTTAATGATAGAGTTTAATTTACACTGTTTCCTCTCACGTGGGCCACCTTAGCATTGGATGGGCTTGATTTTTGGAGGGTGGTCCACTGAGCCGAGGGTACACCATATGAGTAGATTGGATGACAAATAAACATCAAGGTGGGGCCCACGGCTGGAGTCGTGGGGCCCTACCCGTACGCTTGCCAGCTCACAGTGCAGGCAGCAGCCCTGCTGCTTTCCATTTTATTTTTTATTTTTTGGAAAAGCGGTTTTTCCTGTGTAGGGCCCACTTCAAGTTAATCCAATCCAGCCATTGGATTCCACAGCTCGTAAGAAATCCAACGAGTCTAATGTTGAGTATTCTTTTGGTGCATAGAAAAATCAAGAAAGATTTCAACGGTGGAAATCACTGTTTCCTGAAGTATGGCCCGCCAGAAAATTGGATCAGCCCCATATTTTGGCTCAACGCCTAAAATATTATGAGGAAAGGGATGGACGGCGTGGATTGAATACATTCATCAAGGTAGAGCCTATGCAAGTGCCCCATCCCATAGGCTTGAAATCAAGCTCATATTTGTGCTTTCTGTCCAGTAACGTCTATACGCTGGACGTTTTTGAACTTATCAATTTATTCAAGGTGGGCCCTATTTAGGTGAGCTATCAAATGGAGGATGGTGTGGGTACAATACATATAAAGTGGGCCCCACTTGTAGATGGTTTGGATAAAATACATGTCTCATGGTGGGGTCCATTCGGGTGGGCCACAAGGCCATATCATCTCATAAACACACGAAGAATGAGAGAGGGAGAGAGAGATTGAGAGGGACACGTGTGACGGAGGGACCCCGGCATCATGGGCCCTCCGTTGCATGATCTACAACATACATTAAGTGGGTCCCATTTCATATGGGCCCACCAATCAAAATCAACAGTGGAGATCCTTTCTCCACCGAAATGGACAGTCTAAATGACCATTTATGCAAAGAAATTAAACATCATGATGGGGTCCATGGACAATGGCCCCATCATGGATTAATCTTGAAATCAAAGTGGGTCATTGGCTACATTTAGGGTCCAAAATGAGATCCATACCATTGATCGGTAGGCCTCACTTGGCCCATCATCAAAACAAGAAATCTAAACCTATAGAAGCACCCACCGTTCGATCTTCTTGGTCCGTTGGAATGCCGGTCTCCTTGTGCTTCACTTTGATGGTGGAAGATGAGAAGTGGATGGCTATGATGAAGGATTTGGGGTGAAAAGTGGGCCACACATGCACTCTTTTCTTTCATGAAAATCCATGGACGTGTGAGCCTCTTACTCTTGGTGTTGCTTGGAAAAAGTGAAGAGAAAAAGAGAGAAATGGGATGGTTGAAAGAGAGGTGATGGATGGGTGTGATGGGTGAAAGGGTGAGTGATGTGTGATATGAGTGATGGGTGAGGTGAGAGCTTGGTTGACTTTGGGTTTGCTTGACTTGTGGAGAAAGAAAGCATGAGTGCTTTGTACTTGACATGATAGGTGATTGATGAGATTGATTGATGGGATTGATTTGACATGTTGTAGAGATTCTCTTGGGATTACAAACGCGTGGCGTTTTCTCAAAATAAACGTCGGCTCACATCTCTTAGTCAGGGTATCGGATCGGTATATGAGTCACGGCGTTGGAACTGCAGCGAATGTGCGGTCGCAATGGTACAAGTCTCGGATCAAGCCGACTCAATTCTATAAGATATGGCTTAGGTTCGTGCGCAAACATCAATTATCGGTCGTAGGTTGCCGGAATTCGATAGGAAGGATCACGAGAGTTGACGGAACAGTACTGACTAAGATACGGATCTTATAGTGGGCCCTAGAAAGGTTTCAATGGTGGGTGTCATTATTATTGTTGCTTCCTGTGGTGTGGTCCGCTTGAGACTTGGGATTTACTCATTTCGGGCTTGTACCATAAATGATATGGTAAAATGGATGGATGGCGTGGATAAAAACCATACATCACAGTCACCCCTAACCCCTCTACATTCCTAGCTTTGGGGGTGGTACTAAATCCATATCCATCACACTGACCTGATGAAGGGAAAACATGAATATCAGCTTAAACGTTTGAGCCACAGGAAGTTTTTAACGGTCGATATTCAATCCCTACTGTATAGTTCACTTGAGATTTGGATATGTTTCATTTTTGGACCATGCACAAAAATAGGGGTGGGCATCGAGCCAAGTCGAGTCGAGGTGGGCCAAGCTTGGCTTGGCTTGTCCATGATGTACTCAAGTTTGAGCTCGAGCTCGAGCTTGGTCTCGAGCTCAACATTAAAGCTTGGCTTGTTTGCCAAAGCTGTCGAGTCGAGTTCGAGTCGAGCTAGGGGTTTGAGTTGAGTCGAGTTTACCTTGAGTCGAGCTCGAGCTTGTTGGGTGAGAGAATAATGGATTCTGTTCTTAATCCTCCTCCATTAATGAAAAAATAAAAAATCTTAAGAGAATCAAAGCAAAACCCGATGAAAAGACTAAATAAAGCTTCGAATCGAATGAGGAAACCTGGTGGTGGCGGTCCGGGCGGGCGTGCGGCTGACAGTGAGTAGAGAAAGAGAAGAAAGGGAAAAGGAAAGGGGGTGCGTGCGGTTGGGTAAAGACTCTAGGGTTTGTTTGTTTGTTTTTTTAAAAAAAAGTTAAAATTTAAAACTTATATTAATATAATATAATATATATATATATATAATATTTAATATTTAATATATTTATTAATCAAGCCGAGTCGAGCTTGAGTTCGAGCTTCGAGTCGAGTCGAGTCGAGTCGAGTTCGAGTCGAGTTGAAATGCTGCCTGGTCGAACTTGGCTTGAACTCAACTCGAGCTTCAAATAATTAGCTTGGCTCAGCTTGAATCGACCATTCAAGCCGAGTCAATCTGAGCTGACTCGAGCCGAGTCAAGCGAGTTTTTCGAGCTAGCTTGACTCGTGAACAGCCCTACACAAAAATGAACTAAAAAAACTAATAGATGGTTGGAGTGGATGTCATAAACACATCATAGGAGGGACCACAACAACCATTTGCACCACATTGAAAACGTTTACACTAGATGATTTTTCCCCTACAGGGTGAGCCCCACCTGACCGCTGGCCCACACAAGCTGTCGATGAGTTGGGCTAAATAACCCAACGAGACCTGACCTACAACCAAAAATAAATAAATAAATAAATAATAATAATAATAATAATCTACATGTTTGCATGTCTTCAATTATCAAGCCGAGTCGTGCATGCCATTAGCCTCATATTTCATTACTAACCTGAGTTGGGCATTGGCAGGTGGGGTTGGGTTAGTCAGGTCCGACCCAACAGCAATTGTATGGGTTGGGACAGGTTGGATTGGGTTTGGGCTAGATGAATTTTAAGTGGGTCAGGTTGGGTTGGGTTTGGGCTCGATGAGTTTTAAGTGGGTCACGTTGGGTTGGGTTTGGACTCGATGAATTTTAAGTGGGCCAGGTTGGGTCAGGTTGGGCTGGGTTTAGGTTTGATGAATTTGAAGTGGGTCAGGTTGGGCCTGAGTGTGATGGGTCGTAGGTTCTGGCCCCTTTAGTAAGCAGGTTAGGCTCCGGCTCTGGATGACCCAGACCCATTGTAACCCATCTCGCTTGTGCACGCTCCAACATCAAGCACACGTAACACTCTTGCACGTGGGACCTTAGAAGGTGTCCTCCACCGTCAAGATGTAGATACACAGAAATCAGGCCTACCCAGACGTGAACAGTAAATATGGATCTTTGGCTATGTTATTTTATTTAAAAAATCCACTTTTTATTTTTATTATTTTTATCAATCTGATTTTTAATTTTTAAATTTTTTTTAACGATTATCTTTAGAGTGATGGCCCACCTCACCAAATGCTCAGATGTCCCACAAACTCGTGAGGACGGCACGCGTGACGAATGGAGATGGGGTGCATGTGGGGCTAGCGACTCTCTTCCTTCAGAGGACAAAAAGATAATAATGATGAAATCATTCATCTGATCCAACGGTCCAAACTTAAATAATTGGGAGGTGGACCCAGAAGAAAGGATCCTGTGCCTTTGTGATCCACTGCTGAAATTGACTAAAGAGTACTTGACCACTTACCAGTTTTGTTTCACTGCCAATTCAAAATCCACCACCCATTATAGTTAGATAATCCTTCATGGTGATTTTCAACCGTGGCCCACCTTCACACAGGTCCCACATCATGGGACGGTCTGGATATTCAGGTGCAGGCACTAGGCCTCCATTATGTGTAACCTTGAAAAGCAAAAGCTGCTCTTCCGATAAAATTTCATGAAGGATGGACGGTCCAATATTGATAGTGTCCATGGTCCATGAACCGTCTGATCATTGACCTAGAGCTCCTATCTGGAAAGATCCATTGATTGCACATGGCCTAATGAATGCTTTGACTGGACAATCTTAAAAAATTGCTTCACAGCTTTTCAGCTTGTTGAAGTGGGAATCTTTATACTTTTGAGTGGTCTATTAATCTACTGAATTTGAATTATACTCGTAAATCTTTTTTAATGATTCATTCCTTAAACTCTAGTTCATAAAATTCAAATCTTTCCGTTAGAAGTAGTTCTTGGCCATACATAATTTGTGGCGAGCCCTATATGGTAGATGGTCTTTATAGATAACCGTAGCCAAAGAAAATATCAAAAAGCTTCTCTCTTGGGAGGGATGGGAGGTACCATGATTCCATATTGTATGTTGAAAATGTTAATTTGATAGGATGGATAATGAATGGGCCATAGTCCAAAAATGATATTGCTTGTCCAATGTGATTAGTTTTTAAGTAATTTTGCTTCGGCTACTTTTGTTTCAAGTATTTGATTTAAATTTTTTCGGATGCAGTATTTAAGTTTGTTAATCAGTATACTTTTCAACTAAAATATAATTTTGTCATCTCCCGCTCTCAATCCCTATTTCTTTTGGCTCTCTCAATGGTAGTTATAGTGGTTGCCGTTGGAGAAGAGAGCAATTGGCTCTCTGATCTCCCTCTCCCTCTCCATCTCCCCATTTGGTCTGATGCAGTTAGTTTGTAAGTGATTTTGCTTCAGCTACTTATGCCTTGATAGAGTAGTGGATTTAAATTTTTATGGATTTAGCTTATTAGTTTGTTAAGCAGCATACATTCCAGTTAAAATATATATAGATGTGTCATTTCCCACTCTCAAGTCTCTTTTCTCTTCTCGCTCTCTCCCAATCACAATACCAGTAGTTGTAGTTGCTGTTGGGGAAGAGACAAAAATGAGAGAGAGAGAGAGAGAGAGAGAGAGAGAGAGAGAGAGAGAGAGCATTAAGAAATTCTTCAAATCAAAGATATTATCTTCATTTTTTTTATATTAATTTGCCTTATTTATATATTTAGAAATTCTTCAAATAGAAAATGTTATCTTTTTTTAAAAATTATTATTGAATTGCCTTCTTTGTAGAGATTTTAGCTCAATAAATATGCAAACAAAATCTCTACAAAGAAGGCAAATCAATAAAAAAATGAAGATAAAATATTTGATTCAAAGAATTTCTTTAGAGAGAGAGAGACCGTTGGGTCTTGATGAGCTTCAGAGGAGGGTATTGGAAGTGAAAATCAAGTAGATCTCCACCTTTTTTGTGAGATTTGAAATACCCTCTTATTAGGGCATTGAGATGGCCAACAAATGTTTGGATGCTCGGATATTTTTAGTGAGATTCACAGACTGGGCGGGTATTGTGAAGTTTCAATTCCCTCATCCGGACAAGAGGAATTGGTATTTTAAAAACAAATCATCTTTGAAAAAGCGTGGAAAAGAAAAAGATTATTTCTCACATTTGTCTTTTTGAGTAACATTTTCAAGAAAAATTTTATGCTATTTCTAAATAAATTTTTTTGTAGAGAACTACCTAATTAATATGAAATTTACTTTCCAATACATTTTTCAAAAGAAGTTTTCAAACATCTACCTTGTTAATCTATATTATCATCATCCACTACCTTCTGTTCCATTTTTTAAAACCCCCAATAAGGTGTTTGATTAAGTAAATGGATCAGCAGCTTAGGCGGGCTCCACTTTATTGTTTAAGTAAAATTTATTGTGATCATTAGTACATCACCTCAGGTTAGGCCAAGGATTCAAACCATCACCCCTGTTCATGATTGAGGTGGACATATGAAAGTAATATACAGGCCAGTGATCACCTTTCAAAATGTTTCCCTTAATATGACCCACCTAAGTCATGATTGGGTGTCACTTTTAGACCCAAGTTTAAATAGTTGTGTGGTATTTAACCATGGGAGTAAATTTCATATAATTATTACAATGGGCCGTGCAGAAAAATTAAGATATGATATTTCAAATCTAAGATGTCTTGTAAGCTGGTTGAAAGGTTGTAATTCTGTCAAGTGTATTTAGGTTCTTGAGTGGTGATTTCAGCCTATGAATACCCATTGCACCTTATTTAACTTGGTGCCGATTCGACCGACTTGGTATTTGTAATTGGGTGAGACTCGGTCCGAGTTAGTGTAGGTATGACATGGACTCTGATCGAGCCGGGATGCTGGAGTCAGCAAAGAGTCGGTTTGAGTTCGGATCAGCCATATTTCAAAATCGGATCGAGTCTGAGTCGGGTCAGCCCCTGACTCGGTCCGACTCGATGCCCGCCCGCTTCGGTTAATCTGGAGTGCGACGTGCACATGCGTGTCAACATGCGGACGTCCACCGAAGCCCTGCCATCAGAGAAAGCTCGGAACCTAACACGTGTTCCGCAAAGCCACGTGCACATGCGTGTCAATACGCGGTGCTCCACACGTGTAGAATTACCAAACCGACTTCAAAACGTGTTCCGTAATGCCACGTGCACATGCGTGTCAATATGCGGTGCTCCACACGTGTAGAATTAGCAAACCGCGGCAGAAAAGCCACTGCAAGCCAAACCCATGGAATCCAAAACCAAATACCGCCACCAAAACCCCTATAAAACCTCATTCCGGATAGCCATTCCCAGCAAGGAATTCTCCAGATTTCCGGTTTTCTAGTTTTAAAATTCCCAATTTCCGGTTTGAACGGCTTAGATGGAATCTAAGGAGGAGCGCAGGATTCTAGTGGCAGTGGACGGAGGAGATGAGAGCCTGTACGCACTCTCCTGGTGTCTCAAAAACATTGTTTCGAATAATTACAAAGATACCCTCATCCTTCTCTACGCCAAACCGCCTCCTACTCTCTATCCAGATGTTGATGGAACAGGTAATACATGGGAATAACCGAGGGCATTCCCGTCAATTGCTTGATATTTGGGGAAGGGCTAATGAAGTAATTTTCTTTGCTTTTCAGGGTATTTATTTTCTTCTGATGTAAGCGCATCGGTGGAGAAATACAGCAATGATTTTGCGGAGTGTGTTATAGAGAAATGTCAAAGAGTTTGCAAGGATTCACAAAATGTATGTTCCCAGATATGGATGTTTGCTAATTCCACACGCTTGCACATGTCAATAGCAACACCCGTGTGAGATCTGAGCCTTCCATGTTAGATCTTCTGCTTAAAAAATCAGGCAGGTTTATTGCTTAGGTGGGCCACGATGCACGAATCAAATCGACGGTTGAAACAAATTCTGTCTAGCCGTCGATGTGCTTTGCATGATGGGGCCCAACTGATGTGTGAATGGTCTTATGTTTAGGCCAGAAGATCAAATGTGTATGTGGATGGGTCAGATCTGTAACACGTGTTCCGTATTGGCACATGTGCATGTTTGTTGACGGGCGGGAATAAAAAAATGGGACGCGGTTTGGCTAGTGACGCTGCCACTAGCCCGGTGCCTAATGGTCGGTGCTGTGGGGCCCACCGTCATATATGTGTTCTATCCACACCGTCCATCCATTTTTAAACATCATTTTATTACCCTATGTTATAAACGAGACAGATCAAAATCTCAGCTGGACCACACCATTTGAAAACAGTAGTGAGTAGCCAATCCGTTTCCAAAAAAATGGTAAGAGTTTTTTTAGGAAATGGTTGAATTTATTTTTAATAACCAGAAATATTAAATTGTAGGGTTAAAATAGTCTTTTTGTCCATGGCCTTCTAAAATGATGGATTACTTCAAGTGGGCAAGGCCGAGTTTTCTCAAGGCCCAGTCCATCAACCTCTTGGGCTACGCAGGCTCAGATCATCCTGTAATCTACTGCTGTCAACGGGCCAGGCTCGGGCCGGCTGGAGGACAGCCTGAGACGGCCAATTAAGCTTTTGGGTCTTGAATTTATGCCCGGTCTGGCCTTCGATTTGAGAGCAACTGGCCAATGGTAGAATGAACGGCCCAGATTGACCAGCCCTTGAATAGAAACATCGTTATATTCCGTCATTGTTGGTTTGTTCTACCATAGTGGAAATGGGTCCACCCAACCCACTGATGAATGGTCTAGATCACCAAACCAGAAGGTGCTGTAAACAAGATGACCTTTATAAGCCATCCTTCTGGGCTTTCATGTACAAAAAATCCAGGCCCATTTGGATGTAAGCCCAAGGACATTTTGGTCAATAAATGACAACTTTACCCTTGAGAATGATTTTTTTCTTAATGGTGTTGTTAGAAGGTTAAGGTGGAGATAAAGGTGGAGAATGGAGACCCAAGAGATGTTATATGTGAAATGTCTGAAAAGCTCAAAACAGATGTTTTGGTTTTGGGAAGCCATGGGTATGGTTTTATCAAGAGGTATGTATAAAGACGAAAATACCTTTTCTAAATTACTTTTTAACTTAATTTTATAAATATTATATTTATTTTTCCAGGGCTCTTCTTGGGAGTGTGAGCAATCACTGTGCACAAAATGCTAAATGCCCGGTTCTGATCGTGAAAAAGCCCAAGCACTGAGTGGAAGACGTTCTAATAATATTTGGATGTGGCTATTATGATTCTGTATTGTATTGAGGGGTATGCATGTAATTTTGTAATTTATTGAGACCTTGCATGTAAATAAGATGAACATGCTTTACTACTCTGAACAATATTCTAATTAAAAACATGATTTTCAAACTCAGCGACTGGGACTGACTCGTCTGGGTCGAGTGGACCCCTACTTCCAATTAGGGGGGGAAATAATGCCCATGGTTTGATAATAGAGACGTTTTTGTTTTTTTTCTACATCTTCATTTTTATTTATTTATTATTATTTTTTAAATGTAGAACTCAAAATGCCATCTTTGTATTTGGGTTGATGAATATGAACTTTGTTTGTACCACTAAATGCCCATATACGTCGCCTCTTCTTAATAAATGGAAAGAAGTTATGAATGAGGAACACAATTCTACTAGTAAAATTAAGATATGAGATCTAGCCAAACGCCCACTAAACAAAAATGTTGTTGGTGATAAATGCATTTGGAATGCATTTTGGAAAATAAAAAGGCAATATAAAAGTTTTTAAGTGGGGATATGTTCAAATTGAGGGCTTATATTATGAGGAGATACTTAACTCTTAGGTTACTAAGTAAATGGTCACAATAATAATGTATGGAGATTAAATAAATTAATAATGGGTTGACTTAATAAATTGATAAATGGGTTGAAAATTGGTTTGATGTTTTGAATGTATTTGATGGTAAATGGATTCCTAGCTTTGGTGCTTATCTATTTAGAAGTAGAGGTAAGTAGATTTGGAGGTATTTGAAATATATAATATTTATGTATTTTGAAATCTCATATTTTATTGTGATGTAATTGGAGTTAAATACTTTTTATTTTCTCTCTTTTTAAAAGTGCATAAGAGTCCTATGTTTAACAAATGTGTCGGAAGGCTATTATTTATTGTACATATGGCACATTGATGATAGTCCAAACCAATCCAATTATCCACTGGCACATTGATGATAGCCCAAACCAATCCAATTATCCACTGCAACATTAAAATTACATCGGTAGAATGATTAGAATTGTCCATTCATTATTGACTAACTTTAGATTGTATGATAAAGAATTTTGTGTATAATGAATGCATTTGAAAAGAAATTCTTAATCCTTCTTTGTACGCGGATAATATTCGTTTTGCTAATAATGATTTGGGGATGATAGATATTACCAAGTATTGGTTATCTCCAAATTTTGAGAGCATTGGTTATCTCTAAATTTTGAGATTAAAGACATGGGTGAAGTAACTTGCGTATTAACAATCAACATCAAATGGAATCATTTTAAAAGGTGTCATTTCGAACTATCAGATTACATCTTATTGCTAGCCAAGGATAAATATCTCAAATGTGGTAATCTTATTGCTAGCCAAGGATAAATATCTCAAATGTGGTTTCTTGTCTTGAGAGTGATTTAGAAAAAGAAGAAAAACGCATAATGTTCTCATGTATGCTCTTCCCATGGGGCTGGTGCATGCACTATTTATGCTGGCGTGGTGTTGATGCCCATTGATTTTGGAATGAATGTCGTATAGACTTAAAATGATGTGTTTTGATGATTTAAAGTCGCCATCAGCCGATCGGAAATAGTAGATATTGAACAGCCATTGTTAAGTAGACTACACCATAGGAAATAATAAATATAGAACACCCATTGTTAAGAATTTCTTGTAGTTCCTAGTAGTTTTAGATTAACTTGATACTTGTGTTTTCCGTTCATCCAAGTCACTGTATAAACGGACTGGATGGCAAATAAATATTATGGTGGGCCTTAAGGAAGGTTTTCAACTGTAGATATCATTTTCTCCACTATTTCTTATGGTTTAGTCTATTTGAGATTTAAATTTGTCTCATGTTTGGACTCATGCCTTAGATACCCCAACACCCACGTCATAGTGGGATTTCATCACCTATGAGTAATCGGAACCCAGACCTTATGTTGAAAGTTCAGGAGTCTATGGAGGCAAGAGGCAAGGATAAATAACTTATTTGAGATAAGATAGGTGGTTTTAGATCAATTATAAGTAAACTTTTTACCCAATATTATTTAATTAATCACTTTAGCTTAATAATTAGAAATTAAAATAAGATGCATGAACCAAAATTAACTTACCTTAAATAACTTATAATGGAAACGTTCCCTTAATATTTGATGTATTAGATAGGCAGACATTTATTGGACAATTAAAAATATAAATATCCTATGCTCTTATTTCTGCAAACAACTATCCCTGCATCATATGTCAGAATTGTTGAACGGCTCGGATGGTGGGATTGTGACTTAGGCCTTAGTAGGCCCTAATATTTAATCATTTTTACTTAATCAACCTGAAGCGAATTGCATTGGATGCGCTCCATCCAAAGCCAATGAAAAATAAAAAGCATATCATTGCGTGTGGAGTCTTTTCTTACTTTGCTAGAGATTCCACGTATGATTGGTCCACATGACATTTTCTTATACGCCACGCGTCCAACAACTTTCTGCAAGCATTTCATATGGGTCTATGCATGCCACGTATACAATGTACATCCTTATCACCACATGCGGATTGCCTGCGACCCTGACCATAGGAAGTTGCCCACTGTGTTGTTTGTTAGAAATCCACCCGCCATCAGTTTTGGCACCTCAGTGTAGGAACGCAGACTGCGTGCTACTACCCCACCAGGACCTTGCTAAAGATGGACGGTCCTGGCTGAAGCTTTGTGGGGCCATCATGATATATATGTTTATCAGCACCACGTCATTTTAGGGTGTGAGCTAAAAAAGGAGGCACATGGTGTTAGGAGTTCGATTTTGGATACACCGAGATATTAAAGATAAAATAAAAATAAAAAAATAAAATTGATCGGCTGAATCAAGTATAAAATATGCTGTCCTTAAAGTGTGATTCGCTCCCTTATAAACTGCTGATGGGTTACAGGCAAATTGCTTCCAGGATAAGACAAGCCTTATCTGGATCTAGCGTGCAACAATCACGATAGGTCCACTGTGGAACAATTTTAACGCAATAGATCTTTTCTGACAGACTTGAACGGTAGAGATAATAACAATATTCTAAAATGGAGATATTTCGTGTATTTGATCTGATAGGAGAGAGGGGTGTGTTTAGTTGATGATTTCAGACCGAAATGGTCCAGTTTATATAGGCATCAAGTAGTGGACCGTTGCTAGGGTGCAATCAAAGGTCCAGAACGTTTGAAAATGTTTCTGTCCGTTGTCCATTAATCACAGACATTTCTGGTTGTCGGATCAAAGGATCTGACCGTTGGATCATCATGAGCCGTCCGTTTTCGGACCGTTTGGCTTTCAAGGCATAGAGTCGTTTTCGGACACCGCTAAACGTTTCGGATTTAAGATCCGACCGTTCTCAGTCATCTATAAAAGCCTAGATTCATTTCAAATTTTCACTGCCCTAAGGCACTGACCAGACCCATTGCATCACGATCGCACCGAGGTCACATCGTCTCGCGCCGGTCCGCGTAAGGTCGCGAAGGAGCGACCACTCTGCGACACGTGCGAAGTACAAAGTGCGTCATCTAGCGCTACTACAGCCATGCTGCCCACGCCCTCGCCCTCGCCCGTGCCCGTGCCTGAGCGCTTGCGTGCGTGTGTTCTAGTGCGTACCCGTGTATCTCCTTCTCTAAAAGCTCCAAGTAAGAATACTCTACACCACATCTTATATAAACCACAAAAGTTTTTCAACTATTTCTGATGTGGGACAAAACACCACACCGCACTTTTAATTCAAAATATTTCAAAAAGCATTTTGATAGGAAAATCTCGAAATTTTGAAAAATTCAAATTTTCATTTTTATTTTTTCAAAAACCATTGATTTACAACACATGGAAGGCCAAGTGAACCACGTCAAGGAAGCAGCTGTGATTAAACTTTTACAGTTGAAAACTTCTAAGGGCCCACTTAAATGCTTATTTACCATTCAACCAATTGTTAAAGTCATGTAAGGGACATGAAAGGGAAAATATAAATATCAGTTTAATTCAAAACTTATGTAGCCCTTGAGAAGTGTTCACCGAGAATCTTTCATACGCCACTGCTTCCTATGGTGTGGTGCACTTATGCCTTTTATTTGCCTTCTTTTTGGATTCAAGCCTTAAAATGACCTATCAAAATTGATGGTTGGTGTGAATAAAACATATACATAATAGTGGCCTTCACAAAGTCTCTAACAGCATCGTTGTCTCTAAATGGGTACTAGTAGAGGGTATCACCTAATCCGCATCCCAATTTTAAGACTAGAGAAATTAACTTAGTCTATTCATTTTTGTCGCATCACTTTAGAAGATTAGATAAATATTAAACTAATTTAAAGCTTAAGTGGACCACACAACAAGAAACGATGGATATTGAATGACCACTATTAAAACATTTGTAAGGCCATAGGTTTTGAATAGGATAACACCTTGACCTATAGCTCAAAGTGGTAGATTGAGTGAAAAATACCTAGTTTCAACACTGAGGTCTTCATATGGATCCCTAGTGGGGGCGGCTAACAGTGAAGTGTGAACCGATAGTGGGATGTACTGACAAGCTAACAAAAAAAAAAGGTTTTGGATAGAATGATATTTTTCTATTTTTAGTTCATCCCAATAGGAATGACCTCATGAATGGGTATGAATGACATATAAACATTTGGTTAGGCCCTCGAAGGTTTCAATGATGGGTGATTGCACATCAAGTTACACGCTCTTATCATACTGAGTAAACTCACTTGGGACCACCTTGAATGTATGTGGTCCTATCCACTCCGTCCATCCGTTTTTCCATCTAATTTAAGGGATTGAGCCCAAAATTGAAGCACATCCAAAGATAAGTGGATCATGCCACTGGAAACAGTGGAGATAATGATTTCCACTGTTGAAACCTTTATAGGCCCCACAATGATGTTTATTTGTCATCCAACCTGTTCATAAGATCATACAGGCATAGACGAAGGTAAAACACAAATATAAGCTTGATCCAAAACTTTTGTGCTCTCAATCTTTCTTTCTCCCAGCTCTCTCTCAATCACAGTAACAATGGTTGCCGTTATAGAGGAGATAACAATTGACTCGCCCTCTCCCTCTCCCCTTTTTGTCTGATGCGGTTAGGTTGCAAGTAATTTTGTTTCAGCTACTTATGCCTCGAGTAGTTGATTTAAATTTTTATGGATTCAACATATTAGTTTGTTAACTAGCATAAATATAGATGTGACATCTCTCGTTCCCAATCTCTCTCCTCTTGCTCTCTCCCCATTGCAGTAGCAGTAGTTGCCAGTGGGGAAGAGACAACAATCTTCAAATCAAAGATATTATCTTCATTTTTTATTGATTTGCCTTCTTTATATATTAAGAAATTCTATAAATAAAAGATATTATCTTTATTTTTTAAAATTGATTTTCCTTCTTTGTAGAGATTTTGTTTAGGTTGTAATTAATTATTTCTTTACATATAAATACAAAAGCTGTACTCAATAAATATACAAATAAAATCTCTACAAAGAAGGCAAATCAATAAAATAAAAATAAAAATGAAGACAATATATTTGATTTGAAGAATTTCTTTATTGGGAGAGATTGTTGGGTGGTGATGGGCTTCAAAGGAGGGTAAGGGAAGTAAAAATCGAATAGAACTGCACCTTTTTTGTGGGAATTGAAATACCTTCTTTTTAGGGCATTGAGATAGCCAGCAAATGTCTAGAAGACCGGATATTTTTAGTGAGATTCACATTCCAGGGGGGTATTATGAAGTTTCAATTCTTTCATTCGGACGACCCCTAATGCCCTATGTGGAAAAAAAAAAAAAGATTATTTCTCATATTTGTTCTTTGAATAACATTTTCATGAAAATTTTTATGTTATTTCTAAGTAGAATTTTTTTTATAGAAAACTACCCAATTAATATGGAATTTACATTCCATCACATTTTTCAAAAGAAGTTTTCAAGTATCTACCTCATTAATCCATATTATTATCATCCACTACCTTCCGTTACATTTATTTATTTTTTACACCCAGTTGGGTATGTGAGCGAGTAAATAGATAAGTAGCTTGGGTGGGCCTCACTGTGTTGTTTAGGTAAAATTCATCATAACCACTAGGTGCATCACCTCATGTTAATCCAAAGGCCCAAAACATCACCCCTATCTGTGATTGGTAGAAGTGTACACAAGTTGAACCAAGTCGAGTCGGGCACAACTCGACTCGACTCGGCCACTTGCTGACCTCAGCTCAAACTCAGCTCGGCTTGACTCGGTCCTTTAGCCTGAGTCGTCAGCTTGGCTCAGTTCGGCTAGCAGCTCAGGCCAATTCGAACTGAGTTTGCCTATGCAACATTTTCACAAACACATGGATTGCACCTTCAAAATCTCACTTATGTAAAGCAACAATTATGATTTTACAGGTATTTCATCAAACACCTTCTAAGCAACTTAAAATTAAGAAGGGAAAAAATAAAAAATAAAAAATATTTGTTTCATATACATACCTTCCTTGTCATCAGCCACACTTTGTTGAGTCATTTCATCAAACACTTGGTTAGCAATGTCAATATCAAAGTAACTGAGTCATCGAACTGATTTGATCTGAGTTTGATTCGAGTTGGGTTTGATTGAAGTTAAGTTGAACTTGGGCAAGCTCAAACTCAGTTTGAAATTTTTTTGAACTAAAAAATTCAGCTCATCTGAGCTTGAACTGAATTTCAAATCGAGCTTTTTCGAGTCAAGTCCAGCAAGCTTATCAAGCTTGGGGTGAACATATGAAAATAGTGTACAAGTCAATGATCACCTTCCAAAATGCTTCCCTTAGTATGGCCCGCTTGAATCATAAATGGGGCATGACTTTTAAGCTCCAAGTCTAAATATTTGTGTGGTATTTAATGATTGGATTATATTTCATATAATCATTATAATGAGCCCATAATCATTATAGTGAGCCCTCAAAAAAAAAAAAAAAATCTCAAATCTAAGATGCCGTGTAAGTTGATGGAGAGGCTGTTATTCTGGCAACTGAATCTAAGCCTTGAGTCGTGATGTCAACATATGAATCGCCGTTGCACCTTAATCGACTCGGTGCCTATTCAACCCGACCTGGTAGTTTTGATTGGGTCGGCCTCGGTCTGAATTAGTCCATGCCAGACCCAGACTCGGATCCAGTCAAGATGCTAGACTCAGTACCAGTTCGGTTCGAGTTCGGATCCAGCCTATTTCAAAATCGGATCAAGTCGGGGCAAATAGGATCGAGTGGGGTCAGCTCTAACTCGGTCCGACACGATGCCCACCGACTCCGGTGAATCCGGAGTGCCGCGTCCACATGCGCATCAGTATGCGGAAGTCCTCCGAAGCCCTTCCACCAGAGAAAGCTCAGACCATAGCACGTGTTCTGTAATGACACGTGCACATGCATGTCAATATCCGGTGCTCCACACGTGTAGAAAAAGCAAACCGCAGTGGAAAAGCCACTGCAAGCCAAACCCATCGAATCCAAAACCAAAAACCGCCACCATAACCCCTATAAACCCTCATTCCAGATAGCCATTCCCAGCAAGGAATTCTCCAGATTTCCGGTTTTTAAATTCCCAAGTTTCTGTTTTGAACGGCTTAGATGGAATCCAAGGAGGAGCGCAGGATTCTAGTGGCAGTGGACGGAGGAGATGAGAGCCTGTACGCACTCTCCTGGTGTCTCAAAAACATTGTTTCGGATAATTACAAAGATACCCTCATTCCTCTCTACGCCAAACCGGCTCCTACTCTCTATCCATATGCGGAGGGAACAGGTAATACATGAGAAAAACTGAGGGCAATCCCGTCAATTGCTTGATATTTGATGAAGGGCTAATGGAGTAATTTTCTTTGTTTTTCAGGGTATTTATTTTCTTCTGATGTAATCGCATCGGTGGAGAAATACAGCAATGATTTGACGGAGCGTGTTATAGAGAAATGTCGGAGAGTTTGCGAGGATTCACAAAATGTATGTTCCCCAGCTGTGGAGGTTTGCTAATTCCACGCGCTTGCACGTGTCAATAGCAACACTCGTGTGAGATCTGAGCCTTCCATGTTAGATCTTCTGCTTAAAAAATCAGGCAGGTTTATTGGTTAGGCGGGCCACGATGCACGAATCAAATCGACGGTTGAAACAAATTCTGTCTAGCCGTCGATGTGCTTTGCATGATGTGGCACACCTGATGTTTGAATGGTCTTATGTTTAGGCCAGAAGATCAAATGTGTACGTGGATGGACCAGATCTCTAACACGTGTTACATATTGGCACGTGAGAATGTATATTCGCCCGCGGGATTGAAAAAAAGGTGAGTTTTACTAGGAAATGGTCGAATTTATTTTTATAAGCATAAAAAGGTGGTAGGGTTAAAATAGTCTTTTTGTCCATGACATTCTAAAATTATAGATTATTTCAAGTGGGCCAGGCCGACTTTTCTTGACGGGCCAGGCTCGGGCCGGCTAGAGGACAGCCTGAGCCATGGCCGATTAAGCTTTTGAGTCTTGAATTTAGGCCCGGTCTGGCCCTGGATTTGAGAGAAACTGGCCAACGGTAGATGTGAACGGCCCAGATTGACCAGGAAACGTCATTAGATTCCGTCATTGGTGGTTGTTCTAGGCCTAAAAATAGGCCTGCCAGGCCCTAATGAATTAAAAACCCAAGCCAGATCCAGGCGGGCTTGTGAGCTGGGCCGGATTCATTTGGAACCTAGGTGGTAATGCGTCTACCCAACCCACTGATGAATGGTCTAGATCACCTAACCAGATTGGTGCAGCAGATGCAATTCCTCTAAATAAGATGACCTTGATAAGCCACCCTTCTGGGCTTTTATGTAGAGTCAACCCAGGCCCATTTGTCTATAAGCCCAAAGGCATTTTGGTCAATAAATGACAACTTTACCCTTGAGAAAGAATTTTTTTTTTTTTTCTCTTTTCTTAATGGTGTTGTTAGAAGGTTAAGGTGGAGATAAAGGTGGAGAATGGAGACCCAAGAGATGTTGTATGTGAAATGTCTGAAAAGCTCAAAACAGACGTTTTGGTTTTGGGAAGCCATGGGTATGGTGTTATCAAGAGGTATGTATAAAGACGAAAATACCCTTTTTAAATTACTTCTTAACTTAATTTTATAAATATTATATTCATTTTTTTCAGGGCTCTTCTTGGGAGTGTGAGCAATCACTGTGCACAAAATGCTAAATGCCCGGTTCTGATCGTGAAAAAGCCCAAGCACTGAGTGGAAGATGATCTTATAATATTTGGATGTGGCTGTTATGATTTTGTGTTGTATTGAGGGGTATGCATGTAATTTTGTAATTTATTGAGACCTTCCATGTAAATAAGATACTACTTTGAACAATATTCCAATTAAAAACATGGTTTTTTCTACATCTTCATTTATTTTTCTTCTTATTTTTATTTTGTTGTAGAACTCCAAATGCTATATCTGTATTGTGGTTGATGAAAATGAACTTGGTTTATACCGCCAAATGTTTATGTAGCCTCTTCTTAGTAAATGGAAAGAAGTTATGAATAAGGAATGCAATTCTAAGGTTAAAAGTAAGATATAAGAAGTAGCCAAACAAATGTTGTTGGTGATTGAAAAAAAAAAAGGGAAATACGTAAGTATCATTAAAACAAGAGGGAATTTGTTCAAATTGAGGGCTTAGATTATGAGGAGATTTGCTTTTTGTAGTGAATTTTTCCTCTATAATGATCTATTCAAAGATTGCATCTTGGAATGTTGATCTGGACTGCCTTAATAAGTCATGAAATGGTCGTAATAATAATACTCAACAACTTATGAGGTAAATGGTCATATATTGATAACTATGTTGACTATTCATTTGGTGTTTAGTAGCTTTGTTTTGAATGGTGAAAGAAACCGTTCTCATACGTGATTCAGCCTATCCTAATATATTCGGTTTATCCATTGACAGAAAATATAATTTCTGTATTATTTTTTCAACATTGAATGTATTCGAGGGTAAATGGATTTCTCATAGTTGGCTTTTGTGTTTGGCAGTGATTTATTTAGAGAGAGACGTAAATGGAATTGGATGTATTTAAAATATATAATTTTTGCTTATTTTGAAAATTTATTTTTTATTGTGATTTAGGTGTAATTAGAGTTAAATACTTTTTTTGGCTCTCTTTTTAAAAGCGTGTCCCATGTTTAAGGCCATTATCTGTTGTACACATGGCACATTATTAACATCCCAAACCAAATTAATTATCCGTTGCAACAGTAAAATCACATTAGTAGAATGATTCAAAACTGTCCAAATATTGGCCAAATGATTGTTAAAAAATTTTGGTGAATTGATTGTTTGTGATCCTTACATCCGTGGCCCATTATGTACTTAGAATTTTATTATTTTTGTTGAAGTATACATTTAAATGGGCTTATTATAATTATTTTTTTTTATCAAATATGACGTAGGGAAGGACGTGAGGTCGAGCATCGTCTTCCTCGAGAGGATAATTATTCCGAATCTACAGAACTTCTCTGGACTCCTCACAGAGACTTCTCGAATTCACGAGGAAAGAAAGTAAAAAATAAAAAGAATTTCAAATAAATTCAAAATTGATTAATGAATGAATAAAAACGAGTCTATAAATAAAGGTACCAAGCAATAGGAAAGAAATCAGAAGCAAACAATAACTAAAACTCCTAGAATCCGTGACTTACTATAAATAGTAAACTTACTATTTATAGACGGTCGTAATGTCTACTAGTATGCAAGGTTTTCGGCCAAAAATAGTAAGCGTCCTATTTGGCTTCACCAAACCGTTCTTCTAATTATTCTAAACACTTTTCATGTTGGACACAACTGCTAAAGGCCAACGGATGAAGAGTTTTAATCAAAATAAACTTATTATTTATAGTAAAAACGAAAATAAAATAGAAAAACGACCGTCGATCAAGAGATTTTTCACAAATTTGGGCTGCACAACCCGACATAGCGGGGTTGGTTGGCTAAAGTAGCTCGTTCTACTCCAAAATGATATATTTTACGTCAGATAACTCATTCCGGATTGCGAGATACGCCCGATCTAAGGTCTAATGGTCCGAATCACTTCTGTCGTCGACCGTGCCTTTTTTGATCCATCTTGGCCATGAAACTGTCCACGACCCACTCTACATCAAAATATCATACATATTCTATCAAATATTACATATATATACTTATTTGGGATGTTAAAGCTAATAATTAATCAAATTTAAGTTTTCGTGAATATACTAAAAAATTTCAATGTATTCAAAATATATGCACCTAAATATAATTTTTGGATCCTAGTACATTTCGATTATATGCTACCAAAAATAATTGAGGACTTGAAATCACATTGATTCCATTGTAATTGTAATTTTGATTCTAATACTTTTCAAATACAAGTTTCCAAACAAGTCCTAATGGACATAATATTCTATTCATTATTAACTATCTTTGTATTGTATGATAAATATTTTTTGTGTATAATGAATGCATTTGAAAAGAAATTCTTAATTCTATTTTGTATGTGGATGATATTCTTCTTGCTAACGAAAATTTGGAAAGGATAGATATTACTAAGCATTGGTTATCTCTAAATTTTGAGATAAAAGATATGAGTGAAGCAACTTGCATATTAATAGTTAAAATCAAATAGCATATTAATAGTTAAAATCAAATAGAATCGCTTTAAAAGGTACACATGTACCCTCTTCGCAGGGGGTGGGTGCCTGCATTATTGATGCAGGCATGGCGTGGATGCCCATTGATTTTGAAATAGATGTAGTATAGAACTTTTTTTTTTTTTTTTTTTTTTTTTTACACACACCCACGCACACCATAGTGGGATTTCACCACCTATGGGTTTCGAACCCAAGACCTCGTGTTGAAACTCCTCAGAGTCTACCACTCGGGCAAGGACTGGAACCCGATGTAGTATAGACTTAAATTGGTGTGTTTTGAAGACTTAAAAGTCCCTACTAGCAGACATAGACCTAGAACATATGATCGGAAATAGTATATATTGAATGCCCATTATTTAAGTAGACCACTCTATAGGAAATTGTAGATATTGAACACCCATCGTTAAGAATTTCTTGTAGGCCATAGAAGTTTTGGATTAACTTAATGCTTGTGTTTTCTCTTCATCTAGGTAAAGTTACCATGCAAATGGATTGGATGGAAAATAAACATCACTGTGGACCCTAGGAAGGTTTTTAACTATAGATGTCATTATCTCTATTGTTTCTCATGTGAACTATTTCATATTTAGATTTGCCTCATGTTTGGGCTCATGCCCTAGAGTGCTCTTATAAAATAGATGGTAGATTTACAACATTCTTCAAGGTGGGCCCTACAGCGAGTTGGCATTGTAGGTAGAGTTGTACACGAACCAAGTTAGCTTGGTTAACTTGCTCGACTCGACTCAAAAAAGCTCAATTCGACTCGGTTTGAAACTGAGTTCGAGCCAAGTTGAGCTAATTTTTGAAACTCGAAAAAATTTTGAGTTGGGTTCGAGCTTGTCCAAGCTCGAATCAACTCGATCGAACTCGGATCGAACAAGTTCGATGACTCGGGTATTTTGAAATTGATGTTGCTTACCAAGTGTTTGATGAAATGACTCAACAAAGTGTTGTTTCACGTGCATACAAGATTCTCTACGGGATCGGTTGGCGGTGAAGAAGGTATAGATATGAAACAAATCAATATGAAAAAAACATTACGTGATAAAAATACCCTTTATCTTGATTTTGATGTTGTTTACTAAGTATTTGATGAAATTCCTGTAAACTGTTGTTGTTTTGCATACCGTGAGAAATTAAATATGCACTTCATGTATTGGAGAAAATGTCGCACAGGCATGAACTTGACTTGAATTAGCCCGAGTTGCTTATCAAACTGAGTCGAGTTCAAGCTAGGGCCAGCTAGTGGCTGAGCTAGTCCAGTTGTGCCAAACTAGACTCAGTTCAACTCATGTACAACTTTGATTGTAGGCTCCATGCGCCTATTAAAGAAGAAAGGGAGAGATGTATTGTTTCTATTTGCCACTCTCCTATGGCCTTCAAAGTCGGGTATTGAAAGTGGAAACCCAATTGAATTTGACCCTTTTTTCTTTTTTTTGCATGAATCAAAATACCTTATTTTTATGAGATATCCGAAGGGTGGTTGGATACCTGGAGTTTTAATGTCCAATACCACCCAAATGAGAGAATAGCATACAAGATAAGTATTGTAATTTCTAAAGTATCAATTCTCGTGGTCCAAACGACTCCTAAGCAACAAATGACAACGGTTCACATCTAATTTTAGACATACGGCCCATTTGACGGGACAACTGGTTTGATTTTTGTGCAATGCATGCGCGGTGTTGCTGTGAGCCTGCTTGGGGATTATTGCATGTATGAAGAACTATAATAATCTTTACATATAATAGCATACAATAAACTAAATTAAACTGTTCCAATACAAATGTTTCAGGAACGAAAATTACACTTGTTTACAACCCGTTTGGGTACCACCAAGTCAATTACTTTTTTTTTACACACAGTAGTAGATAACTTCTGTTTTTACACACACCTGCACTCACAAGGCAGTGGGATTTCACCATCCATGGGTACTCAAACCCCATAGCATCTGGCAAGGATAAGTAACGTATTTGAGATAAATGAGTTTGATTTAATATCAATTATAAGTAACTTTATTTATTTAAAGTTATTTAACCGTACTTCAACTTAATAAGTAAAAATCAAGAAAAGCTATTTGAGGTATAATTAGCTTACCTTAAATAACTTACAATGGAAAGGCTCTCTTAATATTTGATGTATTAGATAAGCAGACATTTATTGGACAATTAAAAATGAAATTATCTTATGCTCTTATTTCTGCAAACAAGTATCCTCCTATCAGATGTCAGAATTGTTCAACGGCTCTGATATTGAGATTGTGACTTAGGCCTCAGTAGGCCCTAATATTTAATCATTTTTACTTGAGTCAACGTGAAGTAAATTGCTAGGTCCTTTTTCTTACTTTGGTGGTAGACTATCGTCAGTTTCAACACCTAGTCGAGGGTTCGAGTACCCATAGATGGTGAAATCCCACCACAGCGTGAGTGTGTAGTGCTGTGTGCGGGTGTAAAATATAAACAATAAATAAATAAAATTTGCATTGGATGCGCTCCATCCAAAGCTAATGAAAATGAAAAATCATATCATTGCATGTGGGGTCTTTTCTTACTTCGCTAGAGAATCCACGTATGATTGGTCCACATGACATTTTCTTATACGCCACGCGTCCAACAACTTTCTGGAAGCATTCCGTATAGGTCTGAGCATGCCACGTATACAATATTCATACTTATCACCATATGCGGATTGCCTGCGACCCTGACCATAGGATGTTGCTGCTGCTGTTATCCTTGTCGCCATATGCGGATTGCCTGCGACCCTGACCGTGGGAAGTTGCTGCTGCTGTTGGAACTTAGGTGGGGCTCACCGTGATGCTTGTTAAAAATCCAACCGCCATCGGTTTTGGCACCTCAGTTTAGGAACGCAGATGGCATACTACTACCCCACCAGGACCTTGCTAAAGATGGATGGTCTTGGTTGAAGCTTTGTGGGGCCATCATCACCACATGTCATTTTAGGGTGTGAGCTAAAATAAAAATAAAAATAAAATGAGGTACATCAAAGGCCAAGTGAACCACATCAAGGAAGCAGAGGTGGTTAAACTTTTACAGTTGAAAACTTCTAAGGGCCTACTTAAATGTTTATTTACCGTTCAACCTATTTATAAGGTCAGGTAGGGAAGATGAAAGGAAAAATATAAATATTAGTTTGATTCAAAACTTACGTAGCCCTCAGGGAGTTTTCACCGATAGTCTTTGCTGCTTCATATGGTGTGGTGCACTTAAGCCTTGTATGGCGCTCTTTTTTGGAATCACACCTTAAAATGATCTATCAAAATGTATGAATGGTAGGGATATATATATATATATAGGGTTTCAACATAAGAGGGGGGATCACAATGAAATTTCAGCCTCACAAGGTGGATATGGCGAATTTGGTATACGCTATGGACTTGATTGGATTGAGCCTTGAAACGGACACAAGTGGGTAGGTAGAGAATACATAGGGGCGCGAGACAACTCCCTCCCTTACAGTATCGTCACCGTAGTAGAATTTAACCACCAAGTTCAGGATGGATTGGTGTGGTTCCTCTATACCTAGGACACCAGAATATCGAACCATGAACGAAGGGAGGCACGAGAGAGAGGCATATTGGCTAGTGAGGCCCGAATTCTTGACTGGAAGGGACACCAAAGGCCTCTACCCTCTCAAAGAAGGGTTACCTTGATGTAGGTCTACCTCCGGCCTAGATCAACCTGACGTTAAATGGAGTCTCTATCGCTCCGCTCCAAGAGTCAAATATATATATATATATATATATATATATATATATATATATATATATATATATATATATATATATATATATATATGGAGAGAGAGAGATAGAGAGAGAGAGAGGCAGGCTCACCTACGCACATGCGCACCTTTGCACACGTGTCATGGGTGTCGAATCCGAATGGTCTATAAGATGCGGAATCCCATGAAACCTTAGGCGTTGAATTTTCACCCTGATCTAAGATTTTGGTGGGCCATAGAAAAAGAAAATTTAAATAAAAAAAAAACTGTTTGTATTTTTTATGGCCAACTAAAGTTTTGGATCAAAGAAAAAATTCATACCAGGAGGTTTCATGAGGTTTTGCTTCATGTGGAGCGTTCAAATTTTCGAGACTCATCAGATATGATAAGTTCTTAAAAAAGTTCGCATGTATTAGGCACGAACTGATTCGCAGGTGAGCATTATATATATATATATATATGATGGTCTTTATCGAGTCGCTAACAGGAACATTAAGTCTCTATGTTCCAATTTTAAGACTTGAAAAAAAATAAAAATAAATAAATAAGAAGATAAATTATAAAAACAAAAATAAAAATAAAAACCCACACCCATCTGGAACATGCATTTCCTGCCACAAATACATGGGACGTTCATGAGGAAAGCTAAGTGGGCCCACCGTGATGTTTGTAAGAAATCGACTCAATGTATTTATTTTGTCATATCATTTTAGAAAAACATTTATAGGGCCACAAGTTTTACATGGGGATAATATTTTCCTCTTCCAGTTCATCTCAATAGGAAATAAGAATGACCTCATGAACGGTATGAATGGAATGTAAACATTCGTGCAATGACAAGTGTTTTCTACTCTTTATTATTCACTCGCGCTGTTTGATTTTATATGGCCGCCTTGAGTTTTGGATATGCCTCATTTTTAGTCTCATGTCTTAAAATGTTTTAAAAAGCCGATGCTTACAAATTTCCAAGTGAACCCCGCTTGTTAAGAGGAAAATGCCTGCTTTGGAAATCGTTTTGGGTTTCACCGAGGTGCCTATGCGCCATCCAAATCGTTACGAGCTCAGAGAACAAATTTATTAGTCTGAGCCAAAACTTCTGTAGCCGCTCTGAATGTTTCAATGTTGGCCATTCAATCCTGTCTCATGTCATGTAGCTACTTGATCATTCAATCACCACCATTTCCTGTCTCCAATCACCACTGTTTCCTGTCATGTGGCCTACTAAAGTTTTGCATATGCCTCTAATTTTAATTTATTTTCCTCATATAAGGAGGATTGGTAATTCAACACACGGTAGAGAAACAAATGCACCCACACGTGTCAATATGGAACGTATGTTTGAGATATGTGTTTACTACCTGTTTACATAAAGTATAGATCTTTAATTCTAAATATCAGACCATTTATAATCTCAGGTACACCATAATATATATATATATATATATATATATATATATATATATAAATGGACGGCTATAAAAATTGCCATTGCCATATCTTAGTAAACTGTGGCCAGGCTTACTTTCTGATACAGATAAAAGAATTAGGGTCGGGCCTTAACACGTGCCCATGTTGCCACGTGCATATGCGTGTCGCTGCGTGCGGCTCCACACGCTTGTAGAAGTAGCAAACCACGGCCGTAAAACCGCTGCAAGCAAAATCCATCGGATGGAAAACCAGAAACCGCCAACAAAACCCCTATTAAGTCTCTTTCCGGATAGCCATTCCCAGAAAGGAATTCTCCAGATTTCCAGCTCTCTAGTTTTAAATTTCCCAAATTTCCGGTTCTCGCTTTGAACGGCTTAGATGGATTCTAAGGAGGAGCGCAGGATTCTAGTCGGAGTAGACGGAGGAGATGAGAGCCTGTACGCGCTCTCCTGGTGTCTCAAAAACGTCGTTTCGGATAATTACAATGATACCCTCATTCTTCTCTACGCCAAGGCGCCTCGTGCCGTCTACCCAGCTTTGGATGGAACAGGTAATACGTCAGAAAAACCCAGGGTATTCCCGTCAATTTCAGTATTTTGGGAAGGGCTCATGGAGTAATTTTCTTTGTTTTTCAGGGTATTTATTTTCTTCTGATGTAATCGCGGCGGCAGAGAAATACAGCAATGATTTGGCGGAATCGATTATAGAAAAGTGTCGGAGTGTGTTCAAGGATTCACAAAATGTATGTTCCGAGCTATGGAGGTTTGCTAATTCCACGCGCGTGCACGTGCCAATATACAACACCCGTGTGAGATCTGAGCCTTCCATTTTATTGGAAATGATGCTTAGATCTTCTGCCTAAAAATTCAGGAAGGATTATTGGTTAGGTGGGCCACGATGCACAGAGAAAACTGAAGGTTGGAAAAAATTTCGTCTAACAGTTGATGTGCTTGGCAGGATGTGGCCCACCTAAGGTGTGAATAGTTCTTTTTTAGGCCAGAAGATCTAAACAGTTTATATGGACAGCCCAGATCTCTAACACGTGTTCTTTTTCTTTTTTTTAAATAACTGGTTGGGATTTTGACGGTCGAGATGTGTATCATCTGATTAACGGTCTAGATCATCAAAACCAGAATGGTGGATCAAATGGGATTCTTGTAAACAAGATGACCTTTCTAGCCATACTGCTGCCCTTCTTTGCACAATCAACCAAAGCCCAGTTTGGTAATGAGCCCAAGGGCATTTTGGTCCATAAATGACAACTCTACCCTTGAGAATTGATTTTTTTTTTTTTTTTTTTTTAATGGTTTTGTTAAAAGGTAAAGGTGGAGGTAAGGGTGGAGAATGGAGACCCAAGAGACGTTATATGTGAAATGTCTGAAAAGCTAAAACCAGATGTTTTGGTTGTGGGAAGCCATGGCTATGGTTTTGTCAAGAGGTATGCATAAAGACGAAAATGCCCTTTCTAAATTATTAAAATATTATTTTTACTTAATTTTAATATTTATTATTTTCAGGGCTCTTCTTGGGAGTGTGAGTAATCACTGTGCACAAAATGCAAAATGCCCAGTTCTGATAGTGAAGAAGCCCAAGCATTGAGTGGAAGATGATCTTGTAGTATTTGGATGTAGGTGTTGTGCTTTTGTATTTTGTTGAGGGGTATGTATGTAATTTTGTACTTTGTTGAGACCTCGCATGTAAATAATATCACTATGCTTTCCTACTCTTTACTATTAATAATATTCAATTAAACTGACTCGGCTTGTTGTGAAGGGATTTATTCAAATTGAGAGCTTAAATAATGAAGAGACTTTGTTGCCAAGGGATTTACATAAATTATGGGGTTAAATAATGAAAGGACTTTTTTTTTTTCTTTTTCTTTCTTCTTTGTAGTGAAGTTCTCTTTTATCATGGTGGTATGTGGAATTTGAATTGTTCTAGATGAATGTGAAGACTATATTTTAAAATCTAATAATTGTATATGATGAATGTGAAAACTATATCTTAGAATAGTAACTTTGTAAGATCTCAGTAAGGTGGGCCTTATTGATCAACGGTCTTGGATTGTCTTAAAGGTTGGATAATGTGATCGGGTAAATTAGTGGGCCCCATTGCATTATGATACTTCCAAAATACCTGCACAAGGGGTGGAATGCTATAGCTGCGATATGCCTAAAGCGCGCTATTAGGATTTTGATGGGTGTGAGACTTGGAAAAAGAGTTTTGATGGGTGGATTTTGATGAGTGTGAGACTTGGAAAAAGAGTTTCGATGGGTTATAAACTCTTCCACCCATCTAATCTGTATAAGAAGGCTGGGTCCCCAATCCTACACCACAATAGAAGCAGAAATCCCATACATCATTCTTTATAAAGGTGTAAAGGAAGATCCCAGCGTCCGAATTCGACGATCCTACATCAGGTCTTTTCGGCAATTCCACATTAAGAAAAATATATAACAGACCAATGTTGAGAAACCTTCCTGTATAATTGATACTCTTCTTGCTAGCAATGATTTGGAGAATATAGATATTACCAAGCAATGGAAAAGATGGCGCACTTTAGAATCTAGGAATTGTTCTTAGATGGATGTGAAAACTGTATCGTAGAATCATGACCTGTGTAGAAAAACCTTAGTGGATGATATTTTTCTTGCCAGCAATTATTTAGAGACGATAGATATTACTAAGCAACTGAATCCTAGAATCGTGACCTATGTTGAGAAACCTTTGTGGATTATACTTTTCTTGCCAGCAATGATTTGGAGACAATAGATATTACCGAGCAATGGTGAAGACGGTATTTTAAAATCTAGGAATTGTTCCATATGGATGTGAAAACTGTATCCTAGAATTGTGAAACAACTTGCATATTAAGAATTAAAACCAAACAAAGATATCTGAGCTTGTCTTTTCTCGATCGTTTTGGATTATCGGGTTGCTAACCTATGGTTAGGCCAATAGATAGCATGGATTAGTGTTCTTGGAGTAATTTAGAAAAAAAGACAAATGTGTAATGTTTCCCGCTGGAGGACCTCTGCAACGTTTGTAGAATGGAGTGAAGCCCACCATGCATCCAACTGTTCATCACGCGCACTATGTCATATGCTATTTTTAGCCCAAAAATCAGGCCAACCCAATACTCAGGTGGGCCATACTATATAAAATCATGCCTAAAACCTACAAAATTACGTGCTGCTGCGCACCTGATTTTTAGAATTGGACTGATTTTGGGGGGTTCTATTAATCATGGTGGGGTGCATCTTATGAATGGATTGGATGATAAAAAAAAAAACGGGGTAGGCGAACACAATCTCACTGGGCCCAAAAGAAGAATGACCCTAAACTTTATGCTCGTGGATCAGGTGAGGCAAGAATTTCAGGGCCTATTGGCAAACGAGCAATCCACGGCTATTGCTTCACTAAAATTTCAGATGAATGGACAAGATCTTTTGCACATATCTACTTCAATACATTGTAGATCCAGCATGTGTTACTAGGGGTGGGCATCGAGCCGAGTCAAGTTGAGGTGGGCCAAGCTCGGCTCGGCTTGTCCATGATGTACTCGAGTTCGAGCTCGATCTTGAGCTTGACTTCGAGCTCAACATTAAAGCTTGGCTTGTTTGTTAAAGTTGTCGAGTCGAGTTTGAGTCGAGATAGTGGTTGGAGTCAAGTCGAGTTTACCTTGAGTCGAGCTCGAGCTTGTTGAGTAAGAGAATAATGGATTTTGTTCTTGATCCTCCTCCATTGACGAACAATTCAAAAATCTTAAGAGAATCAAAGAAAAATCCGATGAAAAAACTAAACAAAGTTTTGAATCGGATGAGGAAACCTGATGAAGGCGGTCTGAGCGGGCGTGCGGTTGGCAGTGAGTAGAAAAAGAAAAGAAAGGGAAAGGAAAAAGGGGTGCGTGCGGTCGAATAGAGACTATAAGGTTTGTTTTTTTAAATAAATAAAAAAAAAAAAAAAAACTTATATTAATATAATATATTTATTAATCGAACCGAGTCGAGCTCGAGTTGGAGCTTCGAGTCGAGTCGAGTTCGAGTCAAGTTGAAATGCTCTCAGGTCGAACTTAGCTTGAATTCAACTCAAGCTTCAAATAATTAGCTTGGCTCAGCTTGAATCGCCCATTCAAGCCGAGTCAATCCGAGCTAACTCGAGCCGAGTCGAACAAGTTTTTCGAGCTAGCTCGACTTGTGAACGGCCCTATGTGTTACACTGTTGATTGATGAACCATTTCCCAAGAAGACACCCCTGATCCAAAAATCGGTGGCCAAAAAATGGACGGTCTAAAAAAGAAAACACTGCAAGCCTCAAAAGTGGGAGGATAAGTGGGAAGCAGGTTAGGTGCAGTGGTCACTGTGGGGCCCACCTTGATGCTTGTATTCTATATCCATGTTGTGCATCGTTTTGCCAGATCATTTTAGAGCATGGGCGCAAAAACAAAGCATATCCAAATCTCATGTGGACCATACCATAGGAAACAGTAGTGATTGACCATTAAAACTTTTTGTGGGCCACAAAAGTTCTGGATCAAGCTTATATTTGTTTTTTCCCCTCATCCAGGTTTTGTGACCCTATGAATAGGTTGTTGGATGGCAAATAAACATTACAATGGCCCAGGAAGTTTTTAATTGTAGGGCATTTAATCACCACGGTTTCCTATAGTAGCGTCCACCTGAGATTTGGATCGGCTTCGTTTCTTGGCTCATACCCTAAAATATATAGAATAAATACATCAAGGGTGGGCCACACTATAAGAGCCGCACCTATTCTGCACCTGGATAAAAGGACAGTCATCAAGATGAAACACACTCAAAGCCACACACACCAGTCGAGCTTATTTTGTAAAGTAATCATGGAACACAAACAGTCATGATTAAAAAAAATAATAAAAAAAAATACAGAAACTAAACTCATTTTAGGTTCCAAGGGTTCGAAGACACCTTAGCGACAGCACAGAACACAGTGGTACAAAAGCCAACTCACTGAAAACCGGTCAGCCACCCACCAGTAGAAACAAAATCAAAGAGTCAAACAAAAGCATCAGTTTAGAAAACACAGAGCATAGTAAGGTCGCTGCTTAAGAAATTATTTCATCTCATTTCAGTTAACAGTCATTATGCATCAGAGATTTTGGTCAGGACTTAGACTTCTTAACCCATAACCTATACAAACCATAATCTCTAGTTCATAATTCCTGCCAGCTAAAATGAGATGGAACCAAACAGGGCCTAAGTAGTAGGATAGTAGGCTCGTTGCCTGCAAACATTTAAAAAGAAGAAGAAAAAGGACAAAAAAAAAAAACCATTGATTTTAGTGTCTGTAACACTCTAAGAAAATTAATAGACTACAACCAGTCAAGCATCGATGCATCGAAATGCACAGGCAGCCTGAGATATCGGCAGTAACAAAACAGAAATTCAGGCTCAAAACCATAAATTTAAATAACAATCCGAACTAATCCAAATCTGGATCCTCCACTCATTCTCTCACTCTTACTAAACACGGCCTGTTTTGCTAAGACTAACCATGCGGGCAGATGTCTCCATCTGAGATCCCCGCACAGATGAACCTGTTTGATATGGAGTCCTGCCAAGGCTCCCGTAGGCGTCCTGGTAACGTGTGCTCTGGTAGCCTGCTGAATACCCACCAGCCCCACGTAGCCCCTGCCCGGCCCTATCTTTTGAAAATCCTCCTCCCATACCGGAACCTGACAGTCTTCCGCCAGTGCCATACCCTGACCGACCGCCATAACCGCCGTGCCTGCCTTGTGAGGCGTTGTTATCCTGCCACTTACCCGCAGCTGCATTAGCATAGTCCTGACCTTCCCTCCGCCTTGGGGGAAGTCCATCCAACCCGCCACCTGTCCTCGCCTCAAATGCACGCTCATTGCTGTCCACAAGCACCGAGAGCTTTTCCGTGAGCTGGAACGCAAGCGTCTGCAGCCTTGTATGCTCGACGTTGTGGAAGACGATGCACCGAGTCGGCTGGTCCCAGCTTGCGTGGAGCTCCTCCACAATCATCATCTTGCTAACGATGCTGTGCACGTTAGCCTCGGAGAGGTCAAACATGGCAGTGAGCTGGTCCAAGCTCACAGAATCATAGCAAGAAGAGTACGTGAACAGGTAGGTCCTCAGCGCCTCTTCCTTGATCTTCGCTTTCAACATCTCCAGCACGTTCTCTTGGTTCCTGACGAACTTCCACACATCAAGGGAGTTCACCACATTGAACGCCTTCTGGAAATCACCTTTGCATAAGGCCCTCGATGCAGCCATGACATGGTCCCGGACATTCTCTGGTGGGCCAGTGAAGGTCTGTCGCTCACTCACCTCAAGCAACCTGCGGAACGTCTTGCTTATGATTTTCCGTTTGGCGTCATGCGTGTTGGCGGCCATGTTTGGGACCTCCAAAAGCATGGCACATATCAGATGGACGGCCTCTAGAAGCTCAAGGTTGATGTGCATGTGATACGGCATTTGTCGCCGCCTTTCCAACTTTTCCTGGTCAGAAGAGATGGCACAAAAGAAAAGAAATTCCATGATTGCAGCATAACAGAGTGTGTGGAATCCACAGCCATTGAGAAGATGTAGCTAAGCAATGAGCTAATGCTAATATCAACATGAGTCTTCTAAAAGAAAACACGAACCACCTTCTGATTTCTCACTTGCATGCAAGGTTTTAAATGGGTATATCGTGTATGCTACCGTTCACCACCAACACAGCTCCGTATCGGACTATATCAGGCTGTTTTGGGCCCAATACTGTTGCATCATTGGTGGGTGATAACAGTACGTGTTGGGTAATACATAACAGTTACAGACAATACTTTAAACCTCGCTTGCATGCGTCAAATCTACCAAAACGATAACTGAAGTTGCAAAAGTAACAGGGGACCAAAAAAACAATGGAATTTTTCTCAGATGATGGTTACATAATTCATTTAAGCATTCTCGCAACTGTAAATCAGTTGGTATGAACTATATCACAGCTCAATTTACATAAATTCTTTCTTTTGATTAAACCGGTTCAATCTACAGTTTGTAATCAATTCGGTGGAGTTTGTGAATTGTGTCGATTCAGTTACATCTCTATATCCAGTAACAATCCCACAAATTCTAGTGTATTTTTCAATAACCTGGAAGTGACCCTAACTAGAAATGGAAAAACATCAAAAATTTAGGAAGAGATGTTGGTTATTTTATTTTATTTATTTATCTTTACAGGTAAGCTGGGCTCGAACCCAAGACCTCAATGTAGAAACACATCCTGTCTACCATTGAGCTTATACCCTGGTCATTTCGATCATGCTGATAAATTGATTTAATTCTACGGGCTTGCATTAAGAGTTGTATTCATCCACTGAAATATGAGAACCATGAACTGGAAGAGAGAGAGAGAGAGAGACTAAATTAGCTTAAACCCATAGACCCAATGAATTTGACCAATGCTGAACAACCATCTGTGAAGTTGACCTCAAATTGGTTTACTGTTAACTGTCACTTTAGACAATGCTTGGAAATGGGAACGTATGGCAGCACCTACAAGCAACAGGAATCTGGAGACTGCAGCAGATGGTGGTGTCCTGAAGTTACCTTGAAGCATAGTGCACTAAATAAACCTCAATCAAGTAGTAACACAAGGCTACTAGCATAGACATAGACTCCCAATAAGATTATTTTTTAAGCCTCCAAAGTTACTCCGCACCAGTTTTTTTGGATCAGTAGTAGACCATGACCCATTTTTGTGGGCGGTTTGATCCAATCAAACAGCAGTAACCCTTCTGGCACAAGAATGTCCCTCATCTAAAATCATTACAACACAAGGACATTAAAAATAAAAATAAAAATAAAAAAAATGCTCCTAACATAATGATTTGGGCATTGCGTTCATTAGTAGATGTTAGCTGGGGATATGGTCTTCCATAGAGTGGGATGGCAGAACAAGATTCTATAGCCCACCTCACGTAGTTGGGATAGGCTTAGATGTGATGATGATGTTCACAACTAGAGGTCAAACGTGCCATGCTTTTGACCCTAGACAGGTGAATTTTTCCTTTTCTTAGAAAAGAGCTATACACCTAGTCGAACCGAGTTTCTAGTGAACTGGCTGGTCCAAACCAGCCCAACTGCCCAGGGCCCACCTGGGTTCTAAAACACACTGCTCGAAGCACTCCTCTCACAAAGAAAAGTACTAATGCTTACATGCTTTCTTTTGGAAAGGCATAGCTTCTCCATTGCCTAACCAGATTTATCAAATTGTCACCTGGATTGCACGCATGAACTACATTAATATCCTCTTCTGACAGGGAAGGAAATTCAACAACAAAATTGCTGGTAAGTGGTAACATCCAAAATATTATGTAAAATAAAAAACAAAACAAAAAATTCTATGTTACAACCAAAATGTCGTGAAAATTTTGAAGGTGATCTCATGAAATATAAATGTGAAAGATCAATCACACTGGATCTATGTCTGACTCAAGAGATCTCTTAAAGCCATAATCACAGTGAAGCAAACATATGGAAACGGACCCACAAACTAAAGAGGGTTTCAAGAAAAAATAAATTCCTTATATCAACTCTTCCTTTTCAAAATTGTAATAACTATATATACTCATTTTCTTATTAATAAATGGTGTTACCTAAGGAAAAGGGAATGATTACCTTGTTTTTTAAGCTTACGATAACGATAAATACAGATAAATAATGATCCATTTCCATGAGGAAGATGAATTGCATCTTGCCTTGATAAAACTCAGACATAAAGGTATAAGCATAATATTTTGGATGTATAAATGAGCAAAGCCCTCCTGTGTTTCTGAAAAATGACCGATTACCAGTTATCACCCTGACTTCTCAAACTTGTAAAGGTGTCTAAACAGGTGCAGCCACACTCACATGGAAACATTGCCCAATTTTTTTCCTATGCCCAAAGTATTCTCAGCTTCCAACCACCAACATGACCATGCATGTCTCTGCATGTGCATTTCTATTGCTTCATTCTACATGGAAACAAACATGAGCACATCCAGACATGCAAACACATACAACAGATTGACAGGCATGTCAACCTAAAAGATACAAATTACACGAAATTTAATCAAGTAAACATAAAGAGAACAATTTATACCAGAGCAGTGAAATATCTATGCCATAGCATGAGTAGGGTTTGGACATTTTTGTCCTAGCAGCACAAGCATTGAAAATTCAAAGGTGCCAAGCACATGAAAAACCTTTTAACCACATTTAAGAGTATTTCAGGAATTTAAAAAATGTGGCTGGTATCCAACAGACGGCTCAGATTTCAGGAACAGTGTGAGACCATCGCAGTGAAATATCTATACTATAACATGAGTAGGGTTTGGACATTTTTGCTCTAGCAGAGCAGAGCATTGAAAATTCAGAGTAACAGACGTGAAAGACATTTTAACTACATTTAAGAGTATTTCAGGAATTTAAAAATATGGCTTGTGTCTGTCAGATGGTTCAGATTTCACCCGCAAAAGCCAGCCAATGGATTGCATACTACCCAATGAAAGCCTCTCGAACGGCCTATGATTTCTCTCGAGAAATACTTTGATACTCAGGCAGAGTGTGGATGTACAATACTCAGGCAGTTAGATATTACTGAGAAATTGCATATGTGGCATACAAGTAAATGAAAATAAACCGTCCAAACAATGGGTACCAGGTTAGATTTTTCATGAACCAAAACTTACTTTTATTTGGTTATCAACTTATTAGACTGCCGGACATTTATTGGACTGTCAAAAATGAAAAATATCCAACGGTCTTATTTTCAGGGTTTAAAAAATAAATTAATTTATAAAGAAAAAAAAAAAAAAACAAGTGTCCACCAAATCAGATGTTAGGTTTATCCAAACAATATGATCTGTAGACCGTAAATTAAGGACAGTGAATTACACAATTGTAGTCGGTTTAATTTGATTTTCAGACTGTAACTTAAGCCTCTCCTGATTTCACTTTTCCAGCCTCTCCCTCCACATGCAATTTGCGTACCACATGGCATAATACAATGAAAGCCACATAAACAATTTAATAAGAGAGACCTTCAGTTCACAGTACAATGTCAAGGCAAAAGAAACAATCCAATCCAAGTAAAAACAAAAGCAGAGAACAACTGACCCAATCAGCAATTTGCAAGAAAAAGAATGACAATTGAAAGATTTCTCTAAGTTTTTTTTTTTTTTTTTCCTGAAAAGATAGCAATGAATATTATTGAATATTAAAGGAATGCACAACAAAAGATACCTGCTCAGGGGTCTTTTCATGGTAACGGCTTTGTGAAACACCTTGTGCAAGCAACTCTTTCACCCTCCCGCCTGAGTACAGTTCGGAGAGGCAGCCATGTGCTTCTGTTACAAGACCGACTCTAAATGCACACAGACCCAGTTGAGCCATCGCCCTGTTGAAAAGAATTTGTGTTGAAATATCCATATGCTGCACTCCATCTTGTAAGTGGCTCATCAACAACAAATCACGAGCTATGGAGAACTCGTCCATGATAGCATGATGATATATATCACATAGCATTGCCCGGGCTTTAGTACGCTCGTCTCCGAACTTGTATATGTGGGAAACAAGTGCATCCATCAATGTCCTGCTATACTCTGGAAAAGTAGGCCTTCGAGGCACAAGCTCAGGGGTTACAACAAATGCCGGCGGGCCCCTAATTTCCTCAACCACTTGAGGTTCCTCATCGGCGTCCACATCCCCATTTTCTCCACCCTCTGCACCAGCCTGCTCTGCCAACTTCCTCATTGCAGTGTAAACCTCCTGAGGCTTATAGTATATGAGCTCAACACGCTTTAAGGCAACCTTCGCAGCCGCCTTGAAATCCCCGACCCGTTCTAAATAATCCTGCACGTTTTGAGCAAGAACCAAGAACATTGGTTCATCCCTAAGCCTTTCAACATATTCCCGAGTGTAGGGATCTGTACACTGTAAGCTCTTAAAGAACTCCACATCCATCCGCTCAAGAAACGCAACCAAATTTCCCCAAACACGAATTGTCCCTCTGTAGTCAATTCCCTTCTGCGTCTCCTTCTCTTCAGGCTCGACCGAATCGTCCACCACGATATTTGGGTACTGCTCAAGGATGTCGAGTATGATGAGTATGTTATGCACACACTTCTTCCACACATTTATTGGCATGTGGCCACTGAGACTTGGGTTGATGTCAAACTGTGCAGAGACAACACTGAAGAGGATTTCAAGCTTTTGGGCAGGTGTCTTGGCAACTCTAGTCAAAAACGTCAGCTGCTCGACCTGCTCAACCCTTCCTGTCCCCTTCCTACCCCTCGCAGCGACGATCTCTTTTAGCTTCTTATCGACTGTGTCCCAAGTGATCTCACTTGGGTCTTTCATGAACTGCTTGTCCATGAGCTTATCTTTCTTGCTCATCTTCTTCTCCCAACCTCCGCCACCCTCGGCTTGATTATCTCCATCCTCTTCATCTTCATCATCACCGTCATCCTCCGAATCCGAGATGGTTGCAATTTTTGTTGGATCCTCCTCAACCTCTGACCCATCATCCTCATCGTCCTCTGACTGCTCTTCCGCCTCTCCTTCATCGTCACTCTCGGGTTTCTCCCTATACTTATTTATTAAATCTTCATACTGCTTGTTATTTTTCTTTAGCTTCTGCTTCATCGAATTCAAAGCCTTAGCGTTGCTACTGCTCATTTTCTTCTTCGCTTCCTTGTTTGCTAAGGCCTGCGCTAGAAAATCCTCCAACATTACAAGAGCTTTGATGTAGAGATTTGGGACCCTTTCAGATTCTGTGACCCGAATGACCTTCTCGAGCTGCTTGTTGATCTTGTCAAAGCTCTCTTGGAGGCTGACCCAGTCATTAATCTTCATAGCATTTTTCATTTGATCAACAGTAGCCAACATCTCTTCAAACCGTTTGTCTTTGGCGGACCGGACAACACGGCGCTGGCCGTCAGAGTCATCACTATCACTAGCATTTGCTTGCAGGTATCTGCTTCCAGCGGCAGCACTGGCGGATTCACCAGGCCTAGAGCTAGGCTCAAGCTCATCTTCAGATCCGGTCTCCTCCTCTTCCTCAGAGTCACTGTTGCCCTGAAATAGAATAATCGTTTTTTTCCATTAGCTTTGTTAATGCTATAGATTGGAATTTAGGATTTTAGATGAAGATGGGAGGTACCTGTGTCCAGAACCGAGAAGCCATTGTTCTAAAATTTGGATTGAGTGTACGAGGATAGACTTGCTGTTAAGATGAGCAGAAACTGAAACAGCCTACACAGGAAATGCCTTGAATAGATTAGATATTTAGAGAATAGCGAAATGGGATTCTTCTAGTTTGTGTTTGGTAGGCCATTGAAATGCAGAGAATTATTCAAATAAAGGGGAAATTGATCCAATCACAACTGCTTCCTTGGCATCCATACCAAGGAACTAATCTACATGTTGCAATCATGTTACTTCCAAATTAGACTAGAAAAGAATTTAACTGCAAGTTACTTTCAAATTAGACTAGAAAAGAACTCAACTGCATGTTTTTTTTTTTTTTTTTTTTTTTTTTGCAGGGTAACGCAAATTGTATTAAGAGAAGGAAGAAAAAAACAAGAGAAAAGGGAAAAACAAAACCAAAAAACAATGGGCTAGGGCCGCTGAGATAGCAGACCAACTAGACTCCAAGAAACAAAAGATCACATCCTTTAAGCTTGTCAACATTAGACGCCCATTCAATAATATACTGATTGACTCTGCGCACAGGGACGAAGCTGAATGCAAGTAATTTCTAACTCAACTGCATGTTACTTTCAAATTAGATTAGAAAAGAGCTTAACTGCAGTTTGAAGGCTCCACTTCCTCAATATGAATGCTAAGGACTGTTTGTGTCAGAAAAGAGTCCCTCCTTTTTCAGATTTCTATCTAACTGGAATTATTGGAGACATGAACCAAGGATTCCAACAATATACAGGTTTTCAATTCTGACAAGTGGGGCCCATGGTTTGTTTGGTAATCTAGATAACCAGTCCTTTGCATGCTGCAATAAAGACCATGTCCCAAAAATATCTTTGATAAAAAAAAAAAAAAATGGTAACCATTCAACTTGTGGCATAAAACCATTGTTTTGAGTAGTGTGTAGAATGTAACATGGTGTTCACCTCTCAATAGGATGCAGCACAATACTTCTATTTTTTAGTTAAACTAATAGAAGAAATATGGTAAATAGTAAAACTAATATAAAAAATAGGGGAAAAAAAGCTTGGAAAAACATGCTTCATATTTTTTGAGTAAAAGCGTATTCAAAACAAGTAACCAAAAGCCAACCCACTTACATTCAAGCCAATACTAATTACATCAACGAGTTTCTAAGTAAACCAAGCATCAAGTAACAGTCGCCCCCTACCAAGTGTGGCCCACCATTTGTAAACCTAACTGTGCAGGGCCCACAATCTGTAACTATGCATGGTATCCAACCTGCACATCTAGTGACCTCACCTGTGATGTGATGGAATGCCACAAAAATTAGGTCTGCCCAATCATCAGGTGGGCCACACCACAGAAAACAAAGGACAATCAAACTCCAGCATAGCATGGTGGTCCACATGATGGTCGGATCAACCCTGATGGACGGAACGAGTTGGATACCAGGCCAAATAATACAGAACAATGAACAGAAACCACAGAGAAGAAATCAGCCCCATCCAATCATCAAGTGAACCACAATACAGTCACTCAAAAACCACCACTTTAGCCTGGTGGCCCACATGGACTGGATGGGTTGGATGCCATGCCATAGACAAAACAGTAGGCCCCACACAAAAAATAGTTGAACAACAGCCTCATTGTGCAATCATTGCATGGAAACCAGCCTCCTAAATTTTATTTTTAAAAAAAAAAAGAAAGAAAAAAGGCCCAAAAACCCTAAATCAAACATATATAATCTGCAAAATAAATTAAAATATATATAATTTTCAGAACCTTGGACCGCTTCTTATACTATAATTCTGTTTATCTTAATTGATTTGAATCACTACCAGTACAGTGTCTAAACTGAGAAAATTCCCAAAGTTGTTGGCAGCCAGAATCACCGCTTGCAGAAATTTCTGGAGAACATTGCCCCATCCACGGCGGGACAAAAAACAGGCCAATGGTCTAGATTACTGAATTCCGTGCACTCAACATAACTAATACCCATCTATAATTTGCAAGATTGGGTCACTTGTCATAAATTTCTCTCTTATCTTAAGTTGCATTTGGTTGCACAAAATATCATGAGATTTCATGATATTCGATGCAACCAAATGTACCTTTAAAGATTTGAATCTGAAAAAGTACACGGCCCCAAGCGAATGCATTGGGTTGCACCGTTCTCCAATTCAAAGCGGATCCGGGGCTCTATCCTATCCAATTCGAGCTGGGACACCGTCGCCAACCCAAGCAAATACATTCCACTTCAACATGAAAAGACATCTCCTAACCACTGGACGAAAGGGACCAAAAACCAATTCTTCATATACCTCAGCTCCGATAATGGAAGTGATTCATTTTGTTTCTATCCGCAATTCAACGATTTTGTTTGTGTTCATGTCAGCGATTTCTTGAAAAGCGCAAAAGCTAGTTTCAAAGACGTTGCTTGCTCTTCCAAAAAAGCCTACACGAGCTAGACAGCAAGATACACCCCCTATGTAGTAAGGTAAAGAAAGCGACGAGTGGAGCTTCACAAAGCAAGCCAGCAAAATCTCGCAGGAGTGCTCACGTTTACTTCTGATATGAATACACCAGGTTGCGCCAAAAGAATCGTTTTTGCGTCATGCCCAAAGGGGTTTTACAAGATTAAAAAGGTCCATTGAGCGAAGGAATATAACACCAATGTAGTTATTGCACTAATTATTGCAATCTAATTCAATAGTGCATCCAAACGCGGCATAAAGAGACAAGATCCCCAATCTTTCTTACAATAAGTAATCTTTTTTTATGAAGCGATTCCGCCATAGAAACAATTGTTAAGAAAACAAAAAACTCAGTGAAGGAAAAAAGATGAAGGTTTATGAAAGAAACGGGCATGTAGAGAAAGCATGCTCACTTTCTCTACTCTTCTCTTTTCCTGAGTGACAGAGAAAGATAAGTTAGGGTTTTGCCCTTTGAAATTATTTACAATCTGGAGAAGTTCTAGAGTAAAACAGGCTAGGGTTTTTACTGAATTACAAGATTCAGCCCTAAATTCGAATGAGATTCTTAGCTATTGAGAAAGATTTTAAAAGGATTTGTTTTTTAAAGGTAATTAGTTTGCAATGGAATCTAATACGCATCAAAAATTCAAATAAAAAAAAAAAAAAAAAAATCAGTGAAGAGAAAAAAAGAAATGTTCACTCACCTTCTCTTCTTTTTTCTTCTTCTCCTCGCGGCTGTTGCTTCACGATCTGTAAGACAGAGAGACTAGGGTTTCGCTATTTTAAAGTTATCAGATACTCCTGTATCGTGTGCTAATTTCCGTGCTCCACATGTTATGTAAGGCCCACCACCATATCTGTTTTCAATCTACTCCGTCCATTAATTTATTAAATTTAATTTATGCCATAAGATAAAAATAAGTTGTATACGAAACTCTGGTGGGCCATGCTATATGAGATATTGAGGATTTAATGGTTAGTTTTCAGTAGATCCACAATTCATTGAAGTGGATGGCTACCTGACTGTGGGGCCACTATGATGTATGTGACTTACATCTACTACGTCCATCCATCCGTTATGATAGATCGTTTTAGAGCATGATCCAAAAAATAAAGCAGATCCAAATTCAAGGTGGACCACAAAAGTTTTGTATTAGGGCGTGAAGGAGTTTTTTAATGGCAATTATTCAGTCACCAATGTCTCGTGTGATGTGGTCTACCTAAGATTTGGATTTGATACAATTTTTAAATCATGCTCTAAGGTTAGCTTTCAAAACAGATGAACAGCTCATACATCAAGGTGGGCCCCACAGTCCCTGATTAACGAAGGCACCATGGTAAACTTGGGGGATTTCAGTATGGCCCACAAAGTTCTAGGCCTATCTCAGTTTTTTTTTAATCCCTCTTGTGATATTGTGATATTGAGAAGCTGATTGACGGTTTGGATTTCTAATCGACATCACGATGTGAACATATAGCTTCGGCCCGAAACTTCATAATGGGGTTTGATAGATAGTGGTCGCACAACGTGTATGTTTTTAAATATATTTGTGACCTCCATTTTCTCAACTTATTTTGAGACATTAGCCAAAAAAAAATGTAAAATAAATTCAGATCTCAAATCAACTATGCTAGACGATCAAGTTGATATTTTGTTTTCCCTTCATTCAATTCCATATAACCTAATTAATAAGTTGGATGGCAAATAAAAATTATAGTGGGTTATGGAAAGTTTTAAATGGTGGGCATTAGATCACCTTGCTGCTTAGGTACACGGTGTGAGGCTATGATATATATGTTTTATGTCCATATTATCCATTTATTTTCCAACTCATTTTAGGGTACGAGACAAAAATGAAGTATCTCCCAAGCTCAAGTACTGCATACCACACAGGAGATGGTGGGATAATAGCACCAGCTTTAAAGCTTCCTACGGCACACCTAGTGTTTATTTTCCATTCAACATGTCTATAAAATCAAACTTAAGAATGAAGTTGGGCAAGTTAGGTTATGTTGGTGCTCAACCTTAGCCCAACCCAAGGTTTCTATATCCAACCCAACCCAATTTCGAGTTGAGAATTCTCAACCTAAGTGAGCTCGGTCAAGTAGATATATGCTAATATTTTCATTATTATATTAATTTATTATATTTTCAATAAACATCTTATTTTTATATGTATAATTTTATTAATTATATATATAGTTATTTATCATAAAGAAATTTATTTTAAACAAACAAACTAAAATATAGGACTACTCCTTAAAAAGTCGTATGGTGTATCAAGCAATCTATTCTGAAAAGAGAAATCCAGCATATCTTGTTAGCTTAAGTCATCGAAAATGATGTGGACTAGTGAAACCCAACAGCATTGGAATTTATTGTGCCTTTAACTCAGATGATCCGTACTCAATTATAATTAATTTATAAGGAACTTATATATTATTTAGGCTCAGATTAGGTTGGGCAACCCGAGCCTCACCCAAGTTCTATCGGGTTGGTGTTCGTATGGCCTAAGCCAGAGACCAAACTTGATATGTCTTGCCCAAGCCCAATCCAAAATCAGGTCAATTGGGTTGAACCCACGCAACTTTAAGCCTTGGTCAAACTACCCTAAATGAAAATAAAACATAAATATCAACTTGATCTAAAACTTTCATAATCTACAAAAAAACTTTAAATCTTAAATATTCAAGTACTATTGTTTCCTTGGTATGGTTCACTTGAGATTTAGGTATGCTATGTCTTTGGGCTCATGCCTTAAAATGAGCTATGGAGTGAATAGATTGCATGGATAAAACATATACATATCGGGGCCCTATAGTACCATGCAATGTTGAGTCACCACGCAATCTGCTTCCATATGATTTTGCCGACACGTGATCTTTTAGTCCAACCTGGCATCCAGTTGGTTTGCCGACACGTGATCTTTTAGTCCAACCTGGCATCCAGTTGGTTTGGTTGAGAGCATGCATGTTAGTATTTTACATGTGTGTACTTTGATTGTATCCCGAGATTCCACTCCATCTATTACTTTTACCAGCTCAAGTTAGTCCATTAACCCAAAAATGAAGCAAATCAAAATTCATGTGGGGCAAATGATAGGAAAAATTTATAATATAAACACCTGCCATTAAACCTATTACAAGCCACATAAGTTTTGGATTGGTATTAGCTAGGGCATAGGTGATTGTAAATTTCTAATATAGTTAAATAATCCTAAATTGAAATAAATGTTAACGGACTAATTCGTGTCAAGCAATTTAATAATTAATCAAACAAATGTAATTTTAGATAAATAAAATACATAAATTGGAAACATAATATTAACAGTTTAGTTTAAGTGCTTGGTTAGATTCAGTGAGTCAGACCTAACTCATAAATAGGCTACTGAGACGTGCTGGCCTCAGCTCGACTTGTTCAATCCGAGTTCGATCGTAAAGCCTTCTATAGCTCCATATGGCCGGGTATATCTAGGAGAATTTCGAACCCTTAATCAAGTGTTGAAACTCCTGAGAGTCTACCATTGGAGCAAGAGTAAGGATCTGTGTTATGAATTACTTATGCATCCCAAAGTAGTGTGTCATTAAGATCGATTTGGGCCTCATTGTTCGGTCATCCACGCGGTTGTTCTTATGTTGCATACGGTAAATGGGAGATTTTTCAAAAATCTACCAAGCCAGAGGTTCCTATCATTAATTTCAGTTTGCAAATGGACAGTTAAGTAAAGGTCTAGAAAAAGGCCGTAGATTTAAGAGCAGGATTTTCCAAATACGTAATTATTTTTGGGTCATACTTTGTATGTCCAATAAAATCAATGGATTGGATCAATGAACCATGGGACCCACGCGCAGAAAATATGCCATTAAGACACTTCATATTCTGATGTGTCACGACTTTATATTTTCAAGGCCGCTAGTGGGTCCCACCATCTGTACGGTTGGAATTTGAGGTATGCTGTGTGTGTAGCCGCCCATTTTTACACACAAGATGACTGTGACCATCAAAATCTGTAGATAAATCTAGAACAATAAAAAGAAAATTGGCACGCATTCAACTCTAAAATTTAAAGGTCAGGATTGCAAAACAGTAGCTTATTTGTTGCATTGACCAGAGATGGATGGTTCAAATCATCAGACCATCTCAAAATGTGGGCTCAGTTGATAAGGACTCACTGAATCATGGGTCGCAGTTTTCAGTCTAGTTACGTTGCATACGGTATCCACACTACGCCCATCATACCAACGGGTTTGATCGTTGTATCATGGGTCCATTTGTATGAACTCAAAAGCCAAAAAATCAAAATCAGACCGTTGGTTATCCTTTTCTTAACCATTTTATTTCTTGTGTAAGTGTGGCCCACTAGAGAACATTGGACGGCTGTGCGGAATACAAAGTAAGTGCTTATGCTTAACTGGCTTCAATGAGACGTTAGTTAGGAAATAGCAGTCTCACTAGACCGGAATACTTTCAAACATCTTTTTAAGGCAATTACACGACAATAAAGCTAGGTAGGCCCACCATGTTGGCTGTGGGACATCTACTCAGTCCATGATCAATCGCACCTCTTGGCCTTGTGTCTGAAATCAGACTGATTTATAACTCAAGGCCCACTACATGGATAACAATGAGTATGGGATGCCAACCATAGGTTTCTATTTTTCATCAAACCTTTCAACAGGTCTGAAGCACCAGGTTTTCAGTATTAATTAGGACATGTAACCTAATGAATGGATTAGATCTCCCACACATGTGCCATTCTAGGACACGTGTGTCTTGTACATGAGCAAAGTTCATTAACTATAGATAGATCATGATATTGTACACTCATATAGGACACCAATTGTAGGTCATGGGGTTTAAATGATTTATGCATGCATCTTTCATTGCAAATCAACTGGTTAGAATTGTGTGGAACAAATATATATATATATATATATATATATATATATATATATATAGAGAGAGAGAGAGAGAGAGAGAGAGAGAGAGAGAGAGAGAGAGGCATGCTCACCTACGCACCTTTGCACACGTGTCATGGTTGTCGAATCCGAATGGTCCATAAGATGCGGAATCCCATGAAACATTAGTAGGTGAATTTTCACCCTGATCTAAGATTATGGTGGGCCATAGCAAAGAGAAATTCAAATAAAGAGAAGAAACTGTTTGCATCACCTAAGTTTTGGATCAAAGTAAAATTTCGTAACAGTGAGTTTTATGATGTTTTGCTTCATGTGGACCGTTCAGATATTCAAGACTCATCAGATATGATGAGTTCTCAAAAAAGTTCGTACTACATATGTACGAACTGGTTCGTAGGTGAGCGTTTCCATGTGTGTGTGTGTATATATACTTTTCTTTTTTATTTATTGTCTAAAGAATATAAATAGATGTGCAAGTATGGACAATGTTTATCCATGCTTTTATATGATGTTTAGAAAATTAGTTTTTAAGTTATTGATAAATAGAATAATGAGATGTTGGTGTAAGTATTGGTTTTATATATGCATAAAACTATTAAAAATATGTCTAAATTAGGTTTATATTTGTTGGGACGCAAATTCAAAGAAAGAAGAAATTGATGTTGGGCTGATAGCCGCATTTTATCGAGCATATATGGCTATGTTAGCATTATTTTGGCATTTTCATCATCTGTGATCAATTCATGTACCGCTACCCTGAGTGACGCAACCTGCATTGCAATAGGGATGGCGACTAGAGCTATACACGAGTAGAGTTAGCTCTGTAACTCACTCGACTCAACTCGAAAAGGCTTGACTTGACTTAGCTTAAATGAGTTTGAGCCCAGCACGAGCTAATTTTTGGAGCTCGAAATGAGTTCGAGCCGAGCACGAGTTTGGCCTTGCTCGACTCAGCTCAACTCGAATACTACTCGAAATTGACTCGACTTGGTACAGGGACCAGGGTGTATATACCCTTCTAATTTCAAAAACAAAAAACCCTCGCCCATCCTAGCTCCTGTTTAAATTCTCATATAACGAAACCATTTTCTTGTCCGAGGAAGATAGAGAGAAGCATTGAGAGCTTCATATTTCAAAGGTATGATATCGAATTATTTTTTTTTCCAAATCTCGTATCAATTCGATGTATTTGGATTTGAAACTTGATTTGAAATGCCTTGTTTGATCTCGCTTCAGTATCTTAGTCATTGATGCAAAGGTGTTTGCATTTCTTGCAATCCTTTAAATGCCTTATGTTGGTTTTCTATTGTTCTTTTCTTTGAGACCCAACTCATGTTTTTTAATTCATTCATCTTGGTTTCTTTCTCTTTCCTTTAAATTTCAAATACCCAATACAAGAATCAATGTCGAAGATGTTGATGTGAATGTCTTGCTTTATTTTATGTTTGCTAGTCACCATGTATAATGGTAGATTTATGCTTGAGCTCATGTGGGAGCTCTGGAATGGATTTCTTGGGTTCCCAACTCCTACATTGGGCCTAGTCTAGTGATCTAGACCATCTGACAAGACCCACCTTGGATGCACCATGCCCAAAAATCTCAAGATTGGAAGAACCAAGCCATCTAGGGCTTTCTACTGCTGAATGCAAAACTATCTATTTGAAGGTTGGATTTTCAAAGATTAGGACTATCTCATGGAGGATTGTACAATTGTGCATTTTTCATCTTCTAAATGCTAGAGTTTAGGCTTCATCGTGACAATAGGATATTTGAATCCCAATTTGTTTTGATTTTGATTATACTTTTTTATGTATTATCTAGATGTATTTGTTTCCTTAGATTTTCTTTTCCTTCAGGAAAGTAAAAGGGTTTTATTAATCTGCTCGAACTTAAACTCAGACTCGACTCGAAAACTCTGCTTGAACTCAGCTCGAAATCTGCTCGAACTCGAATAAGCCGAGCATGAGCTGTTGTTCCGAGCTCGAAGGCCGAGTCGAGCTGAGCACGAGCTAGGCAAAACTCGGCTCAGCTTGACTCGTGTACACCTCTAATGGCGACTTCGACGTCATAAACTAGCGAATATGTGCATAGCTTTTGTTGCGATGCGATGAGTCGTTTGATAAACCTATAAGGCTTTTTGTAATTTTTTATCCCGTTTATTTTCCGTGACGATTTTCTTTAATATCTTTATTATCTTATGGAAGGCTTGTGCCAATCCATTTGCGGAAAGATAATGAGGCATCGAGAATGAATTGAAAGAAGTACCATTTATTGGTGATGATCTTCTTTGGAATGCCACAATGATATATGTGTTGAAAATAGTGTCGATTTTATAAATATATATTTATATAATATATATATATATATATATATATATATAATATTTATAAAAATATTTGTAAAATACCATTTTTTCATGTTTTTGGGAATAGTCCCACATGGAAAAGGGAAGAGAAGAAAAAGATGTTTATATAAAAACAGTGGGGTACCTTAATATTTGCTCCCATAGTCCATGGACCATGGGACTTGCATGTTCCAGTGCGAAGCACTAGAACACCGCGCACGCACACCCGCTCGGGCTCGAGCTCGGTACGAGGGCGTGGGCATGTGAGGCAGTGTGGCTGTAGTGGCGCACTTTGCACTTCACACGTGTGCATCGTGTCACAGAGGGTTGCTCCCTTCGCGAACCAGAGCGAGATGAGTGCAACAAAGTGGCTAAGGCAGATGGTTGAGTGATGGAGAGACTAGAGGATTGAATGAGAGTCCTCTAAAATATATAAAGGGCTGGAAAAAGAGCTGTTGTAGAAAATCTATAACAGTTGTGAAATAATTGCAGGGTCTAGCTGAAACTGCTACATGGCTAGCCCCAACAGCTAGAAAACGACTAGCTGCTATCTCACAACAGTCAGCATGCAACAGTTTAATGGCCCATGCACAACAGTCAGAAAACGGCCATAAAACGGCTAGTTTTCTCTAATAGCCAGAAAACAGTCATGGGATTTATTTTCCTGGACCATAACCCCCAGCCACCATAGCCTATAAAAGGAGGGCCTGGATGGATTTACAAACCATCTCACAGCTCATCCAGCACTTCCATACGAAATTGAGACAACCCACTACTTCTTTCTATACTCCAGTATTTTCAGTAATATAGAAATGGTTAAACCCTTCGCAAGAAGAATAAACTAACGGTGTGGTCTACAACGGTTCAACAGAACCAATGGCAGAAGATTTGACCAGTGCAGTGGTCTCAAACAAACTATTCTTCTTCTCTTCTTTTTTATTATGGGATTTTTCCTTTTTATGTATTTCTGCCAGCTGTGTAACAGAGTTCCATTAGTGGGCCTTCATGTTTGTTGAACGCAGACCCACATCAGGCTCGTCGTATCCTAGAAGTGGTTTGCTTGTAACCTATCAGCATACTCAATTCACTTGAGTAGGGGTAAATAATGCTTTAAGGACAGCGTTTCAGACGTGCTTCAGCCTGTCCTTAGATCAGATAATTTTTTTTTTTCAGTTTTCAAATTATATAGAATTTATATTAATTTGTATAAATTCCCAACAATCTTAAAGCATTATTTTAAATAGAAGCCAACGGTGTTTCATCCATCAAGTTGATGAATCACGACTTGATACGTCTTGATCAGTTTGATGGAACTAATTTTACGAGATGGCAAGACAAGCTGAAATTTCTCCTGACGGCGTTAAAGATCTACTATATACTAGATCCAAATTTGTAAGCGCTACCTAAAGCAACCGACAAAGACACACCGGAACAAATAGTGAAGAAAATTAAAGCGATTAAGATTGATCTTCCTCAATCATTCCAAGTCAGGGTTATAATCGTTAAATTGTCATCAATATAAAAAGACTATAGAAAGAAGTTGCTGCATAAAATCAAGGACTACACACTGGAACAAATCCAGAAACACCTTAGGATTGAGGAAGAATCCCGTAACCGTGACAAAAAGAATGATAATGGGAATGTCTCGTCCAAGGTACATGTAATAGAGAACATCAATAACAAGAATTCGAGAAAGACGATTCCCTAAAACTCAATAAAGGAAAATTCAAGAAAAATGTCCAAAAAAAAAATGGAAAGTTCAAAGGCCTATGCCATGTCTATGGAAAAATCGGGCACTATGCTCGAGTATGCCGATATCGTGAATCTAAAAAAGAGACAAGTGTAGTAGAAGAAGGTGATATCATGGCTATGATCACTGAGGTGAATACCATCCAAGGCAAAGTTCCAGGATGGTAGTATGATACTGCCGCTACAGTACATGTGTGCTACGACAAATCAGTCTTCAAAACCTATGAGGAATTGACCGATGGTCAAGAAGTCCAAATGAGAAATGAAGTCCGATTGAAGGTCGTCGGCAAAGGAACTGTCGAACTGATATTCACTTCTGGAAAGAAAGTGATTCTGACAAATGTACTGCACGTTTCAGACATGAGGCGAAACTTAGTTTCTGGGGATTTTCTGGGAAAATCAGGTATAAGGGTGGTGTACGAGTCAGGAAAATTGATTCTGTCTAAGAATGAGAATTTTATCGGAAAGAGATATGCTTGTAATGGAATGGTTAAGTTTTCTCTAAATGAAAGTATCACTTTTGCGTATATGGTTAAATCCGCTTGACTGTGGCATGATAGACAAGCCCATATAGGGTATAGTACCTTAAAGTTCATGGCTAAGAATGGTTTAATCTCATATACAGATAATGAAATCGATAAATGTGAAGTGTGCATACGATCCAAAATGACAAAGAAACCTTTTCCAAGTGTTGATAGATCGTCTCAAATATTGGATCTTGTACATAGTGATATCTGTGAGTTAAACGACATTCTTACTCGTGGAGGTAAATAGAACTTTATAACCTTTATAGACGATTGCTCTAGATATGTGTATGTTTATCTGTTAAAGAGCAAAGATGAAGCATTGAATATGTTTAAGATATATAAAACAAAGGTAGAGAATCAACTAAATAAGAAGATAAAAATTCTTCGTAGCGATAGACGAGGAGAATACTTCTCGAATGAATTCGATAACTTCTGTGAAGAACATGGACTGGTACATCAATGTACAGCGTCATACACACCTCAACAAAATGGAATAACAGAAAGAAAGAATAGAACATTAGTAGAGATGATCAACTCAATGCTGATAAGAGCAAAGTTGCCACTAAGTATATGGGGTGAGACACTACTTACAACATGTCATATAATAAACAGAATTTCGTCTAAAAAATATAAAATATCTCCATATGAAATATAGAGAAGTAGAAAACCTAACCTAGGATATATTAAAGTGTGGGGGTGTCTTGCATACTGCAGAACCCCTGATCCAAAAAGAACCAAGTTAGGACCAAGAGCTATTAAGTGCACCTTCGTAGGGTATGCACAAAATAGTAAAGCTTATAGATTCTAGATATGGAGTCTAATACAATAATAGAATCTAGAGACGTTGAATTCTTTGAGAACTCACTATCCTTGAAGTCAAAGGATAATGAAATCTAAACTCTTAATAGAGAACCAGATAGCATAGTTCCATAAATAGTGGAAGATCCTATTGAACCCCGTAAGAGTCAAAGAACAAGAATAGAAAAAAGTCTAGGAGATAACTACATATACTTACAACAGATCATTTTCCATCTGGTAGAAACATATAGAAAAAATGTTATTAGACAAATACCTATAGTAATGATTATAGAAGATGATCCTAAAACATATAAAGAGGTTGTATCCTTTAGAGATTCTTCTTTCTGGAAAGAAACTATAAATGATGAAATGGAATCCATAATGTCAAATCAAACATGAGAACTAGTAAACTTACCTCCAGGTTCTAGACCCATAGATTGTAAATGGGTATTTAGGAAGAAATATCATACTGATGAGACTATTCAAATCTTTGAAGCTCGACTAGTAGCTAAGGGTTTTAGATAAAAAGAAGGGATAGATTACTTTGATACATATTCACCTGTAGATAGGATAACATCCATTAAGATATTATTTACGCTAGCTTCCATACATCATCTTTACATCCACCAAATGGATGTAAAGACCGCATTCTTGAATGGTGACCTTAATGAGGAGGTATACATGGAACAACCTGAAGGTTTCGTTCTACCAGGAAATGAAAACAAAGTATGTAGACTAGCCAAATCTTTGTATGGATTAAAACAAGCACCAAAACAGTGGCGTGAGAAGTTTGATTCTAAAATACTATCCCATGGTTTCATGCATAATATAGCTAACAAATGCATATATTCTAAAGTAGATGATAGTTATATTGTTATTATCTATCTGTATGTTGATGACATGTTAATAATAAGTAATAAAATGGAAGGTGTGACTGAAATAAAGTGGTTTCTTTCTTCCATATTTAAAATGAAGGATCTTGGACAAGTTGATACCATCCTAGGTATCAAAGTTAAAAAATATTGTGGGGGTTATGCTTTGTGTCAATCTCATTATATTGAGAAGATACTAAACAAGTTTAACCATCTAAATATAAAGGAAATAAAAACCACATTTGATGCAAGTATCAAGCTAAAAGAAAATACTGAAAGAACAGTTGCACAATTAAAATATGCAAGTGCTATAGGAAGTCTTATGTATGTTATGCAATGCATTATACCTGATATCACATATGCTGTGAGTAAACTTAGTAGGTTTACTAGTAATCCCAGTACTTAATATTAGAATGCAATCAGTAGAGTTCTTGGTTACTTAAAAGCAACTAAAGACTTAGGACTATTTTATTCAGAGTTTCCTGCCGTATTGGAAGGATATACCGATGTGAGTTGGATATCGAGTGCAGGGGACAACAAATCTACTACAGGATGAGTATTCACCCTAAGAGGTGCAGCTGTATCTTGGGGATCTAAGAAACATACTTGCATAACGCACTCGACTATGGAGTCTGAATTCATAGCCCTGGCTGCAACAGGCAAAGAGGCTGAGTGGTTAAGGGATCTTCTATTAGAAATTTCTTTCTGTGCAAAGCGTATATCGGCTGTGTCACTACATTGTGATAGTGAAGCCACATTAGGTAGATCCTATAACGGCACTTATAATGGTAAGTCTACACATATCAGTCTTCGACATGATTATGTTAGACAATTGATTTGAGATGGAATCATTGTTATTTCCTATGTGAAATCAAGTAATAACCTAACACATCCTTTTACTAAACCTCCACCGAAAGAGGTAATAAAGGCTACATCTAGAGGGATGGGGTTGGAACTCTTCAACAAAAGTTTCACGAGTAATAGTAACCCAACCTAAAGTCAGAAAATTTCTAATATTGGGTTTAATAGATAAGAACAAGCCACTGATAGATAAAAAGTTTTCAGCACTAAATTATAAAATCTCATCCATAATAGATAAATATTAAGCGTTACGAAAGAGGGTTGAGTCTTAGAACTCTTAATGAAATCTAGTCTTTAGGACAAATGTCTTATAGTAATGAAGACACTGGAAGGATTTCACCTATATGAATGTAGAGATGGTGCCATCTCTCATGAGAGTTAGGAGTTTTCTCTCGGGATCGTTCACAAATTAAGATAAGCACATGACCATTAATTGTGCTGAGCAAAATTATGAAAACTTTAACAACACATAGCGAATATGTGTGTGGTATCTCCAACTTTGTTATCTAAGAATAATTAGTTCAAAGCTGTGGCTACTAGTCATTTCGATAGAGTTTTGAGATAATTACACTAAGAAAAGATTAAAATCGAAAGATATCTTTCTTTATATATATAAGCCGATTATTCTGGTAGAAATATTTAATCGAGAAAAAATATATTTTTATAAAAATCAAGTGGGGAATTGTTGAAAATAGTATTGATTTTATAAATATATATTTATATAATATATATAAAATATTTGCAAAAATATTTGTAAAATATCATTTTTTCATGTTTTTCAGAATAGTCCCACATGGGAAAGGGAAGAGAAGAAAAAGATGTTTATATGAAAACATTGGAGTACCTTAATATTTGTTCCCATAGTACATGGACAAACATTTTTGTAAATATTATATATATATATATATATATATATATATATATATATATATATATATATATATATATATATATATATATATATATTATAAGTATATATTTATAAAATCAACACTATTTTCAACAATATGATCGCGTAATGAATGAAATTTACGACACCTTTTTCTTTAACATTGCATAGTGCAATTGCTTCAGTCCACTTGAAGAAATAATCTGTTGCTGTTAGAATGTATTGTCATCCTTTAGACGAATGAGGATTGATAGGACCAATCTAGTCCCTATGCTGGGGAGGGTCAGGAGGCTACTTACTGATGAAGATCTTTAAGGAGTATATGTATGATATCGTCATACACTTGACATTCATGACACCACTTTGCATAAGATTCATGTCCTAAGAATCTACAGAAAGTGCTTAAACTAAGCCAAAACTTTTATGGCCCCATTAATATTTCAATAGTAGATGTTCAATTCCACTATTTCATGTCGTGTAGCTTACTTTAATTTTGAAACTGCCTATTTTAAGATTCATGTCCTAACATGAGCTTCAAAATAGATGAGTGGGTTAGTTTCCTCACAATCATCATGGTGGCCCCACCCTTTTTGCCAGGGTCTCTAGCAATCTGCTTCCCAAGCTGACACACACTCCTTTGTGCAAGATCTACACTGTTCGTTCGGTGGTTTAATCATTCATGGCAAAAAAGCCCTTCGATCTAGAATTTCATATCAAGCCTAGCTTGAAGTGGGCCCAGCCCAAAAGCATACGGGCTAGTCCAACCCATTGACAGGGCTAAGACCATATATGTGCAAGTAGGAGCTGATATGAATTACTAATGCATCATGATCTAGAGGGTGGGTTGGAAATTAACAAATGGGCCGTGTTTTTCAGTCATCCATACCATCAGTCTTATGCTGCATACCGTAGATGGGGGATTTTTCAAAAATCTACCAAACTAGAGGTTCCTATCTCTGTATGCACATGGACGGTTAAAGTAAAGGTCCAGAAAAAACGCCATAGATTTGAAGGTAGGATCTTTCAATATGGGATTATTTTTGGTCATCCTTTATCTGAAGTATTTCACATGGATTGGATCAATGAACCATGGCCCCACATGCAGGAAATGCATCCATTAAGATAGTTCACATTCTCATGTATCACAGACTTTTGCAAAACCACTAGTGGGTCCCACTATTTGGATGGTTGGAATTTGAGGCATGCTGCATGTGTAGCCACCCATTAGGCCCACATGATGAACGGCCCATTAATGACGTCCTATGGTGAACCCTATGCCATGACTGGTGGGGTCTACTCTAGCTTTGGATCTGCCTCATTCTTTTGATCATGCCCTAAAATGATCTCTCTAAATGGATGGAGAGTGTGGATACCACACATACATCATGGTGGACCCTACAGAACTTGGTGACATCACTTCAGGAGCGAGTCTCACTACTCAACCTGTCAGTAGCTAATTGGGCGTCCATGAATTTCTGTATAAAAATTTAGAACAATAAAGAAATAAAAATACAAATTCAACGGCACACATACAACTCTAAAATTTAAAAGTTAGTAGCATCATTGAAGCCTGATAATTATAAAACAATAGGTTATTTATAGTAGTGATAAGAGAATAGGGACAGTTCAAATCATAGGACCATCTCAGCATGTGGGCCCACTTACGAGAGATGAAAGGCTAAAATTCAAAATTAGACTGTTGGTTGTACTTCTCTTAACCATCCTTTTTCTTGTGCAAGTGTGGCCCACAGGAGTAAATTTGGACGGTTGGGTGGAATATATAGCAAGTGATTAGTCTTGAGGAGTTTATAGCTAGATGCGAATAACACTAGTATTGGGACGAATTTCTCCGCAACATCTCTTTTAGTTAATGCGCATGGTAGTAAAGCTACGTGGCACATCATGGAACATACATTCAGTCCATTAGGTGGACCCCTCGGCCCTAGTTCTAATAGCATGTGTGATTTATACACCAGCAAATCTCATTAAATATAGATAGCTCATGTAATGGTACACTCATATACCGCACTAACCATCGGGTCATGGGTTTTAAATGATTTATCCCACTAGCCATAGGGTCATGGGTTTTAAATATGATTTATGTATGCATATTTGGTAGAATTGTGTGGACTAGATATATCATTTTTTTAATCATTTAAAGAATATAAATACATGTGCATGTATGACCAATATTGTTTATTTACATTTTTATATGATTTTTAGAAAATCATTTTTTAAGTTATTGTTATGTAAGATAATGAGATGTTGGTGGAAACTAAGAAATATATTTTTTTCTCTTTGAAATTAAAAAGAGAGATGGAAGTTAATTAAGGTTGTAGTTATTTATATTCTAAAATTTGAAGATATGTACAATTTTAAATGAGACACTTTAAGACACTTGAAGATTTCAAAAAATAAAAATAAAAATTCTTTATATAATGGATTTGTAATGAAATCCAATGCAAATCAAATATGCATGTAACACCTCGTACTTTTCAGTACTTAGTGTTACCTAGCCTATTTGAACATTTCCCTTCATTATAGCCACGTCAAGGGAAATTTCAGTAGAATTGACCATAGTTCTGAAGAATGGGATATGCTTCTACATCATAATGACCAAAGAGCTCAAGAAGAATCTGATCTACATATGATCTACATCTATAAATGACTTGTCTGCTCAATTAAACCTATTGTAAACATTCACCTCAAATCAGTCAACGTAAAAGTAAGTTTAGACGATTTGAACATTCCTAACCGTCAAATCAAGATTAAACTAACGATTCATAGATTTGATCCTCACCATTGGATTATATAACCCTAAAATTTATTATAGACTATTATTTAAAACGGAGCCTAAAACACTTGCACCATCACATCATTGAAGAAACTTATTTCTAAGATCTCAATCACTTTGATAGATAGGTCAAACCACCCATCATTAATATCGAACTCCTAAGACCATTATAGAATAGATTTGGAAACTACCTAACCATCAATTTTATAAAGATTAACAAATTTGGACAGATATAACTACAAATTCTATAATAAATCATAATAAAATTCATAATCATGTAAAGTGGCCCTCCTACTTACATCATTCATAAAATAGGGCCCTAGGTCCCAAGAATCTTTGAATACCAAATTTCTTAAGCAACCTAGCCCTTTAAATTGTATTAATAAACACTCAAACCATAAATTTTGATTTATATGGCCTACCTAAGCTGTGATCTGCCTAATACTTGTTCAACGACTATGATTGGGCTCTCCAAATGAAGTGGACGGAGTAGATTTCACAAAACATCCATTTGGACACCACGTTCATGGATGCGCGTGCATAGACTGTGCACAACCGCGCTGCACCAGACCAGAAATCCCGGTCAAGGCGGGTTGACCCAAGCCCGAAGGAGAAATTCTCCTCTCTCCTTCGTATTTTCACTAGAAAACGGACAGTCGTCCACTGTTTTATTCAGTGGGCCACCATATGATCTTGTTTGGATAATCCAAATCGTCCATCTGTAAGGGAAGAAAAATATGACCAAAAATCTATCAGAATTTATGGTTACTTCTCACGTATGAGCACACAAATTCGAGCGCGAACAGCTAGAATATGAGCGGACAACAGGAAGTTGATCCAGATTGGGCCACTAAATCAGACCGTACAAGAAATCTGATCCGTCCATCATGTCCATGACAAAGATCCTACCATACTCACGTCTTTCCTACACCATATGGCACGAATGCATGTGCACAAGTTCTGGTGAAAACAAGTGTGGTTGTGGTGGTTTCCGAAAACAGAAACCGTTCGGCTGACAGACTGGCTAACCGCACGCGGGATTCTCCTTTAATCCTATCCCTTGGTGAGGGAAAATCTCATCCATCCATTCCTCTTCATTATTAGGGCGCACGTCTCTTTCTTTTTGCAAGAAACTTCACCCGCCGCCGCTGTTAGAACCGAACCGTTGAGAAATGTGAATAACCACTCATTTTATGGGTCCCACGATGTTCTAGGGTCGCATCCACACCATCCGGGTACAGTGGATCGTAGGATCAACCGTCCGAAGATGATCCGCCATTAACGGCTGGATCATCTTCTCCGTCTAGCCAGAAAACCCATCACCGTACATGGGACACTGATCTCTGATCTGAGTGGTCCATTGGATAGGTCAGGACCCCAGAAACTCATCCGTAACGTTATAATCTCTTCATACAATCAGTGGACAGGATTATCTTCTCAAAACTCTTACGAGTTAAAACGCTAACTTGTAACTAATGTTACTAATCCACCGATTAGTTGGGATAGAAGGATCTAATGTAGCCTATAAGAGGTTACCTTTTAGGACAGCCTTTCCGAAAATAGAACAGAAATCAGCAAAGAGAGAAAGAGCGCCGCTGCTGCTACCACTGGGTGACTCGGTCCGAGTCTGGGTCAGATCTGAGCCGTGTCTCGTGCCTCGGGTCCTCCTAGCAGAAAGAAAGGAAGAAGAGATGAAGCAGAAGAAGAAGAAAATCAGGAAGAAAGAGGGGATAAGGGAGTCAGAAAAACAGAAGAAAAGAAAGAAAGAAAGGCAGGGAGTAAGAAAGTGAAAGAGGGAAGAGAACCAAGAGAGAAAGTGGGACTTGGTGGCGGCCCAGTTGACTCAGCTGAAATCGAGTCAACTCGCTGCCAGGTTGCAGTTGCCGAGTTCGGGCCGAGTTAGGCTCGGTCTAGCTGGAGTTCTAGCAAGGAAAGAGTAAGAAGAGAGAGACAAGAAGAAAGGAGAAGAAAGGAAGTCAGAGAGGTATCATGTTGTTAATTTATTTAGAATAATACTTGTCATTACTATAGTTATCAATACAAATTCATATTGAATTATTGCTATTAATTAATTCTATTTTTATCATACTTAGATCATTATTTTCATAATATTATAAAAAATTATTTGTATTTTAAATTTTAAACTCTTAAAACAATCATTACTATATTGATTTGTATTTTTATTGAGCAAACTAGATTTCAAATCCCCAAATTCTGAACATTACACCAAAACTTTAAATTTATCAATTGAAATACCTAGCTTTAACCCTGATCGTATAAAACAGGTATATGGTGATCTAACCACACTAATTATGTTAATCAAGAGAGATGTCGGTCTTAAAGTGCGAACATTCAATCCTAGCAAGAAGAGAATCCACATTTTAAGGTGAGGATTACCCTTCAAGTTTTTTTTATACCTTGATAGTTAGCGTAGCTTGCTTATTTTATCTCTGGCCTAAATTAATACTTAGTGAAATTGTTGATAAATGCTAGTTTCTAATTGAGTAATTCTTGATAATGACTGATGATTATATTTATATTCAAATATGAACATGCGATAGGTTTTAAATATTCTTCTTTACATGTGTAATTACTTTTGACAATGTGCTTGGCTTGTTTTGTCACTTGTGATTATTTTATGGTGTTTGTGGAAGTCCTTGAACTAGTGGCCTTTTTGCCAAGTAGATTAAATGGAATTTCCTTGTCGTGGACATACCACCTTGCGTATCATTTATGCATACATGACTTTTGGGGAATAATCATTTTTATCACACCATTATGTGAAATATTTGGCCCTTGCCGCTTTTATAGAATGACTACCCCACGTAGCTTTAATGGATTATTTTATACAACCTTACAATGATGAGTTTCACTTATTGGACTACGATTGGCCACTAGTTATGTAGGTTACCTTTAAACATCCTATTTGTTAGCCTCATGAACCAGGGATGGTGGAATAGGACATTATGCCTTAGCTGTCGGCTTATGCTGGGTGACAAATCCCCCATAATGACCTTTGAGCTTTCTTAAAATGATTGTTTGAAATTGGAATAATAATGGTTGGACTAACCATGCATTTTCATGGCATATATTATGATCTTTTTCGGGTGGTTAGTTCTCCTTGGGTGTACCTCTGTGTACTTTTTTGGGTGACTAATTCTCCTTGGACGATCTATATTATTTGGTCTTTTCTGAGTGGTTAGTTCTTCTTGCATGTACCTTTATGTACTTTTCTAAGTGACTAATTCTCTTTGTGCGATCTATATTATATGGTCTTTTCCGGGTAGCTAGTTCTCCTTGGGCGTACCTTTGAGTATTTTTCTCGGTGACTAGTTCTCCTTGAGTAACCTCGTTGCATAGTTTTTTTCAGGTGGCTAGAGTATTTTTTCGGGTGGCTAGTCACGCCCCAAACTCGGAAACCCGGCTCACAAAATTCCTAATCGCCGAATTTGGCGCCGAAAACCTCCGTAGAACCCCATTTTCGACTCCCAACACCCATTCGACAGGTTCCGATCCTGAGATGCTACGAGGAGGATTTTCAGCGTCAGTTTGATTCGTAATAAGCATAACCAAAGGTATAACCCACAAACAATAACCAAAAACTCCATTATATTTTCACTATGATAAAAAACTTTATAAGTATAATGAGCATAAAAGGAAATACAATGATGATAGACCAAAAGCTTCCAAATAATCTGTCACGTGCTCAAGCCTCAGCGCTGCTGCGATCCAACGTCACCTACATGTAACGGTCGTGCATAAGCTTATAGAAAGCTTAGAGGGTGGTGAAAGTGTGTGCGCAAGGTAGTAATATGATCATGCAATATCAAAGTAATGCGAAATATGTTGATGGATCCATGAATATCGTTAGCCGTACCAAGGCTATGCGATACAAGGCATGAATGATGTCGGCCATACCAGGGCTATGCGATGCAAGATGCAAGTCAAGCATACAATCCTCATTTAAGTCCACATATCAATACAACTCAAATCTGGGATATCACCGGGGTCTAGTACACTCTAGACCAGATCGCTGCCCCATCGCGTACAATAAGGTAAGTGGAAGAGACTTCACTATCCGTCTGCCAATATCGGGCTCAACTCGTCGATAGCGGACCCATTCCTCGAGCTGTTTAAACTCATCCTAGCTTTGCCCCATACTCTCGAACGGGTAAGGCTGCACTCCCTTCCAACTGACCACGACACAGTGAAAAGTGCGACCGTCTAGTAATCAGCACTCGGCACTCTTGTACCCAGTCGGTCTATACGTTGGAGCAACTTTTTGGTACCATAAGGGTTTAGAGACTTTCACCTAAGGATATATATAGCACCCCATGTAAAACAAGATTTTCAGTATCCAATCCTACCACTCACGATACGCCTGTAGAGACTACGGTCCTGATGTCGCTAGGGTGTACAGTAATCATATCACACAATGCAAAATGCATGAATCACAATATCCAGTCATGCAGCAAATCCTGCGCGTATCGTGCGCTCATGTAGGGCAACATCACTTAATCGGGAGCCCATAAACAACCTGCTCGAAGGCATATGCTATGATCAGTCACTTCTCATATTAAGCATATATATATAATGCGTATGATCATGAGTCATGGAACTATACTAAATATGTAATAAAGTAATGAACTATCCTTACAACGCAGATGGGCCTAGACGGCCTACACGCAACAAGTACGGGCTTATTAATGGGCCCTAGGGTGAGTCGTAATGCGGACATTTAACCAACATTATACTTGCAATGTGGACGTTAAACCAACATTACTCCCAAGGCACGACCGTCGTAAACATCATTATATAATTCGTGTTGGGATCACACATTGCAATAGACCTTAAGTACATCCCATTGGGCCTTAAATACATTAAATGGGTCATATCATATGGGCCTTATATTCATCAAGTGGGCCACATCAATGGGCCGCACCAATGGGCCTTATGTGCATTGCAATGGGTCATAATCCGTGGGCCTTAGAATGCATCAAATGGGCCTAATCTCATGGGTCTTATATGTTACAAATGGGCCACATCAATTGGGCCCCATATGTACATCAAATGGGCCTCAACCCATCGGCCCTAGTACATCTCAATGGGCCTTAACTCATGGGCCCCTAATACATTAAATGGGCCCCAACCCATAGGCCTTACATATATATCAAAGTGGGCTTCAACCATGGGCCACAAATACATCGAATGACCTTATAACATAGGCCTTACATCCACATCAAAGTGGGTCCTAATGGACTACCACAAATACATTAAGATGGCCTCATGACATGCCAAGGTGGGGTCCACTTGAATTATGGATCTAGCTCATTCTTAGCCTCAAGCCCTAAAATGAGCTTTCAAAATGGTTGAGCTTATATGCAACCCATGCATCATGGTGGGGGGTTCCACATGAAGGCCTACCATCATGTGTATTATATATGATATAATGTAATATATATATATATATATATATATATATATATATATATATATATATATATATATATATATATATATATATAAAATATAATGTATATATAATATAATATAATATAATATACTATAACCATGTTCAGGCCCTAGACGGCTTGGACGATGCTACAATATATATACTATATATAATATAATACAGTATATCATATTATATATATATGTATATAATATTACAAGATCATCCAGGCCCTGGACGGCCTGGACCGCACACACATCAGATGTAGCCCCGCATGGGGCCCACCGAAATGTTTATTTGTCATTCAACCTGTTGACAAGGTCACACGGACCTGAGTGAAAGGAAAAACACAAATTTCATATTGATCCAAAACTTCTGTGGCCCATAAAAGGGTTTCAATGGCAGAGGTTCAATCCCACTGTTTCCTGTAGTGTGGGCTATCTGAGCTATGGATGGGACTGAAATTAGGAGGGGGCCCACTGCTGGGAGTGGCCCACCTCATGAACGGTGTGGATGTGAAATATACATCATGGTGGGGCCCACATGTAGGGCCATGGCCCCTAGCCCGTCCGCCCATACACGCAGAAGCGGCCTGCTGTTACTGACGCAGTGGCTGGCGTTGCCCCTATTATATATATATATATATATATATATATATATATATATATATATATATATATATATAAACCTAATTTTCCATGGTTTTTCATGCATGGGGCCCACTTTGGACGAATCCATCCCAGCCATTGGTTCCCATAACCCATAACAAACCTATCAAGCCCAATATTAGGCCTGTTTCGACATGTAGAAAAATTTGGAGAACTTTACACGGTGGAGATCACTGTTTTCTACGGTATGGCCCACCAGATGCTCCGATCAACCTCATTTTTCAGTTCAACGCTTAAAATGAGTTGGTATATAAGATAGATGGTGTGGATTGAATACATAAATCAAGGTAGGGCCTACATGAATGGTCCACACAAAGCACGAGCAGTACTTGAAGATTACTTTGCAAACCCTCCGCGCACACCAGCTGTATGCGAAGCTAGAGAAGTGCGAGTTCTGACAGGAGGAGTGAAGTTCCTCGGTCATGTGGTGACGAGGGAGAGCGTTGCAGTGGACCCCTTGAAGGTTGAGGCAGTGCGTCAGTGGGGCCAGCCTACGACTGCGACAGAGATCCGCAGTTTCGAATGATCCGTCTGCCAAATGCAGAAACTGCCATAACCAGACGTGGCTGATCACTTTGTTCACAGATAAACACTATCCGCCTGATACGCTACATGATCCATGATTGCGCTCGATATCTCTACGATCTGAAAATCTCGCTGATTGAGCGATTCATGCTGATAATGGTGGGCTCCGACCATTTTACCGACGGGTATAAATACATTGAGACCCTATCGTCACAGGTACGCAAGCTTTCGCATTCTCCTCTACTCTCCATTTAGACCCAGATTTTCTTGTCCTGACTTTGGCATCGGAGGGTCCCCCGGCTTAGCCAGGGTCACCTTTGCCAGTTATTCTTGCGCAGGGTCAAGACATTGAAGATATCCGAGTTGGAGAAGATGGAGGGGAGAGCCGACCAGATTTGAACCTCAACATTATTTATTGTAATAATTATGAAAACCATTCCATTTATCATATCTTGAAATTATCTAAATTGTTTAGATGGTTTGTGTGACTTTATATGACATACACTGAATATGAATGGCAATCATAACATTTGCATTATTCGTCAACGATGAAATTAATTCAAATTCAGGAATCCTAAAGAGTTACTTTTATAAATGGTGGGATGCATTGGAGCAGTAAACCTGGAAAGTTACTTTCATATGATGAAGTAATGGGTTAGAATTTTTTTTAACAAAGTTTAAATCATAAATAGAGCCATGTTGGGCCTGTAAATGGTATAAATTCAGTCTAGCCGGAGGTCTATCCATGCCTAGCCTAGAAAGTAAAATTCAAACTTAAATTGTCTCAGCCTGTGATACGCCAAAACAAATAGATTCGATGATATAGAATAATTAATCACTTTATATAAAAGCTTAAATTGATAGAGCATGGCGAATTAATTACTTTATCTTATAGTCCAAGTTCCACATCCTATAGGTTAAGACCTCGGCCTAACTCCCTCATGCGCCCCACTTCACATGGGTACCGCCTCACATGAGACACCTACCTCACACGTGTGGGACCTGCTTCACACGAGCCACCCGCCTCACATGAGCCAACCATCCAAGTGTGCCCTTACATCTCACAGGCCATATCACTCGCGCATATGTGAAAATATTCCTACATTATCTGAACCCAGATCTAACGATTACGCATAGTCTGAGTCAGCCCGAGCCTTAGCCCAGCACACCCTTTTCTACTAGCTTGTTCAGTAAGCATGTCCAATCATACGTCATTGACAAAAATGCCCTTGAAACCTTAAACAGGCTAGGCAGACTGGATTGGGGCCGGGTGAGCTTGGCCCAGTTTATAATCAAGCTTAGATTTTAGGCCTTGGTCCTATTTCTGCTTAAGCCCTACCCCAAGCAGGCAAAGCCCGAAAGCATAGCTAGGTATGTGCACGTAGGAGGTGTTGTAAATTACTTGTGCAACGGTAAGGAAAGCATCATGACTTACTATTTACAAATGAGCCTCAATGTTCGGCCGTTTTAGCTATGTTGGGATTTTTCCAAAATCTAACAAAGTAGATGTTTCCATCCCTTGATCATAGTCTGCAAATGGATGACTAAAGGTCCATAAAAAAGCCATAGATTTGAGGGTAAGATATTCTGATATGGAATTATTTTTGGTTCGTTTTTACATATAGCATGTCCCACAAAATCAATGGATTAGATCAATGAGCTATGGACCCACATAGCAGAAATTGTGTCCGTTAAGACATTTCACATTAATGATGTATAACGAATTTATATTTTCAGGACCATGACCGTGATGTATGTGCTTTAAATCCATGTCGTTCATCCATTTTGACAGCTCACTTTAGGGCATGATTCTGAAAAATAAGCAGATCTAAGTCTAGGTGGACCACACAATAGGAAATAGTGGTGACCATTAAAAACTTCCAGTGGGCCACAAAAGTTTCAGATGATGCTGATATTTGTGTCGCCCTTTCATCTGGGTCTTTGTGACCTTATCAACAAATATTTATGTGGTCCCTTCATTCAAGTCTTTGTGACCTTATCAACAAGTTGGATGGAAATTAAGCATACCGGTGGCTCCAAAAAGTTTTAATGGTGGGTATTCAATCACCACAGTCTCATATAGTGTGGTCCACTTAAGATTTGGATCTACTTTATTTTTGGGATACTGCCCTAAAACATAATGTGGATAGTTCAACTTAAGTTAACTTTTTTTTTTTTTAACACACGCACACACACCCCCACACACTCACGCATACCGTGGGATTTCAACTTAAGTTACTTGCATACAAATTTTCATCAAACCGTTCATCAGATGTCCAATGGGGCCTACATGATGAAGGGTCCAGTGATGTCCATGTTATGAACCGTATCTCATAAGGGCAACTACAAAGCAGTTTTTATGACAAGATGACTGTTACCATCTAAATCTGTGGATAATTTTAGAACAAAAAAAAAAAAGAAAAATTTCAATGGCACACATTCAACTCTAAAATTTAAAGGTTAGGATGATCGTGGAAGCATTATTATGACACAATAACTTACTTATGGTAGGGACCAAAAAATATGGATGGTTCAGATCATCAAACTATCTCCGCATGTGGGCCTAGTTGACGAGGACACACTGAATTGTAAGTCACAGTTGCGTGCAATATCCACCATTGCACAGATCATACCAACAGTTTGAAATAAAAGGCCCAAAAATCAACATCAAACCCTTGGTTATCCTTTTCCTAACCGTCCTCTTTACTACGCATGTGTGGCCCACCAAACAGTGGAAGGGTGGGCAGAATATGAAGTACTTATGGTAGAGGAGATTCGATGACAGTACTATTGAGACAGAATACTCTGCAATACCTCTTTTAAGAAATGTGGTAAAAATAAATCTTCATGTGCCCATGTTGTACATATACTCGGGCCATAACTTAAGGGGGCTTCACTACAGTGAATGGTGGGTATGAGATGCCTGCTATATGTTTATGTGTGGGACACTGTGGTGCCTATCTTTCATCAAACCCATTCATCAGGTCTGAACAGCAAGGTTTTCAATACTGGGGATTACATGCTGATGACACCGAATTATATTTTTGAAAGGAAAAAACGTGCACAAGGTCAGTTTTAAATGATTTATGCATGTATACTTCATGGCAAAGCAACTCCCTAGAACTTTCAGAAAGAATATAAATAATTATGCAAAGTATGAATCGATGTTTAATCAGGCTTTTATACGATGTTTAGAAAATTATTTTTTAAATTCTTATTAAGTAGAATAATGTGATATTGGTGGAAACTGAATTCTTGGTTTTATTTGTTGTATTTATTTTAAAATAATATTAAAAATTTGAATTTTCAAATTTCGGTGTTTTCCCTCCACATTTAAATTTTGGTGTTTTTGAAGTGTTAGTTTTGTCCCACATCGGATTTGACAAAAGAAATTTTCTTGTTTATATGATAGGCCTTTTGCCTAGGGCTTGAGTCCCTTTCAGGGGGCATGTGAATTTGGTCCTGTGGGGGGGCTATGCCAATAGCTCTAATCTATGCCATTAACCACACACGCGCGCGCGCGCGCCGAGCCGAGCCGTGCCGAGTCCGAGTCCGCGTGCACGACGCGACGGGACGGGCTGGGCTGGGCGCGGGTGCGGTGTAAGTGTACTCGCGTGGGTGTGTGTGTATGGGTACTCGTAGGACTGTATGTGCGAGAGTGTACTCGCACTTGCGCCTTTTCGTTTTTAAACCAGAGAGATGCTTCCCTTCCGGTTGGTCGCCCCTGTTGGGTTTAAACCCAACGGACTTAACCTTTTGTAAAGGGTGCTTATGCACCATTTCAGAGTCTATATAAAGACTTCCGATTCCAGTTTCAATATACGAAAATTTTCTGCCTTATAAAACTCTCTCTGATACGGTTTTACCATTGTTACTGAGTTCATTGCTGAGTCAACTCAGCACTTTCGGATTAAACAGCAAGTGGTTCGAGCCCGTGTACAGTGAGTGCACCGCTGGGACCAGGTCATAGTCGTTGTATCCTGGAGGTCGATTGCTCTGGAAACCTGTTGCACTTGGGACGCTGTCCAAGGGGAGCAAATTCGATTTCAAGCCGAGTGACTCAGTCACGCCTCGACTCAATTCAATAAGTTTTTCTTTCTCTAAATTTATTTTCCTTTTTTGGTTGTCGATTTTTATAGTCTATTTAATTCAACATTTTATCCAACATTATTTGGGGTAAAAATAGGCAAGTCCTGTGTAGTTTCAACATATACTGTTTAATTTATATAGAACAAACAAATTCAGTACTGTTGGAAGTGTTTCGCATAAAATTATTTTATTAACAAAATAAAGTAAACTTTTAGAAGAATGTCATATTTACCATAAGGTAAGCATGCATAAACTCTGTTGATTATAAATATATTGAATTTTTGAATCTTATCGAAGTAAGTTTACAACTATCTGAAAAACTTTTCGATGCAACCATTAAATGCCAACAATCTTAATAAAGCAACTCTCTTTAAAACTTTATAATGCAACAGTCCAATGATATGGTGGCTATATGTGATAAAATATGTTTACGCGGAGAATCAAGAAAAGTTTGACGACCAACCATGCCCATCTTCCATGATTTTTAGTCATTAGCATTACCACTGCCTCTCAAAAATATATAAAAGTAGCACATAAGCTACCACATCAAATGCAACTTTTCTACACAGCGCAATCGTAAGTTTTGACATACTTTCATTGGATCCATGATCAACTGGTTTCTTATTTGAAAGACTGCACCCTCGAGCATGTTTTTTCTAACCAATTATTTTGATTTTTCATACACATAGGCTAGTATATGTATCTAATTTTTTATTTTTTTATAAAAATTCTCTCCTCAATATATATATTAGTTGATTGTACTAAAATTTCATTATAAATTAATAAAATTGGCATTTTTAATATTTAATTTTGATTTTTTGTCCATTATTATAATATTGAGAAACACAAGTATCACAATCAACATTGGAAGGAAAGCCTTCAATGCAAGTCAAAAAGTTCCTATTTAGAAAAACTAATCATCCCCGTCTAAATCTTTGATCCTTGTAACAATTGGTAGTTGAGAAAGAGGTTGATCTTCACGTATCTGATATTAATAGGTTTATCTCAGTGCTTGAGGTTAAAAAGTATTTAAGAGTGCTCAAGTTACCTGAGTATGAATCTGGCACATATGCACTATCATAATCGCAAATGTTTGACTAAATACATAACTTCATTGACATGTGTAGCCTCATATTTGATTGAATAGCAAATAAAATATTATATCTATTTAGGTGAAAAAATAGTGAAAAATGACAATTTAAGGTGAGTTTAGGATGTTTTACGACACCTGTCAGTGAATTTCAGGTTCACCTTATGTTGCTCAACGTATCCCAAATGTAAAATCACTCTTAAAATCTTTAATTCCATGCATTATGCTGTTTTAAAGATTTTGGATGCTTGCAAGATCTTTTATTCATCTTTGTGAGCCCCACTAGATGAAAGGTAAACTCAATTTTGGTTGTTTACCTTAAATTTTGTGTAATTTTATTCAAATTACATATTTATTAAGGAATGAATTTCTATATAATTTTTAAATAATTATGAATCATCCCTCACACTTAATAGAATATTAAACTATTTATCTTTATAGCATTTATGCAAACTTTGCCCAAATTCTAAGGTATGCCACTAAACTAGCCATTGCATCTACCTTATCTTTAAATGATCTAAATCCTGAATATGATTAGTCTCAATTGGTATGTCATGTACCAACAAATAAAAGTTTTTGAATTAGATAATGTGACATTTTATATAATCAATGGAAAAAAATAATTTCAAAATCCAAAAATTCAACGTACCATTGTAATAGGTAGGGATGCATTCAAGCATATCTCTAATAAACGAGGAAAAATTACATTTTACCATTTTCAAACCTGCCAATACCTGTAGTACCATTCATTAGATGGAATGAAGTGTTGGGTTAGAACAAGTTTAACAAAGATGTAGATCAAACGTATGGGCTAGCTAGGGCTGTCAACGGGCTGGGCTTGTACGGCCACACCTTGCCTGTAAAATAAAACCCAGGTCCAATTTGGCTTGGCTGGTGATGAGCCAAAAAAGAGAAGAAGCCAAAACCAGCTCTTAATGATTATGTAGAGCTCATATCGGAGTTTGACTCAAAACCAGGCTTGCAAAAAAGCCACCCTGTTCATCTATTTTGTCAGCTCATGTTAAGACTAATCCAAGACTTTTGTAGCGAAATGATGGTTTCGATTGTAGGCGTCCCATCCTCACTGGTTGCTGCTGTGTTGTTTACTTGAGTTTTGGAGCTGCCTATTTTTGGTCATATTTTCTAATATGAGCCAACAAAATAGATGGATAAGTGGAATTTATCATAATCATGATGGTGGGCCCCACCTACTTTCCCAGAGCAGGAGTTCCTGGGGCAGTATCACTGGCAAACCGCTTCCAAAACTCAGCAGTGACACCCCGCTCCAAGTCATTGATTGACTTTATTTTTAAGCATGAGGCCCACCATGGAATGTTATATATGACTGATGGGGTAGATGTTTGACACGTATTATGGTGGGGCCCACACAGCTCGACCTCATTGGAAGTTCCCATGAGCTTGACCGCATTGAACCATTTTCCCTATATATATATATATATATATATATATATATATATATGAGATTTTTAAAAACATCTACAGAGGTAACTATTTTTTATTGCGGTCTGCAAATGGATGGTGAAAGTAAAGGTTTAGATAAGGGCCATAGAAATGAGAGTAAGATCTTCCAATATAGAATTATTTTTGGGTCATCATTTATCTGTGGTATATCCTATAAAATCAATGGATTGGATCCATGGACCATTGCCCCACATGCAGAAAATATGCCCATTAAGACAATTTACATTTGCAGTTGCAAATGGACGACTAATGTAAAGGTCCGAAAAAGGCCATAGAATTGGGATTAGGATATTCCAATATGGAATTATTTTTGGGTCATCCTTTATTTATGGCATGTCCTATAAAATCAGTGGATTGGATCAATGGACCATGGCCCCACGTGCAGAAAATATGTCCATTAAGACACTTGACTTTATATTTTCGATGCCACTAGCGGATTGAGAGTTGCAATTTGAGGTCAGCTGCATGTGTAGCCACCCAATGGGGCCTACATGATGAATGGTCCAGTGATGTCCATGCTGTGAACCCAATCTCATAAGCGCAACTACAAAGTCTGTTTTGCTGACAAGATGACTGTTACAATTTAAATCAGTGAATAAATCGAGAGCAATAAAAGAAAATTTTCAATGGTGTACATTCAACTCTAAAATTTAAGGTTTATGATGATCATGGAAGCATTATTATGACACAATAGCTTACTTATAACAGTAACCTGAAAATAGGTACGGTTTAGATCATCAAACCATCTCAGCATGTGGGCCAGTTAACGAGGACACACTGAATTGTAAGTCACAGTTTTCACTGAAATATTTTTGTTGGGTCTACTTTTTTTGGTTGTTTTGGAGGGGAGAGATCGATACCAAGACCTCAAGTGTTGCCAGTTGAGCTATGAATCTGGATTTTGAACTAAAAGGCAAAAAAAATAACATCAAAGAAAAGGATAACCAATGGTTTGATGTTGATTTTTTTTGACTTTTTTTTTTAAAAAGTTTGTAAAGGCAAAAAAATCAACATCAAACCGTTGATTATCCTTTTCTTAACCATTCTCTTTCTTATGTGTGGCCCACGGGACAGTGGACGGGTGGGCAAAATATGAAGTGCTGAGCGCTCAAGAAGATTTGATAACACGTTAGTTAGGAAATAAGCAGTACTATTGAGATAGAATACTCTGCAATACTTCTTTTAGGATCGTGGGCCCATCATGTTGGCTGTTGGACATATACTCAGTCCGTAAGGTGCTCTCTCAGCCCTGGGTTTAAATTAGAGTGATTCATAACTTAAGGGGCTCATGCCACGGTGAACGGTAGGTATTGGATGCCTACTATAGGTTTTTGTGTGGGCTACTGTGGTGACTATCTTTCATCAAACTCATTCATCAGGTCTTAACCGCAAGGTTTCCAATATTGGGGACTACATGCTGATTGTATTGAATTTTGTTTTTGAAAAGAAAAAACTTACACAAGGTCATGGGTTTTAAATGATTTATGCATGCATATTTTATGACAAATCAACTCTCTTGAACTTCGCAAAAGAATATAAATAATTATGCAAGTATGAAGCAATGTTTATTCATGATTTTATATTATGTTTAGAAAATTATTTTTTAAATTATTGCAAAGTAGAATAATGTGATGTTGGTGGAAACTGAATAATTGGTTTATTTGATGTAAGATTATGCCAAATTCTATATAATTTCAGCATATATTATTTAATGTAAGACCAAACTTTCTCAATTACATGCATAAAAACGTAATGGTTTGTAGTTGGAAATGTTTTTGTTAAATCTATCATAACATTCTATCTTAAATTATTTTATTATATCTAATAATAGAATGGCGAAAACATATGGGAATGATGCCACATTTACCGCAAGTCTCTCTTCTGATAGGTACGACCATGTCTTACGTGGGTGTTGCACTAGTTCAATCACAACTTCTTGTGATACCAAGATAGTTGAATAATCCAGATTCTTGAGATCTTCGCATATTTTACCTCTACAAATTAGATGAATAGTGTGGATCTAACCACACATATGTCGATGGCCACTCTCGACCTCTTATGTCAATTGATACCAACACTTATGCAGAAAATTTGAACTTTCTTCATTAAACACTTTTAGATCTGACAACACAATAATCTTACAACTGATTTAGCCTGTTCATTGCATTGTCCAAGTAAATAAATTTCAATTTTACCAAAATCGATAATGTAATACCCCGGGTTTTCAGGGGTCATGTAGGAACTCGACTTCCAAATTTTCAGGTGTCACAGGTGCCCTAATGGGCTTCAGACTTTAATTATATTTGGATGATCTCATAAATAATGTAGAGTTTAGTAAGCCATGAACCATAAGTAAGTCATAAAGCAGTATCAAGTACCAGTAAATATAAAAACATCCAAAATCATCTAAATAGGGAACTAGTCTCACCCATACATGACCCAAAGTGACTAAAGCCCTGACTTATATCCCACAGTAGCCCAAACTCAGATTAGAAGGATCCGCCAAAAGTCTAGAAGTAGGAAAGCTCCTCATCCTCATTCATGTTCACCTCGCTCAGTGCGTCGAGCTCCGCCTCACCTACATCTAATGAAGTGTCTGGTTGATATTTTAAAATATCATCCCATAGTGGGAGTGAGTAACTAACTCAGTGGGTGCCATTAACCATAAGTTACATCAAATAACAATTTTATAATGAATTTAATGAAAAGTATAAATTCATAAATCACTAACTAGTCTTTATTAATGCGTATACATGAGTTATGCATGATACATGACCTCACTCACAACACTCCCTCAAGCGACTTCATTTCACCGTCGCGCATGTCCAACACTCCCTCATTGCAACTTCAACTGACGAGTTGCCAAATCCTAGCTAATGTAATGCGTGAATAATGTATTAACCGACTTTTTAGTTAATTTCATTCATCCAGCAGGTTGGAAAAATTGGTACACCCCAACGATATCAATGCCCTCATCCATTTTTCAGGCCAAGACCCCTCAACGTGCGAGGCTAAGACCCCGCGATCCTTAATTCCATCGGAGTCCCCACCCCTAATTGCAAACAGGTGGGGAGTGTTAGGAAGCGGGATCGCTCGCGGTCACTACGGGGAGGCTTGTCACCCCAGCGTAGGCCGTCAGTTCGGACACAGTGTCCCATTCCATTATGCCCGGCTCACGAGACAGTGGATCTATTTCTAGCAGTCATCAGTGGGCTTCAGTAGGTGAGGGGTGTTCTAGGTTCCATACAGGCGTGAATAGGCATGGTTAACAAATATGATTGGTCAGTAAGTGGACTAGACCGACCAAGTTCAGGCGAGCACGTAACGAATAACATCGAGTGCAAGCAACCCACGTAGTTCGACTACTGTCACCTATTCGCATTCGTCCAAATCCGTCAGTCTAGTCAGAGGATGGTCCTACCAACGGAAACTACCTTCACCAATCCCGGTTCCCTGACCGACGCAGAAAGTGGATTGTATTCAATAACACTTCAATAATTAAGAGTTTATCTTTTAGCACAAGTGAAATCATGCGCACAATACATCGAGTATGAAGTTTCAGGTTGTTAATATAAATGCAACTACTCTTAGTAGCATGAGTTAGACGTGTGTGTGTGTGGTGCCGGATTACCAAAGAGATCAAGGACAACACACCACTCATAGTACAAGAATACAACAAGAAATAATACAATCATACAAGTTATAGGAAAAATCATGCACGAATCAAATATGAGATGATCATGCAACACCAATTTCATGCTCAAACATGTTGAAAACCTAACAAATAGTAATTTATTATTGTATGGATGTTGGTGGACTTAATATGTAGGATTCTAGCTAAGTTTTTCTCTAAAATCACTCATGCACATCACTCTAGCATTCAAAATCATTAAATTTATCTAAAATTAGTACTTGGCCACCTAGGGATAATAGTTTGCACCTTATGACGTTTCGCCCCATTTCATGGAGTTCGTAAGGTTTGGACGTTAGGAAATGGTCGTCGAGAACACAAGTAAGCATACAAGCTTATAAGAATTGGAAGGAATTAAACACAAGACCTAAACCTGCAAAAATAACTCAATACTTACCTTCGATCGTCACATAATCAACACAAATGAAGGACAATGTTGTTATAGAGAAGATGAGAGGGTGAAGGTGCACAAACCCTCATTCTTCCAAGCTCTCCCTCTCTCTTTCTCCTATTTTCTCCTCTTTCTCTTCTCCCTTTCTCTCTTTTTCTCTTGTTGAAATTCATATGGGAGGAGGGGGTGCCCAAATGAAGCCATTATATAGTGTCAGATTTGGTGTAGATAGCCCCAAGGGCTAGGTTTTACTATACTAGCCCTATGGGAGGGTCTTTCTAACCTCTAGGGCCCACTATGGGGCGTACATATTGATATACACTATACGATAGTTAGCCCTAATGATGATCTATGTATGGATATGATCGCCCCACCATTTGGATGCGTCAATCGATAGATATGATTAGAAGTCTATTCACCGGTCACTGATGGTCGATCGAGGCCGCGGATATACTGATATGAGCAGAGAAATATCTTTACTCCACATGTGAAGTTTGGTCGTAAACCGATGGTCCGAAATCTTTAACTTTGCATAAGAGTAGATGACCGAATTTACTTAAGTTTCAGCTTCTTCCTTTAAGGTATTTGTACTTCTCATGCACTCGTCCTTCAGCTCAAGTTGAGCAGTTCTAGACACTACCCAGGTTCGACTCCCGCGATGGACGTCGAACTCAGTAAGAAGGACATTATACTATAGTTTTGGAATTAGTGGCCCACTAACGAGTAGTCTAGAGCTTGTTTGAAAAATCGGAGCATTTCTGCGATGTATTAGGTATTAAGATTTCCCGTGAGCAATGATTAGGGTTTGGATTAACTATGTTCATAGTGTGACCTATTTATAACTAGTGAAAGTGGAGATTTTAGTCATGATTACTCTAAACTGTCAGTTTTAGGCTAAAAGAGTAATGGGGTTGATTTGGTCTATTAGTTATGATTGTCTTCATAACTAATAGACTTTGGTTAGATCTTTAATTTAGTTATGATTGTCTTGATTATTTAGCGACGGTTCAGTTAGATTTGAGTCATGTGTGAGTAAATCATGGGGCTAAACTTGATGTTCAAGTGATCGGGCAGATTCGTTCGCTTCCTACATTTAATTAATTGGACTTGTGCAGTTCTTTACTGGTACCACCCGTATATAAACTAACATTGAGTGCTAATAGTCAGTAAGTGATAATATAAGTTAATTACATAAAAAAAATTTAAGAATTTTTAAAAATCCAAAACAGTAAAAATCTAGGACGTTACAGATAATAACTAATTTATCTTACAAATATAAATCTATCGTCATTCAATAAAGCAATTTATTGTGCTAAAACTTGACTATTTGTATAGAGAATTGATTATCTTCATTCAAGCATGTATAATGGCCGGATGGCTAATCCAAACCATTCATCACACATGTCTAGCTACGCAATACATTAACATTAATTATTGAAATTATAAAGGTATCAACCTGAATTTGTTTTTCCATGAATCTTCTCTCTTTTTCTCAGTTGTACGTAGTGTGCTTTTTGGTTAATATTTGAGTTGGAGTATAATTCCTCTTACCACACTTTCCTTAAAAGGAAACGCTCGTTGGGAGGCTGAGAGATACAAGAAGAAAATCAGAGAGATAAAAGGAAGATAGATTAAGAATAGAGATAAGATAAGAGATTAGAATTAAATAGGAGACTAAATATAAGGTTTTGGATAAGAGGGAGAGATGAGATTCGAAATCTCTCTCTCTCTCTCAATTTCAAATTTAAAATAATAATAAATATTTTTATTTTTATTTTATTTTATTTAAAAACCATAGGTGTTACACACACTACCATGGACCCCACAGAACAAGGTGGGCCATAGACCTTATGTCACGCCCCAAACTCAGAAACCGGGCTCACAGAATTCCCGATCGCCGAATCCGGCGCCGACAGCCTCCGTAGTACCCCATTCTCGGCTCCTAGCATTCATATGCCAGATTCCGATCCTGGGATCCTACAAGGAGGATTTATTTTTTTTTTGTACATATAACTAATAATAAGCATAACCACAAGATTACCCAATTCACAAGACAACATCATCATCACATACCCACTAATATAATCGTTTGAGTACAATACTGAAAGGGAAATACATAGATAAAAATCAAGCCCCAGAAGACCACTGCACGCTCCAAGCTCAGCACTGCTACAACCTAACATCACCTGCACGCATCTATCGTGCATAAGCTTATAGAAAGCTTAGAGGGTGGTGTAAGTGTGTGCACAAGGTAAGTGCCAAGTATTCAATACAATGCTATAATCATACAATACCGGAAAAATTGATAATCCATAAACCATACAATGTCTAAATAAGCAGAAACACTAACAAGAGCAGAAATTATCAGAGTAAGCGGAAATACTGACAAGATGTAAGTCATACGATAACAGAGTAAGTGGAAGTATGGACAAGTCTATAAGTTAATCAATATTAGAATACGCAATATAGAACAACTATGCGATAAGAAGTCATAAAGAGCTGAATAGCAGATGTCGAGAATGCAATGCAATATACCAATCCTGTAAAGCCTGTCTAGGCCATATAAGTGCAGAAACATAGCAACCCAAGATGTCATATGCCTGCGGATGCAATGTGATATGCGATGCGAATGAAATGACCATGCTGGAATGTGAAGTCGGGATGATAGTACGTAGTATCGCAGGCTTTGGGGTCCACCACGAGGGACTTCTATCCAAACCAGTCCCATACCTAAATTTGGATAGTCAGACTCAACGTGGTAAACTCCTGATCTTAGGTTAGTCGCGCGCCTAACCGAAATTCATGCCATAACGAAGGTACACAATAATTAGTTGCGCACCACCAGCCCGAGTGGATAGTGAATGGATGAATGAATGAGCATGCATCTCCTACTCAATAAGTCCACATATCAGTACGGTTCCTCTCTGGGAAATCACCGGGGTCTATTACACTCCAAACCAGATTGCCGCCCCATCGCGCGCAACAAGGCGAGTGTAAGAGACCTCACTATCCGCCTGCCAATAGCGGGCCCGGCTCGTCGATAGCGGACCCATTCCTCGAGCTGGTCAAACTCAGCCTAGCTTTGCCCCCTCCTCTCGGGCAGGTAAGGCCGCACCCCCTTCCAACCGACCACGACACAGTGGAGAGCGCAGCCATCTGGTAGTCGGCATTCGGCGCTCATCTACCCACTCGGTCTAGACGTTGGAGCAACCTCTGGAACCAAGAGGGTTTAGGGACTTCCACCCAGGGATATCTATAGCACCCCATGTAGAACAGATTTCCGGTGTCCCGTCTGGCCATCCACGATATGCCCGTGGAGGCTACGACCCTGATGTCGCTAGGGCGTACAGTAATCACAGCACATAATGCAATATGCATGAGTCATACAATCCAGTCATGCATCAATCCTACGCATACCGTGCGCTCATGTGAGACGATCACCGCCTATCAGGGAGTCTCATAACAACCCGCACTATGACATATGCAATGGTCAATCATATCTCATAACAGACATGCAGATGATGCGTATGAGCATGTATCATGATGTTATGCAGTCACATACTCATAATTAGTATCAATAACTAACATCAACAATCGACCTCTACAATGTGGACATTTAACCAACATTGCCCCCAAGGAATGACCCACATAGGGCCAAACATATAATGGACTCATGGCCTCGCAAGAGGGCCACGTACATCAAGTGGGCTACATCACATGAGCCTAATACACATCGCTATGGGCCGCATTATGTGGGCCAGAAATACATCTCAATGGGCCCCATCCTATGGGCCTCTTATACATTAAGTGGACCGCATCACATGGGCGCACCAATGGTCCTCATATACATCCAATGAACCGCATTAATGGGCCATATACAACCTGAATCGGCCATATCTCATGGGCCTCAAATATATCATAATAGGCCTCAAACACGGGCTGCATACACCTCGCAACGGCCTAAAATACGGGCTGCATATACATCACATCGGCCTCGACAATCGAAATTGACAATCGACCACGACAATCAGAATCGACAATCGGCCACGACCATCAGAATCGGCAATCGGCCACGGTAGTCGGCCTCGATCGATAATCGGTCAATCGGCCACGACCATCAGAATCGGCAATCGGCCACGGTAATCAGCCTCGATCGATAATCGGTCAATCGGCCACGACAATCAGAATCGGCAATCGGCCACGGTAATCGGCCTCGATCGATAATCGGTCAATCGGCCACGACCATCAGAATCGGCAACCGCCACGGTAATCGGCCTCGATCGATAATCGGTCAATCGGCCACGACCATCAGAATCGGCAATCGCCACGGTAATCGACCTCGATCGATAATCGGTCAATCGGCCACGACAATTAGAATCAGCAATCGGCCACGGTAATCGGCCTCGATCAATAATCGGGCAATCGGTCACGACCATCAGAATCGGTAATCGGCCACGGTAATCGGCCACGATCGATAATCAACGGATAAACAAGGCGGGGTCCATAAATGATCAGCCGATCAACCATAGTATAAAGATCGACACTCGGTCGAGGTTGTATCGAATCCGATAGCACGGAGCCATCCATCTACGGCGAATGGGACCCACTTATTTGGGTTAACCCACTAAGAAAATGATGAGAATGGGCCTAACAAGGCCTAAGGGAAGGTCACAATGTAGACATCTAACCAACGTTGCTCCCAAGGGGTGGCCTACATAGGGCCAAACATATAGTGGACTCATGGCCTCAAGTAAAATCACGATGGGCCTCATTTACGTCATATAGCCTCGTCATATGGGCCGACATACATCTCATTGGGCTTCGAATACACAACAGGTGGGCTACTGCACTAATGGGCCTCTCACACATCAAGTGGGTCGCATCAATGGGCCGCGCTAATGGGCCACAAGTATGTCAAAGTGGGCCTCATATACAGCAAGCGGGCCTTATCACATGGACCCCATATACATTACATTGGGCTACGCTTCATGGGACGAATGGGGCAGCCGTCCAACAAAACAGATGGGCAACATGCATCTACGTCAAGGTGGCCCTACACATACAAATGGATCGCGTAAAAATATAACTTATACGTTATGGTGGATCCCACCGGCCTAGGTTGCTGGATGGTATGGGTCAAATATATCATGGTGGAATCCACGCCCCTCACCAGGAACGTTGTGGATACAAATTACATACGTCAAGGAGGGTCCCACCCCCACACATGCCATACGTGTGAGGTGGGCCCCACGATTAAATAGATGTACGGTGTGTATATACATCATGGTATCCCCCTGGAATATGCTGGCGTCAATCAGCAGTTGGGACCCACCATCCTAACTTTGGACGGTGTGGATCTGAAATACATACATCAAAGTGGGTTCCCAAGTGGGGCCCACATGTAATATATATATATATAGTATTATATATAAACTATCTTACATACTATTATTATTATTATCATCATGTATCTATATATATATATATATATAAATTAAAAATCTACACAGCTACTGTCCAGAAGCTTAGATGAATGGACGGTTTGGGTTTAAGGCGCGTACACCAAGGTGGGGTCCTCATTGATGGACGGTGTTTGATGAAACACATATATCACCGTGATAAAACACAAACATCATGGCATGGTCCACGATCACATCCAGATTACTGGACGGATCAGATTAAACAGATGGATGGGTTGGGTACAACAGATACATCATCAGTGGGCCCCACTGTCCAGGGTGCTGGACGGTGTGGATAAGACCCGTACATCACGGTGGAGTCCACATGAGTGGACGGTCTGGAATATAACACATACCTTACTGTCAGACCCTCGGGGCCGCTGACATCAGCAGCTGCTGCTGTTGCAGTAAAAACAGATGCACGGTGTGGATGAAATCTACATCTCAGTGGGCTCCACAGTGCATAGATGGTCTGGATCATCCGACCCCTGCTGGCATGAGGGACGTCGTTCCACCGTCCAGATGATGGACGGTATGGATATAACACGCATCATGATGGGTCCCTCCTACTGCCAGCCAGGTGGACGGCTAGATGTAAATCAAGGTGGGTCTGGACGATCGGCTGGCGTCCTCAGCAGTGGGACCCACCTGGCTAGGTGGCGTCACTACACCAGACAAAAACTGGTGCACGGTACCCAACCAGTTCGCTGTAGCAGGCGGGCCCTCCCTTTAGATCAAATGGATGGATGGTTGTGATATACAATGCTTACATCTGTGGGCTCCACAGTCCCTGCTGACGTACAACAGCAGTTAATCAACTGCGTGGGGTCCACATAGATGGACGTTGTGGGAAAGACACATCACTGGGTCCCATGCGGGGCCCACTGTAATGTTTATCTGTCATCTAAACCGTTGATCAGGTCACACAGACCCTAGATGAAGGGGAAAAACCAATTTCATAATGATCCAAACTTCTGGAACATTCAAAAAGAGTTTCAACGGTAAACGTTCAACCCAACTGTTTCCTGTAATGTGGGCCATCTGAGATCCAGATCGGGCCGATTTTTGGAGGGCGGCCTACTTCCCTAAAGGCCTACAAAATGGACGGTGTGGATACTCCAAAACACATCATAGTGGGGCACACATAAGGGACCGTGTTCCCTGCCTACTCGTCCGCCAATGGCGTGGGATGCCCTGCCTGGGCGCAGGTATGTCAGCAGCAGCAGGCGCTGCTGCTGTTCTCTTGATATATATATATATATATATATATATATATATATATATATATATATATATATTATAATTTTTTTATTGGCAGTTTTTCCCATGTGGGGCCCGCTTCAAGTGGATCCATTCCACCCATTGCATTCTACGACGCATGATCGACAAAATGAGACCAATATGCGACGTATTTTTGGTGAATAGAAGGATCAAGGTGGGCTTTAACGATAATACCACTATTTCTTATGGTATGGCCCGTCCAAGAATCGGTTTGGTCTCAAATTTTGGCTCAACGCCTAAAATAGACTAAGAAACGGAATGGACGGCATGGATTATGAACATATATCAAGGTAGGGCCTTTATAAGTGGTCACCCAAAAAGCACAAACCAAGCATAATGTATATATATATATATATATATATATATATATATATATATATATATATATATATATATATATATTTTGGACAGTGCTGTGAGTGAGACTCACTGTCTGTTAACACTTCATTGAACCGACGTCCAGCGTCCCTAGACGCTGGACGGGTGATGTGAATACATTATCAAGGTGGGTCCCACGGGTGGGGACCACAGCTGGTGAGTCCCATGTGGACATGTCTCCATTGATTGGATCAACCTGATACTTGTGTTTTCCCAACACTGAGGGTAGGGCCCACATGGCTTGAATGGTTTGGATAAGACATTCATCAAGATGGGGTCCATCCAGGTGGGCCACACGGCCTCATCATCACACCAAAGTATTAAAAGAGAGGAAAAAAGAGAGGAAGAAGCACCCACATCATAAAAATGAAGAACTCTAACCCAAGATGCACCCACCTATGATATTCTCCTCCTTTCACCAAAGTATTGTAGAGCATCAATGGATGAACTTCAACGGTCGAGATTAGATCATAGACGGTGGAGATGGGAGGTGGGCCACACCAAGCTCTCCTCTCTTGGAGATAGCTTGGACGTGGGTTGCTCTCATGGAGCTTAGGAGAGAATGAGAGAGAGAGATGAGAGAGAAAGGTGATGTGAGTGGTGGAGTGATGGGGAGAGAGATGGGTGAGGTGATGGGAGGATTGACTTTTGGGGATGGGTAGTTGTACTTAGGAATGGGTGTACTTTTGACAAATGATGTGATTGATGTGATGGATTTTCTTGGGACTAGCAACACGCGGTATTTTCCTTGAACTGAACGCGGGCCCACATCTCCTGGCCTGGGTATCGCCTCGGCGCGTGAGACACGGCATCGGAACCGCGGCGACGACGCGGTCGCACTGGTACAATTCTCGGGTCGAACCGACTCAGACCGACAGGATCTGTCTCAAGATTGCGCGCAACGCCGGTTACAGATCGCGAGTCGCCGGAAATTGATCGGAATAACCGCGAAAGCCTAAGGAACAGTACGAATTAGGATACGGGTTTTACACCTTATATGTGTGCGTGTTTGTCATATGGAAAGTAATTAAAGATGGACCACAAAAATAAATTCAAATAGATACAAAGAATAAATGGGCTAGAAAAGTAGTCACATGCATATCAAAAGTAGTCAACAAGGAACATGCATGCAAAAGATCATAATGATATACAATCATTTGGGCAATGTAAATCATTGATAATATAGGTGGGTTAGAAAAGCAGTCATATGCATAGTGAACGTGGGATGTAAGGAACACACATGCAAAAGATTAGATGTGCTTATGACACTAAGTCTCAATCTACTTGAAGAATTAAGGGAAAAGGCACAACTGAGGGTCGTTGCCTACCAACAAATGGTTGTTCATTATTACAACACAATGGTTAAAGTATAGAGATTCCAAGCAAGAGACTTGGTACTTTGAGAAATCTTTTAGAGAACCAAGGAGCCTGGCTTAGGAGCCATAGGATTGAGTTGGGAAGGACCTTACAAGGTCACCGGTATAGTCCACCTAGGGACATACTGGCTGGAAGACATGCAAGGGCGACCCTTAGTAACCCATCCATAGAACGTCGAGCACCTAAAGATATACTATCTGTAAGAAGAAATCTGAGGAGTCCTACGAAGATATCTCGACGAGTTGAATTGATTCTACTTGTAAAACTTTCCTTTTCGAATTTAAGAAAAAACTTATTTATGTTCAATCATCATCCTATTAATTTTATATGCTCGGTTATCAATCTACCAAGTTTATGCGCCCGACCATTAGTCTACTAAGTTTATCTACTAGGATCATTAAGTATACATGCTCAGTCATTAATAGAAAAAAATAGGTAGAAACACACTACACATTAAAATAGGAGACAAAAAGCTAAGCAAAATTGCTTTTTCATTAAGAAGAAAACACTGTTATAAAAGCTACTAAAATACATGAATACAAAGATAACTGTAAACTATGGGGGCCCTTCGGCATCAACAATCACGGCTTCGGGGACTTTAACGGCATCCTCATCTAGACACCCCAAGTCAAGCTCGGGATATTGATGCTGAAGGTCTTCTCGGCAATGCTAAAAGCCAACACTGAACGTCACATCCAATTTAACCACTACGGTCACCTCTTTAACATCCCAGATTTTTGGAATTTTGGATTTCCAAAATCTTTAAAAATTTTTCGCTATAATTAGTTCGCGTTATCACTGACTTACCCTTAACGCTCGAGGTGAGCCTATACGTGAGTGGTACAGGTAAAGAAGCGTATAAATCTAATTAATTAAACCTAGGAAGCCAACGAATCCGCCTAATCACTTAAACATTGAGTTTATCCACGTGATTTGTTCACATATAGCCCAAATGTAGCCGACCTATCACTGACTAATTGAGATAACTATAACTAAATAAAGACCTATGTAAAGCTAAGACAACTACGGGACGGATCTTAATTAACAAACCAAATCAACCCAGTTGTTCATTTAGCATAAGAACTAACGGTTTAGAGTGATTAGAACCGAATTAATTTTTCGTTGATTGTGAATAGGTCGCATTATAAACTTGGCTAATTCACACCTTAATCATCGCGCACAAGAAATCTCACTATCCAATTCATTCCAGAAATGTCTTAATTATCTAAACAAGTTCTAAATCGCTCGTTATTGGCCATTAAACCTGAGACTATAGAAAGCCATTCTTTTTAGTTGGCTTGATATCCATCGCGCGACATCGAGCCGAGGTCATGTCTTGAATTTCTCGGCTTGGACCCGCAAACCAAGTGCATAAGATGTGTGAATACCTTAAGTGAAAACCTAAAATTTAAGTAAAAGTAGTCCTTTTGCTCTTTCGCGAAGTTATAACTTCTGGATCATTGATTCATCGCCAAAGTCGGGGTATCGACTAAAGATATGTTTCACACATATTCATATAGGCACAACCTCAATTGATCATCGGTGACCGTTGATCTAAGTTAAGGCCTTTATGGTTAATCAACTCACTCAATCATCATATATTTGTGTCCAAACATAAATTTCTTTATGGGACACCTATCCCATGGCTTAAATTGATCCATATGCCTTCTGTTGAGTCCCATTAGTTGGAAACAACCCCCTCAAGGGTTAATATAATGAATAAAAGGCCATTGGGGCTATTCATACTATTTTAACAATATATAAGGCCCTTATTTGGGCACCCTCTCCTCCCTTACGAATTTCAACAAGAGAAAAATAGAGAAAAGGGAGAAGATAAAGAGGAGAAAGGAAAAGAGGGAGAGAGAGAGAGAGAGCTTGGGGTGTGAGTGTTGGTGCATCTCCACCCTCTCATCCCCTCTATAGCCGTCTCGCTGTAACAAGAGATGTCGTCGAAGCTTTCTCGATAATGATCGGAGGTAAGTCTTGAATCCTGCTTGTTATTTAAGGTTTCAATACGTGTTTGTCCCTAATCCTCTGCCAAGTTGATCTAATCAAGGTTAGCCTATGAAGTGGGATCTTTGAATAGAATCTCACCCCGTGCCAAGAGAGGAAAGATCATGCCCAAAGATCATGAGAGCCGAGATTATCTTGGTGATATCTTCAGAGGCAAATCCCCATTAAAATACAAGCTCCTCAACATATATAATGTATCCTACTAGGATACAAGGATATTTCATCAAGATGCACTATCTCAGAAGCTACCTACGCATCATATAAATACACCCATTACTATTGAAGAGGGTAAGGACCAAAAACCTCAGCTAAAGTTTAGTTTTCATTATAAGTTAGCTTCAAAAGGTTCCCAATCACAACTAGTGCCCCAATTGTCTTTTATATACCTTTTTTTTTCGACTAGGGATAGATACCAAGACCTCAGTGTTAAAATGAGGTATCTTTCACTCAGTCTACCACTCGAGATATAGATGAGGATGTCTTTATATATATATATATATATATATATATATATATATATATATATATATATATAGAGAGAGAGAGAGAGAGAGAGTCCCGGTCTCCTGCGCACCATGCTTGAATACGAGCTTCCATATGGTCCGTTAGATCCTCCTATTGGCTGGGATTCAAGCACCATGAGAAGAGAGAGTCTCCCGGAAGGAGGACTCGCGCGGCATCTTTTTGGCAGCTGACGGCTTTCCTAATGAAGTGACGTCTCTTAGTGTTGTGGGCCATGCCATGGTGTATGTTTTTTGTCTACACCGTCCATCGATTTGGAGAGATCATATTAGGATATGATCTAAAAAATGAATTAGATCTAAAGCTTGAGAGGACCCCACCACAAAAAACAGTGGGAAGAGTGACGCCCACCGTCAAAATGTTCTAAGGGCCATGATAGTTTTCGTTTAGTCAAATATTTACGTTTTAAGTTTATCTTAGTAAGAATGACACATTATGAACAATATGGATGGGAAATAAACATTATGGTGGACCCAGGGAAGTTTCAATGGTAAGAATTTACCTACACACGTTTTACTAATGTACGACATACTTAAGCTCTGAATTTATATAATTTTTTGGCCCATCGTCTAAAATGATGTCTCAAAACTAATGAACGTGGTGGATCTTCTCTAAATATCACGGTGGACCCCACCTAACTTACCATGTCAGGAAGCATATCCTATTTTTAGTAATGTGGCCAGACTGTCACCCCACTGACGTTTCATGATGTGAAAGGTTGTCTTCTCTAGAGGCATTAGGTGAGGCCCCACCCCACACAACACGGTGCAATCCTAACCGTAGGACCCACTTTGACAATGAGGATAAAAGACATATGTCACTGTGGGGCCCACCAAGCACCGACTACGGGAGATCTCATGTTGGGAGAGTTGGTGTTACCTACATAATACCTAAGTCGGTGTTACTTTCACTGTGGGCCCCACCTTGATAATGTGCTATATATCTACGCCTTCCATTCGTTTCTATAGCCCATTTTAATTAGTGATTTAAAAAATTAAGCATATCTAAGTCTCAGGTGGACCACACTATAGGAAATAGTGATGATTGAATGTCAACCATTAAAAAATTCCTAAAACCTACTGTAAGAAAATCTATAATGTTTATTTACCATCAAACCCATTGAACAGGTCAAGAAGAGCAGGATGAAGGGAAATAATATCAATTGATTCAAAAAATAACATTTGTGGCTTAAAAAAGACTAATAACGATCATTCACCACATTTTCCAATGGTGTAGTCCACCAGACATTTGGATATGCTAAATTTTAAAAATAACCTCTTAAAATGAACTTAAAAAATAGATGAGAGGTGAGGATATACACGACGTATACACCATGTTAATCCATGTGGACCCTCATACTTTGAGGTTAACACCCACATGATGGGTTACTAGATGCTTTAAGGCATATTTGAAAAAAATAAAAATAAATAATAATACTAAAAAAAGGCCTATCCAAATCTTAGGTGTATCTCACCACTGGAAGAAATAGTGGTAATTGAATACCCATCATTAAAAGTTTCTTGAGGGCCACTCTAATATTCATTTGCTATCGAACCTGATGATAAGGTCATGGAAGCATTGATGAAAGGACCATGTAAATATGTGATCCACGGAGAGCTTTAATGCGATCTTATATATAGGTCTTCCTGCAATAAGATTTCAACTGCGACAAGTACTACCTATAGGGGCTAACAAACTAAAAAGGTTGCGACAAAGCCCTTTAACATCGAGAATGACTATTATTCTTTTATTCAAATACTCATCAACTACTCTTGTGTTTCATATGCATGGTTTTTTGTAGTCATAGTTACATAATTACCAAGTAAATGGGTAAACTAAAACATTGCTATTGATTACATTATTAAGATAGTGGTGTGTCATGACCTAACGTCTCCACCTCATCATCTAATGTTTCTTCATGCATATCAACCTCGTCATTCGATGGTTCTTCATGCGTATTAACCTTGTCATCTGATGGTTCTTCATGTATATCAACCTCGTCATCTGATGGTTCTTCACGCATATCAACTTCATTCATTGACGGTTCTTGGCACATGGGAGATCTTATTATGCAAGTAAATCATTTTAAAGAATGAAGAAAATAAGGATATATATAATAATTTAACAAACAAAATTAAAGAATCAATTAAATATAAATGAATAAAATGAATTAAGCACTTATAATTTTTTTCCATATTGGACAATTACATTTGTCATGGCCAGGACCCCACTTCCCACATCCATTGCATCTTCTTTTATCTTTCTTACGAGCAACCTTTTCCCTTTAAGAAAGTAATCTTTTTCCACTTTAGTTTTAGCACGCACCGGGTCTTTAATGATTACTTTAGTAATTTTCTTTATTTGTTTCTTATTTTTAGGCACCAATATCTCACCAGTAACCAACTTCTAATCTTGAACTCGTTTGAGAATATCTTGTAGCCCTTCTTTACACATATGATATGTCTCTTTAAAATTAGCGCTTTCTTTGGCAAGATTTCTAGAAATGTCTAACAAATTGCTATATCGAAGAGCATATGATTTATGTTTCTCTTTATTTAACTCCACACTACTCGCATCGTAAACAAAATGCAGTTTAGCATCCCTTGTCCATCTTTTCAAAATATAGTGGTCTGACAAATTGGGTATCCGAGATTGTCGTAGTATACATAATATGTGTCTATATGGTATGCCCTCAAATTTAAATTTTAAGCAACTACATTTTTCTTGTTTAGATTCTATCTCGAATTCAACTAGTCATTCAGGAGATGTTCCTTCACATACTCCAACATTATAAATGTAAAGGACTTCCATCTTTTGTAAAAGAATTGCAGTATAAATGGTGCTTTCATACAACTCTTCTTGAAATTTATAAAAAAATAGATCAAGTATAAGTCTCTCTAAGCTCTCTCTCCATGCCAAATAAAGTTTTCAACTTCGGCTTGCTACTAATTGTTTCATGATCGGCGACTAACTCATTGTATCTCTGTCGTGCTATTCCACGATCAAAACGAATTATGAAATCCATTAATGAGTTATTCTTCGACACATATTTACGGAAAAATGCATTCGTGCTTTTACTTCGTTGGTTACTAGACATACCCGCAAAAAAAACATGTCTTAGATATGCTGGTACCCATTTGTCACGAATGTTGAATAAAGAGGCAAGCCAATCATTATGATCTAACTCATTTTCTTCAATAACTTTGCTCCATTTTACTTCGAAATCTTCGGGCTTCTTAGAATTCCATACGCTATCATAAAAAGGTACTTTAAATTCATCTTTGAAAGCTATGAGACCTAACTTTTCAGGGTCCTTCTGCAAAATATGTTAAATACAATAACGATGGAAAGCATTCGGAAATACAATAGCAATGGCTTTTGTCATTGCTGGATCTTAATCTGTTATGATCGCTTTCGATGGGTCCCCTGGCATTGCTTCACACCATTTCTCAAACAACCAAATAAAAGATTCAGTGGTCTCATTATGGATAAAACCACAACCTAGTAGAATTGATTGCCCATGGTGATTAACCCCTATAAAGGATGCAAATATTAACTCATAGTGGTTTGTATTGTACGTGGTGTCAAATACTATAATATCACCAAAGTGATGATATGCCTTACGTGAAATCGGGTCAACCCAAAAACAATGTGTTAATCTACCCTCCACATTAACCTTCACACTATATGTGAACGATGGATCCAATTCCTTCATTTCAAAAAAATGTTCATACAATAGTTGAGCATCATAGTCCTTAGTTTCTTTTTTTTTTTATCTCTTTAATAATTTCTCACGTCTTGTTCAATGCATCCAATATTTTTGTAACCACCTAATTCAATTGCTAAAACATTTATAGTTTATGAAACGCCTATGCCTGATTGAGTAAATGTATTTTTCAAATTCTTATGCGGATTACAAACCTCACGATGTGATCGAAGAAGATGTTTCTTTCGAGGAGTTTCTAACTCATGACTATGCTCCTCAATGAACTTTTTCACCATATAGTTTGGTCACCACCCTCTTTTTTAATTGTTATGCGAGCTTTACAACTTTCTTGAGTAATACTTTGTTGCCTCTTTACTACACCATGCTTCATTTGTACCTTGTCATCTGTCGTCCCCTCCTTCGAACATACAAACATCTTTCAGATCTCTTCTTGATTCTTATTATATTTATTTGATCCTCTACGAACACTGAAGCCTGCCTTCTTTGCATAATGGTTGTAGAAGTTAAATGCCGCATCAACTGAAGAGAAAGTAGTCTTCTCAATTATTGGTTTCAACTCCTCTTCTACTTCTATAATCCAACGACGAATAGAAGTTGTGCCAACTGGCGCCATTTAATTCTCGTGCATTTCTATAAGTACCCGGGCCTCTTTGGCTATAATGTATTTTTTATTCTATAAAAAAGAAGAAGTTTTGATATAGTTTATCATGAAATTGTATAAAGGTTAGTAAATGAACATAACTCATTAATTAATAGATTGATCCTATATGAATGTTGCATGCATAGCACACAAAGACAAAGCATGAAATTGGGTGCAGGGGAGTTTTCTCCAAGGGGTTACAATATTATTTTACTATTTTACATTTAGGCCATGATATTTTTGTAATACAAAAGAAATGGCCAAAATGAAAAATCCATCATTAAAACTACTGACCAGATCAAGTCATTTAAGGAGAACATGCAAATACCAACACAGTTACAAGAAAGTGCTCAAGGGAATTTGGTCTTTCTGCATTTCTACGTGTCAATTTTTTTGCCAACAGCAGCCTTTGGCAAGTAGCATTGGATGATCGCAATAGTATGTGATCCAAGTAAATTAGATTATGACAGCTAGTTTGCTTCCTATACAAGATGGAAATGCATTTTTCATCCTAGCTAAGGGCATCTACAGGAAATTTCACAGGGTATTATAGATCCTACAGAACCTATACCCAGAGTCAAATCTCTGACCTTTGTGCATGACACTTCATATTAAATCACGTTTATTTATAAAATAAATACACAACAACCGCCACAAAAAAGGATTACCATGGCAGGGTCCTAGACAGATTTTGGTTGACAAGCTTGCCATACTCAACAATTCTCAACAGAGCATAGAGTCCTTTTAGTCATGTTCCTATCAATTTTTTTAGGAAGCAATGCATGATATGACTATTTTTTGTTCACCGAATTTACTGATCTTCCTGCTAACAAGGGATGTTCAATGAAGACTGATTCGTGGCCTTTTGTTTTGTTACTTCTTTTGTGCATATGATCGTGTTATAATTGGTTGACACTTAAATAAGATGTCATTTTAATCCAAATAATTTACAAACTAATTCTATACCAAAATTGTTAGTTAAATGTATCTGGTAAGACCTAATGCAAATGCGCGCAGACTGTTATGGAAAATGGATCATGAGAAATGTTATGTAGAGGTAAAAAGTCAGTGAATGTGAAGGACTGCATACCTGGATAATCGGCAATGCTGAACAATTGAGCTTTTAACTTATAATCTGGTGTGCTTATACCAACCCTACACATTGGTTGTAGTTTTCCTTTTAGCAAGAAAAGCTTAAACAAAGTAGTCAGATTGTGAACATGATCCACATGTCAATTAGTTTCTGCAGGCTAATATAAGATCAACGGGTGTTCATCCCAATTAGCTAAAATATGGAATATAGGAACGTTGACGGGTAGGAGTATGGAGTTCGTAAATGCAGATGGGTCCACTAACCATCATGTTTGTGTTATTGGGGATTGAAATTAACGATCCCTAATTGGGGATTGTCAATTTCAAAATTTTTAAATTTTCTAAAATTTTAAATATTCAGAAAGACCAATTGGAGATTGTCAATTTCAAATCCCCTATTAAAAAGGGAAGAAGAAGAAAAAGAAAAAGGATAAATAAATGTGAGAATACCTTTCAATCGAAGGTAATTCACCACTCCCTCTATCACTGTAGTTGGTGGATGGGATGGGCCCTCGATGCCGCTACCGAATCTCTTCCTCTATCGATGTCGTTCCCACAGAGATGCAGTCGAAAGATGGAGAGAGAGAAGTAGATTGCTAAAGAATGGCAAGAGAATGAGAAAGTAGATTGCTAAAGAATGAGAAGAGAACGAGAGAAATTTTAAAGAGCGCGAAGAAGAGAGAGGTTTTTGACATGCGTGAACGGTAATTCGTTTGGGTTAGGATTTGTGGGGCCACCATGATGTAAGTGTTTTATCCATGCCGTTCATCACTTTTATCATATTATTTTAAGATATTATCCTAAAAATGAGGCATGTTCACAGGTCCAGTGGACCACATGAAAGGAAGCTGAAGTGATAATTACACACCGTAGTTTCTGCAGGCTAATATAAGATCAACGGGTGTTCATCCCAATTAGCTAAAATATGGAATATAGGAACGTTGACGGGTAGGAGTATGGAGTTCGTAAATGCAGATGGGTCCACTAACCATCATGTTTGTGTTATTGGGGATTGAAATTAACGATCCCTAATTGGGGATTGTCAATTTCAAAATTTTTAAATTTTCTAAAATTTTAAATATTCAGAAAGACCAATTGGAGATTGTCAATTTCAAATCCCCTATTAAAAAGGGAAGAAGAAGAAAAAGAAAAAGGATAAATAAATGTGAGAATACCTTTCAATCGAAGGTAATTCACCACTCCCTCTATCACTGTAGTTGGTGGATGGGATGGGCCCTCGATGCCGCTACCGAATCTCTTCCTCTATCGATGTCGTTCCCACAGAGATGCGGTCGAAAGATGGAGAGAGAGAAGTAGATTGCTAAAGAATGGCAAGAGAATGAGAAAGTAGATTGCTAAAGAATGAGAAGAGAACGAGAGAAATTTTAAAGAGCGCGAAGAAGAGAGAGGTTTTTGACATGCGTGAACGGTAATTCGTTTGGGTTAGGATTTGTGGGGCCACCATGATGTAAGTGTTTTATCCATGCCGTTCATCACTTTTATCATATTATTTTAAGATATTATCCTAAAAATGAGGCATGTTCACAGGTCCAGTGGACCACATGAAAGGAAGCTGAAGTGATAATTACACACCGTTGAAACCTTTCTAAGGGCCACCGTGATGTTTTTTTACCATCCAACCTATTCATAAGGTCATGTAGACGTGGATGAAGTGAAAACACAAATACCAGCTTGATCTAAAACTTCTCCCACTCCCAAGAAGTTATTAAAGGTGGATGTTCAATCCCCACTTTGTGGTCCACTGCAGCGGTGGAATTGCTTTATTTTATGGATCATACATTAAAATGATCAGACAAAAGCAGTGAAACGGCGTGGATAAAACACTTACATCACAAGGGGTGATCGGACAAAAGCATAGAGTTTCATTTGTTAAAACTGTTTCTCATGTTAATAAAGTGCATGCATTAAATTTGGTTTATTGTGATGTGTGTGGTCTTTGAGGACAAAAACCTTGGGTGGGGTATTGTACTTTGTTACTTTTATAGATGATGCATTTAGGAGGGTTTGGGTTTATGCTTTGAAATCCAAGGACGAGGTCTTTGGTGTGTTTAAGTTGTTTCATGCTATGGTCGAGAGAGAGATATGTAGACCATTGAAGTGCATCTGTACTGACAATGGTGGTGAATACATTGGCGACTTTCATGAGTACTGCAAGTCCCTGGGTATACGGCATGAACAGACGGTTCCCAAGACACCCCAACATAATGGTGTAGCAAAGCGAATGAATTGCACCATTGTTGAGAGAATCAGATGCATGTTATCCCATGCGAAGTTGCCCAAGACGTTCTGGGGAGAAGCAATGCACGGTGGTGTATCTGATAAACAGGTCTCCATCAGGCCCGTTGAATGGAGAAGTACCTGAGAAGGTGTGGACTGGACTGGATCCATCGTACAGTCATCTCAGGGTGTTTGGATGCAGGGCATCCGTTCAGGTACTAAAGGACGAGAGGTCCAAGCTCGATATGAAGATCAAGCAGTGTATGTTCTTAGGGTACGGTGATGAAAAGTTCAGGTACAGATTGTGAAATCTGACTGAGAAGAAGCTCGTCAAGAGTAGAGATGTGGTTTTCTTTGAAGATCAGTGTATAGAAGACATTGGTAAGATAGAGAAGAACCAGCCTAGTTCAGGTGAGCTAGAGGACATGGATCCGGTTATTCTTCCCATAGTGCCTGATGACGGGGGAGTACAGCAAGGTGCAGAGGACGAGGGAGTTCCTTCAGAAGATGGACCAGGGGAGCAGCCCCCACTTGATCCACCTAGTGAGCCACAGGTGAGAAAGTCATCTAGGGACAGACAGCCGTCCAAGAGGTACTCATCGCATGAGTACATTATGCTAACTGATGGGAGAGAGCCAGAAGATTATTCTGAGGCCCTAGCCAACGAGCATAAGGAAGAGTGGTTGAAAGCTATGCAAGAGGAGTTGAAGTCCTTGCATAAGAACCACACCTATGACATGGTGAAACTGTCTAAGGGCAAGAAAGCTTTGAGCAACAAGTAGGTATTTAGAAAAAAAGTTGAGAAGAAGAATTCACAGACGAGGTTCAAGGCCAGACTTGTAGTAAAAGGGTTCGGTCAGAGGAAAGGCATAAACTTCGAGGAGATATTCTCACCAGTGGTGAAGATGACATCCATACGGGTGTTGTTTGGGTTCGCAGCTAGCATGGATCTAGAGATAGAGCAGTTGGATGTTAAAACTATTTTTTTCCAAAGTGACCTAGAAGAAGAGATATATATACACCAACCAGAAGGGTTCGAAGTCAAGGACAAAGAGCATATGGTGTGTAGGCTGAGGAAGAGCTTGTATGGGTTGAAACAAGCTCCACGGCAATGGTACAAGAAATTCGATTCGTTCATGTTAAAGCATGAGTATGACAGAATGGAGTCGGACCACTGTGTGTTCACGTGCAAGTTCTCAGATGATGATTTCATAGTTCCGCTCTTATACGTTGATGACATGCTCATCATGGGAAAGGACATCAAGAAGATCGACAGGCTGAAACAGGAGTTAGGTAAGTCGTTTGCGATGAAAGACTTGGGCCCGACTAAACAGGTCCTAGGAATGGAGATAACCCGTGACAGAAGTAGCAGGAAGCTTTGGCTGTCATAAGAGCAGTATATTAAGAAAGTCCTAGAGCAGTTCAATATGAATGCAGTGAAGCCGGTCAGTACTCCACTAGATGCTCACTTCAGATTGAGCGACAGGTAGTGTCCTGAGACGAAGGCTGAGGTGGAAGAGATGCAGAAGATACCCTACGCGTCAGCTGTAGAAAGTTTGATGTATGCTATAGTGTGTACACGCCCAGACATAGCATATGCAGTTGGTGTTGTTAACCGGTATCTTGTCAATCTTGACAAAGAGCATTGGGCAGCGGTGAAATGGATACTACGGTATCTAAGAGGTTCATCCAGGTTGAGTCTATGCTATAGTGACGGTAAACCTGTGTTAGAAGGCCACACAGATGCAGATATGTTAGGTGACATAGAATCCAGGAAGTCTACATCAGGGTTCATGTTCACGTTTATAGGGGGAGCAGTTTTTTGGCAGAGTAAGCTACAGAGGGTCATAGCATTGTCGACGACAGAGGCCGAGTACATTGCAGTCACAGAGGCATGTAAAGAGATACTTTGGATGAAGAGGTTCCTACAGGAACTTAGCCTGAAGCAGGAGGAGCACGTGCTCTATTGTGATAGTAAGAGTGTTATCCACTTGAGCAAGAATCTAAGTCAAAGCACATAGAGATTCGGTATCACTGGATCAGGGATACTTTGGAACAGAAGGTGTTACAGCTTGAGAAGGTCCACACGGACGATAATGGGTCAGACATGATGACCAAGGCTTTGCTCAAGGGCAAGTTTGAGGTTTGTAGAAACCAGGCTGGCTTGAAGAAGGTGAATCCCTCCTGGGTCAAAAAGGGAGAGATTTGATGGGGTTTTTTGACCCGTCGTCGACTGGTCGTGAGCCTCACGACCGTTCGTAGGCTGGTGCTCGACCAGTCGTAGGTTCGAGTTGTGGCACAACTCAAAGTCCAATGAGTTCGGACCATTTTTTTTCAGGGTGTTCGACCGGTCGTAGGTGGTCCACGACCGATCGTATGTGGCTCACGACCGGTCATGAACTCAGTATGACCGGTCGTAGCCACATAAATTTGTTCCGCGATTTTGCGCGAATTTCGTTTCGCAAGTCCTTTCACAACTGGGATGCGGAAGGGAGTTTTCTAAAACTATAAAGATGGGTCCCTAGTATTTTTCTAAGGTATGTTGGGTGAAGAAAAAGTACAAGAGGGTTTCCTAAAGGGTTTAGGGATATCAAAGGTGAGAGAGAGAGAAAAGAGAGAGAGAGAGGAAGCTTGTGGAAAGAAGCCGTCGTCTCAGCGCTTCTACATCCTCGTGATTGGTGAGGTCCCTCTGTTTTTCTTTTATTCACTTATTGGTCATCCACTCCTGCATGAGTGACGAAGGTTGTAACGTTCTACTTCATTGTGGATTGTTGATCTTGACGAGGTCCCGTGGTTTTTACCTCTTTGAGGGTTTTCCACGTAAAAATCTCTTATGTGGTGTGTGATTGTTGCTTTGATTTGTTTCATTGCTATTATTATCCCATAATTTTGGTTTGTTCGGGAGGCTAGATCCTAAGGTTTTGTGCAACGCCCCCAACACGACGGTCGGAAATAGACAAACGGCGAACAACGTTTGGCTGAAGGTGAGCAGGAGGAGAATCACGGAAAGGCCAGACCATGGATTGGTGAAATAATCGTGCCTAGAGCTTGCACACCACTTGTCCCATTCAGTCTTGCAATGTTTATCCAAATCCCTGTATAAACTCGAAAGGTAATTATTCCGAAATAAAGATGTATTTTTGGAGAGCCGCTTGAATAGGTAGGCCACCTCCTTTTCGGTTGGTGACAAATAATCAATAACCCCATTGTGTTCAAGCAACGCTACATCCTTGTACGTTTTGAGAAGGTGACTCATAAACCAAATGTAAGTGGTGAAGTCATTTCCAGCTTTTGGGTAGAAATTTTCGAACGATACAAGGTTATGAAAAATAGCAATGGTAGAGTTAGTTATAAACAAGGGTGGGATTTCCAACATCCCTCTCCTAAATTTCACGTCCAAGATGCTACTCCACTTCTCTTTCTTCTTCAACTTTACACCCGCTAGTTGGAGCTCAACTGCGCAAGGGATCATGTCGATCCATGGCATTGGAGATGGATTGTTACTAATGGGCAACTGGTTCTTATTTGAACTTGGGAAGAAACCTTTGGAGTTCAAGAACAAGAGTATTTTCTTCCATTTGTTTGCAATGAATTCGACACTAGGATTGCGCACAAGGTCAGACTCCTTGCTAGGAGTTGGGGTTGGTATTAAATGCAAGTGGAACAAATGGAGAAGATGATGGATGGAATCCATGCTTTTGATTTATATCTTCGTAGGTATGAATATATCGAAGAAATCAAGGACGAGTTCTGCAATTTCATATGGGAGCTCTTTGTACACTGTACTGACCATTTTGAAAATACACTCAAGAATGAAGAACGGAATTTGATTTCCGAGGATGAACAGATCATATCCGGTAAGGTGCAGCATCCGAGTCTCATTAAAATCCATCGATCCTTCCTTGTATTCCTTGAGCTTGAGAAAGAACTCGATATTGTCTGAGTAGCAACTTCTCGCTTTATCCTCCAATTCCTCCATCGCCTTGAGGTAGTCCTCCAACTGATGGTTGGGATTACAGGAGAGGAACGAATGTAGGTACAATCATTTGTGCTCTTTCATTCCTTGTAGGCTCTTCTTGCTGGATTCTTTGTGGGACTATGTACATGGTGGGTGGATCTCCACGTCTGAGCTTGGAAACGGATGCTTTGACCGATTTCTTCAAGGAATCGGCTAGTGCTTGCCTACGCGGGGTTAGGCAACTCTGTCTAGGGAAGTGCTGATGTGTTCGCTTTTTCTTCTATTTCATGCATATATCATCATCCATCATCAACGATGCGGCTACAGGCCTTACGATTCCCAATCCACTAATTTTAATCCTTGCTGCCAGTGGACATTTCTCATCACCTCATATCTTATTTTAGGGCGTGTTTGGGCAGTGGGATTAGAAGGGATTAGATGGGATGGGATTCATCCGGTCCTGTGCCAATTTCACTCCATGTTTGGAAGAAAGGAAAAGCTTGGAATTAGAATTTATTGCATTGGGTCCTGTGCCAATTTCACCCAATTTTAACAAGTTGTGTAGGTCCCACCATGATGTGTGGGCTATATCCACACCGCCCACCCATTTTTTTAGATTATTTTAGAGCATGGGCCAAAAAATCAGGTAAATCTACAGCTCAAGTGGACCCCACCATAGAAAGCAATGGGGATTGAATACTTACCATTGAAAACTTCTTTGGGGCCATATAATTTTTGAATCTATCTCATTTTTAGGCCCATGCCATAAAATAAGGTTACAAAACAAATGATCAGTTTAGATATAACACATGTGTTATGCTCAGTAATTTCAAATGATGGTGGATATATCCATTCAATGTACTACCTTATTACCAACAAAGGCATTAATCTTATTAGTAATGGAGACCATCTCTACCATGGGTAATAATTATATTTTTTTTGAATCTCATCCCACTAATCCCTTCTAATCCCACCGTCCCAAACACGCCCGTTTGGATTTCTTTTGACCAAAATTCCGTACTGCACCTGCCAGTAGCAGGGACTCTGTGGAGCCCACCTTGTTGTATGTGTTTTATCCATGCCATCTGTCCATTTTTTTTTTTTCCGTGTCATTTTAAGATATGAATATGAACCAAAAACGTAAAAGCTTCCAAGCTCAAGTGAAAAACACAGTGGGGATTGAACGCCCACGTTTAAAAACTTCTCGGGAGCCGCAGAAGTTTTGATGAAGTTGATATTGGAATTTTCCTTCTTCCAAGTCCATGTGAACTTATCAACAGGCCGATGGATGTCATATTAACATCACGGTGCATCCCAAGACCGTTTAAACACAGGCACTATTATCACCACTTATAAACATCACAGTGGGTCCTAAGAACATTTGAACGGTGGCATCATTATCATCACTGCTTCTCGTGGTGTGGTCCACTTGAGCATTGAACCTGCCTTCTTTTTGAGCTTGTGCTATAAAATGATATGTCAAAGTGGATGAATGGCACAGATAAAATACCTACATCACGCTAGGCCTCACAGAGCACCTACCAAGACCAAGTCCTGCCCCTCCCAAGATGCAATCCGCATCCGATTCTCTCCCTCCTGGATGGACTCGGTCCAAGCAAGGGCTCTATGCTAAATTGCTAACGCAACTCCACCAAAAGCAGCAGTGACAATTGGGGTTTTCTTGGGCCCACCATCATGTTTATTCGCCGTAGGATCTAACTGTTCATGAAGGTCACATGGACGTGGATAAAGGGAAAATTTTAAGGGTGGGCTTTCAATCTGTGCTATTTGGTCCACTTGACCCTTGGATCTGTACCACTACTTGTGGTACAGTATCCTCCTTTTCCGGACATGCCATCAGTACCATGTTAATAATAGGGCCCACCATGAAGGTCACCTTAGATAAAAGTTAGGTCATTCCATGAATCAGGTAGGCCACACTGTTGTAATCCATGGATGGCCAACACTGTCTATGCAGACATATCTGACCCACCCGGGATTTGATCAGCCTGACGTGGTTTGTTACCGGGAAAGATAGTATGGTTACCACAAGTTGGGGTACTTTTGCCTATGTGGGATTATTTTTTTTTACAAGAGTACGTAGAGCTGTACGCGAACCAAGTTAGCGGAACTTGCTCGACTCGGCTTGATTCAAAACTGAGTTCGAGCTGAGTCAAGCAGGATTTTGAAGCTCAAAAAAAATTTCGAGTCAAGCTTGTCTGAGCTCGAATCAACTTGGATCGAACCTCAACTCGAATCAAACTTAGATCGAATCAGTTTGGTGACTCGATTATTTTGATTTTGACATTACTCATCAAGTGTTTGATGAAATGACTCAACAAAGTGTTGTTTTGAGTGCATACATTCTCCGCAGATCGGCTAGTGGTGAGGAATGCATAGATATGAAACAAATTAATCACTACAAAAAAAAAAAAAGTTTGCATGATAAAACTACCCTTTAATTTTGATTTTGATGCTACCTATCGAGTGTTTGATGAAATATCTATAAACTGTTGTTGCTATTTTGTGTTCCGTGAAAAATTGAAGGTGCACTCCATGTGTTTGAGAAAATGCCACACAATCTCGAACTCGGCTCAAACTGGCCCGAGTTGCTGACTGAACTGAGTCGAGTTGGCCAATCAGGTTCGATCGAGGACCAAGCTGAGCTGAGTCGAGCTGTGCCAAGCTCGACTCGATTCAACTCGTGTACAGCTCTAAGAGTACGCTGTTCTAGCCCTGTGTAGGGGACTACTGTAGTACAAGCTAGCGGCTTATTTTTTATGGAAGCGGATTGCATGCGCACTGAGTAAACTCTGTGCGGCCCACCATAATTTCTATATTTTATCCATTTCGTCTATCTATTTTAATTTACAAGATAATTTTAGATCTTGAGCCCAAAAACTAAACATATCCAATACTTAAGTGGACCACACCACAGGAAAAGTATGAATTAAACATCTACTTTAGACATGATCGGGGCCACAAAAGTTTTGGATCAAGTTGATATTGTTTGTGTGATCTTATGAACAGATTGGATGACAAATAAATATCACTGTGGGCAAGGCTTCAACTATGGATATCATTATTTCTACTATTTCCTATGGTATGGTCCAATTAAGGTTTGCTTAAATTTTGGGCTCAATGCCTAAAATGATATGAAAAAATTGATGGATGGCATGGATAAACCACATACATTCATTAATGTAGTCCTAAAAGAGTTGACTCCCTATGGTACGAGCATGCAAAGTAACTTAGTATGCAATCTGATTTCATTTTTTGTGTGAATTAGGTGCTACCCCGAAATTGGCCATGTGGTTGTGGCTTGGACCGAGGGGCCCACCTCGATGTATGTATGTATTGAGATCATTTTAGGGCATGCAAGATCCAAAAAATGAAGTAGATTAAAGTTTCATCCATATGGACGACATAACATGAAACACTGGCTATTGACTATTAAAAGCATATATTGTAAAGTTAAAAAGTTTTGGATGGATATTATATATATATATATATATATATATATATATATATATATATATATATATGTATATGGGAAAAGGTATAATGCGCTTGACCTCACAGGTCCGTCCCATGAGGTCGAGCTGTGTGGGCCCCACCGTGATGTGTTTCGAACATCTACCCCATCAGTTAGATGCGCCATTCCATTGTGGACTTAGGTCACAAAAATCAAGTCAATCCGTGACTTTTATGGGCCACACCACATACAGAAGTGGGAGGGGACGTGCAACCATTAAAACATTCATAATCATTTTTTGGGTCCCATTGAGATGTGGTTTGCAAATCCAGCCCATCCATTATGTGTGTCCCACTAGGATTAGGGGTCATACCAAGTTTCAACAGCATTCAAAACTGAGGTGGGCCCTACAAAGTGTTTTTATATGTTTTAACGGTGTCTTCACATGAATTTAGATGGTATGGCCCACCTAAGTTCCATTTATGGCTGATTTTTGGTATATGAGATAATTTAAAAGGGACCCATCAAATGCACGGTGTTGATGGTCGACACGCATCACGTTGGGGCCCACACAGCTCGACTTCACGATAAGCTTATCGTAAGGTCCAGCGCATAGTACCTTTTCCATCTATATATATATATATATATATATATATATATATATATATATATATATATATATATATATATATATCTCGACCTCACGAGTCCGTCCCATGAGGTCGAGCTGTGTGGGCCCCACTGTGATGCATCTCTAACATCTACCCCATCAGTCAGATGCACCATTCCATCTTGGGCCTAGGTCTGCAAAATCAAGTCAATTCGTGGCTTGTGTTAGCCACACCACATACAGAAGTGGAGAGGGGCCATGCACCATTAAAAATTCATAATCATTTTAATCGCCCACCGAGATGTGGTTTGCAAATCGAGCCCATTCATTATGTGTGTCTTACTAGGATGAGGGTCATACCAAGTTTCAGCAGCATTAAAAACTCAATTGGGCCCCACCAAGTGCTTTTATATGTTTTAACGGTGCCTTCAGATGATTTTAGATGGTATGGCCCACCTGAATTCTGTGTACGGCTGATTTTTAAGATATCTCATAATTTAAAGGTTACCCATCAAATGCACGGTGTTGATGGTCGACGCGCATCACGGTGGGGCCCACACAGCTCGACCTCACGGGAGCTTATCGTGAGGTCGAGCGCATAGTACCTTTTCATATAGATTTTCTTTAATCTATGTCTGTATGACCTGGTCAGCAAACATTGCGGTGGAGCACAGTAAGTTTTTAATGGTGGGCCTTCAACATACACAGGATATGTATGAGGAAGTTGTGCTTAGATTTTTGAAAAAATGGCCCTAAAGTTTGACTGTTAATAGTCTTTGACCTCATTTTTCTTTTTTCAAATGTTTTTTAGCTCTTTAGAAAGTTTAAATTGCCCTTACATTTTTATATTATTATAGAGTGCTCGAAAAGTTAAGATGAGAGCCCCTAAAATCCTAAGGGGTCGTTTGTTACCATGGATTGGAGGGGATTGGAGGGGGTTTCAAATCCCCTATTGTTTGGCAGCATAGAAAAAAAACAAATGAGAAAAATCAAAATAATCTAAACCATTAAAACATGATGATCAAGAACTAGGACCGCGGTCGGTAATAACGAAAGACGTTGAAGAACGTTTGGGTGATGGTGAGCAGGAGGAGGATGGAAGCCGCGATCAAAGAAATAACAGACCATGGATTGGTGAAATAATCACGCTTCAAGCTCGCCCACCACATGTTCCATTCGTTCTCGCAATGTTTTTGCAAATTGTCATGTAGATCCGAAAGATAGCTTTCCTCGAAAGAATGGTATGCCCCAGTGCAGAGCCGGTGGAGTAGATTGGCCAGATCATCATCGCTTCCCTGATAATAATTATCTATGATCCCACTGTGATGGAGCAGCGCCACATCCTTGGACGTCGTGACAACGAAAGACATGAACATAAAGTAAGTCGTGAAGTAGATATTTGCTTCTGGGTGGCATTGTTCGAATGCTACGAGGTTCCGAAAGAGAATTTCGCTGTAGTAATGTATCATGAAGGGCGTGATTTCCAACACCCCGTGGCTAAATTTCACGTTCAAGATGTTATTCGATTTCTTATTCTTCTTGAACTTGACCCCCGCAAGTTGGAGGTCAGTCGCGCAAGGGATCATCTCGCGCGGTTCAGTAATAGGCAAAGAGGTCTCTTTTGAAGATGGGAGGAAGATGAGTAGATTCTTCAACTTGTCGAGGACGTATTTGATGGTAGGATTGCACGAAAGGTTGAGTAGATTCTTCAACTCGTCGAGGACGTATTTGATGGTAGGATTGCACAAAAGGTTGGGCTCCTCGCTATCAGTCAGGGTTGGATTCAAATGCGAGTGGAACAAATGGAGCAGATGAGAGTAGGAATCTTTGATCTCGATTTCCTCATTCACAGGCATGCATACATTGAAGAAACGAAGGGCCAACTTCGCAAGTAAATGTGGTACGTTCACTGGACAAGCCATTATGAAAATACGCTGCAGAACGAAGAAAGGAATTTGATTTTCAAGGAGGAGCATATCATACACTATATCGCCCACCATCGTAAGACATATCGGGTCTTGGAAGCCATTTGAATGGAAAAGGAACTTCTCCATTGCAGAAATAAGACCGAGATCCTCCTCGTTTTGCTTGAGCTCCTCCCATTGTTGCCTGAGCAACACCGGATGTAACCTGAGAAAGATCTCGACAATGAAGCAAGCATCGAGCACCATCATTTTCACAAACTCGTTGCCCACCTGGCGGCCGATATTGTCGGAGTAGCAACTTCCCGCTTCATCTTCCAATTCCTCCATCACCTCGAGGTAGTCCTCCAACGGATGGTTGGGATTGCGGGAGAGGAACGAATGCAGGTACAGCCATTTGTTCTCTTCCATTCCTTGTAGGCTCTTCTTGCCGTGATGGTATGGGCCGATTGACACGAACTGAGGCTCATAGGCAACCTCTTTTTCTTGCCGGATTATTCGTGGGACTATGTAGATGGTGGGTGGATCTCCATGTCTGAGCTTGGAAACGGATGCTTTGACCGATTTCATCATGGAATCGGCTAGTTCTTGCCTACCTGGGGTTAGGCAACTCTGTCTCGGGGCTTCCTCTTGCATTTCAGGCATCTTGAACGATGCAGCTATAGGCCTTACGATTCGCGATACACTGATTTTAGTCCTTCGCTGCCGTTGGACATTTCTCGTCACCTCGCATCTTATTTTAAAGGCATTTGGATTTCCTTTAACGCGGATTGCGTACTGTAGATATTGGCGCACCATAACGTTTATTTTCCATCCAGTCTATTCATAAGATAACAAAGACTCGAATTAAGAGGGAAAATAAATTTCATATTGATCCAAAACTTCTCTACCCCAAAAAGGATTTCAATGGTAGACATATAATCCCCCACTGGTTTTTACAGTGTGGTCTACTTGATAAGTTAGATCTATCTTATTTTTCATATCAAGCCTTAATACGAGCTCACCATATGGATGGACGGTTCAGATATAACACATACTTCATGAACAAACCCACAAAACTTACTAAGGTGAATGCAGCAGCTATATAGCTACTGTGACTTGTGAGGTACACCAGCCAATCCTCTTCCGTCCCAGCGCGGATTGCGTCCTACCCCACCCGTCTCTAGCCCCGAACGGGCAGTTAGGTGGGCAGGCCCACCGTGATGTATCTATACATCTAAGCCGTCAATCATCTCCTATCATTTTAAGGTATGAATACAAAAATGCGTCAGATCCAACGCTCAAGCGAACCACAGCTAATAATAAGCTGGGTTGCATTAAATTCACAAACATTAAAGGTTAGTTGCATTAAATGCAAGGGTAACATGTGATGTGGTCCATTTAATCGTCGGATCTTCCTCATTTTTGTTTTTATGCCTTAAAATAATCTGAGAAAAGGGATAGACAGTTTGGATGTAAAGATACATCGTGGTGGGCCTGCTCACAAAACTGCCCATTCGAGGCTAGGGACGGGCAGGGGTAGGAAGCAATCCGCGTGCACCAGGAATAGAGCTGGGCATCGAACCGAATCGAATCGGATTACGCCCAACTCGACCAGGTCCGAGTTTTGTATGGCCTGACCCGAACTCGGTCAGATCCGGGACCGAGTCCAGGTCCTCTGACCCAATCCAATCCTAAAGCCTGCTGACCTGGACCGATCCGAGTCCAACTCGGTCAGGAAAACTGAGTCGGATCGGGTTGGGCAAGATCCGAATCATCCATTTTATTCAATGGTGTAGAAATCATTATTCTCACTATTTCTTATGGTAAGATCTACTTGATTATTAGATATACTTAAAATTTAGCATCAATCCCTCAAATGATCTGAAAAAATTGATGGACGGTGTGGATAAACCAAAAAAAAATTAAAACAGGCCCCACATAGTTTACTCAGCGGATGAAATATCTCACTGCAAAATAGCTTCCTGAAGAAGCTTTGTATGAAAGCATCGTATTGCGTACTAAGTAACTCAGTACGGTAAGCGTACTAAGTAAACTCTGTGAACCCCAGTGGCATTCATGCATTGTATCCACTCCGTCCATCTCTTTTAAAATATAATTTTAGGGCATTAGCCCAAAAATGGAGTATATCCAAACCTCAAATGGACCACACTTGTGAATTGAACATCTACCGTTGAAAAATTCTTGGGGACAGCCGAGGGTTTTTATCAAGCTGATATTTGTTTTTTCCCTTCATTTATGTCTTTCTAATCTTATGAACAGGTTGGATGACAAATAAATATCATTGAGGGCCTTAAAAAATTTTCAACGGTTGAAATCAATATTTCCACTTTTTCCAGTGGTATGGTCCACTTAGAGATTTGTACATGCATCAATTTTGGGTTGAACCCATAAAATCATCTGGCAAAATGAATGGACGGCATGGATGAACTACATGCATTAGCAGTGGGCCCAACTAAGCTTACTCAGTATGATAAGAGCGTACGATGTAACTCAGTGCGCAATCCGAGAATACTGCGGCCTAATATAGCTTAAGCCAACTATATGTACCCGCTCTAGGTACGTGTCATGCTCATCTTCGCACTGACGCTCCTTGAGCTCCGAGTTGTACGAACGGTCCAAAGGTGATCAAAGTTACATGGCCCACAGTAATGTATTTATTATATCTATACCATTCATCTAGTTTTAAAGATCATTTTAGAGCATCATCCAAAAAAAATGAATCAGATCCAAAGATCATATGGACCACACCATAAATTGCAGCGGAGATGATGATTTTCACCATTAAATAATTTGTAGGGCCACCATAATGTTTATTTTCCATCCAATCTGTTCTTAAGGTCACAAAGACCTGAACGAAGTGGAAAAAAAAATTTCATGTTGATCTAAAACTTCTGTGAAGTCAAAAAGGGTTTCAATGGTAGACGTTTAATCCCCCGCTGCTTTCCATAGTGTGGTCCACTTAATAGTTATATCTGCTTTATTTTTGTCCCAGGCCTTAATGCGATATTGCCAAATGAATGGACGGTTTGGATATAACACATACCTCGTGATTAGACCCACAGAATTTGTTAACGTTACGTTAGCTAATCTGCTTCTATCTTTGGGTCTGGCTGGCAAGACGATGCCGGTACACCGACCTTCCTTTGGGTCTGGTTGCCAAGACGATGCCGGTACACCGACCTTCCTTTGGATCTAGCTGCCAAGATGATGCCGGTACACCGACCTTCTTCAATCGACGTCTGCTGCGAAAGATCCAATGGTAAAAAGAAGGTTACTTGCCTTCATCTTCAAGAGAAAGGGAGAGCCAAATATAAAGAAAAAGAGATATAAAAAGAGATAGAGAGAAATGGAGTTGGGTGCTCAAGTGTATGTTGGGCGAGTGTTTTTGGCGCTGAACGAAAAGCTAAAGATACAGGATATTTTGTAAAATATAAGGATTTTACATCCCAGGTTGGGTCGGGTCGGGTCGGGTCGGGTCGGATCCTTTCGGTTCGAATTTTTTGATCGGTTCTATCTAGATACACCACTATCCGAACCTGATCCAAAAAATAATCCGATCTAGATGGACAGACTCGATCAGGCCGATCTAGGCCATCGGTTCTGTTCGAAACGGTACCGAGTCGGGTCAGATCGGGTCGGATCCACCGGATCGGGTCTAACATGCCCACCTCTAACCAGGAACACGGGATCGTGGATTAGATATTGACTGGTTGAGTAGCAGAGTTGGCTACTGAAGTGACGTCACCAAGTTATATGACCCCCACTATGATGTATGTATTATATCCACACCGTCCATCCATTTTGAGATATCATTTTAGGGCAATAGCTAAAGAATGAGGCAGATTAAAAGTTGTAGTGGACTTCACCACAGAAAACAGTGGGGAGAGTGATTTCCACCTTTGAAATTATCCTAAGGCCCACCATAATGTTTATTTGAAATCTAACCTGTTCAAAAGTTAAATAAGACATGAAATAAGGGAAAACACAAATATCAGTTTGATTTAAAACTTTTGTGCCCTTTAGAAGTTTTTAATGGTGAGCGTCACCGTCCCGACTGTTTTCTGTGTTGGGTCCACCAGAGCTTTGGATTTAACTCATTATTTGGATGTTGCCCTAAAGTGATCTCTCTAAATGGATGAAAGGTGTGGATACAAAACATACATCATGGTGAGGCCTATAGTGTAACACCCCGTGCTTTCCAGTAATAAGGTGTTACCATATAACCAAACTTAATATAAATATAGGTCAGGCTTAAATAAACATTCACGTTCATCCTAGTTTAAATCTGACCGTTGAAAACAGTCCGCACCTGTATATCAGAGTATCCATCCTTTAATCTTCGAGACGAACCATCCCGTGGTCATAATATTTAATAAGTATGTTTATTTTATTTATTATATTTTACAAAAACATGGATCTAAAAAATTATAAATGTATCTTGATAAATTACTTATCATATAAAAGTGTATGAAAATACATTATAATACGAGTAATATATATATATATATATAATGTACGTAAAATATTACGAAAATAATGTTATATTAACTAAACATAATGAATAATAATTTTACAATATATAATCGAATTATAAATATTAATGTAGTATTGAATATTTTTATAAACAAGTATACTAAAAATTATTAGATATTTGAATACAATTTTATATTATTTAACAATATGAATTTAAATAAGATAGTGTACAATTTCCAATTCATATATATGTATAATATGAGATTGTATATTATAAATTTTATATTAATAAATAGGTGATCAATAGCATGTATATGGTAGTGAAAGAGAGGAAACAGAGAAGATGAGACGGGCCTGAGTTTTGGGCTAACTCATTACCGAGTCAACTGGGTCGAGTTTGGCCTAAGTGGGCCGTTTCAGTTGGGTTGGGTGTCTGGTTTAACCCAGCCAGCTTGCTGGACCTCAGATTTTAAAGGAAGATAGGGTGAGAGAAGGAGGAAGTGAGAGAGAGAGAGAGAGAGAGAGAGAGAGAGAGAGAGAGAGAGAGAGAGGAATGGTGGTGCTTGGAAGCACCGAGTTGACTGGGCTAAGTTGACTCTCTGAATCAGTGTGTTGGGTCAACTCAATTGAGTTGAGTTGTGTTGGGAAGCAGGTCGTCGGTTCAGATTGAAGCCAAGTGGAACCACTGAGTCAAACAAGGTGAGTCCACCCTCTCCATCCATAGTGAAATTTCTCGATTTTGTTTATCAATGTTATCGTTATTGTCATTAGTAAGATTATTAATATTAAGCATGATTAACCGTTAGTAAATTACCTATGCAAACGCTAGTTAGTACAAACAAATTACAATTGTTAGATATTAGCATTGCATTTCATGTTATCGTTATTAAAGATTAGCCTTGATGTTAAGAGCATACTACGTATTTTCATCACAATAGTTATTGGCGTCATGTTAGCTAATAATGATCATATCTCGCTAGTATCAATGGCGGTCTTTGTGAATATTAATATTAGTAGAATTGTGATTAATCGTACAATCAATTGGCATATTGAATCCTATAATCTAACCTAGACCTAAACTCTAAGATAAAATTCTAGACCTAAGTAACCTAACCCCTAGGCCTCTACTTAAGACATAAATGGTAAGTTACAGTATAAATCTAATTATAGAGATTCATAATAATGGTAGATCATAATACCTATCATCATGACTAAATCCACTATGGATAACTATTATTACTATTATTATCATTAGAAAATATTAATTATTCTCCTTGTAGGATTAGTATAATCCTTGTTAATATGATTATAAGTGTAAATCCTTATTATATTAGTATTAGTAAAGAAATCTTATTATTAGTACTTGCACCATTAGTCATAACAAGAATAATGGATAGTATCGGTATATTTAGGTATGGACTTATGCACCCTCATCATTAATACGAACGGATTAATACTCCTATCACGAATATTATTTAGCCCATGGTACAATGATGATAATAAGGATGACATTAACAATGATCTAGGACTCCAATCCTAGAACCTAAGTGTTTAACTAAACTCTAGGATAAAACCCTAAATCTACACCAAAAACCTAAATATAAGTAATTAAAACGTAGGCCATGATCTTAAACATAGGTAGTGCATAGAACTTGGATCTAATTGTACAAGTTCATAATTTGTGCTATGATACGATTCTTAGGGCACAAGCACTTAGTGATACTAGAAGGCGATTTAAAGTATAAGGTGATGATTCTTCCCTTTGAGCTTTTCATTTTCCCATTAGCTTAAGCCATAGTCTTCATTATTTATTTCAATTTATAATTGATATCTCCATCTTATAAATCACATATGTTAATTGTTGGAATTGAATTGCTAGATCGCATGTTTAATATTTATTCTGCATATCTTTTTATGCTTATGGATTACTTGTAGATTGCTTCTATAATTTAAAATAGTACAACAGTGGGAAACTCTTACTTATAAATGTATACCTATACTTGGGATGTAACCTGATTGATTGTGACTATAATGGACTTTCGACTTATTAGTTATTGAATGGTGGCTTGAATTAACCATTGATGTGGGCCTACCATCCAGGATTGTTGTATCCAATGATTTTTAAGGATGGTCTTTATTGCATGATTTTGATACTTGCCCTATGTGGCTTATTTTAATATCTGCCCTAGGTGGCTTGTTTTGATATCGCCCTATATGGCTTTGGTTTAGTATTTGCCCTACATGGGTTTAATATTTTATTTTGTGCAACCATGCGATGGTAAGCCGCATATACTAAATATGATTGGCCACTAGTCGATTGGGATTCAATAAACATCCTAAGGTGGTAGCCTCATGAGCCAAGGATGGTGGAATAAGGTACTATGTCTGAGCTGTCGGCCTATGCTGGGCTCTGAGCTCCCCATAGTGACCTTTGAGCTTATTAAACCTGTTGGTTGTAAACAGACTAATAATAGTTGGGCTAATCATACATTTTCATAGCATATGATCTTTTCTGGATGATTAAATTCTCCTTGGACGATTTATGGTCTTTTCCGGGTGATTAAATTCCCCTTGGGCGATCTATGTTTTATGATCCTTTCCGGGTGATTAAATTCTCCTTGAACGATTCATATATTATGGTCTTTTCTGGATAGCTGGCTCTCCTCGGGCGTACCTTCGTGTATTTTTTCAGGTGACTAGTTCTCTTAGGACGATCCTTTATTTCGACAGTGGGATGTGTATCCCCAGGTCGATGATGTATTCACGCATCCATGTATTTAATAAGACTGCATCATGTATTATTTTGAATGTCTTACCATGTTTTTATAACTATGCTTACCTAATGCGACGGTGTGTAATCTTGAGAGGAGTTCACACTGAGTTGATCACTCATCTATCAAATATACAACCGTACAGGTAGCACAGGTGACTTAAGTGATATGCAGGTTCAGATTAATGAGGAGTCGTTATGGTAATTAAGGATGCATGGTGGTACCTGCTAAGGAAGCTGCGCGATCTTGCGACTTTCGTTTATATATCTTATATGCTTTTAAATTTCTCATGTATGAAATCTTATAATTTTTAATGTTGAGACATTGGTTTATATAAGTCATTATGGGCAACTCTTGTATATTTTAAATGAAATTACAATTTTTCCTTTATGCTTACTTGTCTATTCTACGCTCATCTGTTAACTCTGATAAAGAAAAAAAAGTATGGAATTTGGTCTTCTATAAGTTAACACTTGGGTTTTTGGGAAACGAGTCGTGTACTTGAATCCTAAAAAGTCAGGATATTACACATGAAACTTAGGAGTCCAAACTCCTGAGACCTCGGGAAGGTTAGTCCAAACTCCGAAGACCTCGGAAAGGTTATTTTAGCAAGTCAAGTTATTTTTAGTAACTTATGCGGCCCTATATATGTAGAAATGAATGGCCTTCTTAGGCCCACTATGATGTATATATTTTATCTATGCCGTCCATTCATTTTGAAAGATCATTTTAAAGGATGAGCCCAAAAAATGCAGCATATTAAAGGCTTATGTGAATCACACCATAGAAAGCAGTGAAATTGAAAGCCTACCATTGAAAACCTTTTGCGGCATAAATATTTTGGATGTTACTCATTTTTTGGCCCATGACATTAAATAAAATTCTAAATCTAATGGATTGATTGGATTTGATACATAAGTCACGACAGGACCCACGATCCTTATAACATGAAAACATCGAACCTTTTTACGTTACAACCACGAACTGCACACGTCATGTAACAACATCGACCCATGATAACTATGATCCATTTAATATGACAATCACGACCATGATCCACATAACATGACAACCAGGACCCATATAACATGATAACTATGACCCGTGACAACCACAATCCATATAACATGATAACTATGACCTATATAACATGACAACCACAACCTATATCAACCACGACCCACGTAACATGACAACCACAACCCATATAACATGATAACTACGACCCATGACAACCACGACCCATATAATAGGACAACCACGACCCACATAACATGACAACCACGACCCATATAACATGATAACTACGGCCCGTGACAACCACAACTCGAATGACAACCACAACCCATATAACATGACAATCACAATCTATATTAACCACGACCCACATAACATGACAACCACGATTCATATAACATGATAACTACGACCCGTGACAACTATAACCTAGATGACAACCACGACCCATATAACATGATAACTACGACCCATGACAACCACGACCTGGATGACAACTATGACCTATATAACATGATAACCATGACCCATTTGGGTCGTGGTTTGCATGGGTCGTAGTTGCCATGTTAGATGGGTTATGGTTGTCATGTTGTATGGATTGTGATTTGCAACATGTTCACTTCTTTTTTTACCAAACCATTGGTACCATAGCCTAAGATCCACGATGAGGTGATCCGATCCATCCACCTTGTCGGCCAGCTTGCCGTGAACCCAAAAATCCGTGACTTAGATTGTATCCACTTCTAACAAGCATCACAATGAGCCTGGAAAGCTTTTACAGTTACCATTATTTTCTATTTTCTGGCCCACATGAGCACCGGATTAGGCTGATATTTACCCTCTACCCCTAAAATGACACAACAAAAAGGATGGACGGCATGGGTTATTCACATACATTGCATGGTTTGTGGTTTGCAACGTGTTCACTTCCTCTTCTATCAAACCATTGGCACCATAGCTTAAGGCCCACAATGGGGTGATCTGATCCATCCACCTTATCAACTAGCTCGCCGTGGGCCCCAAAAGTCCTAACATGGTTAGTGCATACTTCTAATAAACATCATAGTGAGCCTAAAAGGTTTCAACCATCACAATTATTTTTTATTATGTGGGTCACACGAGCACTGGATCGAGCTGATATTTGAGTCCTAACTCTAAAATGACATGGCAAGAAGGATGGGCGGCATGGATGAAACACATACATGGTGGTGGGGCCCACAAACCATCGAGCACCAGTTATTGGCTGGTGGTAGGGGGAGTAGCCAATCCATCACTTTCTCGAAGGTTGAAATGGAAGGTAACTTCTTCACTATATGACCGTACGACTTCTGAACCAATTACAGGGGCATTTTTGTTCAAAACAATATCCAAAAGATGTCAGAAGGCCACTCTTTAGGTATTTGGAACGTTGTAGATCCCGTGGTAATTTCACCAAATGTCGAGGTCAATACGGTCAAATTTAAAACGGACAGGCAGAATGGATCAGACACATCCATCATGGTGGTCCCTACATATTTTAAAATTTTCCACCTCGGCATTATAGTGCGAACGTGACAGAGGTGGCGGCCGCCGGGCTGTAATTCGTGTGCAGTGTTAATATAGAATGACCTCAGAAGTCGTTGGTTTGGAATTTTTAAACCAAAGGATAAAAAAAGAAAGCCATTATTAAGAATACATGCAGAAGAGATGCCGGCAAACGCGACCTGTGCTGGCCACACAGATAATTTAAAAATTGCTAAGGTCTTGCGGGTAGTCAGCATGAGTCTTATACTGGCATATTTTTGTATATTTACTTCGCCTATGCGACTTACACGTGATTACAGGTTGGATGAGAGATACATCCCATGGTGCCCCACAAAAACTATCATTGGCATCCCATCACCATTCTTCATGTGATGTGTGGTGGACTATAGACTTGGGTGCTTTACAGCCTGACTGCTTGAATAGAGTATTACAACCATATACGGCAAGACGTCTAAGTTCAACCAACTGGGCCACCCAATGTATATCCTCATACCTGTCACGTGCACCTGACATTCAAACTATCCAATATATTGGCCTCACCGTAAGGGTCACCTTGTGCAAACTCCCGCAATGCATTTATTGTGTGGACCATACTTGAATTTTATTATTTATCAATGGCTATAGCTTATGTTTTAAGGTGTGGCTTACCTCATGTGTATTAATGCTTTAATTTGGTACAAGGTGTGATTAATGGTTGGATTTTAAATGCACGTGATATTGCTGGCACTCAATTTGTTTTCTATTAGGTGTGGTGTATGCGGGCATGTCGAAATCAATATAGCGGCTCGATTCAAACTGATCAACTTTAACCCCATGTGCCGAAAATAGTAAATACATCTAACTTGACAATATATGACCAGAATCCGAGGAGATTAGTCACCTACCTAACCACTTACAGAATATTTGTAATGATAAGGCGATAGTTTGAAGGTAAGGTTCTTTCTCCAAAAATAGGTTGCGCCTGTTTTTCACAAGAAAAGACTTTTCAGTATGTCAATGCAATTAAATAAAAGAAAATACTTACAATCAGTCGTGAAAGAGCAACTGCAAGAATACTTATTTTGAAAGAATTATTTGTATTGGATAGAGATTGAGTCTAATATATGAGCATAAATTTGAATTACAACTAAGAAATTAATACTGTTGGATTATCACTACTCTTAAGATAGATTAAGCTAAGATAAATTGATAGTTTTAATTTATTTGTTGAATTTGATAATGTATTTTATATCGTTAAATCTTCTAGATCTTGTTGTTTATAAATTTCTTTTGTAGCTATTCTTCAAATGTTTTTTTTCTTTATTAGACAGTTTTAGCAATTGGGGCATCACCATCTAAATACTTATCTTGTTACGCTTCTCCTTTTGATGGTCCCTTTTCTCTTGGCAAAGCTCTATTCCTCCTTGTCATGACTTGCTCTTTGATCGTGTTCCGTTTCTTGATGTCTCGGCCTCATTACTTTGTTAGTCACCTGATGACGTGCAACATTAAATCGATGTCACTTCAAAAACTATTCTAAGTATTTCAGAAAATATTTTCATACACCTCATATCTCATATAATGCCACATGTCACCTTTTACCGGCTTCTTCCAAAATGATCAAAACATAGGGTACAACAGATACATCTAAGTGTATCTTCAAGGTAAGTGGTAACTCAGGAGACATGCCGAATGTCTTCAGGGTGAGCTGTAACTCAAGGTCCAACCAAGTGCAGGCATGCTGGAATTGTTTACTTGAGCTAACAGGGAGCTAGAACAAAATTGCATTAGATCCACACCATCGATTAAATGCATCATCACATTTTACTTGGTAGATCCTAAAAATTAATGAAACCCAAGACTTAAGTGGGACACACCATAGGAAACAATGTAAAATCATTCCAAACACCTCTAATAGGGCTTATGATGCAACCACGGGAGTGTGCTTCTTCAATCATATCTATAGGGCTATCAATGGGTACTCGAAATGACCAACCCGATTTTAATGTGTCTGGTCCCATTCATCAGACCCAGTATAAAATTGGTGGGGTTTAGCTCGAGCGAATGCACTTGTAATCTCCGTATCTGTGAGGTGATCTTTTTCTGGACGGGGATTGCCTGTCCCAGTCACAGGAAGTTCAGATGGCGGGGAGTTGTATAGGGCCAGTCTACTCATGCCCTAGTGGTAGACTCACAAGAGTTTCAACACCAGATTATAAGTTCGAGTACTCAGTTGCTGTGAAAAACCACTATGGGGTGAGTGCTAAAGAAAAAAAGAAAAGAAAGCTGTGTAGGGCCCACAGAAACCCTGACAAATCCACTCCATCTATCCTTTTTGCATGATCAGCCAGGGATTTCCTCATGTAATTGGCTAGTGCTGGCCCACGTGAGGCTTGAAATGTTGTTCTCCTAAGGCCTACTGAACTTTGACACCGGCTAGTGCTGGCCCACGTGAGGCTTGAAATGTCGTTCTCCTAAGGCCTACTGAACTTTGACACCAGCTAGCTGATTATGGTTTGGTTCACTAGCCAAACCGCGTATTAGGTATGTGCCGGGAAGGAACGCGGTATATGTGGGGACGCTGCCTCCTCCAACGTTTGCGATTGCGGAGTACTGAGGGAACAATGCATGTATTGATTGTATCCACGCCCTTCATCTGTTTTTCCAGCTTATTTTAGATCAGGACCCAAAATTTAAACATATCCAATGCTCAATTGGACCGCACCATAGCAAACAGTGAGGATTGAACGCTGCCCTTGAAAACTTCTTCAGGGCACATAAAGTTTGAATGAAGCTGATTTTTGTGTTTTCCCTTCATCTTTGTGGGATGCACCTTATGAACGGGTTGGATTGCATTTTGATATAACAATGGTCTCAGGAACGTTTCAATGGTGTACATCTTCATTTCACTGTTTCCTGTGATGTGTCCCACTTGAATCTTGAATTTACCTGATTACTAAATAAATTTCATATCATTATCTGCCGTAAATGATGGAGGGATTGGATGTCACACAGATACCATGGTGGGCCCAACAGAGCCTTCTGTTGCACAGCTCTCTTCAAGTGCTGTACGAAATGTTACGGAAAATTAAAGATTATGCTGACGAGTGGTGGCCAAAACAGAAGCATACCCAAAGATTACGAAACGGATTGGCTACTCCCCCTGCCACCAGCCGATGACTGGTTGTCGGTGCTATGTGGGCCCCACCGTGTATGTGTTTCATCCATGCCATCCATATATTTTTTCATATCATTTTATGGCATGAGACCAAAACTTAGGTATATCCTAATCTCAACTTACAGGAAACAATGTTGAATGAGCGTCAACCATTACAACCCTTTTAGGGCCATAAAAGTATTAGATGTAGTTGATATTTGTTTTTTTCCTTCATCGCTCTCTTTACGACCTAATCAACATATTGAATGTCAAATAAATAGTACAATATGCTATACGAGGATTTTAATGGTGGATATCCAATCACTATTATGTTTATTGTGGTTTGGTTCACCTGGGATTTATACCCTATCTCTTTTCTTTTTTTTATAAAGCCTTAAAATGATCAGTAAAAATGGATGAACAGAACGGATAAAACACATACATCATAGTAGGGTCTACGGAGCACCGACCACCAGCCACAGGGGCGGTGTCAGGGGGAGTAGCCAATCCGTTTCCCAAAGATGGGGGAAAATGTATGGATGGTGCGGATAAGCCACGCACATTCACAACAGGGGGCCTAAATGAGTTTACACGGTACGATAAAGCGTACAGAGTAACTAGTACGCAATCCGATTTCCCGCGCTTGAGAAGGACGTGGATTGCGTACTGATACTACCAATGGGACTCGCTATTCTACGCTGCTATGTGGGTCCTACCATGATTAATATATTCTATCCATGCAGTCCATTTATTTTTTTCAGACCATTTTAGGGTACATCTCTCAAAATGATGCAGGTTTATATCTCAAATGGACCACATTACAGGAAACAGTGTTGATTGAACGTCCTCCATTAAAAACTTCCTAAGCCCCATTGTAATGTTTATTTTCCATCTAACTTCTTGTTTGGATCACACAGACCGGAATGAAGGGAAAACACAAATACCAGCTTGATTCTCAAAACTTATGGCAATAGACGGCGGATGCACTCTCAAAGTGTAACTCATCCTCGATCTACCATTATCAGTCAAAGAATGCGAGCGGGGGAATCAGTAGGATACGCGGCTTTTTTAGTTCTGATAAGTTAGGTCATGCTTGGGTGATCCTGACCACCTGTTTGTTGGGTATCACGCTGGATGGACCATGTTTAAAAAATCTACTAAATACGACAACTGTTTGACTTTTCAGCCCATGACTTATAAATGAACGGTTAAAACAGAAGTAAACGGTCAATACTCAACTAGGCTTGATGGCTAAGATCATCCAATCTGATAACCATGCCTGTGGACCACGTCTGATTCAATGGTCTTTACTGAATAAAAAGAAACAATTGTCCGAATGGAAAGCCCTTAAATTTGGTTCCAGTCCCGCGCGCTGCGCTTGCGTGGAGAGTTGCCACCAACGACCTCAGTGGTGGCAGAACTCTGTGGGCCCACTCTGATGTCATCCGTTATTATTATTATTATTATTTTAATGCTTTTTTAAGGCCATGAGCTCATATGAACGATATCAATCATTGAAAAATTGTCCCAATCCCAACTAGCTAAGGCCCCGATGTAAACTATGCAAATAGGTCGAGATGCATTCCACCTCACCTCAAAAAAAATTTTTATTTTTATTTTTATTTTTATTTTATTATTATTTTTTTATTGATAATGGACCTATGCCCTTGCAAAACTTAGTTTTCAGCCTTAATTTACTAAGGGACAGTTTTTTATGTCCAAAGTTATCTTGTATGGCAGTACCTTGCCTAGGAAGTGGGTCCCACAAAATATGGAATTATGGGTCCCACAAAATAATGATTGAGCCCACTACTTGGAAGATCTTATCTGTTTATTTGTTCCGGGGATCTTGAAACTTCAGAAAGCGTTAATTTCATTTCATTTAAGGCCCGTGCCACCAAATAAGCATTTGTACACCCTCTCAATCATTGATGGATTGAATGGTTGAATCCCATCAAATTAAGTATCTGTTGCAACTCTTTGCAAAACTTTCTAATGCAATCATTAAATGCTAAGAATCTTAATAAGGCAAATCTTTTCAAAACTTTACAATGCAAGATTCAAATGAGTTATTAAATCCACCTAACCTTATATTGACCAAATTGGTAAGAAGCGTATGCGATCTTTTGTATACATAGCTATACATGATAGATTTCGCTTACGTGGATAATCAAGGAAAGTTATACAGTCAACTATGTGGATCTCTCACAATACAGAATCATGCGCACGTACACCACATAAAAGGAACACTTGATAAAGAATTCGGGGCCTCCCATCAAACACAATATCTGTATACAGCGCTGCATGGGTTATTTTAGTCTAGTCTTAAATTCTTCTGTATAATGTAATTGTTTCAATATAAATATGACTAATATAAACAACAATGATCTAACTTTGTCAGATTTTTGACAAAATCAATTTCTTACTTGTAATATTACAGCTCGTTCACATCCTTTTAAATATCTATTTTGATTGTTTATTCATATAGGTGATTGTAGGTATTTATTTTTTATTGAGAAACACAAGTCTCACAATCATAACCGCATGAAAAGTACTTAACACAAGGCAAAAAGTTACCATTTAAAAGATTTAATACTCCCTTTCTAAATTACTTGATCATTGTAACAGTTAGTAGCTAATCTTCACGAATTTGATTTTAATAGTTCTATCTCCCTGAAGTTGAAAAGCATTCAATCGAGTTCGAGTCACGTGAGTACGACTATAGCACATGCATTATCCTAATCGCATAGGAGTCTTCGTTAACATGTGGGGACTCATATTTGATTGAATAGCGAACAAAGTGAAAAGTACATATATTTGAGAAAGTAGCGTACAATGACAATTTAAGGTGCAGTTAGGATGTTTTACAACACCTGTCAGGCCTGACGTGTAATGAATTCCAGGTCTACTCTGTTCATGATCTTCACTTCATGGGATCACGGCATATCAAACGTAAAATCACTCTTAAAACCTTTAATTCATGCTGTGTAACCCTTTAAAAATTTTGGATGCTTCAAAGAATTTTTTTTATTTATTTTCATCCGGTAACTCAATTTTGGTTGGTTACCTTGAAATTTGCGTAATTTTATTTAAATTAATAAGTAATGAAATTCTATATCACTTTTAAATAATTATGAATCATCACTTACACCTGATAGAATATTAAACTATTTATCTTTGATAACATGTATTCAAACTTTGCCCAAATTCTAAGGTATGACAGTAAGATAGTCATTGCATCTACCTTATCTTCAAATCCAGAAATTCAACATACTATTGTAATAGGTGAGTATGCATTCCAGGATATCTCTAATAAACCAGAAAAAAAAAAAAATTTACATTTTCAAACCAATACCTTGTCCATTCATCAGATGGAACGAAGTGTTGGGTCAGAACAAGTTTAAGAAAGATGCAAAGCAAACGTATAAGCATTGATAATTTGATTGGTGCTGAGGCTTAGGGCTGTCAATGGGCTGGGCTTGTACTGCCAAAACCTGGCCTTCAAAACAAAACCCATGCCAATTCAGCTGGGCTTGTGATGGGCCAAAAAAGCCAAACCCTCTTGATGATTATGCAAGACCAGATCCACCAAGGTTGTGAAAAAGCCACCCATTTTGCCGCATCAGTCACTTTTGTAGCCCAACTAATGTTTCAACTGTAGGCGTTCAATCTCCAGTGATTGCTGTCGTGTGGCCTACTTAAGTTTTGGAACTGCCCATTTTTTGGATGTATACTCTAATATGAGCCGGAAAAACAGATGGATGGATTGGATTTCTCATAATCATCATGGTGAGCCCCACCTAATTTCCGAGTGCAATTCATGCGGCAGGTCACTGGCAAACTGCCTCTCAAACTCAGCCATCCTATTTCGTGAAAGATCTAGGCGGTCCGTTCTACAGTCCAATCATTCATGAAAAGATAAAAGCCCTTTAAACCTTAAAAGAGTTAGGCCAGGTTGGATTCGGGCTGGATGACAGGCTCTTAGATGTAGCCCGACACTGACCCAGTTCATAAACGAGCTTAAATTTTAAGCCTGTGTGGCCCTTGGGCTTACTACTTCAACTCAAGCCTGAAACTGTCCTTTTAAGACATTTCTTATTTTGATGTAGAACGACTTTTATATATATATATATATATATATATATATATATATATATATATATATATATACATGGAAAAGGTACTATGCGCCTAACTGTATGTTACCTTCCTACCAGGTCGAAGGATGGCAACACATAATTCGTTGGATGCTAAAAATTTTAAATAAAGGGTAAGATTTTATAGAGGAACTAGATAAATAAAACGGTAAAATCGATTATTAAAATGATACGCATAGCACCTTTTTCCCACACACGCGGGGCTACTAATGAGTCCCACTATTTGGACGGTTGGAATTTGAGGTAGGCTGCATGTGTAGTTATTTATTTATTTATTTATTATTATTTACACACACACTCTCATACACTCGCACCACATGCGCACACATCCCACACACGCACACCGTGGGATTTCACCACTATGGTACTCGAACCCTTGACCTAGTGTTGAAACTCCAGCAAGTCTACCACCCGGGTAAGAGTAAGGACCGGGTGTGTAGTCCCTACACGATGAATCATTCCATCACGTCTATCTTGTGAACCCTATGTCAAAAGGTCCACTACAAATGCATTTTTGGTGACAAAATGATCGTGACCACCAAAATCTTTACACAAATTTAGAACAATAAAAAGAAAATTTTCAATGGTACACATTCAACGCTAAAAGTTAAAGGTTAGGATGATCATGGAAGCATAATTACAAAACAATAGCTCGTTTATGGCATTGATCAGAGAATAGGGATGGTTCAAATCATCCATCTCACCATGTGGGCCCAGTTGACAAGGTCACTCGGAAGTGTAAATTGCAGTTTCCAGTAGCCTATTTATGTTGCATGCAGCGTCCACTATTACATCCATCATACCAACGAATTTGATCGCTGGTACAAGCTGAAAGGCCAAAATATCAAAATCAGACCATTGGTTATCCTTTTGGCCAAAATATCAAAATCCGATCATTGGTTATCCTTTTCTTAACCATCCTCTTTCTGGACGGGGATTGCGTACCATCCGGGCAGGGCTCTATGGGGCCCAAAGTAATGTAAGTATTTTATCTACGCTGTTAATCGCTTTTTTTAGAACATTTTAAGTTATGATCTAAAGAACAAGGCAGGCTCACAGCTCCAGTGGACCACACCAAAGGAAGCTGAAGTGATAATGACACCCACCGTTGAAACTTGTATGAGGGCGACTGTGATGTTTTTTTTATCATCCAACCTATTAATAAGGTCATGTAGACGTGGATGAAGTGAAAACACAAATATAAGCTTGATCCGAAACTTCTCTAGGTCCCAAGAACTTTTTAATGGTGGACGTTTAATCCCCACTTTGTAGTTTATTTAAGACTTGTACCTGCCTAATATTTTGCATCATACCTTAAAATGATTTGAAAAAAATGATTAATGGCATGGATAAAACACTTACATCACTATGGGCCCTGTAGAGCCTTGCCCTGAAGGATTATGGTCTGGGCAGGGGTAGGACGCAATCCGCGTCCCCTCCTTGTGCAAGTGTGGCACACACAACTTCCTATAAACAACCATAGCCATCGCTTCCTCTCCTTTCAGTTAAGCGAGCTATCGCTTCCTTCTCACCCAATCTGTTCTTAGTCCAACCTAGTAGGCTGTTTTCTTCTGTACCTTTATTCACATTATTTAATAGTTTGAATGGCTGCAGAGCGGGTTTTTCCCGGCTATCAGTTTAGAGCCTATGTCATTTCTTACATGGTAGGGTATTTCCCAGAGAACGCTCTAGTATGTGAGGGAAGGAGCCCGAGGAATCCTTTGAGTAGAAGGACACCTCATGCATGATCATGCACATATAATGCCAATCGAAGCTGGTATTGCATCTAACATCCTCCCTCAATACCAACTTTCTTACAAACGCCGACTTCTCGACGAAACTTGATGAACTTTGAGATGGGGAGTCCTTTAAGTTCTAAGTCATGTTGAGTTGTGTCATGCCAGATGAGTCGAAGATTTAAGATATGTTGCATGAAGACACCGTCATCATCGAACGTTGATCTCGATTGTTTAGGAACGGTAAGTAACTTAGAAACCTAGTTGAATGACCTTAGGAGGTTAGATGGACTTCACATAACCTGGGGTTGTTCAGAATATAGGAATGTCTTTACGAGTGGATCCATTGGATCGGCGTTAGGTTAGAATCCCATTTTGACTCTGCACCTTTGATTCCAATATTTTTAGTGATCAATCAATTTAAAATTCCTTCATATTCATAGAGATAGGGGACATGATTCACATGAATATAGTCAGCCTCACTTTAGTGGGCTGTTAGTCTTTACATTTTCCCCTTCCCGACTACTGGATCACTCCAGTGCTTCGGGTACTATGGACCCTCTGCCATCCATTGCAGCAAAGCCGGGAGAGGCTCTCAGGGGGGAGTGTGCATAAAAAATAAAGCTACATGGTCCCACCATCCAATCAGGTGAGCCACCATCGTGTACATCAATTTTTTTTCTATTTTAATTTTCTTTTGACACACTCACACCCCTACACACTCATACCACAATGGGATTTCACTACAACGACTACTCTAAGTCTCGAGCCCATAACTCATGTTGAAACTTTTACGAGTCTTCCACTAAGGCATGAGTAAGGACTAAGGACCCGTGTTCACGAACTACCAGGTTTCCGATATAGGGGCTACATGCTAATTATACCAAATTTTGTTTTTCGAAAAATACATACAAATTTGAACCAACCTAATAGATGGATTAGATCTCCCACTTATGTGCCATGCTGTCACATGTATTGACTTGTACACGAGCTAAGCTCATTAACTAAGGACACCAACTATGGGTTCATGGGTTTTAAATGATTTTTACGTGCATGCATTTTTCATTACAAAACAACTTGCCTGAATTGCGTGAAACAAATATATATTTGAATTCTTTTTATTTATCATTTGAAGAATATAAATATTTGTTCAAGTGTATATGAATCAATGTTTATCCTTAGTTTTACAAAGAAATTCAAAAAACTAATTTTCATGTTCTTATTAAGTAGAAAAATGAGATGTTGGTGGAAACTGAAAGCTTGTTTTATTTGAATTATCGAGTTGGTAACATGAAAATCTTCTTCTTTATCTCTATCTACGGGCCGTTGAAGTATTAATCTTCTACTTTGTGAGGGTTTCAAAACTCGTGTAGACCGTTAGATCTTGAGGACTCTCCTTCCACGCTTTCCTATACTATCCTCCCATGCATGTCATATAGAGTGGAGCATTTAAGACTATTCTGAATTATAAATAAAAATCTTTGAGTATTAGGTAGTTTAGCTCCTTAAGTTTAAATAGGAACAAACGTCATGATGTATGTATAAACAATGGACAATGAAAATAATTCAAATCCAGAAATTCAATGTACCGTTGTACTCAAAGCATATCTCTACTAAATTTGGAAAAAGTAATTTTAGGGCTTTTTTGGAACAAGTTATTACATAATATTGAATTGCATTAGGTGGAACTAACATTTATTATACAATAACTATATGTCGCGAAATAGGATGGTATTTTGACTATCCAATCTCACCGTTGCAATTAAATTCTTCCTTCAAGGAAAATATTGTATCAATTGAAATCCATGTTTGGTGTACTAAGGACTTGTAATCAAGGGGCCAATTTTAACATGAGCTGTTGATTGCATTTACATATGAAACTCAATTTCCAGGTGTAAAGGCCATATATGGATGTATGGTGTAGATAAAACACATGCATCAATGTAGGCACACAAATGCAATAAATTTTGAAATCCACCATAAATCCTGTAGAATTTCCTAATAGGACAATATGATACCTAGATTAAGTAAATCTAACTCTTATTGTCAATGCCAAGTCCACTTATATGGGATGAAGGATGGGTTAGAAAAAGTTTAACAAATTAAGTTATAAATCAAACATATGATCATAGTTTCTTCTTCTTGATCTTCTTCTTTTTTTTCTTTTTTCTTTTTTTAGTTAGCTTTTTAGTACACCCATGTCAGTACACATCACTCCATGTTATCCACCCCCGCTAGGGATCGATACCAAGACATATGATAATGACTTATTTGATTGGTGTAGGCTAGCTAGGGGTGTCAATTGGCCGGGCTTGAAATGGCCACTCCCATCCCATAAAGTAAAACCCAGCCTCCTCTAGCCTCCGGCTCGTGATGGGCCAAAAAAGGCGAACCCAGCCCTTGATGATTATGCATAGCCTAGATCTGAGTCTGGCTGAGCCCAAGCTCAAGAATGAGGATTGGTTGTATCAGTTAAGTAGAATTGCTAGGCGAAGTCCATGGTAATGTTTGTGAGAAACCCGCTCTATACATCCATTTTGCCGGCTCATGTTATCTGAAAAAATGAGACAAATACAAAACTCAAGTAGGTCACATGATTGGGAAAAAGTATCAAGGGAAATGTCCGCTGTTGAAGCCTTTTTAGGGTCAATTGTGATATTTATATGATGGAAACATAAAATAATATTAGATTGGTCGAAAACTTTTATAGCCCCACCAATGTTTCAATGGTGGACATTCAATCCCCACTGTTTCCTGTCATATGGCCTACTTGAGTTATAGATGGAAAGGTTAGAATTCTCACAATCATCATGGTGGCCCCACACCCAGTTTCTGACCGCAGGATTTGCTACAGTGGGTAGCTGTCAATCCACTTCCCAAGCTCAGCCACCCTCTGCTGTGTAAGATCTAAGCCGTTTGTTCATCAATACAACCATTCATGACAAAAATGTCCTTGAAATTTTAAATGAGTTGGCCCTGAGTAGACTCAGGCTGCATGATGGGTTCTTAGATGCAACTCAAACCTGACCCATTTCATAAACAGGCTTAATTTTTAGGCCATGGTGCCCCTTAGGCCTAGTATTTCATCTCAAGCCCATCCTGAGGTGACCCAAACGCGAAAGCACGACCGGCGAGCCCAACCCATTGACAGGGCTGTGTGCAGCTAGGTGTTGCGTGAGAGGCAAATCATTGTTCGGTCATCCACACCATTTTTCTTACACTGCATGATGCAGATGCGAATTTTTTATAAATCTACCTAACTAGAGGTTTCTATCTCTTGATAGTGGACGATTAAAGGTCCAGATAAATACCATAGATTTAAGGGTAGGATCTTCCAATATGGAATTATTTTTGGGTCATCCTTTATCAGCAGTATCTCCCATGCATGGCCCTACATGCAGTAAATGCGTCTATTAAGACGGTTCACATTATCAGGTCTCACAGACTTTTTCAGGACCACTAACGATTGCAACTATTTGGATGGTTGGAACATGAGGCATGCTATAGCTGCCCGTTGGGGCCTACAAGATGAGTGGCCCGATGAGGTCTATATTGTGAAACCTACGACATAAGGGCCACTGCAAGGAACCTTTGCTGGTAAAATGACTGTGACCATCAATATATGTAGATAAATTCAAATTTAAAATAATAAAAAAATAAAAATAAAAATTCAACTCTAAAATAGGAACAGTTCAAATCTAAAATTTAAAGGTTAGGATCATCATTGAAGCTTAGTAATTACTATTATTTATGGTAAGAATAGGAACAGTTCAAATCATAGGACCATCTCGGCATGTGGCCAGTTGATAGGGAGGCATGGGATAGTGAGTCACAGTTTTCAGTAGTGTATTTATGTTGCATGCACAATATGCTATTACACCCATCGTTCCAATGGGTTTTTATGAAAAGGCCCAAAAATTCAAAATCAGAACATTGGTTATCTTCTTTATCAGCCATCCTCTTTCTTGTTGAAATATGGACCACCAGAGTACAGTGGACGGCTGTGCCGAATATCTAGCAAGTGATTATCTTCCCAAATTTTCTTATTTTCCCAAAATTAAGTTATTATGGTCGAGGATACCTTAGTTATTAGGAGACGCGGATTAGCTACTGACACACTGAATAGCAAGACTCGCTGCTGAAGTGCTGAAGTGATGTCACCGGGTTCTGTAAGCCTCACCATTAGGTATGTTTTGTATCCACACTGTCCACCCATTTGGAAAGAACATTTTAGAGCATGAACCAAAGAAAGTGTCGGATCAAAAGCTCAAGCGGGGCCCAACACAGAAAACGGTGGGGAGAGTGACGCCCACCATTAAAAACTACTAAGGGCCACAAAAGTTTTCGATGAAGCTAATATTTGTTTTTTACTTCTTTCATGTCCATGTTAACTTATGAACAAGTTAGATATCAAATAAACAACATGGTGGACCTTAGAAAGGTTTCAACTGTCCGCCATACTCTCCCCCACTATTTTCTATGCCCCACCTTTGAATCTACCTCATTATTTGGTTCATACCCTAAAATGATTTCTCCAAATGGATGGACTGTGTGGATACAATACAACGGTAGCCCCCACAGAAATTAGTGACATTAGCAATAGTTAATATGGCGTTACTGAGTCGTGAGACACGTTACATCTACTAAATTCCATGGGCCTCACCATGATGTATATTTTGTATCTACATTGTTTATCCATTTGGAGAGATCATATCAGGGCATGATCTAAAGAATGAGTCAAATCCAAAGCTCTAATAGACCCCACCACAGAAAACAGTGGGGATAGTGACACCCACGGTTAAAAAGTTCTGAAGGCAACAAATTTTCCGATCAAGGTGATATTTGTGTTTTCTCTTCTTTCATGTTTGTGTTAACACATAAATAGGTTGGATCTCAATTAAACATCATGGTGAACCTTCAAAAGGTTTAAATGGTGAGCGTCCACTCAAGCCTTGGATTGCCTCATTCTTTAGATCATGCCCTAAAATGATCTCTCCAAATGTATGGACAGTGTGGATACAACACATACATCATGGTGGGCCCCACAGACCTTGGTGATGTCGCTTAAGTAGCAAGTCTCATTGCTCAACCTGTCACTAGCTAATCTGCGTCCCTGAAACATCTCTTTTTAGTAAATGCCACAATAAAGTTACATGGGCCCACCTTGTTCTATGTGGGACATCCACGTAGTCCATCAGGTACACCCCTCGGCCCTGGTTCTAAAGTTAGACCCATTCATAACTCAAGGGCAATCATAGGTTTATGTGTAGCCATCTTTCATCAAATCCATTAATCAGGTCTGACTCACCAGGTTTCTTGTATTGGGCCTTACATGATGATTGCATCATTTTTGGTTTTCAGAGAAACAGGCACATGGACCAACCTAATGGATGGATTAGATTTGCCATGCATGTGCCATACTAGCACATGTGTGACTTGATACAAGCGAACCTGTTAACAAATGGTACACTCATATTTGGCATGAATCATGTGTCATGGGTTTTAAATGACTTGTGCATGCATATTTCATAGCAAAGCAATGGGCTTAAATTGTGTGGAAGAGAGACACACTTGAATCTTTTTTATTTATCCCAAAAAAAAATATAAATACTTGTGAGAGTATAGACCAATGTTTATCAATGCTTTTATAATGATGTTTGGAAAATTAATTTTTAGGTTATTACTCAATTCAAATGAGATGTTGGAGAAAGTTGAAGGCTTGATTTTAGCTAAACAAAAATTCACTTTCTATTCTCTTATTCTTTTCTGAAAGTTTTTATGGTAAAATTTATTTGAAAGTAAGATTTTATTAAATAAGGGTTTTAATAATGAAATCTTATGTGATATTTCTTCATATTTGAATTTATGTTTTATAAGGATTACCCAATTTTTCTTAAAAGAATAAATTTTTTATAGCTAGAGTAGCATATAACTGAATTTTTAGAGAAAAAAATTAGTAAACAGAAAAATAAACAAAATTTCTTTTATTAAATAAATGAAAATGTAATTAATGCACCTATCTTCGTATTTTGTTATTTAGAAGGTGAATAAAGAAGGAGAGTATTTTAAATTTGTTCCTACAAGTTGTAAATTGCATGCAAGCTGTCTATATAATGACAAATACAATGTTTGTAAGAAAACCAGGTCATCCATCAATTTCTTAAGTTTAAATTAGGTGAGAAAATAAAAGGTGAGGTGAATCTAAAATTAAACTTCACAATACAAAAATGAGGATTTGACATATACTATTGAAAAAACATACTGGCACAGAGAATTATTTGGCAAATAATGTATCCACGTTTTGATGACAAATAAAAATCATTACCCAGTCTATGAAAATTTTAATGGTTTCCTTTTCTATTCATATTTTCATGTTATACATTTTTCCTCTATGCTGTATGTACAAATTATAATGTGTATGTTAGCATAATTCCACATGCCATCAATTTATAAAAACTTATTATAAGCTAAGTCAGTAATTAAATAATTTGAATAGACAAAATCAAAATAATTTTAAAGATAAAAATCACAGCGGCCAAGCTCAGCCCATTGACAAGGCTAAGTCCAGGTGCGTGGTGTTGTAAATTACTGATGCATCAGTAAATTATCATAAGGCAGGATGTAAAAATGGGCCTCATTATTCAGTCATTCATACTGTTTCTCTTATACACTTTAGATGGGGAATTTTCAACCAGATAACTGAGAACATTGATATATCTCTAAATAAATTGAGAACAATATATAATAAAAAAATAAAATAATCAATGTCATGCATTCGACTCTAAAATTTAAAGGTTAATATCCTGGTTGAATGTAGAAATTACAGATTAGGGATGGTTCAAATCATAAGAACCTCTAAGCAAGTGGGCCCGCGTACACATTGGATTGTGAGTCACAGCTTTTAGAAGTATATTTATGTTGCATGCACCATCCACTATTACACCCCTCATACCAATGATTTAATTGCTGTATCAAGGGTCCACCTCTACAAAATGAAAGGCCAAAAATTTAAAATCAGACCGTTGGTTATCCTTTCCTCAACCATCTTCTTTCTTATGTCTTTCTTAAGCAAGCGTGGTTCATAGGAGTAGCGGATCGTACGGCTGGATGGAAATTAGATTGATTCATAACTCAGTAACCCATCCATCGGGTGCTCACCTCAGCCTGGGTCTAAAAATTAGATTGATGAAACCCACACCATAGGGAATGGTGGGTATGGGATGCCAACTATGGGTTTATGTGTGGGGCACCATGATAAGTATCTTTCATCAAAGTCATTCATCAAGTTTGAAACACTAGGTTTCCAATATTGCAGCTTACATGCTGATGGCACTATATTTTGTTTTTGAAAAAAAAAAAAAAAAAAAAAACATGTACAAGGATGGGCCAACCCAATGAATGGATTAGATTTCCCTGTGTTGGCATATGTGTGACTTGCATACACGCGCAAAGCTCATTAAATATAGAGAGTGATGTAGAACGTATCACTAATGCATTCCTAGCATGATTGGGCCAAGAGAAGGTACACCATCAATTAATCGTAACTTTTGATTTGAGTATCGTTACGAGGTGCACAACCTATCAATCTTTACTGTAATGGGCCAACCAAGGTGAACTGACCCATTAACATTTGTTCATTTTATTAAAAAATGTGCGCTTTCGGCTCAAAAATAAATTTTTAAAAAAAAATTATTATTTTTAGTAATTCTAAAATTTTAATCTTTTACTATTTTTAGAGTTTTAAATTTTCTTACTTTTTAAAAATAACTTGTAATTATGTTAGGAATTTTCTGGCAAAAGTTTATTTGAAATTTTTATTTTTAGAAATTAAGCTTTAGAAGAGTTTTATTATAATTATAATTTTTATTAGAGTTAAAATTTTGCTATTTTTGATAATTATTAATTTTGATTTATTTTTTCTTTATTAATGGTGTAAGGAGATTTCATCAATCAAATTTCAAAATTCATAGAATTTATTTATATTTTCTTATTTCTTTTCTCGTGGATTCGAGAAATCTCTTTGAAGAGTTCAAAGAAGTTTCGTGGATTCGGAAAAATTACCCCGTGAGGAAGACATCCCTGCTTTAGATAGTGTTAAAAGTGTTAAGGTCCGTTCGTATACATTAATACACTATATTACTTGAAAGCTTTAGCTTTTAGAGAAAATTGTGATTTGACATGGTGTCATAATAGAAAGTCAAGTGTTCAAATCAGAGCGTATTATATAGATTTAAATCCTTTTTTTATTTGTCATTCAAAGGATGTAAATCGTTGTGCAAGTATAGATCAATGTTCATATATGCTTTTATATGATGTTTAGAAAATTATTGTTTAAGTTATTGCTAAATATAATAATGAGATGTTTGTGGAAATTGAGTGTTTGGCTTTACCTAAGGATGTCAATGGATTGAGCTAAATATAAATCAACTGAATATGGAGCTGAATATGCTCCCGTTCTTGGCGAATATGCTAGGTGAGATAGTGCAAAAGAGGATACTCAGATCAGATATAATCATCTTCCATCTCATCAGGAACTTGCATTTGCAACTTTTATTTATGCATCTAAATTGAGACACTAATTTAAGATAGAAAAATTGATAAATATAGCGCAATATAGACTTCAAGCATCATTTTCCTTATTCATCTAATATTCATTTTTTTTTCCTTTAAAATTATGACCTTTCGAAATGTGTGGTCATACTTAAAGACACCGGTGACCATTCGTATGATGCAGCCTACTTTGACTCAAAAGGTATATGTTGGGCACAAGCCTAAAACTTGTTCCAATGTTTGTTGGTGAACTTACAAGCTAAGTAAAGCATGTATTGTTGGCATTTGAAGTAGGATTAGGATGTAAGTAAAACCCAAGCCCAACCATCCCTGCTTGCACTGGGCCTAAACAAAAAGATATAACCCAAATCTTGATGGCCAGGTCCGAGCCAGAGTTGATGCAGGGAAGGATGAGATGAGGTCAATCATCTAATATTTTCCCTTTTTTCTTTAAAATTATGACTTTTTGAAATGTGTGGTCCTACTTAAATACACTGATGATGACCGTGGTATAATGCAGCCTAACTCAAAAGGTATATGTGGGGCACAAGTCCAAAACTTGTTCCAATGCTTGTTGGTGAGCTGATTACAAGCTAAGTAAAGCATGTATTGTTGGCATTTGAAGTGGGATTAGGATCTAAGTAAAACTCAAGCCCAACCATCACCGCTTACAATGGGCCTAAACAAATAGATTTAACCCAAATCTTGATGGCCAGGTTTGACCTAGTGCGATGCAGGGAAGGACGTGATGAGGTCGATCATCTAATATTCTTCCTTTTTTCTTTAAAATTATGACCTTTCGAAATGTGTGTTCCTACTTAAATACGCCAGTGATCGTAGTATTGTGCAGCTAACTCAAAAGGTACATGTTGGGCACAAGCCCAAAAGTTGTTCCAATGCTTTGTTGGTGAATTGATTACAAGCTAAGTAAAGCGTGTATTGTTGGCATTTGAAGTAGGATTAGGATGTAAGTAAAACCCAAGCCCAACCTTCCCCCCTTGCAATGGGCCTAAACAAATAGATTTAACCCAAATCTTGATGATTATGCGTGACCAGGTCCAAGCCAGAGCTGAAGCAAGGAAGGACGTGATGAGGTTGATCATCTAATATTCTTCTTTTTTCTTTAAAATTATGACCTTTCGTGGTCCTACTTAAATACACTGGCAACCGTGGTATAATGCAACCTAACTCAAAAGGTACATGTCGGGGACAAGCCCAAAACTTGTTCCAATGCTTGTTGGTAAACTAATTACAACCTAAGTAAAGCATATATTGTTGGAATTTGAAGTAGGATTAGGATGTAAGTAAAACCCAAGCCTAACCATCCTCGCTTGCAATGGGCCTGAACAAATAGATTTAACCCAAATCTTATGATTTTATGCATGACCAGGTCTAAGTCAGAGCTGACGCAGGGAAGGACATGATGAGGTCAATCACTGTCTTCCTTAGGGATAATTACTCGAAATTCATGGAGCTCTCCGAATTCTTTACGAAGCTTACTCGAACCCACAGTGGATAAAATATAAATAATTTTTAATAAATTCAAAAATAAGTTGATTGAAGATTAAAAAAATGAAATTACAATCATTTAAATAGGGAACTCAACCCTAAATTTTAGACTCAAACACCTCAAAAAGTGATTTACTATAAACAGTAAACTTAATATTTATAGATATTTACCATTACTACTAGATTTCATGGCTTGCAAAAATTAGTAAGTGTTCAATTTGCAGTGGAGGACCATGGAATTGTAATCATTGGATCAAATTCACAGTGGATGTCATTCACTTGTAGATTAACGTGGGCCGATGGTAACCCATTAGCCACATCTTCTCGGGTGAGGCCAGGTCTTTTTGCATAACTTTTTAACCCATGAACCAACAATATAAAGAAGAAAAAAAAAAGAGTCACATGTAAATTTCCCACAAAGGCCACGTGCCTTTCGTAAGAAATTTTTGTGTGGTGACAACATCAATGCTTGTGAGAAGCCCACCTAGTCCAGTAGTTTTGTAGCTCATTCTAGGACGTGTTCACGTGGGCCACACCGGAGGATTCAATGACCACCGTTGAAACATTGGTACAAAGGTCATGTAATTAAGTTTGTTGTTTTGTCACTTCTTTCCAGCAGTGACCTTATTAACGGTACGGATGGAATATAAATATCAACGTGAATCTCGAAATTGTTCTACCGATAGACATTTCTTTCCCTAAATTTCCTTCTCGTGTGGCCCAAATGAGTCTTTTATACAACTCATTTCTTTTGGCACGCTCCTAAAATGAGCTCCCAAAACGGATGGACGGAATGGATTTCACACAAACATCACGGTGGACCCCACATGGCATCCAGCACAGGAAATTAGAAATTAGGGTCGCGGTTGAGGGCACGGAAAACGGGGGGTCATAAACCCTAGTATCTCTTCTATATGAGCAAAACAACTGCCGCTACCATATCAGCAAAACAACATACAGCCGCAGAGTGGAGAGGAGAGAAGAAGGTAAGCAGCGTTTTCGTTTTTTTTTTTTTTCTCCTGCGTTTAGCATGCTGTTTTTGTGTGAAATGGAATGAATTGAGAAAAGTAGGTGCGTTTTGCATAGAGTATTTGGTGTGCATTGGATTCAATTGCAAACCAATTACCTCAAAACTTACTTTGGAATCTCTCTCAATAGCTGAGAATCCCATTTGAATTTACATGAAATCCTCGTGTTACGAGACTGTTGTAAACGCACTTTGCCTCTCTCTTCCTTCCTCTCTCAGCAACTCTCTCCAGCTGCTGTCGAGATGACACGTGGATGAGATGGAACGAGACTGGTACGATTGAGGATGGATGGCTTGGAGAAAAAGGTGAAGAAGAAGAAGGGGGAGGAGATTTGTTATGCGATTGCTTGGAATGAAGCAGCCATTGTTGCTCTTTGGAAAAGAAATGGCACGGCTGCAAGGAGGAAGGGTTTTTATAGAGTAGGAAGCATGGATTCCTGATGCATCTGAAGTGGGGTCCATGGTCTCTTGATCTAGACTTGTCTTATGAGAACAACCTGTGGTGGATGGTGGTTTCTTTTATACTGAAAGTTCTAACCATCTAAAGAATGGTCATTTATCTTGATGGTGTTGTATCCATTTCTGAGGCCTGATCCACCGCAAAGCTTTGTATGTGGGGCCCAAGGTAACATTTGTATGGAATCTAATCCATCCATCGTGTGCACCCCCTCAGTTTTGCGTTGGCGGCCATAGATGAGGCCGATCCAAAGCTCAAGTGGGCCACACCATAGGGAGCAGTTGGGATGGGGAGGCCCACCATTAAAAGCCTTCCAGATTGTGTGTGGTGCCCATTGGGTGTGGTACATTCCATAATATCGATTCTTAAGATGTAGCCCATTGGGATGTGTGAACAATCCAAAAGTCAGGCCATTCCAAGCTAATGTGTTTCACTTCGCATGATTTTGGAAGTTCTAGTCATGATTTTACTTGTGGCTTTTTTGAGCTTTGGATCTGCTATTTTTGGGCGCCAAGGAGAAAATGATGGTTCGCACACAAAGAACAAATTGGATTGGATTGCATGTCATGTACACAACATGGGTGACCCCATATATTGCCTAATGTTGCATCACACACAAATGCATGAGGACCCACTTGCACCACATATTCTTATGCATGCAGTGTTCGAGTTGTTGGTATTGCTACAAGTTTCGCTGATTGGAGATAAAGATATAATATCGTTATCTCCAATAATATCGCTGATAACCAAAAATGTGAAGAAAAATGACGAAACATGGGAAAAATGATGGAATTGTTCAGTGAAACTTCAAGGCATGCCTAAATACACATATTTGCATATTTAGTAATAAAAAAATTACAAAAAGAATGCATTAAATAATAAATTTTCATTTAATGGGGCCCAAAAAGTATGCGCTGTTGTAAGAAATCACTCCAATTGTAACCAAAATGAGTTCATATAATACGAATGCAGCTAGCATATAATAATTAAGATATGTAAAAGTTAATGAACTAAAAAAGTACACTTTTCTTGAGACATGGAATCTATATAATGGTATACTTGGTGGCGGATGGCTTGGATATGACACTTGTTTGACATACTGACAGTTTTCCAATCATTTTTTGGTATAAGCCCAAAAAATAGGTAGATCCAAATCTCAAGTGGACCACATCACAGGAAACGGTGTTGATTGAATGCCCACCATTAAAAACTTCTTAAGGGCCATAAGTTTTGGATCAAACTGGTCCGTATGACCTAATCAACAGGTTGGATGTCAAATAAACATTACAATGAACCCTGGGAGGTTTTTAATGGTGGGACATTCAATCGCTACTATTTCTTGTGGTGTGGTCCACCTGAAATTTATATATGCCTGATGTTTTGGATCAAGATCTAAAATGATCTGAAAAAAATGGATGGACAGCGTGGATCAAATAAATACATCACAATTAGGCCCACATAGCACTAACCACTAGCCATTTGGCTAGTGGCAACGTCACTAGCCAAATCATGTCCGAGCGTAAGGCATGCATTTTATCATGTTGCCAAGAAGGAGGTGGCTACTGGACAGTGTTCCATGGGCCCACCATGATATATGTTAGAAATTCACCCCATTCATTCATTTCTGCATATCATTTTAGTACAGGGTCCCAAAATTGAGGTAGATCCAAATCTCAAGTGGACCACACCAAAGGAAACAGTAGCGATTGAATCCCACCATTAAAAGTTTCTAAGGTGTCACAAAAAGTTTTCGATTAAGCTGATAATTATGTTTTTGATTCAATCAAGATGAAGCATATCCAATGATCAAGTGGACCACCTGAGAGGTTGGATGGCAAAAAACATTACAATGGCCTTGGGAAGTTTTTAATGGTGGGTTTTTATTGACCACTGCTTCCTTTGGTGTGGTCCACCTGAGATGCGGATCTACCACATTTTTGGGCTCATGCCCTAAATTTATTTGGCAAAATATATGGATGGCATTGATAAAATATATCAAATCATGATGGACCCCATAGAGCACTGAGCCACTGACCCTGGAGACCCAAACAAGTTGGATGTGGGAAGTCGACTGCGCACCGGGTAAATTATTACGCCGAGTGGACCGAGTCAACTCTGTGGGGCCCACTGTGATTTATATACTTTATCCACTCCGTCCATCCATTTTACCATATGATAATAGGGCTTGATTCCAAAGATGAAGCATATCCAATGATCAAGTGGATCAGACCGCAGTGAATAGTGTGAATTGAATGTCTATCATTGAAAATTTCTTAGGGGCCATAAAAGTTTTGGATTCATGTAATTTTATTTTTTTTTCCTTCATCAATGACTATGTGATCTTATGTACAACTTGGATGACAAATAAACATCACTGTGGGCCTAGGAAGTTTTCAACCAGAGGAATCATTGTCCCACTGCTTTCTATGGTGTGGTCCACCCAAGCTTTGGATCTATCTCATTTTTTGGCTCATGACCTAAAATGATCTCTCCAAATGGATGGACCATGTGGATATAACACATACATCATGGTGGGGTCCAAGGAACTTGGTGACATCCACCACCGAGGTCTCATGCTCCAGACCAACACACGTAACACCTAATCCGCTTCCGCTCCCTGTGAAAGCGTTTCAAAACCCTGAACTCCCGAAAAACACTCCAGAAAAAAGCCTGTAGAAGAGGTTCTAGAAGGGAACCCTAAAATCCCGAAAAATCTCAAAAAATTCCTAAGATTTCGCATATTCTTCACTGAAATTATCATTTTATTTGAAATTTGTGATCTATATGAAGAAAAACAGAATGGAAATTAGAGATTTTTAGACACTTAGTTAAGAACGGTGCACTGATCGATTGATTGACCCATTGTCACTTCTGATCAACGATCCTATTGCACAGGTACACTTCCAAAAGTTTCTTTTTCGCCCTTTTTTACTTTTTTTTTTTTTTTTTTTTTTTTTGTATTTACGCAGCCCCTGATCTTATCGTCCCCTCTATCGTCGAAAAGGAGTTGTTGGCTATAGTTATCCCTTGACAGGGTCGCGATTTCTGGTCGACAAGTGTATTTTACATGAAAAATTGATAAAATCGCCGAAATATTCGCCAATATTAGGAAGAGAAACGAAAAAAGTGAGTTTTGGTGTCGCAACTCCGGCGACACCAATAATATCGGCGATATTATCGATTTTTCGCCGATAATATGAACACTGTATGCATGCCACATGTATGAGATCAAGATTGTTCATTTGGTGGGTTCGTGGCTGAGGGAGTTATTGGAATCTTCCCACTTAGTCTCAGGTGTTGCAGTTACTCCTCTAAGTTGATGGTGGCCGCCGTAGTTGGATGGAACATTTGGACTTCAATCCCAATCTCCTCCAATTTTCTGATGAATCACCCGATTAGACCTTTTATTTCAGTCCATCTATCTAATGAATTCGCTAGAAGCTCCAAATTGGTTTGGTGGTCCCACACAATCCTTGTTTGTTGTAAATTTGACAGTGCCGCATTGAAGTCTTCATTATCAGTTGGTGAAAAAATGAACACAGCCTTGACAAAATTCGCCCATGATGGCGTTTCTTGCATTTTCTCATACGATTGATACCATTGCACTTCTAGATGAAAAGAAGCCAACAAAACTCTTTGATTAGTCAGTGTATTCTGAAATTTGAAAAATCAAACTGCATGGTAGATCCGACTCATCCAATCATCACCCCCAAACCTTGGGAAATTGAGGTGTGTCTTTCTTGAATCGGCATCCCTCCACTGTGGTCAGCTCCACTGTTGGATGCATCATATTCAGTCTGCTCATCTCAACCACAAGTATGGTCTCCCCTATCTTTTAGCACAGACGAAGCTAATTTTTCATATTGGAGGCTCATGGCAGCAACAGTGATGTTGGCCCACAGTCCAACATGTGATGATTTGCGATTTGGGTGTCGAGATCTCATTGATTTGATAACTGGGTCTCCTTGATTTTGCGTAGGAATTCAAAATGTTGGACTTTCTTTTCTAACTTTCCTACCCTAGCCTCCATTGTCTTCAACTTTTGTGCCTTTGTTCTGGCTTGGAGCATGCCGAATATCGTTGCTTTCTTACCATATCGATGGATCTCTAGTCATGAATGAGCAATACCTATGTGTTTCGATCCACTTTGAGGTTGATTATGACGCCCTCTAGTGCAAGAAGAAGCAACTTTTTAATGAAAATTCTTTGTGGTTTTCCATATTATTTCACATGTGCTTGGTAGCCAAAACTCACTATATTTGGAAACAAGTAAAAAAAGAACAAAACAATAACAACAACTCTACCCTAATCACACCTCATCCTCTCACATGTCATTTCATTTGGAAGATGCCTCTTCCAAATAGGGTTTATTAAGAAATAAAAACCAAAACAGAACTCAATCTAAGGTCCTGAATCAGTTGGCTGTTGAAACTAGGGTAGATCTCTTACATCCCAGTAATAAAACTGTAGCTCACTTTGGGAGGGGTGGTAGGAGCTGAATCAGTTACTTGTTGAATACGGGAGAATCCCTTCCATCGCAATAGTAAAATGTTAGAAAGCTTCATGAATAGATGGAGTATAATCTAGGGTGCTGAATTAGTTCATGGTCTCTTTTAGGGGGGGCGTTTGGATCGTTACTTTGGATAAGCTACTTATGCCATAAGTAGCTTATCGTGGTTTATACTTATTCAACCGATAAGTATGTTTGATAACCATTAGGGGCTACCCTTGATGTCGACCGTCCATCATGTGGGGCCAGTTTAATATGGGCCATCCATCATGTGGGGCCTAGCTTCAATGTCCACTGTCCATCATGTGGAGCTCACCTTCTATGTGGACCGTCCATCATGAAGGCCCCACCTTTGAAGTGGGTCGTCCATCATACCAGTCTGCTTTGGATGTGGGCTTTTTATCATTATGGGCTGACCTTTGGTGTGGACTATCCATATGTGGGCCCACATTAATATGGGGTCATCCATTGTGTGAGCTCCACCTTCAATGGGGACAGTCTACCACGTGGGGCCTCCTTTGATATGGACTGTGAGAGAGAGCCTCCTTTGAGATTGTGAGAGAAGTAGAAAAGTCATCAGTTAAAAAGCTAAAAATAATTAGCACATAAGTGACTTTTAGCAAGATGAGTAAACTAACTTAAGTGAAAAAAGTAACTTAATTACTTAACATAAATTAAAAAGTAACTTATTTGGTGGTATCCTAACCGGCCCTTCGGCCCATAGGGTTTTCTAATTAGATACTCTCTCTTAGGGCCTATTTGGTTTTCCCATTACAACGGTAAATGGCTGTAAATGGGTAATGATTATTTACTCTTGTAATTGTCCGGTGATATCACGTATATTTTATTACGACGATGATTTTGCTACATCGTTTGTTTCATCCATAGTCACTGCAAAAATGGTAGTTTATAGTGTAAAAATGTAATGATTATAATTTAATTTACCTATTTCCGTTATAAGTGTATTTGACTCTCGATTTATGAGTCATAATTCCTTTTTAAACAAACACCTGAAAATGATAATGATGATTCATTTACTTTGCATTTCATAGGAAATTGGAAAACCAAACAGGCCCTTAGGGTTTTATAGCAAGTTGAGTGTTTCTTTTAGGCATTTATTCAAGGTTTTACGTTCGGACTTCTGATGTAACGGCCATGGGTTGAATTTGCTATGGGCTGATGTATTAGACATTATTTTGGCAATTTTGTAAGCACGTGTTTTTGTGGAGTGATCATATGCAGTTGACTGTTGAACCTATTGTAGAATCTCTTAAATCCCAACAATCAAACCATGGCTCACTTTGGGAGTAGGAGCACGAGCTAAATCTAGGGGTAGTTGAATCAGTCACCTCTTGAAACTATGGAAGAATCCCTTCCATCCCAATAGTAAAACCTTAGAAGGCTTTGGGAATAGTAGGCATGGTGTGCTGTAAAGGCCGTTATGTAAAGGTAATGGTAGCAACCATTACATGTTGTGGGGTCATAAAGGCCGTAACGGCCATTACAGAAAAAAAAATGACCTGTGAAGGCCTTTACGGCTCCTGGAACGGTGACGACAAGGCATCCCCGCCCCATTTTAAGGCGAGACTAATCCCTGCGGATGCACTCAATCAATGAGCTGATATATTGGACAGTATTTTGGTAATCTATCTAAATATATGTTTTTGTGGAGTGATCATATGCAGTTGGCTGTATGTGAAGTTACCATACTGTCGAGCTGTCTAGAGCCAACTGTGATGTGTGCATGACATCCACCATGTCCATCATGTGCGCCCTTCATGTTTCAGTCCATGCCTAAAGATTAGGCTGATCCAAAACTCAGGTGGGCCGCAACATAAGAAACAATGGGGATGGGAACACCTAATGTAGAAACATTCCAGTTTGTGCATTGCACTTTGTGATTTGCATTTGCCATCCAACCCGCTTGTTGGGTGCTCCCCTCTCAAGGGCGGCAACAAGCAGAGTCATAGCTCGATGCGGCTACTCCTAAGGCTTATAACTTAGTGAGGTTGCGTCAAAGCTCTTGACCTTTAGGGGTCAGAGGGTGTAGCGTCTTGAGAGATATTGTGGATGGGTGCAGGGACACCCTAGGAATCCGACTGGTCCAAATGTCAGGTGGGTTGTAGGCCTTGCTTTTTGCGAGTTTTAGCAAAAGTGTTGTTATCTATAAAAATAAAATAAAATAAGAAACATGAAACAGAAAGGAAAATAAAACGAAATGAGAAAACAAAACTACATATAGAGAGGAGCCGAAAGACTCCGAACCCAATCCAAAACCTCTCACAAAGACCACTAAAATAACAAACAAACCACCCAAAGAAGCACCCTATCTTAGACTTTCATTGATGTAGGCCATTCTGCTTTAATATGTGGCTTTTTGTCAGGTTTGATGAATCTAGTGTTTTGGGAGAACTAGTTTTGGATGAACTATGTATGGGGTGGATCCAGAGTATGCGAATCTGGTTTTCTCAAGGGTTTTGTTTATGTACAGGCCTTTTATTTCAATACATGTAGTTTCATATGTTATGATGCAGCGGGGGTTTTGGATGAGTTAAAAAGAATGTGATGCATCCATGGGACCCTCTTGGGTTTTGTGATCTTCGGTCTATTGGTTCAATAAGTGTTTTCATAGGCCATGTTTGGTTTTCCAATTTCCTGGACAATGCAAAGTAAATGAGCCATCATTATCATTTCAAGGTGTTTATTTAAACAAGAATTACGACTCATAAATCGAGAGTTAAATATACTTGTAAGAGAAACAGGTAAAAGAAATTATAGTTATTACATTTTTACATTATAAAATTACCATTTTTACAGAGATTTATGGGTGAAACAAACAATGGTAGCAAATTCATCATTGCAGTCAAATGTAGGTGATGATACTACACAATTATAAGAGTAAGTAATCATTACCCATTTCCAGCCATTTACCGTTGTAATTGGAAAACCAAACACCTCCTTGCATGTTGCTGGTTGATGGAGCTTGTATTTTTGGATAAGGAGTTCTGATCAAATTTAAGGTTTTGAATGAATCCATAGTCAATTGGTATTGGGTGCTTTGGGTGTTTGCTTTCATTTGGATGACTCTAGGTCTTTGGGTGAACTCCCATGTTTTTAGGTACATCTATAGTTTGGTTGAATATATGCTTTTAATTGGTTTCACAGTTCTATCCTCTTAGGCTCTTACTTTTTCAAATAATAATAATAATTAATTAATTAATTAAAATAAAAAAATAGATATTTTATTTTGGATGAATTGCAGTTCTTTGTGAAAAAATGTCTTTGGGAGAATCAGAATTTTTAATATCTTTGAATTCACAGAGAGATGGGTGAAGAAGCCAAGGCAGCGGCTGTGATTCCAGAATCTGTGCTGAAGAAGAGGAAGCGGAGTGAGGAATGGGCATTGGCCAAAAAGCAGGAGATTGACGCCGCAAAAAAGAAGAATAAGGAAAACCGGAAACTGATTTTCAATAGAGCAAAGCAGTATGCAAAAGAGTATGAGGAGCAGGTGAAAGGAATTAGAATTTATATTTATTGTTTCGCCTTTACCCTTATATCCGTGTTGTATTCTAATCTCTCTCTCTCTCTCTCTCTCCCCTCTTTAGGACAAGGAGCTGATCCAGTTGAAGCGTGAGGCAAGGTTGAAAGGGGGATTTTATGTTAGCCCAGAAGCCAAGTTGCTATTTATCATCCGCATCCGTGGGTATGTATGTCCCTCCTGTTTTTTCCTGTTTTGTTTTCTTTTGCTCAGGCTATATTTCAATGAGTGTCTTATGTTTTTTTTTTTTTTTCTGCTTAATAGTATTAATGCCATGCACCCAAAGACAAGAAAAATTCTGCAGCTCTTGCGTTTGAGGCAGGTGCGGTTAGAGTTGTTTGTTTCCGTTGTCCCATTACTATTTCAGTAACCAAAAAACTCCCTTGTAGTGATGCTTTTTTTGGTCAAAACAGATATTTAATGGGGTGTTTCTGAAGGTCAACAAGGCAACAGTGAATATGCTCCATAGGGTTGAGCCTTATGTCACATACGGGTTTGTATCTTGGTCCCATAAATAGTAATCCAAGCATGCTGAAGTTCTTTTCTCATATATCTCATTCGTAGGATGTATGTTTCAGCTATCCCAATTTGAAGAGCGTGAGGGAATTAATTTACAAGAGGGGTTATGGCAAGGTGAACAAGCAGAGAATTGCTTTGGCCGACAACTCTGTTATTGAGCAGGTAGAAAGCTCAGGCTCATATGCATACGATACACATACACCTACACTCCGTTTCCACTTTTTTCTCTAACAGGATACTGTTCTTTTATAGGTATTGGGTAAGTTTGGAATAATTTGCATAGAGGATCTCGTTCACGAGATCATGACTGTTGGGCCCCATTTCAAGGAGGCAAACAACTTCTTGTGGCCATTCAAGCTCAAGGCGCCGCTGGGTGGTCTTAATAAGAAGAGGAATCATTATGTTGAAGGAGGCGATGCCGGAAACCGGGAAGTTTTTATCAATGAGCTCATAAGGAGGATGAACTAGGCCTTCTGTCCGAAATTTTCCTCCATTTCAGGTTCTTTTACTGGTAATAGAAATTACTAGAACACTATTTTTAGTGGTGCAGTGTTTTTGAGAACATGGAAGTATGCAATTTTGTTGTTTTGTATTTGGAATTGGAATTATGCTGTTTCATGATTAGTGCATGATTTTCTTTATTTATTAGATTTACCAATTATTCCTGTTGGCCTTGAGTTGCTCAGTAGACCACCAGGGGCAAAAATTAGGCTGGTCGACTCATCGGCAAGGATGGCTGCAGTTAATTTTGGTAAGGCTTAAGATGATGATTATTTGACTTACTGTACATTTGTGGCCCTCCCAATGAGTGGATTCATCTGAAGTCGAACGGGGCGCACCTTTTGCATGGCTTGGATGCAGGCATCCGATCCTCTCATCTGCATCCTCAATGGGCTCTGCTTACTAATATTCTCAAGAGCCTCATTGGGTGCCACTAAAAATGAGTTATGACGCGTTTTGTCACCTGCAGGAAGCATACCGCTATATTCAAGTGAGGATTGTGGACCATCCAAGTACACAATGGGCCAGAAATTTCACCTGTAGACTTCTGCTGCGATGGTATGCTTGATGGCTGGTTTGGATGTTGCTGTCAACGATTGTTTTCTGAAAACAGGGCGCAACTTTCCCCACTGGTGCTTTGATGCTATGCCAACATGCGTGTACAAGGTAGCTCATGTGCATGTCACACGTACTGGCATAGCACATCGGTACACAATCCTACCCATCCACAACAGGGCTACTGATACATAGTCGTTTGTCCTTGCTTCACCCCAGTTGGGTCAGTCCACTAGTCAGGCAGGTCACAATTCATGAAATAAATATCCCTGTCAGTCCACTAGTCAGGCTGTGAAGCACTAGGCTAACTGTTCACCTGTTTGTAACATCCACATGGTCGGGCTCACCTTATGGTCAGGTTGGACCTGGGTCTACCTTAAAAAACCTTTTCATGATCATAATTTAACCCAGAGGAAAGTCAGGGTGCGTCTAGGTCAGGAATCCCACTCAATCGTGATCAAGTCTACTTCATATTTTGGAGGGCTCCATGCTTTTTCTTTTCATAAATGGAATTAGCAGTGCTTTAGTTTTTTTCAAAAACTTATGTGTCCTTCAAATCAGATTAGTCAACAGATTGGAAATCTTGGAAAAGTCCTTAATAAACTTTCTATAATAACCAACAAGTCTAAGGAAGCTTCTAATTTCTGTTACATTTGTGAGTGATCTCATTTTATTACTGCCTTTATCTTTGTAGGATGTACAACGTTTCCTTCCTTTGTAATCACATGGCCTGAGAACTAGATACCTGTTACACTCTACTCTTTAAGTGCATGGTTGCTATGTAGTATTACTTGTAAGATCGAGGTTGATGTAGTCGTAAGATTGAGGTCAATTCACAGGGACTAAATTGGTTAAAAATACTATTAGAATTAGAAAGCGAATAGAAATATGGAGTTTTCCCGTTAGATTAAATTGAAATAACGCAGAAACAATCAATAAACGCTTACTAAGGATTCAGGGATTTCCTTTTAACAAACTATTATAGTAATTCGTTAATTTAACTTTGATAACTCAATTGGAATTGAATAAGAATTCATTCTAATTGGAATATAGAACAATTAAATTAATCTAAAACATTCAAACAATATAAGAATCTTAATTGATCAATTTCTTATTAAGAACTAAGTATTTGATCGTAGGGAATTTCAAGCATTTATTGTAATCAGAGATGAAAGGATTTTACGTATCAAAATTTTCACCTTTACTAATAATTTAATCAGTTCAATTATAATTCATCAGCTAAACCATGTTTATTGAATTAAAAATGAATTAACAATAACAATTCATTAAAAGGTTCACCCTTTAGCCTTAGCTAAGAGAATAGCCAAACATAGTTAATATCTTAATCTAAAAAAGAAAGAAAAACATGAAAATAAATTAGAACCGAAAGTTGGGGAAGAAGGAAGGCTCTGCCATCTCACTATCTATTAATGATAATTAATTATGGTCCACTGATTATACTTTCATATCAATCCATTTCCCAAAATTCATAACGTATTAAACCCAATTACTCTCTGTCAGTCACACCAATGGAATGTTACGGTAGCAAAATTGTACCTTTCCCCCCTTTGTCTATCGGACCGACAAAGTCTAGCTCCATCTAATTTATTTGGGATTTCACTCTGTCAGTTGGATAGACGATCTTGTGTGTCAAACCGACAGAGTCCATAAGTCAACTTGGGTTTTTAAAGAACTAAATGAAGATGTTTTTTTTTTTCAAAATTTTTAATCTTTTAACCTAGATCTAAGCTCTCTTGAGGTACCTTGGTCAGATCTAAATCAATCAATGGTCCACTGTGTGATTAAAGGCGGGAACCAAATATCAATTTGATCAATTTCTCCTATGGGCCCAATCAGTCCCAAACATTAGTTTACTCTCAAACTCATTATCTGATTGGTATGTCAGATTGGTTTGATTTTCAACGTTCTAGCATATTTCAACCTCAGCACAAAGATGAACCGTGTGGATCGGACCCCACACGTCAGCATGGGCCTGACAGAAATTCCCAAGTCAAAAGCCAAAGAAGGACAAATATTCAGAGGTTTGTGTTTTTTGTGTAAGGTGCTTTCCTGTACACCAAACCAATGTACCTATGCCATTATATGAATGCACATTTGTTGGTCCTATGGCCAATCCAACCCATTCATCATGTAGAACGTATTACAAATCGAAAATAATAACAAAGAATTAAATAAATAAACCTACCGCCAATCCAACCCATTCATCATGTAAAACATATTGCAAATAGAATATAATAATAAAAAATAAATAAATAAATAAATAAAAGATAACAAGTACAACCAACCTGTATCAACTTGTATAATCCCACAACCTATTCTACTACTAAGAGAGTTAATTACCACTAAGCTAGCTAGCTAGCTAGTTTTATTTCTTAAAAACAAAATTATAATTTTAAGCCCAGTTGAACGGTTATGTGGAGTATACAAGTGCACCCACCTATGCACAAAAGTTGGGGTCATTACAACAGCCATCCATCTTCACTAAACATTACATTCATGAATCACCTCAAATGTGTTGCATGTATCAATTTTTCATTTTCCATTGTCCATCTTTAGTTGTATGGCACATGTGGTGCCATTATGACTTTGTTACCAACCATCTTCACTTGGGCCCCACATATACAATGCCCCATACATGGATTTGGCATTTGCCAACTTTTTATTATCCATTTTCCGTTGTATTGGACATGTGCCACTACATTACATGCGCCACCATCCATCTTATGCTTGCGCCCCATATGTGCAAAGCACTCACATGTGTCAATGTCCATCTTCAATCGCTCTACATGTGTCACATGTTCTAATGTGCCAATCTACACATGTGCTACCATCTACCTTCAAGACCTACATATGTCAAATATGCTAAAGTATTGCTTGGACCAATGTTTAGAAATATTAATATCATGGCTCACTTTTTGATTGGACCATTATTATTTTTGGCATCCTCATGTGTACCTTAGATATAGGATTTGGTTGCTACATCACATCCAAGATGGCACCTGTTATTGTACCACAGTGGTAGATTCTATGGAGTTTCAACATGAGATCATGGGTTTGAGCATCCCTTGTGGTGCAAGTGTGCGAGTGTGAGGGGGTGGGTGTGCGTGAGTGTGTGAAGAAAAATCACATTCAACATAGATGTGTCTGGGTGTGAGTGTGTAAAAAAAAAAATGAAAAAAAAATAAAAAAAAATTAATAAAAAAAAAATCTCTTTCCTTTGTTTAATTCTCATCCAATCGACCAACATATCTATCACTCAGAAAAAAAGATAATTAATTATTTTTAAACTTATGATAAGTAATTTTCCTGGTAATTAACTAAAAGCTTTGCTAAGCCTAAACATGTCTGCAATAAAGCTCATGCCACATATGTGTGGACATGGTATGATGGGTCCAAGGTCCAACCCATCCATCGTAAAGGCAATATTATATTGATGCCTTCGCCTAAGAATTGGATTGATCCACTAGTCATGTGGGATATCATATGTAAAGTTTTCTAAACCCATCCACCTGTTTCCACCATTGGGGTCTACACGCTGATTAGACTAGATTTTGTTTTCGGGAAAACATGTACAAGGTTGGTCCAACCTTATGGATGGATTAGATCTCCAAATATGTGCCATACTACTGCATGTGTGGCGTGTACACGAGTGAAGATCATTAAGTAAAGAAACGCAGTTACAATGAATCAATTATCTAACCCATGAAACATGGGTTCATGGGTTATAAATGATTTATGCATGCATTTTTCATTGAATAAACCCTTTTTCTCTTTATTTTTAAATCTAAGGATAGAATTGTATGGAACAAGTATATGTTTAAGGAATATAAATACTTGTGCAGGTATGGACTATGTTTATTGGCGTCTGTTTTTTTTAAAATAATAATGTTAGAAATTTATTTTTAAATTTGTATGAGATTTTGGAGGAAACTGAAGGCTTCGCTTTTGCTAATTTGACGATTTTTCACTGTTGTCATGTACAGGTGGCTCTTTAATGGAGTTTTAATGGAGTTATCCTATCAATTGATTTCTGTTGAACTTGCATATTTTCGAGATTACATAAGAATCAAAAGCTTATACTATACGGGTTAGGGTTGCCTTTCTTATAAATGACTTGTAAACTTAAAAGGGTTAGGGTTGCATTTCTTATAAATGACTAATAAGCTTATAAGGGTTAGGGTTGCCTTTCTTATAACTTTGTACTTGGTAAATCATCTATTCCACTATTAATGTGCTCTTTTTTTTTTTTTTTTATTACCCTCTTTGGGTTTGGACTGAACTTTCAATAGTTTAATTGACAATGCATTAGTGAAATGGTCCCAAAAAGCCATTCGAGAATCAAGAGTAATCTATTTGGAATTTTTATTTTTTATTTTTTCTGGATATCTATGGGGCATGTGGTTTGAGAGGAATGCAAGATTATTTAAAGATAAATTTTGACATTAGAATTTATCAAAAAAGGAGCATTTGTATGATTATTGGGTGGATGCAAAATTGAATGGTTGGGTGCAAAAATTGTGAATCTTGTGGCATAAGGGCCACCGCAGGGCACTTTTGCTAACCAAATGATCGTGACCATTATATATGTATAAAAAAATTATAACAAAAAATATATATTTTTCAATGGCTCAATTTCAACTATAAAATTTAAAGGTTAGAATTATCATTGAAGCGTAATTACGAAACAATAGCTTATGCATAGTGACGATAGAATAGAAATGGTTCAAATCATCGTACCATCTGAGCATATGTACCCAACTTATGTCACGCTGAATGTGAGTCGCAGTTTTCGGTAGTGTATTTTTGTTGCACGCATCATCTGCTATTGCACCAATCATCTGGTTGGAAATTTTCTAAAATTTAAAATTTAAAATAAAAAATGATTAAATAAGTTTGATTAGAATAAGGTTGAAGCAAATATATGTTGTCCTTAAAGCGTGATTCATCCCCTCCTATGTGATTTGAGATCATTGGTAGATTGCTGGCAAATTGCTTATAGGATACAACAAGCCTTATTTGGTCCTGCGTGCAATAATCACGAAGGAACAACCTTAGGAACTTAGCGAACATAGTCAGTTTTCTGGTATAAAGATTCGATCACTTTTGCAATGTTAAAAATTTTAAGTATACAATGTAAGTGTACTTACATTTGCACCATTGTTTGTCAATACGTGGAGTCATTGTATCTGTAGTCGGTTAAGCCTTTAGAAAGTAAAGATCGAAGACATAAGCAGAGCAAAAACATCAAGGAGCATATACAAGTAAAAGAGATGCCTTGATGACCCTAACCCTTGACTCAAAACAACCCTACACTTCTAAATGATCTTGACCCAATAAAAATACTAATTTGATCATCCTTTAGCCTTATGAAACAAAGAAAACGTGATAAATAAATTTAGAAGATGTGCGAATCTGTTGTGTAGAAAATAGCCCATAACAACATATTTGAAGTAATGTTCGATGACATCAAGCTGCCATGGAACAGGGATTCGATGGCATTGAAGACCTGGCCAACGTAATCGATTGAGAGTCAAAGATGTCTAGCAACCAAACTGAATTTTTAACTGAAAATCTTGATGGCATCGAGGGTACTTTGATGACATCGATTTGAGATCAAGATTGTCCAATAAGGTTTTTTTAGATTTTCACTTGATTCTTTGGATGACATCAAAGCGACTTCAATGGCATTGAAGTATGATTTTCGATGCAATTGAAATGGGTCCAGAATTATAGAGCAAGCAAACATGATTTTTAGCTGAAAATCTCGATGGCACCGAGGAGCCCTTCGATGGAATCGAGAAGCCCTTCGATGGAATCGAATGAATCCTCGATGGCATCAAAATGACTGTTTTCTGTCCATTTTTTTTTTAGCGTTAGAGCTCGAACTATTTTAAAAGGGTATTCGGTTCTTTGGCTTAATGATAGATTTTTGGAGCAATCAAAGCTAAGGTTATCCCATATGCAAATCCTTCATCGCATACCTTTATTTTTATAAGTTTCAAGCAATTTCCCTTGAGATTTCAACTCTAATAAGGATTCCGACCTCACTATTGGAGATGTGCTTAAACTCCTCCATTTTCTAGAGATTGGACTTAAGCAATCTTGATATATCATTATCCAAGTTTTTTAAGAGCCCATCTAGTTGAATCCCCTAGGATAAACAATAACCCATTAGTTGTAGGATAAATAACTACCCATAAGCGGAGCATCTACTGCAAGGTGGTGATCGTGGAGCAGAAGCCGTGGCGAAGCAAAAATAACATGATCGGGAAAGCATCGGAGAGTGGGCGACAAAAAGGGCTCAATCCGACAAGTAAGTTGTTAATTGTAAAAATCCATTATTGTACTTCGACCTTGTGTAGGTTGGAGTATAAGACTTTATTTTCAAACTCACCTAGGTTCTTTTGTAGGCGAGGCCTGTGTGGCCTAAATTGTCAAATTCAGGATTAAGACACATTACCTCACTGCCCATGCCCACACCCATGCCGCATGATGCAAACCTATGTTAGCTTACTCTTTTTATCCAAGTAAAAGTAATCCACCAAATACTTATATCCTTCTTCTTCTTTTTTCTCTCCTAAGCGATGTGGGATTAAATAATTTGTAGGGAAAATACCTTTTCCAAAAGGTTTTGAGGAAAATTGAAAATTTTCATTATTTTCAAATCTTTTCAAAATATTTGAAAAAACTGCACAACAATTTTTTTATTAAATTATTTTTAATCAAAATGAAACGAAATATCAATAATCCCCCACTTGTTTAAAATAAATTAATAAAAATATCTGCTACAAAAAGGCACAATTCTCTTGCATTAAAAAAAATAAAAATCAATTTGAATCTTTCCTTAGTTTAAGTACCTCAAGTCCTATCAAAATCCCTAATAGCCACAGTCTTAAACTAATTACTTCTATGTGACAAAATTGGAGATAACATGCATATAATCACATATGTGTTTATGATATTTCTTACAATACACGCTTATCACAATTAATAACCATGTACTCATCCTGTTTCATAAATGATCATAAGAGAAACTCTCACTTTCATAAGAGGCGTCACCACCTCTATATTCACATAGGTAAAATCTTTTCAATGTTTCCATTATTATTAAAACATTTGTCTTTTAGATTTGATTTTATTAATAGTTGTAAGACTCGGCCTTCTATTTGTCCAGCACTATTCATCATAGATGGGGTTATCTATTATTTTTAGTGCTGAAACTTTTCACTTATTAATGACTCGTTCTTAGCTATTGAACCCTAACTTAAAGATTTTTTAATGTTAGGTTGGGTTTCCATCACTAGTGGAACTTTGAGTGAAGAGTTTTAACCCCATCTCTCTAGATGATGTCTTTACTACATCTCTTGTTAAAGGTTTAATGAAAGGATCGGTCAAGTTATTACTTGACGTCATATGTGGTATTGTAATGATTCCATATTGAATCAATTGCCTTATATAGACATATCTCAGACTTATGTGCCTCAACTTTTCATTATATATGTCGTTATAAGATCTTTCTAGAGTAGTTTTACTATCACAATGAAGTAAAACAACTAGTATAGATTTCACACAAAACGAGATTTTTAGTAAAAAATCCTTTAGCCACCTAACATCTTTGTCTGTTGCAGCCAAGGCTATGAACTCAAACTCAATCGTCAAATGCGTTATGTAAGTTTGTTTCTTGGATCCCCAATAGACAACTATACCTCTCTGGGTAAATACTCACCCTTTTGTAGACTTGTTATCCCATACACTTGATATCCAACTTGCATCGATATATCCTTCTAATACGACAAAAAACTCTTAGTATAATAACATAATTCTTTGGTTCGCTTTAGGTAACTTAAAACTCTACCAATAGCATTTTAGTGTTTCACATTGGGATTACTTGTAAATCTACTTAGTTTACTCACAATGCACGCTATATCTGGTCGTATGCATTATATAGCATACATAAGACTTTCTATAGTACTAACATACTCAAGCTGTGCAACTGTTTTTCTATCATTTTCTTTGAACTTGGTACTTGGATCAAATGGTGTATATGTCTCTTTGATTTTCAAATGGTTAAACTTGATTAATATTTTCTCAATGTAATACGCCTAATACATATCATAAACCCACTATGTTTTTTTTACTTTGATATCTAGTGTTATGGGAAAAATCGAGCTGACCTGACCTGATGTATAAGACATATGGTAAGTGTTAATGCTTGAGCTATATAGATGCCACTATAGTTAGGAAATAACAATAGTAATGGGTCAGAATCGTCTCCAACACCTCTTCATTCCGGTGGGTCTCACCTGATGAATGGATTGGATGGCATATATAAAGCACCGTGGACTCCACATTCCATCTGAAAGTTTTTATGATAGGCGACTCCTCCCCGTGTCTTCATCATTTTCCTTTTGTGTGACCCACTGGAGCGATGGATCAGGATTAGATTCTGATATCGGCCTAGCATCAGGTGGGAATATCTAATGGATAGGTTGGATGTCACGGAAACATCATGATGGCCCCACACAGCTCGATACATTCTAACGGATTTGATCATTTCCTTATAAATCTTCCACTGGGAAAGATCTTCACTGTTAGAGAATTCTCGGTTAGTTAAGAGTTAAGAGTTGTATCTCATCATTTCCAATATAGGAAATGATACATGCCCCATTTGTAATATGGTAAGCATAGATAAAGTCGCTTTTCGAAATATTTCCTAAATTTTTTCCTTTTTTAAAATTTTAAGATATCAAGTACCCTATCACAATGCAACATGTGTATTCAGTCATTTCCTTTCCAATACATTCAGTTTGTCTTATTTTATTTTGAATTGTTTGAAAATTTTCCAAAATTCAAAATCAACAAATGTATGTTGAATGCAAACCGTTGGTTATCCTTTTTGTAACCATCCTCTTTCTCTTGCAAGTGCTGCACACCAGAGTATAGTGGACCGATGAGCAGGATATGTAGCAAGGGCTTATGCTTGAGGAGTGTAGATCCCATTTTAGTTAGGAAATAGAAATAGTAATGGACAAAAATCCTCAGTAACACTTCTTTTAGTTGTGGTTTGGTAAACCGAAAAATAATGTCTTAAAATTAATTTAAGTACTGAATTTTAGTACTTAAATCTTGAAAATTTTTGTTTGGTAATTTGCCCAAAAAAGGCCTTAATGTATGAAAGTAAGTACTTTTTAAAAAAACCTTTCGGCTAAATACAAACAATAAATGCATGAAAATTGACAATTCGTCGTATTTGTGCAATATTATCTCAATTTCTGTCTTTTATAGAGTATGAGATAAACCTGTTATTGCTATGATATTAAATTTGGTGCACGTATGCCCAATTTCATAAAATTTTAATACTTTTCTCTTGTGCATTCTAACAAGAGTATGCCACACAATTTATAAGTTTTAACCCTCTTATTATTATAGAAAATTTAATGGTAAATTGCCGTTATGTAGAGATTTAAGTTCAATTAAACGCAATGTTGAATTGTGGGTATATAGAGAGATTGAAGATCAATTAGATGCATGTGTGAGATCTGCCTTAGATATCTCATAAATGGCAGATATCTAGTAGGTGTCCCATGACAATCAAGACTGCTTAGATATTGGGCTTGAATATTGGTTGATTGTAATAGGTCATCATTTGATCCCTCTATGCAATTCGTTGAGAATTTCATGACCCACATCTCTTTAATTGGACCATCATCTGATCGTTTCGAATGATCGGATGTGTTCAATATGTATTCATTAGGTCAGAGAACGATTTTCAACCTAATCTGATTTAAATGGAATAAGATTTATCAAAAACAAGATCTAGTCGGGCATGGTCTAATCTAACCAGACAATCTCAAAGAATACAGCAAGAAACTCACGGAGACCAAACTCTGTCTAAATCTAATCAATGAATGAGGAGATATGGTCCATTGAAGAAACAACCTATCTTGAACATCCATTCATCTCCTGATCTATGCCTCAATCGATGGCCAATATAGTAGGCCCAAGTGACTTTATTGTCACACCCACTGCCTAAAAGAGGTGTTGTAGAGGATTCTACACTAGGTGTGGGCCCACTGAGGTGTGTGCATTGTGTCCAATAATTCGCGCATCAGGTGAGCCCCATCATGAAATTTAGATGCCCCAAGAATCGGGTTAATCCATTTAAATTTGTAAGTTTATATTTTCTAGATGGTTTTCCCCCTTCTTCTTTTTTTCTTTTATATATATATATATATATATATATATATATATATATATATATATATATATATATAGATGATCCTCCATTTGCAGGGTTCAAAGGGAATTGCATTTATTTCAGACAACAATTATGGGTGGTATACATCACCCTATTTAATGGACAACAATTATGGGTGGTATTCATCACATTCGCTACTAGCCCGCATGCCTAAGTGTTGTGATTTCAGTGTATTTTACTTAAGAGGATCAGAGAATTGAGTCATACTCTCCTAAGTCATACACCAAAGTCTCAACTCAAATCACTTACACTAGCTATATGATTTACACCAAACATAAGAATAAGGAAGTCACAATATCTTCCGGTCTACTTTAATAGGATGATCCACTGAAGTAATTAACATGCCTAAGATTTCTTTAATTTGATGATCTACTGAGGTCCATGAATAGATCTTTTCTTTATCTTCTTCTTCTTCTTCTTCTTCTTCTTCTTTTTCTTTTGGCTTGAGAGTAGGAATTGATACTCTCCATAGGACTCACTGATTTAGCTACTTTAGCTAATGGGCATGGCCCATTTAATGGTGGCCCATATGGTTTCCATTTGTGCAACATGGACCATTTATCGCATGTGCTGTGGAATAATTCTTTGGAATGTTAGAGTTACCAAAGATGTGCTAATGTTTTGAAATATATTAATAGTAAGGCCCACTTGTTGATTGGATTATTATTAATTTTGGTCTCATCATGTGTGCTTGGATAGAAGGTTTAGTGGCCACATCATCTCTAAGATGTAATCAGATGGAGGTAAACCTCCAATGACTGCAGTGTGCTATGCACACAATCCATCAAAACTATTGAAATAAATTCTCTCTCTCTCTCTCTCTCTCTCTCTCTCTCTCTCTCTCTCTCTCTCTCTCTCTCTCTCTGGTCCAATTTTCATCTACATGTATTGATATATCAAACACTCTTTAGGAAAAAAGCTAATGTAGTAGTTTTTAAACTTACAATAAGGATTTTAACTTATAACAATAATTAACTAAGAGCTTTGCTAAGCTCGTATAAGTGTGCAATAAAGCTCATGTACATGACACACGTGGGAACATGGTATAGGGACCAAGATCTAACCCATCCATCATAATGCCACTTTTATATTGATGCCCTAACCCAAGAATCAGATTGATCCACTGGTTGGGTGGGCCATAGTTTTCAAACCAAATGTATAGCTCTGGAAAGCTTAGCTGAAGTTTTCTCAACCCATCCCCATGTTTCCAATATTGGAGTGTACATTCTGATTGGACAAGATTTTATTTTTTGAAAGACATGTACAATGTTGGACCAACCTGATGGATGGATTAGATCTCCCAAGTATGGCGATGCTGGGACGTGTGGCGTATATACGAGCTATATAAAGATAGTCATGACAATGGTATCATTTATTTAAGGTATGAATCATGCAGTCATACTATCTAAATGATTTATGCATGCATTTTTCATGGCAAAGCAACTACTATAGTTCATAAATAATTTTCTGCTTTATTAATTCTACGGCTTAGAATTGAGTGGAGCAATGTACATTTGATTTTTTTTTATCTTTTTTTTTTAATTTACCATCTTACATAATATAAATACTTATGCAAGTATGGACCAGTACTCATTGATGCTAGTCTATTTTATAATGATATTAAGAAAATTATTTTTAAGGTTTTATGAGATGTTGGAGGAAACGGAAGGCTTGCTTTTTGTTGATACCATGGTTTTAGGTAACTCACATGGTTCATCACACCCGCTAAGCCTTATTTGTGCAATGGACTTCTCTTGTCGCTTCATTGATGTGAGATACCGCTAGCAAAAGCCTAATACTCATTTACCCCACACGTACGTATGAAAGTTTACTTTACGAATTTGTATTTGTATATTTGAAACATGTTTTGTACAATGTAAATAAACATAATAATTGTTAAGTTATAAATATATTACTGGACATTCGTCCTTCAAGCGGCTTTTGGATATAGTATATCAAGTATATTAATACAAATTACATCCATTAAATTGTTTAAATTGTTTAAATTGTTTTCACTTTGTTACCACTTTATATATATATATATATATATATATATAGAGAGAGAGAGAGAGAGAGAGAGAGAGAGAGAGAGAGGTGTCATATGTTTATGCTTATTCTGGCCTTTTTCTTTCTGTTGAGATTTCAAATTCATTTTTGAATTTGATTTTAGATGGGACACATGGATAAAATCGAATAATCTGGTCTCATCCAATCTCTCATTCTTTCCTATAAAAGGATGAGACTCTCTCGTAAAATAGATACATAAGGAATACAGAGATATACAGTGTGCACTAAAATTTGTCCATTTTAACTTGTCCTTGAGACGATCGCGATCCGGGGCCACTTATACCGTAGAACTAAAGGTGTGAATAGATCCATTTGCTCCAATAGTATATAGGCGGATTGTTTGAGCGTTAATTTTCTACTTTGTGAGGGTTCCAAAACTCGTGTAGACCGTCAAATTTTGAGAGCTCACCTTCCGCGCTTCCCAACAGTGGTGTGTGTGTGTATATATATATGTGTGTGTGTGTGTATGTGTGTGTGTATATATATACACACACACACACACACTTTTTGAACAATTATAATTTTCTAGTCATGATCACTTATTTATTAAACTAAGACAACTAATTAAATATCGTAAATTCAGTTCATAATAAATCCAAACTTATTATCCAGAATTTGAACATCTCATTTAAAAATTACTTATTTATAAAGGATTTAAATACTAAGTAGTTTTCAATTAAATGTGTATCATACCTCACTTATCTTTTAAAATATCTTAGTATATTCCTACTTAATTAAATAAGATATGCCAATATCTAAAGTGGGATATCACCTTGTATGTCATGCACCAACAAGAACAAGTTTACTAAGTAAATAATTTCAACCCTTTGATAATTTGGCTCTTTAACTGTGAGTATGTACTGCCATCGTGACTTCTATATAATCCAATGTATTAAAATATTAAATCCAAAAGTCTTTTTTTTTTTTTTTTTATTGTACCCATCCAAGAGAGCCCCATCATGTTAATGGTTGGGAAAATGAAAGGAATCCAAATCCAACTCTTAAAGTACATCGTGCCGTATTGTAATAACTGGAATGTTTTTGAGTATATCTCTGCTAAATATATTGTAATAAGTGGGATGTTTTTGAGTATATCTCTGCTAAATAAAAATTACTTTTACTATTTGCAAACGTGCCATAACCTGGTCCAGTCATCAGATGGGCCATACTTGTATGATGAAGTGATGAATTTAAAAAAAAAACGTATAACAGCTGTCTTGATCTAAGACACGAAGATAGAATAGATCACTGGTGCACATGCAGATAGGGCTGTCAACAGGTTGGAGCCAGGCCCACAAAGTAAACCCAGGCCTGATCTTAGGTCTGTGGTGAGCCAAAACAAATAGGCTCGAACCGAGCCCTCGACGATACACACAACCCAGGTCCAAGTCCGATCGAGTCTGAGCATGGCCAGCCTCTTTTGTGCAAGATCTAGGCTGTTCCTTCTGCATGTACGATCATGCATGATTTAACATATGTGGCCTTGAACCCAAAAACGGGCTGGCTGGGTTGGATTCCAGCCGGACTGATGGGCTCTTAGACATACCCCGAGCCTGGGCTAGTTCATAAAATGGCTTAAATTTTAGGCCATGGTACGGCCCTCAGGCCCAGTATTTCAGCTCAAGCACTGCCCGAAAAGGGTCAAGCCCAAAAGCCCGACAGGCCAGCCCGGTCCATTGGTAGGGCTAAGACCAGGTATGTGCACCTATGAGGTGTTGTGAACTACTAATGCCTCAAGTTGTAAGGTGTCATTGTTCTTATGCTTTGCATACTTAAATGGCGGATTTTATTTTTATTTTTTTAAAATCCACCAAACTAGAGGTTTCTATCCCTTGATGGTGTCTGCAAATGGACGTTTAAAGAAAAAGATCATAGCTTTGAGGGTATAGGATATTCGATTATAGGATTATTTTTGGGTCATCCTTTATCTGTATTATGTTCCATGAAATAAATGGATTAGATCAATGAATCGTGGTCCCACATGCAGAAAATGTGTGTTAAGACCCTTCACATTCTGATACATCACAACTTTATATTTTCAGGACCATTAGTGGGTCCTGCTATTTGGATGGTTGGAATTTGATATGTGACTGGTTACCCGGCCCATTGGGGCCCACATGATGAGTGGTCCGATGATGTCCATGTTGCGAACCCTGCACCATAAGGGACACCGCAATGGGCTTTTGCAGACCAGATGAATCTGACCATTAACATATGTTGGTATACTTGGAACAATAAAAAGATTTTTTTTTTTTTTTTTTTAAATGGCTCAGATTCAACTCTAATATTTAAAGGTTAAGATTATCACTGAAGCGTTATTATGAAACAATAGCTTATTTACCATAGTGACTGGAGAATAGGGACAGTTCAAACCATCGGACCCCACCACAGGAAACAGTGGGCATAATGACACCCACCGTTGAAACCTTTCAAGGCCCACCGTAATGTTTATTTGCCATCCAACCTGTTGACGGTGGGCGTTCAAACATCAGTTTCCTCTGGTGTGGTCCAACTGATCTTCGGATATGCTTCATTTTTTCTGTCCAATTCCTAAAATGAGCTAGAAAAATGGATGGACGGCATGGATATAAAACATATACATCACAGTGGGCCCACAGCGCCCACCACATCACCACAGGGCAGCCCCACCTGATCAGCGTCCCATCTGAAGGGTATATATGAGGAAGAGCTCTTGGTGGTAGATTATAAAACGTCCCCGCCTGAGCACAATACAGCCTAATAAACTTAGGTGGGACACACCGCAAGGATCAATGCACAAATTCAATAACTCCTAAAACCTATACATTCAGGTGTGTGGCCCACCTGAGTTTTCAAATGGCCTGAGTGCTGGTGTATCCTTTCATTCTGGTGGGTCACACCTGATGCTTGGCTTAGATGGCATATACAAAGCACCATAGACTCCACATTCCATCAGAAATTTTCTATGGTGGGCAACCCCTCCATAGTGTCATCATCGTTTCCCTTTTATGTGACCCTTCTAGACGGATGTATCAGGATTAAATTCTATACCAGCCTAGCATCAGGTGGGCATATCTAATGGACGGCTTGGATGACAGTAAAACATCATGATGAGCCCCACACAACTCACTGCATACTAACAAATGTGATCATTTCCTGATTAATCTTCTACTATTTAAGATCTATTGTTAGGTAATTCTTGTGAGAATGCTAGTGATACGTAACTACCGGCTGAGGAGAACTCACTCAGTCCTCGTACAATGAGCTTATTAGGTGTGGGGCCCACCATCTATATCAAGGTCATCCAAACCATTCACCCGCAGTGAAAGTTATTGGAATAAATATTTGTCTGGTTCTAACCATCATTTGTGTTGCCCTATGAATGTTGAGTTTTTTAAGTGGTTATCAATTATTTTCTATAGTGTGGTCCACCTAATGATTAAATAGGATTGTTTTTGGAGCATCACATCACCAGACTGGCGGGTTGAATGGAACAGTCTGGTACATATAAATAAGGGATCGTTTGGATGCCTATAAAGTCATTAAGTTGTAATCCAATTACGAGTTATTTGATCACGGGTGTAATTAGTTATTCACTCAAAGCAGAGCTTGGAGCAATAATTTTTTAAAAATAATTAAAGGATAGTTTTTATGTACGATAGATCATTACGATAAGCTCAACTCAATAAATCCCTGATGCAAGGATAAACGTAATGAGGTCGATCACCGTTTTCTTTAAAGATAACTACTTCGAATCCACGAAAATTTTTTTAAACTCCTCACAAAGGCTTCTTGAATCTACGAGAAAAAAATAAGAAAATAGAAATCGTATTCATGAAAATTTATAGATTGATTGATTGATCATTAAAAATGAATTTGCAACCCTTTAAATAGGGATGACAAGCCTTGGAAGAAATTTCAGAATTAAGCTATAACTAAAACTTTTTAAAATTTATAACTTACTATAAATAGTAAATTTACTTTTTATAGTAGTGTCTTACGTGGCTTAAGTACATTATTCTCGTAATTATTCTAAGCACTTTTCATGTTGGACACAACTCCTAAAGCTCAATAAATAAAGGGTTATAATCAAACTAAAACTTACTAAAATTAGTAAAAATGGAAATAAACATAGAATTTGGCCGTCAATATGATGGAATCTCACAAATTTGGCGTGGGCAACTCGGCATAAGAGGGTTAGTTGGCTAAAGTAGCTGTCCTACCCGAAAATCATATATGGTACGTCAAGTAACTCATTCGGATTTGCGAGATATGCCTGTTTTAAGGTTTCGACGTTCTTGATGACTTCTGCCTCTAATCAGCCCTTCTTTGATCCATCTTGGACATGAACGTGTTCATAACCCGCTCTACATCAATCCCTGTGGCCAATTTTTATGGTAAACAACTTATTTGGTAGGCTATAGAACTAGGCCAATTAATTCAAACACAGCATTACGATTTGACAACATCAGTATGACAAGTTTTAGCTCTAGTAATAGAAAAGGAGGGAGAGGTTTGTTTTCTTCTTTTTTCTTTTTTTTTTTGGGTACGGGTAACCATTGGAAGATTATTCATAACTCTTCCTACTTTGAAAATTTTCTTATAGTTATTGTCTGAATCCCCTTCACTTGTAATATGAAACATGCATTTTTCTTATGTTTCAGATTATAGTTAAAAGTTGTAATCGAATTACAGCCTGCAATTTAATTACAGGCAGATATACCCATTCAAACGGCCCCTATAATTTGATTACCTGTAAACAGATTCATACTTAAGGACTTTACAGACATCCAAATGACACCTAAGTGAATGAGTAAGTTGAATAACAGGTAAATAACTAATATACCAAAATGAGCAAGTTTGCATTTTTGTGTCATCTCCTCTTTTTATACATACAACTTGTTTGTAAATAAAATAAATGATTCAAGAAAGAAGAGAGTTATGAACAACTTTTTCATATCATGATAGATTTGATATTGAAGCATCTAAGCTTGATAAATCAATTCGATTGGCCACCTTCTCCACGATGTGGAGATTAATTACCAAATCTTATACTCATGTGCCTCAACTTTCAAGGTTATTGCTCTCCTTTGACATATAAAGAGTCATCTCATGACTTCTTCACCGATCCAAATACAGGACTCAGGGAATAGATCTTCCACTGGCTCACAGTAACCATTAATATTGTGGATCTTCTAGAGGGTGGCTGATCATGAAGGGCATAGGTTAGGCCATCTTCCTCATAAACCCGATTTCACATGTTCTAATCGAATTCTTGCCCTGTTTGACAATACTAGATTTATGGATGAGTGCAGAGGATCCAAGCTCCTCACCATATCGGTCTCATCACCCAATCAATCAAAACCATTGAAGTTACTTTTCTCTTTTATTTGTTCAATTCTCATTCAAATCTATCAACATATCAATCATTTTCTAATATCATATCAGAAAAGTAGTTTTTGACCTTGTAATAAGGATTTTATGTTGTTATGATAATGAACTAAGAGGTTTGCTAAACACACCACACATGTGTGAGCATGGCACGATAGGGTCTGAGATCCAACCCATCCATCAAAATTGCACCACTATATTGATATCGTGGCCCAATAATCAGATTGATCCATTGGTTGGGTGGTCCATAGTTTGCAAAATATGTACGGCTCTGAAATACTTAGACAAGCCATCCACCTGTTTTCAAGCCTATATGCTGATTGGATCAAATTTGTCTTGTCAAAAACATGTTAAAAGTTGGACCAGCCCTATGGATGGATTACATCTCCCAAGTGTGGTCCCTGGCATCATATGTGTAGAGTGTATACACAAGCCAAGCTCATTAAATAAAGATAGGTCATGACAATGGAATGGCATGCATCATGCCTTCATGGGTTTTGAATGATTTATGCATGCATGTTTCATGCCAAAGTAATAATTATAAATTTTCATTCAAATACTTTTTTATTTATCATTTTAACCAATATAAATAATTATCCAAGTATGAACCAATGTTTATTGATATTTTAATGATGTTAACAAAAATATTTTTGAATTTTTATGAGATGTTGGAGGAAATTGATATCTTAATTTTTGTTAATTTGAGGGTTACCATCAAGTTTTATTTATTCAGGAGATTAATCCGACACTTAATTGCAGCGGTATAATTTCCATATTTCTTAATTTTCTTACACAGGAACCAGAAGTCTTTCAAGTACCACACCCTGTATACAAAAATCATAAATTTCTCCCCCAGATGTAATGTTATAATCAGCTTTTAAAGTTTTACTGGTCACTCACCTCAATTAACATGTAAAATGTCTCACTTATAACTTTGCATTTAGCAACTTAAAGTAGATCAAGTCAAGTTTTAATTTTAACTAAAATCAGCATACACAATTTACTCCTTTACAATTGGTCTGGTGAGATGTGCATTAAATTGCAAGTTAATCCGTTGCTTATTTCACCATCACATCTGCCTTCTTCTCCAAGAGAAAGTTTGCTAATATGATTAGAGTTGATGTGGTGAACTTACAAGATATAATAGGTGATACGGGTAATGAGCAGATAGCGAGTATGACATATTTGGATCCTAAGTTTTTTTTTGTGTTTTCAGGCTTAGCGAAAGCTAATAGTGTTTTACAACTAATGCTTTTATAAAAATATAAAAAAAATATATATGTACTTCTTTTAAATGTGAATCGACATATATGAAGTTCTACTTTGTAACTTTCCATTAGAAAATTCCAAAAGTTTTACACAAATAACAATACTCGTTCTTGATTGAATTGTTGGTCAAAGATACGTAAACAATTTACAAGAAAATACAAAATCATTTGTCCATTATTGTAAGTTATATAGTGCTCACCCAGTGAAAAATTCACTCCATCCATCAATTTTGCATCCAACTATAGTCCAACAAACTTAGTAACCAAGGCACATGAGACAGTTGAGATCGAATGGTTAACATTGGAATTCATGGGAGGCCATAGAACTTAGCTTTGGCTGGTCACATGCTATTTTCAATCTTCTTTATACAATTCTAGCCTCCTATTCATGGCCATTATTGGAATTATTTTTCATTTTTAGCAGTACAATAAATGTCTATCAATCTAATAGTCAAATATTTTTTCATTTTTAGCAGTCTAGTAAATCTCTATCAATCTAATAATTAGACAATCAGCATAATTTCAGTTCTTAATACATCCAAATTGCTACTTAAATTTTGGGTTTTTTTTGTTTACAGCCAACTTATCACAGCCGGAACAAAATACATGATTCCGCCACATGTTGGCACAGTTGTAGAGATGCAGAGAATGTACTCTCAAGAACCTAAAGGGCCTGTTTGGCCAGGCAGATCCCACGGTATTAGGAGGGATGGGATCAGCAATATCCTTGGATAGGCATGACGAGCCAAACAGATCCGATGAGCCTGTCCCGAGATATAAGCCATCCCATGGATCTAAAGACAATTCACTGACATCACCATCATTACCTTAAAATTGATCCTATCCCTTGGTTGAGGGCCTGTTTGGCCGGGCAGATCCCATGGTAATAGGAGGGATGGGATCAATTTTAAGGTAACGATGGTGGTGTCAGCGGATTGTCTTAAGATCCATGGGATTGCTTATATCCCGGGACAAGTTCACTGGGTCTGTTTGGCACGCCCTGCATATCCTGAGATTTTACCTTCCGATCCATTCAACCAAGGGATAGGATCAATTTTAAGGTAATGATGGTGATGTCAGTGAATTGTCTTAAGATCCATGGGATGGCTTATATCTCGGGACACGCTCACCGGATCTGTTTGGCTCGTCATGCCTATCCAAGGATATTGCTGATCCCATCCCTCCTAATACCGTGGGATCTGCCTGACCAAGCAGGCCCTAAAGGTGGCTATTCTCCTAGCAGCACATGATTTAGAAATATATTTGACGTGGTAATAATACCCAAAGAAACCTAGCCTAATATAGTTGGCCGCATATGCCCAAAGATCACGATGCAGAGTCTTAAAAGAAAAAATTGTCAGAAATGAGAGATACACATATGAACAAATATTTCATAGCTGGTCGTGTCTTAAAAAAGAAATGTATTAAATTAGGGCCATTAACTTTTCAAACACCAATTTCAAAAATCTAAAAATTATATGCCAAGCCACATCTCCCAAATTCTATAAAAGCAGAACAAGAAGAATAGCTCCGCGCCTTGCCAATCCAAATTAACTGTTGTTTTTAGTTCAACGTTGCTTATCAATCGTTCATCCTCATGAACACTTATCCTAGCCTAGCTAATTTTAGCCTTTCCACTTTTGTTAAGCACCATACAACACATCACTGGAACAAGTTTTAGATGAATGTCCACAACCCTATTTATGTAAACCCTCTGAATTCTCAAGTTCTTAATGATTTATCGGTCACAACCTGTTGAACAAAAGCTACAACCATCTCATGACTGTTAATATTTTTTCAACGACCGTCTGACAACCTAACAACCGTTAGGATTTTTCAATGACCGTCTCATGACCATCAAGATCCCAAAATTCATCTAGTCCACTGCGTTTCACCAATCAAACCATGTTGATAACTTTTTCCTACTTTATTTACTTTTACATGCCAATTGTATTAAATCTTATCAATCAGTAGCTAAATAATCAGGAAAAATCCAAATTTTCATAGATTTGATCCTTTTTTTTTATTATTTTTTTTTATTTTAACACACGCACACACACCCCCACACACTCACGCCACACACACCGTGGGATTTCACCACCATGGGTACTCGAACCCTTGACCCGGTGTTGAAACTCCAAGGAGTCAACCACCCGGGTAAGAGTAAGGACCTAATTGCTTAAATCGGCACGTAGAGTAACAAGACGTTCGGTCGGATTCAAGTCGAACTTTGGCACCATGTAGAAATTGTATTTGTGGGCCTTGGGCCCTTTCATTTCCAAACATGAGCCAGTGGTTTATAGGCCCACATATCTTAATAAATCCTAAAAAAGAAAAGAGAGCTGCAGGACATGGTGCTCTCACACTTTCACCATCTCTCTCTTCTCCATCCACGATTCCTGCTTATTTGATCACTGTGGTGCAATCAAGATGGTTTTAGAGCTTTGAGGGGCCCATCTACATTTCATTGCTTTGATCTGGGAAAGAAGAATGATCTGATCAGTAATCTATTACAATTGCCAGTTTGAAGTTTTAAACGCAGTTCGTGCTCTCATCTTCCTAGAACCAATTGGGTTCTGGATAGCCATTAATGGTGTGAAAACATTCTTCATCTTCTTCTTTGAGTGATTGGATTTGAAAGATCCAAAGGCCAGTTGGGCCAACAAGATTCAGAGGCCAGTTGGTCCAACAAGATTCTCATATGATTGGGGTGTGTTGTTTTTCCTTCGTTTGCAGCAGTTCAGATATGTGCCTGTTCCAGATTTGAATAAATTGATGTATATTGCTGATTCATGCGGGCCTCTGATCATATATCTGTGTGGGCCTTTAGTCATTTATCCGTGTAGTCATTTATCCGTGTATGCCTTGTGCTTCAACTAGTCGTGTTCTCCTTTTACTCCAAACAGCATGCATCTAAGACAAGTACTATCATCAATCTATGTGTGTGATTTAGAGAATCTCGATTACAACTTCCAAGCAGCCCATTGTGTATTACTCTCTGCAGCATCCGTCGTTAGAATCTCAGCCAGAATTACATCTAGTATCAGTTGTTCCTAGTATATTTATTTTAGCCTTTTGTGTTTATTTTTCTGGCTTACTGAAATTGTTCCCCAATAAATACGTTGTTGTGTCAGTTCCTTCTTTTATAGATACAACTCCTCATCTGTATTACCCTATTGATGTAGAGCGGGTCGCGGACACTTTAATTTCCAAGATGGACCAGAGGAGGAGGAATTCATCAAGACCGTCAGAACCTTAAAACATGCATATCTCTTAGTAAATCCGAATGAGTTACTCGACGTAACGTATATGATTTTGGGGTAGGACGAGATACTTTAGCCAACCAACGGTTGAATTCTCCATTTATTTCCATTTTTACTATTTTTAGTAAGTTTTGTTTTAATTGTAACTCTTCATCTACTGGCCTTTAGGAGTTGTGTCCAACATGAAAAGTACTTAGAATAATTAATATAATAATGTGGTCAAGTCAAACAGGACAGTTACTATAAATAGTAAATTTACTATTTATAGTAAGTTACAAATTTTAAGGAGTTTTAGTTGTAGTTTAATTCTAAAACTTCTTTTCAGGCTTGGTATCCCTATTTAATGTGTTGTAACTCGTTTACTTCAACATCAATCAATTTATGAATTTTCATGAATGTTATTTCTATTTTCTTGATTTTTCCTAATGAATTTGAGAAGTCTTTGTGAGGAGTCTATGTTCACTCCCCAAGTGCAGGGTTGTGATGTAGTAATAACTCGGTAAGACCGAGGTCGAATCCCAAGGGACTGAAACTGTACGTAATCTCAAATTATCTAGAACTAGAACTAGGCTAAGATGAAATCTAATCTGATTGAATTTGAAGGAATACTGGTGAAATAATTATATACACTTGAGAGAAATCAAGAGAAGGGAACTAGGGATTCAGAGGATCCACTTGTAGAGATCAGAGAGATCTCATGCATGTTTCATGAAAATTTACTGAACTGTCATTGATCTAGTTTTCAAGAGATGAAAGGTATATAAATTAGAATGGATTCCATCACCAAACCATGCCCAAAAGACTATGGCAAACAACAGAATTAAACTAATTACCACCCAATCACATGTATGAAAGTTATGAAGGGTACCGTCATCCAACCATGCCCAGGAGACTATGGTGAACAACAAGACGTCCTGACGTCATAAACATGAAAAAAAAATAGAAATATTCAAAGCATCGCAGACCCACTGTAATTTCAGTCACAACAGACCATTAAGAACTAAAAATATTCTCATAATAATCAACTGAAATCAACGTCGATTCATGAATTAAAATTAAAATAAAATAAAATCTCTCATCTCACTACAAGCTTCACCTCTTAGCCCTAGCTAAGAGGTTTAGCTAAACATGGATGGGCTAAATCTCTACAATTGAAATAAACTAAAAAAAAATAAAAAGAAAATACTCTTTTTTCTTCTGCTTCACGTCCCTGCCCAAGCCTCCACGTCTCTCTTTTTCTTCCTTCCTAAGACCTGAATGAATGCTCCCCACGTCCAAAATTCTCCTTATATAGCTGCTGGAGTGATGAAAATCGAATTTGAATCGGATTTGGAAAGTTATGCCTGCCTAGTGAAAGCTTTTTCGCAGCCAAGCTCGGTGCCTCGAAACACGCCACTTTTCTCGCTCAAATTCCAAATAAACACTGTCCCTTATGAATTTCTTGGGTCCTCTACATGATAGACGGTTCAGATCTGCCATATGATCAAAGATGGTGGGCCAAAACCGCCTGAAAAAGTCAGTTTTCGCGGATGTGCGAAACCTTTCGCACCATTTCGCTGTTGTGATCGGTGAGCCCCACAGAAGCATTTTCTGAAAAATCTACCCCGTCCATTGGATTCAGAACGAAATTTCAGTCAAGAATGGGTGGTTTTGAACGTCCATTGACGTGGTCCAGAGAAGAAATCACAAAAGGATCAGTTTTGAACGTTGCAGGGCAGCCCTTTTGTGGCCCCTGTATCGCACACGTGTGTACGCATGGATGCAAAAGGTCAGCATATTTTTGTAGTATTCGAGCCCCTCTACACGGTGAATGGATCAGATTGGCCATAAGGGCCATGGGCGGGGCCCACAAGCTTTTGCAAAACGGACTCTCGTCGTCCGTTCGCTGGCGTGATTGCGTAGAGGAGAGGGAGAGTCAAGTCAGAGCTTGCTTGGACCGACCGGCGGTTCCTGTGCACGGCGGGCGTGTGTACACTATGTACACACGCTGTACATATAGGGTCCACTATGATGCTTTTAAGAAATCCAATCCGCCCATTCCGTTCCTCATATAATTTTACCCGTTGAGAACAATTATCAAACATATCCAGCTGGCGGGTGGGCCCCAAATTGAAGATTGATGGGTTGATCTGCCCGTTAGGCCACTTCCGCAATGATCCAATGGATGATTTTTGACGTGTACGATTAATTTATGGTCCTCAGGCCACGTATGAACTTTCGAGCCGAACCGATATTGGGAACCCCGTGATCTTGCGTTCTGGATGCGTTTCAAGCCACTTGAGCTTTAGTTTCTTAGTTTTCTCGGATTTCTGACCGTGTATATCTGTCAATCTTGGTCCCCTGCAGTGTGTCCCTTGCCTTTGGTGTCATCAGATCGTTAAATCTCAACTTTTAACATCATTTTTCCATCCATGCTCATAAAATCACCTTGCAACACAGAAATGAGAAAACGAGCCATTAGACAGCATTATATTCGTAAATCCAGACAATATCTGGGGTCTAATATGCAATATTTCACCCTCAACCCAACCCCCAATCAGCATTTTGCTAGTCCCGAGCAAAGTATGCGAAAAATAAGTTGAGAATTATAGGAGAACTTTATATGAAATCGAGTGAGATTTTGAATAAAATACGAGAAATTTAATATTCATGAATGTTAGAAATTGTTTTCTCCTGAGCTCAAGCGTACGGTAGACTTCATAATCAAGTGTAAAGTATTAATCCATCAATTAGAAAAATTTTAAACATTGAGATCCATGGATGTATAGTCTAATCTCAGCTTATCATCATTAAGAGATCCAATCGTCAATTTCATGATATCATTGGTAACCAACAAGAAAATTCATGACAACCAAAACCTAATCCAAAACTTGCCTCATAGATTAACCTATTAACTTGTGATTTTTCTATTCAACGTAATGCCAAGGAAGGGGAATCAAATCCTCACCTATAGGGAGCAAACCTATTGTGAAGATCGTACACCTGACTCCTTTTTCACATATCATTCATGGGGAATTAACTCTACACCTATAGGGAGCAAACCTATGGTGAAGATTAATTATCCAACCTTTTCAATTTTTATACCATGATGGCAAGATATTTTAGGCTGGTTCCTTTCGTGCTTAGTGATTACCAAGTTAATCCTTCGACATGGAACTGAAATCTCAATGTGTAAGCAAGACGTGTCCTGAAATCATGATTCAATCAATGTTTAAAATCTCTAATCATGGATTGATAATTCAAACTCAACTGTGGAATCTATCAAGTAGCTAAATCCAAGAGTCATAAATTACCAACATCACGTATCTCGTAATTCTAAATCAAAGATAGATGTCAAAATCACATTGAATTTACAAGAAAGGTCAGAAAAATTTTAAAATTTTTTCACAATTTTTGCTCAAGACCAAGAAAATACTGATTAGGAAGCCTAATCTCCCACCCCCAACCTAAAATCTACATTATCCTCAATGTAAAAGATCTAAACATGGAACAACAAAAGTAAAGTGATGGGAAAATAATACCTGGATAACGAATCAAGAGAGAGACTTTCTAAGAGATCATAGCATGGAAGCTGGTTAGCACGAGAGAAAAAGAAAAACAAAAATGACGAAAATAAAATCCTACCTATACCACTTTCGCAGGTGCTCTCGATTGCATTTAGCATATGCAACAAGCCTTTAAACCCCTAGGTTACCCCTAATGGACGAGTTGTAGTCTCGTGAGGGTTTGCAGTAATGTTACCCACAAACATTGAATCATCTAACTAGAAAAATGAAATGAAAAGTCGGGTTGCCTCCCAGGAGCGCTAAATTTACCGTCTTCAGCCAGACAAATAAAGCAACAATCCTAGACCTATGAAAGCGATAAACCTACCTATACCTCCATCAGACTAGGAGATCAGTCCTGCTAAACAGGAGCAATCAGAAGCATGAACATGTCCTCTGAATCAAATGTCTCGACAAATGACTTTAATCGATGTCCATTTACTTTAAACTCCTTGTCATTGTCAGGATCTCTTATCTCGACGGCCCCATGAGGATAAGCAGTGACAACAATGTAAGGGTCGGTCCAACGAGATCGAAGCTTACCCGGAAAGAGATGTAGTCGAGAATCGTACAAAAGGACTTTCTGACCTAGCGTGAATGATTTTCGTAGAATATGATGATCATGAAACGCCTTCATCTTGTCCTTGTAAATTCTCAAGTTTTCATATGCATCGTTCTGGATTTCTTCAAGTTCATTTAATTGAAGTTTGCGTAGCGAGCCAGCGTTGTCCAGATTGAAATTCATATTTTTGATCACCCAGTATGCTTTATGTTCCAATTCCACAGGCAAATGACAAGCATTTCCGTAGACAAGTCTAAAGGGAGATGTTCCAATAGGAGTTTTAAAAGCAGTACGGTACGCCCATAAGGCATCGGTCAATCGAATTGACCAGTCCTTACGATCAGGGTTAACCGTTTTCTCTAGGATATGTTTGATCTCTCTATTGGAAATCTCAGCTTGTCCACTTGTTTGTGGATGGTATGGGGTGCTCACCTTATGCGAGATACTGTATTTCTTCATTAAACTCTCGAATGGTCTATTGCAGAAGTGTGAGCCCCCGTCACTAATGATGGCTCGAGGCGTTCCGAACCGCGACAGGATATTTTCTTTCAAAAATTTAATGACCGTGCGATGATCATTTTTGCGGCACGGAATTGCTTCGACCCATTTAGTGACATAGTCTACGGCGAGCAAAATATATAGATTTTCAAATGATTGGGGGAATGGTCCCATGAAATCAATGCCCCGGCAATCAAATGCTTCAATGATAAGGATGGGATTCAAAGGCATCATATTTCGACGGGACAATGCTCCCAATTTTTGACAACGCTCACAAGCTTTGCAAAACTCATGAGTGTCCCTGAACATAGTGGGCTAGTAAAAGCCACACTGTAGAATCTTAGCCGTGGTCTTTTTAGCAGAAAAGTGACCACCACAGGCCTGTGAGTGACAGAAGGAGATGACACTCTGATGCTCATCGTCTGGCACACATCTCCTTAAGATTTGGTCTGGACAATATTTAAACAAATATGGATCATCCCAGAAAAAGTTACGCACCTTGGTAAAGAATTTTTTCTTATCTTGTGACGTCCAGTGTGTCGGTATGGCACCTGTAGCAAGATAATTAGCAATATCAGCGAACCAAGGTGAATGGGAGACTCTAAACAGTTGTTCATCAGGGAACATGTCATTGATATGGGTCGCCTCAAGGGAATCAGAGGTATTAAGGCGAGAAAGATGATCAGCCACTACGTTCTCTACTCCCTTTTTATCTTTGATTTCCAAATCAAATTCTTGGAGTAAAAGGATCTATCGTATCAAGCGGGGCTTAGAATCATTCTTAGAAAGAAGATACTTAAGTGCCGCATGGTCTGTGTAAATGATGATCTTGGATCCGATCAGGTAGGATCTAAATTTGTTCAAAGCGAACACTACGGCTAAGAGTTCCTTTTCCGTAGTCGAATAGTTCACTTGGGCAGGATTTAGAGTCCTACTTGCGTAGTGAATGACGTAAGGTCGCTTATCTTTTCTTTGGCCTAGAACCGCTCCAAGAGCATAATCAGAGGCATCGCACATAAGTTCAAAAGGAAGACTCCAGTCGGGTGGCTGCATGATAGGTGCAGTGGTTAACATGCCCTTAAGCTTAGTGAAAGCTTCTTGGCAATGCTCAGTCCACTCGTATGGTGTATCCTTTTGAAGAAGATTATATAAAGAACGAGAGAGGAGACTAAAGTCTTTTATGAATCGTCTGTAGAATCCTGCATGTCCCAAGAAGGATCGCACATCTCTGATGTTCTTGGGTGGAGGTAGGTTAGAGATAAGATCGATTTTTACCTTATCTACCTCGATTCCATTGGATGAGATGATATGCCCAAGGACAATTCCCTTTTGAACCATAAAATGACACTTCTCCCAGTTAAGTACCAAATTTTTTTCTTCACATCTTTTTATCACACATTTAAGACTTGCTAAGCACTCGCTGAAAGATTAACCGAAAACAGAGAAATCGTCCATGAAGACCTCTAAATATTTCCCCACCATGTCAGAAAAGATACTCATCATACATCGCTGAAAGGTGGCAGGGGCATTACATAGCCCGAATGGCATCCTTCTGTAAGCAAAGGTGCCATAGGGACATGTAAATGTGGTCTTTTCCTGATCTTCAGGGACGATTTCAATCTGATTATACCTTGAATACCCGTCAAGGAAACAGTAATAGGAATGACCAGTTAACCTTTCCAAGATCTGATCTATAAAGGGCAAAGGAAAGTGGTCCTTCCTAGTGACGGTATTCAGCTTCCTGTAGTCAATGCACATTCTCCAACCAGTAGTAACTCTGGTTGGCACGAGTTCATTATTGGCATTGGCCACGATGGTGATCCCGGACTTCTTAGGAACCACCTGAGTTGGACTCACCCATTAACTATCGGATATGGGGTATATGATCCCCACTTCCAATAGTTTGAGAACCTCGGCCTTAACGACTTCCTTCATGTTTGAATTTAGTCTAGTTGTGATTGCCGAACAGCCTTTGCATTATCCTCAAGATATATGCGGTGAGTACAAATCGATGGGTTAATTCCCTTGAGGTCCGCTATCGTCCATCCAAGAGCTCCCTTATGCTCAATGAGAGTAGATATGAGCATACTCTCTTGTTCCTTCTCCAGGTGGGCAGAGATCACCACCGGATATGTCTCATCTTGACCTAAATAGACATATTTTAAATTAGAGGGCAAAGGTTTTAGGTCAAGCTTCGGTGGCTTGAGATTAGACGGTAGAGGCACTACATCAGTTTGGGGCAATTCTTCAATTTGTGGCCTCCACCGGTTAACTTCAAGTACCGGTGCAGTATCCAGCATGGCACACGTCTCCCTAATTATATCATCATCAAGATCATGAGAGTGGGCCAGGCACATCTCTAGAGGATCAGAGGATAAGGTGAGAGGTGTTCTATCTTCCACAAAAGAATCAATCATGTTAACATCGTGAAAATCGTCATCATCCTCTGAGTTGTTGCCGTTATTGAAAAAGATATTCAATTCCAATGTCAAATTTTCAAAAGACATAGTCATAACACCATTCCTGCAATTGATAATTGCATTTGAAGTGGACAGGAATGGGCGACCAAGGATGATGGAAATCTGAGTGCTCGTGTCATTGATGGGTTCGGTGTCCAAGATGATAAAATCAACAGGGTAGTAGAATCTATCAACCTTGACCAACACATCCTCGATGATCCCTCTTGGTACACGAACAGAACGATCAGCAAGTTGTAGTGTGGTTCGGGTGGGTTTTAATTCACCCAAACCTAACTGCTGGTATACCGAATAGGGAATCAGATTGACGCTTGTTCCTAAGTCAAGAAGTGCGTGATCAATTCGATAGTTCCCGATTACACATGATATGGTTGGGCAACCGGGATCTTTAAATTTTTACGGCACATCTTGTTTCATGATAGCACTCACTTTCTCAGTCAAGGAGATCTTCTTTTGAACACTTTTTCGTCATTTGGTAGTGCATAAGTTCTTTAGAAATTTAGCATATAAAGGAATCTGTTTTACAACATCAAGCAGAGGAATGTTGACTTTCACTTGTTTCAACACCTCCAGGATATCCTGAGAGTTAGAGAGACGTTTTGGTTCAACCAACCGTTAAGGAAACGGAGCAATTGGCTTCTCTAGAGGTTCCGGTTCAAATTTTTGTGCGGCGTCACCAGATCCATCATTGTTGTCCTCTTCTGGTTCTTGAGGCTTTTCGGGCCTAACCGAAAGGGTTTTATCAATAACTTCCCCACTCCTAAGAGTGGTGATGGATTTAGCGTGCCCCATTTGATTTGAAGAGCTGGGATCACTAACTCCATAATACGGTTTAGGATTGGGAAGAGGTTGAGCTGGGAAGCTCCCCTTGTTTTCAATCGTATTTTCAGCCTTAAGTTCATGTATTGCTTTCGTAAGGTCTTGAAAGGCTTGCATCATACCCTGATTGAAAAGCTCTTGCTTTTGAAAATGTTTTAGAACCAAATTCTCTTGAGGTTTCTCTTGAGTTGGATTTTGGTTTAGGAAACCTTGAGGTGTAGCCGTTGGTCCATTCCTCCAACTGAAATTTGGATGATTTTTTCAACCAGGATTGTATGTATTAGAGGGTGGTCCATTGAAAGGTCTTTGATAGTTATTTACAGCATTAGATTGTTCATTCAATACTTCTCGAAAGGCAGGTATTGAAGGACAATTTTCAGTAGTATGAATGTTGCAATCACAGATGCCGCAAACACTTTCATTAACCTTTTCCTTCTTTCCTTCCATGGCCTCAAATTTTCTGGTGAGATTAGCCATCTTAGCGTTAAGATCATCATCCTCTTTCAGGAGATATATTCCTCCTTTTTTCCTTGAATGAGTTGGCCTAGACGTAGCGTTCGTCCTTGGGTAATAGACCCAAGATTGTGTTTTTTCAGCGAAACTATCGAGGTAATCCCATACCTCGTCGACATTTTTATTAATAAATTCTCCGTTACACATTGTCTCGACCATTTAGCGCATTGAAGATGTTAGCCCATCATAGAAAAAATTCGTAATGCGCCATATTTCAAAGCCATGTTGTGGGCATGCATTAACCAGATCCTTGAACCTTTCTCAACATTGGAAGAATGTTTCATCTTCCTTTTGGGCAAAGTTCATGATTGCTCTCCTGAGGGTAATTGTCTTATGATGTGGGAAAATTTTCTTTATAAATTCCCTCTACATATCATTCCATGTGCCAATGGATCTAGGACGCAGTGAATGTAACCACGTCTTGGCTTTTTCTTTCAAGGAAAATGGAAAGAGTTTCAGCCTAATAGTATCCTCAGATACATTAGGAAAGTATAAGGTGCCTATGATTTTATCGAACTCTTTCAGATGCAAGTATGGTTCTTCAGACTCAAGCCCATGGAACTTAGGAAGGAGTTGGATGACCCCTGGCTTGATGTCCATATGTCCTGTATTCGCAGAAAAAATCATGCATGAGGGCGTACTCACCGCCGCCGGTTGTAAATAATCTCATAAAGTACGAGGCGGGGGTATGTGGTGCACCTCATTCTCATCATGTACTTCCTCAACCCTAGGTTGGGGTAGTGCTTGAGGTTAATTTTCAGCCATAACCTCCTCTGTCTCAGGAGAATTCAAGTGGTGTCTAGTCTTGCAATGGACAGTCAACCCCTCAACTAATCCTCCTTCAGTCACGAGACGTCGAGTGTTATCGCGTGCCCACTGGGGCATAAAACACACTCAGCCCTCGATTTAAATTCTACCTAGACCTAAGAGAAAAGAAGTAGAAATTTAGAAAATAAAAGGGAAAGATGGAAAGAAGTTACCAAATTTTGAGTCCTAGGTTAAGAATCTGCAAAACAAAACAAAATAAGTTAGTTTCTAAGAATAAAAAGTCCTAATTAAAAGTAAATTAATTTCTAGAGAAAAGAAGAAATTCCAAAGAAAGAAGAATTAGAAAGAGCTTACTAAATTAGAAGCTTCCTACAAAACAGAAAAATAATTAGATTAGTTCTAAAGATCAAATAGAATGAAGAATAGCAAGTTTCTAACGTTAGGAAAATTTTCTAAAAAGGAAAATAACTACTTCTAAACCTAGAATTAAAAATTCTAAAGAAAATCTAATCTTAAACTAATCCCAAAACTAATTAATTTCAGAAAAACATAGCCGACAGTTCCCGGCAACGGCGCCAAAAACTTGTTCACTCCCCAAGTGCAGGGTTGTGATGTAGTAATAACTCGGTAAGACCGAGGTCGAATCCCAAGGGACTGAAACTATACGTAATCTAAAATTATCTAGAACTAGAACTAGGCTAAGATGAGATCTAATCTGATTGAATTTGAAGGAATACTGGTGAAATAATTATCTAAATTTGAGAGAAATCAGGAGAAGGGAACTAGGGATTCAGAGGATCCACTTGTAAAGATCAAGGAGATCTTATGCATGTTTCATGAAAATTAACTGAACTGTCATTGATCTAGTTTTCAAGAGATGAAAGGTATATGAATTAGAATGGATTCCATCACCAAACCATGCCCAAAAGACTATGGCAAACAACAGAATTAAACTAATTACTACCCAATCACATGTATGAAAGTTATGAAGGGTACCGTCATCCAACCATGCCCAGGAGACTATGGTGAACAACAGGACGTCCTGACGTCATAAACATGAAAAGAAAATAGAAATATTCAAAGCATCGCAGACCCATTGTAATTTCAGTCACAATAGACCATTAAGAACTAAAAATATTCTCATAATAATCAACTAAAATCAACGTCGATTCATGAATTAAAATTAAAATAAAATAAAATCTCTCATCTCACTACAAGCTTCACCTCTTAGCCCTAGCTAAGAGGTTTAGCTAAACATGGATGAGATAAATCTCCACAATTAAAATAAACTTAAAAAAATAAAAAGAAAATACTCTTTTTTCTTCTGCTTCACGTCCTTGCCCAAGCCTCCACGTCTCTCTTTTCCTTCCTTCCTAAGACCTAAATGAATGCTCCCCACGTCCAAAATTCTCCTTATATAGCTGCTGGAGTGGTGAAAATCGAATTTGAATCGGATTTGGAAAGTTATGCATGCCTAGTGAAAGCTTTTTCGCAGCCAAGTTCGGTGCCTCGAAACACGCCACTTTTCTCGCTCAAATTCCAAATAAACACTGTCCCTTATGACTTTCTTGGGTCCTCTACATGATAGGTGGTTCAGATCTGTCATATGATCAAAGATGGTGGGCCAAAACTGCCTGGAAAAGTCAGTTTTCGCGGATGTGCGAAACCTTTCGCACCATTTCGCTGTTGTGATCGGTGAGCCTCACAGAAGCATTTTCTGAAAAATCCACCCCATCCATTGGATTCAGAACGAAATTTCAGTCAAGAATGGGTGGTTTTGAACGTCCATTGACGTGGTCCAGAGAAGAAATCACAAAAGGATCAGTTTTGAACGTTGCAGGGCAGCCCTTTTGTGGCCCCTGTATCGCACACGTGTGTACGCATGGATGCAAAAGGTCAGCATGTTTTTGTAATATTCGAGCCCCTCTACACGGTGAATGGATCAGATTGGCCATAAGGGCCATGGGCGGGGCCCACAAGCTTCCGCAAAATGGACTCTCGCCGTCCGTTCGCTGGCGTGATTGCGTAGAGGAGAGGGAGAGTCGAGTCAGAGCTTGCTTGGACCGACCGGCGATTCCTGTGCACGGCGGGCGTGTGTACACTATGTACACACGCTATACATATAGGGTCCACTGTGATGCTTTCAAGAAATCCAATCCGCCCATTCCGTTCCTCATATTATTTTACCCGTTGAGAACAATTATCAAACATATCCTGGCGGGTGGGCCCCAAATTGAAGATTGATGGACTGATCTGCCCGTTAGGCCACTTTCGTAATGATCCAATGGATGATTTTTGACGTGTACGGTTAATTTATGGTCTTCAGGCCACGTATGAAGTTTCGAGCCGAACCGATATTGAAAATCCCGTGATCTTGCGTTCTGGATGCGTTTCAAGCCACTTGAGCTTCAGTTTCTTAGTTTTCTCGAATTTCTGACCATGTATATCTGTCAATCTTGGTCCCCTGGAGTGTGTCCCTTGCCTTTGGTGTCATCAGATCGTTAAATCTTAACTTTTAACATCCTTTTTCCATCCATGCTCATAAAATCACCTTGCAACACAGAAATGAGAAAACGAGCCATTAGACAGCATTATATTCGTAAATCCAGATAATATCTGGGGTCTAATATGTAATATTTGACCCTCAACAGTCCAGGTAAGCTTCGTGGATTTGAAGTAGTTATGAGGAAGAAGGTGATCGACCTCATCATGTTCATCCCTGCATTAATTGATGTTAGAGTGAGGACTCCCCTCGGACCAATGTCAAATAACAAAGGCATGAACAAAATCCTATGGACGGTGATTCAGGGATGTGTTATCTTTTGAAAAAAATGAAATCTTTCCATTGAGAGAGTTAGTTAACCATGTAAGGGCTACTGACAACCCTCAACCGTATGCGATACTTAACCACCCGTGGTCAATGTACGACACAACATCAATTTTCATAAAGCACCACCCAATGATGGTGAATCGCAAGCCACCACTTTGATTGTGAAGAAGCTGTTGTGTGTGCCAAAGGTAGAGATATATTTATAGTAGCACAACATCTTTCGAATGAGATGCACTGTACACCAAAAGGTTTGTAATGTAATCATTGACGACAGGAGCAATAAGAATCTCGTATCGAAAACAATGGTGGAAAAGCTACAACTAAAAGCAGAGAGGCACCTATCTTCGTACATGATTGGATGAATCAACGAGGTCAATAAAACATAGATAACCGAACGATGTTGTATATTCTTTTCCATTGGTAAATATTATATGGACGAAGTAATGTATGACTTAGTCGACATGGAAACTTATCACATGTTACTTAGTCGATCATGGCAATATAATATTGATGCTATGCATAGAAGCCAGGATAACATATTTATATTTATTAAAGACAGTAAAAAGATTATCCTCGCCCCAATGAGAATAGAGAACCAACCTAAGACTTCTAAAGTTGAGGGACGATTTCTCTTAACCGAACAGAATTTTGTAAAACATACTAAGAAAATAGGAAATGGAGATGTATTAGTTGAAAGGAAAAAAATATATAGCCTGTAAACATCTCAAAGGATTTGAAACCAATGTTGTAGGAGTTCAAGGTGATTGTGCTCAATGAACTTCCTAATAAATTACCTCCCATATGAAATATACAAAACCAAATTGATCTTGTCTCATAGGCAAGTTTGCCTAATTGCCCATATTATTATAAAGGATGTGAGATTTTGCAGGTACAGGTAAAGAAACTGATCCATACTAGTCAAGTCAAGGAGAGCATAAGTACATGTATTATGTCAGCTAAAAGCCTAATATCAAGTACAAGAAAATGGCTGATAAACATCGATGCCAGAAATTATTTGAATATCATGAGCAAAGTCCCTTGAGTGAATCAAGGAAGAGTTTTTTCCAAGTGGAGGGGTCTGATATAAGACGTAGTACCGAAACATTCCTAACATGGTTAGACCAAAAGAAGGTGAACCATAAATTGGCCATAACTTTTTATTTGGGTATTATTACGGCGCACCTGACAGAGTATTAAGAACCGAAGCAGGACAAGAAATCGATGAAGAATTCTTTTGAAGTAGAGGGGGACTGATGTAGAACAAGTCGCAGACAATTTCATGTCCAAGATGGACTAGAAAAGGCCCGATCAAAGGCAGAAGTTATCATGACCATTAAAACCTTAAAACAGGCATATCTCGCCAACTGAAATGAGTTATTCAATGTACAATATATAATTTTGGGGTAGGACATGATACTTTAGCCAACTAACCCGGCATAATACATGAGATTCCATCAAATCAACAATCAAATTCTCTGTTTATTTTCGTTTTTACTATTTTTAGTACATTTTGATTTGATTGCAACTCTCCATGTGTTAAGCTTTAGGAGTTATGTCCAACATGAAAAATGCTTAGAATAATTAGGAGAGTAATGGGTAAAGTCAAATAAGATGCTATAAATAGTAAATTTACTATTTATAGTAAGTTACAAATTTTAGGAAGTTTTAGTTACCTTTTCATTCCAAAAATTATTCCAAGGCTTGGTATCCCTATTTAAAGTGTTGTAGACTCATTTATTTCAAACATCAATTAATTTATAAATTTTCATGAATATTATTTCTATTTTCTTACTTTTTCCTTGTGGATTTGAGAAATCTCTGTGAGGAGTCCAAAAAAGCTTCATGGATTCGAAGTAGTTATCCGTGAAGAAGATAGTGATCAACCTCATCATGTTCATCCCTGCATCACCTACGAATTTTGAGTTTTTTCAGTGGTTGTCAATTATTTTCTATAGTATGGTCCACTTAATGATTAGATAGGATTGATTTTTGGAGCATGATCACATCACCAAGCTGGTGGGTTGAATGGAGCAGCTGAATAGCAGGTGAATAACTTATATACGAAAATGGGTAAGTGTACATTGTTGTGTCATCTCCTCTTCCTATAGATACAAATTGTTTGTCAAAAAATAAATGATTCAAGAAAGAAAAAAGTTACGAATGACTTCTTATTCATATGATGGATTTGATATTGATGCATCTAATCTTAATAGATCAATTCGATTCGCCACCTTCTCCACGATGTAGAGATCAATAGCCAATTCTTCTACTCATGTGCCTCAACTTTCAAGGCTATTGCTCTCCACAGAGTCATCTCATGACTTCTTTAGCTATCCCAATACAGGACTCACCAAATAGATCTTTCCCTGCCTCACACAAGCCATCGTTGTCGATCTCCTAGAGGGTGGCTGATCATAATGGGCATGGGCTTTACCATATTCCTCATTACCCAATTTCGCAAGTTCGATCTAACTCCTGCTCCTAATGGTATTATTGGATCCATGGATGGGGCATATAGGCGATCCAAGCTCTTCATCACATTTTGCAAGGCTATGGTCTCATCACACACTCGATTAAAACTGTTGAAGTAAATTTTCTCTTTCATTTGTTCCATTCTCATCCAAATCCATCAACATATCAATCACTCCTTAGAAAAGTAGTTTTTGAAATTGTAATAAGGATTATAATGACAATGAATTAATTATAGCTTTGCTAAGCCCATACAAGTGTGCCATAAAGCTCATGTACATGCCACACGTGTGAGGATGGCACAACAGCATCCAAAATCCAACCCTCCAACTTAATACCACCACTCTATTGATGCCCTGGCCCAATAATCAGATTGATCCATTGGCTGGGTGGCCCATAGTTTGCATATGGCTCTAAAAAACTTACTGAAGTTTTCTCAACGCCATCCACCTGTTTTCAAAATTGTGCTTATATGCTGATTGGACCGGATTTTGTTTTTGCAAAAACGTGTTCGAAGTTGGACCAACCCATTAGATGGATTACATATCCCGTCACCTGTGTGGAGTTTATACACGAGCAAAGCTCATTAAATAAAAATAGGTCATGATAATGGTATCAGTTATCTAGGGCATGAAACATGAGCTCATGGATTGTAAATGATTCATGCATGCATGTTCCATGGCAAAGTAACAATTGCAAATATGCATTTGAATACTTTTTTATTTATCATTTTAAAGAATATAAATAATTGTCCAAGCATAAGCAAATGCTTATTGATGTTCTAATGATGTTTAGAAAATTATTTTTAAAGTTTTATAAGATGTTGGAGGAAATTGACTCGGTTTTTGTTGACCGGAGGGTTACCATCAATACTTATTTGTGCAGTGTATCATTCTGCCATTTAAATGTTTATGCACTCGTATATATCTAAACCTTCTTATACAAGAAACAGAAGCTTCTCAAGTAATTCTAATGTAATTGGAAGCTATTGAAATTCTAAGGGTCACTCAACTCGGAAAACAACTCGAACCTTCTCTATAAGAATCATCAGTTTCTCTCAAAGATTTAATGAGAGTGCCAGCTTTTGAAGTTTTATCAGTTACTCATCTCAACCAACATCTAAAATGTTTCATATATACTTTGAATAGGGTGACATGGATAAGCACAAGCAAGGCTTTAATTTTAATTGAAAACAACATCCACTCTTTTTAAATATAATTAATAGCCTTCATCAGTTTTTACTTGTAACTTTCCATTTGGTAATTTGAAAAGTTCTGCACGCTCATTCTTGATTGAATTGTCTGTGAAAGAGATGATAGGTTTGACAATTTTGTAAGTTATGATGAAAGTAGTTGTCCTAAGTTATGTGGCGCTCACCCGTTCATTAAAAAATCATTCCGTCCATCAGTTTTGCATCCGAAAAAAGTACAAAAAACTTAGTGACCAAGCCACATGAGACAGGGATTGAAAAGTTATCATTGGAATTCATGGTAGGCCATGTAACTTGGCATCCGTGGGTCACATGGGATTTTCAATGTTTTTTGAACAATTCTACTCTCCTATTCATCACCATTGCAATTATTTTTCATTTTTAATGGTACAATAAAAGCTATCAATCTAATTGAGATATATTTTTATCTTCAAATCCTGAGCCCATGGTGGGCCGAAACAAATAGGCTGCAAATGGACGGTCAAAATAAAGGTCCAAAAAAAAGGCCATAGATATGAGGGTAGGATCTTCCAACATGGAAATATTTTTGGGTCATCCTTTAGCTCTAGTATATCCCATAAAATCAACGGATTAGATCGAGCCACCTATTAGGGCCCACATGACGAGTGGTCTGATGATATCTATGTTGTGAAAACTGTGCCATAAGGGCCACCAAGCCACTTTTGCTGATAAGATGACTGTGACCATAAATATATGTAGATAAATTTAGAACAATAAAAAGATATAGATATTTTTCAATGGCCCACATTAAACTCTAAAATTTAAAGGTTAGGATTATACTCAAGCGTAATTACAAAACAATAGGTAATTAATTATGGCAGTAATGAGAGAACAGGGACAGTTCAAATTATCGGACCATCTCAGCACGTGGGCCCAGTTGAATGCAGACAGTTGTTTATGGTAATCATAAAACTACCATAAACATCCAACTAACGAGTGGCTAGGATCATGGGAAGGTTTTAGGCCAACCGTGGGGCCTAGTAGACCAATGGTCTAGATCACAATACCACAACCCCCACCTACAGAAAATCTAATCAAACTGGCATCTCATGCAGAGAGACTAATAGATGAAAAGATTGTACGTACGATAATGTATACAAAGACAAAAATCCAGCCATCAGCCCACATGCAACCATAGATGTGTGGGGCTATCGGGTGGGACCCACGTAGAGGTGATCTAGGCAACCACGACTATCAGGCTCGGGTCGTTATGTTCACTTTGTTAGCATGGCCCACTTGTTGATTGGACCATTATTATTTTTGGCCTCATCACACGCAATCGATCTAAACCGTTGGACTAAATGTTCTCCATGCCACACGTGTGTAAGCATGGCACAATAGATCAAGGATCCAAGCCATCCATCATAATGCCACTGCTATATTGATACTCTACCCCAAGAATCAAATTCATACACGGGTCGAGTGTGCCGTAGTTTGGAAAACAAATGTACGGCTCTAAAAATCTTGGCTGAAGTTTTCTCAACCCATCCACCTATTTTTAATATGTTGATCGTTTTTGGAAAAACACGTATAAGATTGGACCAACCTGATGGATGGATTATATATATCTCGCAAGTGTGTGACGTGTGTGGCTTGTATACAATCAAAGCTCATCAAATAAAGGTAGTTGATCATGACAATTCTATCACTTAACCAGGTAAGTAATGAAATATGCATGGTTTTAAATCATTTAAGCATGCATTTTTCATGGCAAAGCAACTACAATCATTCGTGTATAAAAAAATTTAAAAAAAAATAAAATTCTCTACTTCTAATTGAATAAACCTTTTTCTAGTTTGTTTCTAAATCCAAGGCTAAAATTGCATGGAACAAACATACATTTTAAACTTTGTTGTTTCTCATTTTAATGAATATAAATAGCCCTACAACTATGGCCAAAATTTATTGATTTTTGCTCTTTTTTTTATAATGTTTTTTAGAAAATTATTTTTAAGGTCTTACTATGTAGAAATATGAGAGGTTGGAGAAAGCTAAAAGCCCAGTATTTACCAATTTAGTATTATCTTTTATTGAGTGGAAGATTAGGAGTTTGTAAGGTGCATTTGTTATTTGTATCAAAACACCATTTACACCTCGAGCATCAAATAAAATCAGGTGATTGTTGATTTTATTATGGGGAATAAAAATAATAAGTTGAAAAGATTATTATTGATTTTCTTTTATAATATAGTTCAACACTTCAATATACATGGTCATCACAAGTGTCAATCTAGCATACAGCTGCAATTTCAAAGTCATTAAGTGGAAGTCACTATGTAGATCTTAATATCCAAAGATAAAAGTGGCACGCTGTCCCATGATTTGGCTGAATTTTTCATAATGATAAATTTATTCAATTAGTTATAACCCTCTTCTGCTAGAGAACCAAACTGATTTTTGAAATAGAGAATCTACATAATGGCATCCTTTTGTAGCGTGGCTTGAATATCACAGTTTTCATCAGACACTTCATATGTGATGGCATGTGCATCAGCTAGCTTGTAAATGTGTAGCTAACTTGTACATGTGTGGGGGTTTAGTTAAGCTCTAAATATATTTATAAAAAAAAATGAATTTATATACTACAACATTTTAAAATCGAGCCAAATGGTTGAATTGTTTTGGACCCGAATTGGTGGAATTTAGAGTCAAATGGCCAAGTTTCAATGTCAACCCATTGAACCATTCACTATATCAAACTATTTAGTAGATTTGCTGCTAATTCTCTCCATTTTATACTTTAAATAAAGTAGATTTATGGGCCAAAAAAGCCAAAGGTTGATGCTAAACTTAGTTGCACTTAGCTGAACAGGGAAACAAGTCAAGGTCTTGGTTTTAAGTTTTAAAAATCCAACGTACAAGGCATTTTTTGAAAAAAAAAAAGTTATTCACGTGTGATAATTGCTTAGATAAATATAATATAATTTAGTTTTTTTCCTTATAATGTCAATTTCTATTTTAACTTTTTTAAACTTTTGTTTATTGGACGGCATACCATTACACGGAGATATACATTTTTTTTTTTCATGATTACATTGTTGCATTGTAAGGAAAATTGAATGTTCGGTATAATTGCAACTATTTACATGCCAATTGATCAATGATAACCTTTATGAAAAATTAACCTTCTTGTATTTTTGTTAAGCTTGTTCACATGGATTTCATTTTTGTTAATCTTGCTTGCATATATTTCATTTAACTACATAAGTACGGTTTCATATAATCTTGGGCAGACCTGAATTGGTTTTACATATTTTTATTGTGCTTGTATTATTTTTTATTATAATTCTTACATTTTTTTATTGTATTTTTATATTTAGATGTCTCCGTGTAGAGATCAGTACATAAGATGCAGACTTGCAAAAGCTTATTCAAAATTATGATAAAAGAAAAAAGTTTATTGTCATCAAGCCACTTAACTTTTGAGCCAGCAATAACTAAGTGTTTGCTTTTGTATTATTTCCATGTCAGTGCATATAATTTTTAAATAGTTATTGAAGTTATCACCCACCAATGGCTTATGAATGTATCTAGGTGATATGTTAAAATATTTCCTAAATGTTGCATATTGCATTGTTCCATTTACTTCCCTTCAACTATTATATATTAATTTGGGTGCCTTATCATGATGTATATACTTTATTTACACTATCCATCCATTTTGTCAACTAGTCTTAAGGCATGATCTAAAAATGAAGCATATACAAAGATCAAGCGAATCACACCAATGGAAACAGTGAGATTGAACACCTACAGTTGAAAACTTTCCGTGTGCATGGAAGTTTTGGATTAAACTTGTATTTGTATTTTTTGGTGCATCATATCAATAATGGGACATATCAAATGAAGGAATTAGATGACTTTCAGCTTACAGAATGAATATCACATAATTGTTCATATGGATTTCATTATCAAAGAATAATTTTCTTTCACTGTTAGTATACACATACCTGTATGAGTGTGACTTCATTTTAGGGTTGGTTATACCTACAGGAGTGTGTATTCATTTTAGGTCTGGTTAGAAGACTCAACTCAAATTTTGGATGAAACTTATTTTTGGGCATGGGCTAAAATAAAGGTGGCATCTGAATGCCACCACGTGTCTTTAGATTCACTAGTTGAATTATGTTTGGCCAAAGCACACAAATTCACTGATTGATTTATCACTATGGTGTCATTAGAATCACTAGTAAAGGTGATGATTCTCAAACTGGTGAGAAAAAAAAAATGGTGGTGATCCTCAAATTTGTAAAAGTCAAGTGGACAGTTTAAAATATTATTGTCACTAGTTCAATGCGCTTAATTATTTCACTGTGCAACCACAACCCACCCAACCAAACAGTCACTTGAGTGCTCTTGATATGGATCCATGTTTAGTGAACGAGTCACCACCCATGCTTTCAAACTCAAACCACCTAAAGTAAACCAAATGGTTGGACTGGTTAAGACCAAACTAGCAAAAAAAAGTAAAGAGTAAGTTACCTAGAAATCATTTCTAGCCAGAGTTCAAACTATCAGGTCCAACTAATCCACAAAAATCTAGATTAATTGGCCAGTACTACTTGGACTGGCGGAATATTCCTCTAGAAAATCATGGAACTGATATGGAATTGATTTTCATAGATGTAATGTTTTCCTTCATTTGCTATATATATAAGTAGAAAATCAATTTCCATTAAACGATTTTCTATAAGAAAAGATGATTTCCTTTTCCTTTATATATATATATATAAATCTAAATTTACTTTTTAAAGGTGATGAGAACTAGCTCTTGCGCTTTGACCGTGGACCTGTTAATATTTTCATAGAAACAATCAAATTAATGTAGATTTATTTATTTTTTTCCACTTATTTAATTTCCTATAATATGTGGTATGGTTTCCATCAATCCAATCCAAAAGCACCAATGACCAAGTTAAGTAATGAAATAATAAATAAACAACGCCTTTGAGGTGTCGTTGTTTGATGATCTAAAGATTTCTGCTTACCAAGCAAACCAACCATTAGTCGTAAAACCAATTACCGCTAATTGACCAAATTATAGAGTTACCGCGTCTAAAGTGGGACCCACACTATGCACGGCTGAGAATGTAGTACAAGTATGCCATAAATGTCCTGCGCTGGGAAGTTAGGTGGGATCCACCGTGATATTTGTGATAAATCCACTCCGTCCATCCATTTTGCAAGCACATTTTTCAATACGAAAATAAAAATGAGGTGGATCCAAAACTCAAGTGAGCCACGCGGGAAGAAATAGTGGGAATTGAATGACCACCGTTAATACATCCACATTGATATCGAAGTTTTGTATCAGGTGAAATTTTTTGTTTGTTCAGTTCATCTCAATGGGAAGGCAATCAGCGTCCGAATGACAGTGAGGGAGGATGTATGTGTTTTATCCACCCGGACATCCATTTTAACGGATCATTCTAAGGCATGAGCCTAAAAAGGAGACAGATCCAAACCTCAAGTGGGCCACACCACAAGAAGCAGTAGTGATAATGACACCACCGTTTAAACCATCCTTGGGCCCACGGTGACATTTATTTGCCATGATGAATGGAAAACACAAATATTAGGTTGATCAAAACTTTTATAACCTCCGGGGCCTTTTCAACCATAGGCCTCAACCCCTACTTCTTCTTGTGGTGTGCATGGATCTGCCTCTTTTTTGGGCTCATGCCTTAAAATGATCTGTTAAAATGGATGGACGGCGTGGATAAAACACAGACATCACTGTGGGCCCCACAGAGCGCCTGGTGGTCCTGGCAGGGGCAGGAGGCACCTCCCATAGTGAGATTGAGCAATTAAATGGCATTTCAGAGTACACCGAACCTGAGCATTGATAAAGTGGAAAAATTAAAGGGTGGTTATTTGATACTCTGGCAGCATAATACAGTAGATACACAGGTACTCAAAGATTGTAACCATGGCGGACATTAATACAAATTACACTGACTAAATTGTGGAACCCACTATCCCTAGGTCAGTCCAAAATCAGATTGGTTGAACAATTCTGACATCTGACTTACTGACTTTTTTGTTTATATTCTCTTGATATGCCCATTGGATTTTTTTTTCCATTTCTAGCCACCCAATAAATGTCCACCAATCCAATATTTAGATAATCAAATAATCTTAATATATGGCTCAAGATGCACCTAAACTGGGACCCATAAATTGGACAGTGTGATTGAATTACTTGTATGAAACTAACGCAATTTCTAAGAAAATTTGAAGCTCTACCAAATCATCTATCAAACCATAACCAGAGTATCAAAGTCTTTCTCAAAATAATATTGTAATTTTCTTTTTTTTATCATTAAAGAGGGTCTGACTTCCCAATTGCAATCATATTAAATGGAGGTTGGACCTAAAAGAAATATAACTGCAATTTGAGTGACACCTACCCTACATTGAATATTCACATTTCAATCCTGCTGCACACTCAAATGTTAAGCTGTCAACGGGTCAGGTTCGGGTTAGTTCCTATAGTACTTGTAACTAGAGTTGGGCATGGAGTCAAGTCAGACTGAGTTAGGGTTGACCGGACTCGATTGGATTTTGAAATAGGCCTTTCCGAACTGGACCAGACTCAATACCAAGTCTAGCACACCTGACCCGATCCGAGTCTGGGTCTGACCTGGACTAATCCGGCCTGAGTCTAACCCAGTTACAAGTACCGAGTTGAGTTGAGTCTGCACCAAGTCGGGTCAGGTGCAACGGGAATTCACGGCCTAAAATCTCAACTCAAACCCTATATTCACCCGCTAAAATTGCAGCCTCTACATCCACTACATGGCATCTTAGATTTGAAATGTCATATTTGAGTTTTAATATATGTACGAGTCAAGTTTCAGATTGAGTCAAGTCAGTACAAAGTTAGATTTCGAATCGAGTCAAGTTATTGGGTAGTCAATACCAAGTTAGATTTCGGATCGAGTCAAGTTATTGGGTAACTCGAACTCGACTCAATTTGAATTCGAATTGGACGAAGTCAACTCGATTCAGATGGACTCACCCACTTAATTTGAATCAAGCCGGATCTGACGAGTGGAGTCATCCCTGTAACCGGGGTTCGGGTCATGCGGGGTCCAAGTATTATTCTAAAGACCCATACCCATATCCCAGTCAGTATCCATCATGCTTTTGAATTTATGTTTCAAATGAAAAATAGCATTTACATGGTCAGGGCCACCCAATGGATGGATTAGATTGCACACACATCAGCTATTTTGACACATGCTGCTATGTAAACCAGCTCTCTTAATTTTTACTTTTTAGGAAACCTCAATCCCAACTAATAAGGACTTTGCTAAAATAATAAATATACATTTAATATATGGACCCGATTGTAATATGGTAAGCGAATATAAAATGGCTTATAGAAATTTTCCTGATTTCTTCCCTTTTTTTGGACCATAAGATATCACGTCCAATACACTTTGGTTTGTTTTATTTTATTTTGGACCGTATGATGATTGTCCAAGCATGACTATCATAAAGTTTCTGTAACTAGAGTTTCTATATGCGTAATACGGTCTACCATAGTTTTTGCTCTCCAAAAGTGGGATCCATGATCCAATGACCCATACTAATTGTCCATTGCTCCTCAAATTAGATGAAAAATCTCTATGATGGGACAATCTTGACCGTTCAATATGCAGCCTGCAACTAGACAGTAAACTACCACACACATCCAACTAACCAGTGGCTAGGATCATAGGAAGGTTTTGAAGCATGGTCCATCATAGGTAGGACCCACATAGAGATGATCAAGAACTGCCATGCCGTTCAACTATCAGGCTGTGGTTGTTATGTTCCCTTTGTTAGCATGGCCCACTTGTCACAATCAACCAAAACAAATAATCCCTATCCATCAAAATATCAATCACTAGGAAGAAAATGAGCTAATCAACTAGTTTTTGAACTTGTGATAATGATTTTAACTAGGGATGATAATTAATTAAGAACTTTGCTAAAAGCGCACACGTGTGCAATAAAACTCATGTAGATGCCACACATGCGAGCATGGCATAATAGGTCCAAGATCCAACCCATCCATTATAATGCCACCACTACATTGATGCCCTAGAGCAAAGGATCAGATTGATCCACCGGTCGGGTGTGCCATAGTTTGCAAAACAAATGTACGGCTCTGAAAAAACTGGACTGAATTTTTCTCAACCCACCTGTTTCCAATATTGGAGCACATGCTGGTTGCACCAGATTTTGTTTTTGGAAAAACATACAAAGTTGGACCAACCTGATGGATGGATTAGATCTCTCAAATATGTAAAGATGTGTGGCATGTACACAAGAAATGCTTATTAAATAAAGATAGGTCATGGCAATGATATCTGTTATTTAGACCATACATTCATGGTTTTTAAATGATTTATGCATGCATTTTTCATGTCAAAGCAAATATAACCATTCATAAAATATTATCAGCTTTTAATTGAATAAAGTTTTTTTTAATCTTTGTTTTAAATCTAAGGCTAGAATTGCATGGAAAAAATATCCATTTGAATCATTTTTATTTATCATTTTAAAGAATATATGTATTTGTGCCAGTATGGACAAAGCTATTTTTATAATTGTGTTTAGAAAATTATTTTTAAGGTCAAAGAAAATAACATGTAGGAGGAAGCTAAGATATCGATTTTTGTCAATTCAGTGTTTGTTGAGTGAAAGATGAGATAAGGTTAGCAAGATGCATCTGCCATTTGAATCATAACAACATTTACTTTATCTTTTCAGTCAAATTGACAGTAAATTTTCATTAGCTGTTTGAATCAAAACAGCTTTTACAAGTGACTGTGAATTTTATTTCTTGGAAGAAAGATAATAAGGTTGGAGTAAGCTAAGTAGGTGGTGATTTTATTTTATAATCTATTTCACAATTCTAAAATTAAACTTAACTACACACTAAAATCAAGTAGAACTTGCCATGCAGATATTACTACCCAAGGATAAAAGTGGTGCACTTGGAAGGTGTGTCGTGATATTAGAAAAAATTGGGTAAATTAGAAAGCTTTCGCCAAGGAATCTACATTATAGCATTCATTTTAAGTATGTCTTGAATATTGCAACTGTCTACCACATTGGCGTATGTGATGGCGTGTGCATTAGCTGACTTATGCATGTGTGTGGGCTTAGCAAACTTATAAATATAAATATTTTCACTTTAACACAACATTTAAAAATTGAACCAAATGTTTGAATTGGCCAAATGGCCAAGCTTCAATGTCAGCCCATCGAACCATTAAATTAATCAAAAAGAGCAAGAGGTCGATGCTGAACTTTTAGCTACCCAATTAACAAGTCAAGGTTTTTATAATTTAAAAAACAAATGTACAAGCATTTTCTCAAATTTATATATGTGTGTTTGTGTGTGTGTCTTAATTCATATGTCATAATTTCTTAAATAACTATGGTATAAATTAGCATTTTTTTCTCGCATGTGATGTCAATTTCTATCTTTTCTTTTTAAGTTTTTGTTTATTGACCGTCATATTATTACATGGAGATACTAATGTTTTTTTTTTAATTATAACATTGTTGCATATTAAAGAAAAAAGAATTTCTAATATAATTGCGGGTAATTACCTCTCTACCAAGCCAATTGAACCATAACAAACTTTATGAAAAATCTATCCTTCTTGAATTTTTGTTAATCTTGTTCATGTAGGTTCCATATAACTACGAGAGTATGCTTTTATATAATCTTATTAATCTTGAGTTGCAATGCCATCTTTTATCAAGCGTTTCTTTTTAGGATCTGTTTGAATTGGCAGAAAGCATGGGATAGGAAATGTTTTTTCCAGAGAAACCATGTTTCAAAGAGAGCATGAGAAAGGGAACACTATTTTAAATTGTTTTCCATGTTTGCTTATCAACAACATTTTCTCGCAAGAAATTCAGATATGTTTCCAAATCAGTAGCAAAATACTAATTCTCAAGTGTTGCATCATTTCCTTCATTTGATGTGGCTTCTCATTTTCATCTTATAGGTCATATCTCGCCCAATCCAAAACTCAGGTAGGCCACAACGTATAGAACAATGTAAGTAGATGAACGGGTCATATGAAACATGGACATCATTAAATTAGGTCATTGGACACACTTTTTTTTTAACGGTCAAATAAAGCTCCACTAATCTAACAGTTAGATGATCAAATAATAATTTTTTATTCATGATTCATCTAAAATAATTGACAGCCTAAATGGTTTAATTAGAAATTCTAGTATGAATGTATGCAGTTTTAAAGTGTCAATATATCATCAATCATACTCTGTCAAAGAATCAAAATATATCTTTCCAAAAAGTCCTCCCAAACTTCACCTAATAAAAACGGGAAATTAAATTGCGTCTCCAATGGGCTAGCTGAGAAAATAAATCGGCAGCTTTGAGGGGAAATTTCGAGGGTAGTAGATGCAATTTCCAACACTTTATTGCGGTTTGGAACTTAGCAAATGGCAAAATTAGATTTCATTGTGAAAACCGATTTCCTTTCTTAAGGATTCACCGAATCTGAACAGGGTCGTATACAAGTTTCATTCATTCGACATATTTTTCATTGAATTTGTATTGTTTTGTATTATTATTTTTACATTTGGTTCTTACATTTTTATTCTATACTACCATTTATCATGTGATCCATGTACATGTGGAGTTTTCTTTATAGGAAGTGGAATAAGTATAGCAACAAGATACATTGCCTGTACCATAACTCTACTTCCGAACTAACTACGTATCCCATTTGGGCTTCATCCCTACAAGCTGCAAGTTACGAGAGCAGGCCTTTTGAGTGATATAAGGGACGTGGGGAGCCAAGCAATCAAATAAGTGGGCCAACTCTATTTCTGTCCCAAACCTCTCATTCACCTATCCCATTTGATTCTGATTGTGGGGCATTCAATGCACATGTTGGAATAGTCTTTCTCGTGGGCCGGAAGAGTAGCCGTGGCCAGTGTCTTCAATCTCCTTCAAACAATTCAGATACATCATTAAAAACACTGGCCAACCCAAATTTATGGTTTATGGTGCGTTAATCCAAATCAAATTTATGTTTAGCCAAATCACATGAGTTGGCCTGATTTTCCTGTGTATCTTATCTTCGGTGGGACAAATCAAATGAAGGGATTAAATGACTATATACATCATAAAGTTGATGCTTTTGGTTTACAAAGTATGGTAAAACACAGGTATCAATGATGGTGTTTTCATTATTAAAAATAACCATGTTAAGCAAAATCACACGGATTCATTAGTTAAATTATGTTTGGCCAAAAGAAGACAAATTCACTAGTTAATTTACCTTGCTTAAAATAATTGGACAGTATTTTTTATGGTGGAGGTGATGTGAAGATTATCAAACTAGTGAAAACAGAGACACTGGTCATGATTCTCAAATTGGTGAGAATCTAGTGGACAGTTTAAAAGAAAATTGTCACTAGCTCAATATGCATTATTATTTCACTTGGGTCTTAAGACAGGCCTACATTTGGTGAACGAGTCACCAACCATGTTTTAAGATCCAAACCACCCAAACTAGACCAAAAGGTCAGACTCGTGAAAGCCATGGAATTAAAATGAAATTGATTTCCACCGATGTGACCTTTTCTCTTATTTGCATAAACAAAATTATATGAGGTAAATCAATTCCCATTTACACGGCTTTCCAAAAAAAAAAAAAGGTAATTTCCATTTCCTAGGGTTATTTGTTTTTCAATTTTCGCTCATGAATGGTGGTAAATAAGTCATAATGACTTCTACCACTGTTTGTTTGAGAAGGAATTAGCTGCATATTTATGCCTCAATTTTCAAGATCGCCTTTTTTAAAATCCAAGGCAAATCCAAGGCAGGTTGAGCAACAGAAATCTATGGGTCCCACGTGATGCATGTCTTACCCACGCTGTCCACCCATCATGTCAACTCATTTTAGAAGCTCAAGTGGACCACACCACAGAAAACCGGGTAGATAATGGTGTCCACCATTGAAAGTTGGAAAGTTCCAAGGGCCCACAGTAATGTGTTGCCAGTTCATAAAGTCAGAAGACAAACATGGATGGAGGGAAAACATAAATATCAGCTTCATACAAAACTTCAACAGCCCAAATAAGCCACAGACCGACAGTAGGCGTTCAATTCCTTTTGTTTCAAGTGATATGGTCCACTTGCACTTTGGATCCTTCTCTTTTTTGAGCTCATACCCACCAATCCAATCTTTAAAAAAAGCCGATGAGCAGGTAAAGAACAAAAAAACCAATAACACACACTTCCTTTAACTTCCCCCTATTTGATATGCAAAGAACCTTGGATTCATGTAGTAATCATTACCCCTTTTAACTCTCATCAAAAGATGTTTAAGGTATCATTGTGTAATGAAGTAGAGATTTCTACTTACCAAACAAGCTTATCATCAGTTGGTCGTAAAACCAAATAGACCTATTTCGACTAAGCCACTGATAGATGCGGGTGAGGCCCAGTTCAAGTTTTAAAACATTGGCCACACCACTTCAAAAATAGCTGAAGACACTACTAATTTAACTTCATAACCTTTGTTTCTCATTGCTTTTATTTAATCATTTTGTGGCGACTAGCAAAGTAGAAACAATGAGTTGGCCGAAGTTGCAAAAGATACAAAGGCTACAAAGGATCCAGTGTGTGCTAAGATATTGAGTTCAGTGCTGAGTTCAATATGGGTTGGGCAGAAAGAAGATATTTCTCATGAATATTGCTGCAAGAGTAAAGAAGTTAAATGTAGCTTGCATTAGGTTGTCGCTCCACACGGTTTGATTCCCACTAATCCAATCCAAAAGGGACGATAAATAGGTAAAGGGAAGGGAAAAAAAAAACCCAGTTCCTTATGATTTTCCCTATTTGATATGCAAAGAAAGCCTTGGATTCCATGAAATAGTCATTAACCCTTTCAATTCTCAGCAAAAGATATAAGGTGCCGTTCTGTAATAAATTGGAGATTTCTGCTTATTAAACAAGAAGCAAATAGACCTATTTGGACCCAACCACTGATGGATGAGGGTGAGGCTCAGTTCAAGTTTTAAAACATTGGCCACACCACTTCAAAATTAGTGAAAAGCACACTAATCATTTAATCCAAGTTGATTTTAGTACAAGCAGGAATCATCATCCACAAAAGACATTGCATGCATTCACAAGAAGAATTAGATCACTGATGCTAGCCCGAATATAACATAGTATTAGGATCCATGTGCAAGCACCCTGATGATAGCCATGTTTAAAACACAAAATATTCAATGGTCCAAATTCAAAACACAATTACTAGAGAGGCCCAAATGATCCAATCACACTGATATGTACAGCTGAGAATGTAGTACAAGTATGCCATAAATGTACTGCAGAATCCTAAGGAACCACAGAGAGATTAAGCAATTAAATGGCACTTCAGCATATACCCAACCTGAGCATTAATAAAGTGGAAAAATCAAAGGGCAGTTATTTGATACTCTGGCAGCATAATACGCTTGATGCTTGATCTACAGGCACTCAAAGATTGTACACATGGCATAAATTAACTGAAATTAAACCAACAAAATTGTGGAACCCACTTCCCTAGGTCAGTCCAAAATCAGATTGGTTGAACAATTCTAACATCTGATTTACTGACACTTTTTGATGATATTTTATTGATATAGGAACATTGGATATTTTTCATTTCTAACCACTCAATAAATGTCCACCAATCCAATAGTTAGATAATCAAATAGTCTTAGTATTTGGTTCAAGATTCGCCCAAAGTGGGCCCCATACTTTGGACTGTCATTTGAATTACTTGCATGACAATTGACGAATGCAATTCCTATAAGAAATTTTCAGGCTCCAGCATATCATACATCACACCCCGCGAGACAACCAGAATATCAAAGTCTTTCTCAAAATCATATTGTAATTTTCTTTTTTAGCATTGACAGAGGAGCTGGGTTCCCAATTGCAATCATGCTAATAGGAGGTTGGATCTAAAAGAAACATAACTGCAATTTGAGTGCTACTTACTCTATACTTTACATTTAATATTCACAATTCAATCCAGCTGTGTATTCAAATATAGGGCTGTCAACAAGTCATGTTTGTGTTAGATACTGTAGTGCCTGTAACCAGGGATCAGGTCTCGTTGGGTCCAGGTCTTATTCTTGAAGACCCAGACCCAGATCTGATAGGGTTCGGTTACTGATCGGGTAGCCATCAGGCCTTTGGATCTATGTTTTGAGTCAAAAAAGAGCATTCACATGGTCAGGGCCACCCAAAGGATGGTTTAGATTGACACACATTTGCCACTTCAACACATGGTGGTGTGTAAATGAGCTCTCTTACATGCATGCGGTTTAGGAAACCTCATTCCTTTGCTAGAATCATCATCGTCATTATATAACCCTCATCCCAACTAATTAAGGCTTTGCTAGAACTAACTATATATTTAATATCATGTCTGGTACTGCATGGTTCCACTCTGCACATTGTCCACAGGGGTATGTGATTTGCCCTTTGGAATGGGTGGTGCAGCAATATTGAGCTCCAACTCCTTTTTCCAAGAATTGTTCGCCTTCCTCCTGATCGCTTCGTCGCTGTGGGCAATTGTTACTCACTTATTGGAGGTTCAGTGGTGTACTGGTGTGGGCTCGTCCTTGCCATAGGAACCTACCGAAAGTAGAGATCGGCAAGTTTGCTGACATCCTTGATGATTCGATTCTTTGGGCTAGATATCCATCCGAGAAATCTCCGTCAAGTCACTATTTAGTTTGATTTCGGAGCCAAGACACCACCTCGATCCAAGCCCTAGATTTTCATCGCATCATCTTTCCAGACCCTTCAACCCTCTAATCAAGATTCACCTCTGTACCAGAGTCTCTAGTTTTCAATAGAAATTGGCTCTCCATCATTTTTCTCTCTTATTGGCACCACTCCAGGTTGATTCAGATCAACCATTCTCAGGTTGATCATACTTCACTCTTCACCCCCACCAATTTCAATATTCCTCTGTTTAAAACACATCTATCCTTTCCTTATTTTGCCTTGTGAGGTTTCTAAAGCCCATGCACATTTACAAGGCTGCCCATCTTTGAGACAAAATGTGTGGCATCATGGCACATGAATAAAAGATCCGAGCATCCATCAGAGTGCAGTTCACAAAAGAAATGAACGGCTGGAACAATTTGGGAAAGTTTTTCTAGACCATCAACCTGTTTCTAAAATTGCAGTGTACCTAAAGAGAGAAGCAGCCTGCTTTTTGGGTAGATAATCTACATGGTCAGTTCCATTGGATGTAATACTGAGATCTCTTTTTCTCTTTCAATTTTCTTTTTCTTCTTTTTTCTTTTTTGAGAAAGGTATCACAAAAGCCGCCAAAGACTCAAGTGGGAAAAGCAACTATAACCGGAACACAGAAATTAAATTACAAATATCAATGGCCATAAAACAAGAGGCCCATTCCACCACATCTTGCCTAATCCTTCTAACCACCTCTGACACCAACTCACTCATATTCTGAAAACACCTATTGTTCCTCTATCCCCAAATAACTGATGTAGAGTGGGTCACGGACACTTTCATGGCTGAGATGGATCAAGAAAGGCCCAGTCGACGACAGAAGTGATCTAGAATTACTGGCCCATTTTTCTGCTTACTGGATTTCTAGCTCAAATCAAGGGACCATCTTGCTATCTAATTTGCTGTTGGTTTCTTTGGGCCCACATCATTGATGGTCCACTGACTCCACTCATGATTTGTGTTTGCTGTTAACTTGAAGTGTTTGTATATGTTGTGGATCGTTGTGTCAGTGAGCCACGTGATTTCCTTTATAAATGGTCAGTTGTGGATGATTGGATTAGTTGTTGGGCCAGTACGGCACTCTTTTTGGGCCATTGATATTGGTCTTGAGTCTTGAGCCTAGAGCTGTACATGAGTCAAGTTAGCTCGGTCAACTTGCTCGATTCGACTTGGAAAAGCTCGACTCGCCTCGGCTCGAAATTGGATTCAGACTGAGTCAAGCTGATTTTTGGAGAGCTTGCCTGAGCTCGCCTCGGATCGAACCTCAACTTGAACCAACTCGGATTGAATCGGCTCAGTGACTCAGTTATTTTGATATGAATGTTGCTCGCCGAGTGTTTGATGAAATAACTCAACTAAGTGTTGGCGAGGAAGGAATGGATACGTCAGCTGTTTGATTTTGATGCTGCTCACCCGGGTGTTTGATTTTGATGCTGCTCTAGGTGTTTGATGAAATACCTGTAAAATATTGCTACTGTTTTACATTCTATGAGAAATTGAAGATGCATTCTACCTGTTTGAGAAAATGCAGAAGAGGCTCGAACTCGGCTTGAACTGGCCCAAGCTGCTAGCCAAACTGAGCCAAGCTAGCAAGACAGGCTCAAGGACTGAGCCAAGTCGAGATGGGGTTAGCTACTGGCCGAGCCAGGCCGAGTTGTGCCTAGCTCAACTCGGTTTGACTCGAGTACAGCTCTACTTGAGCCTGATTGGATTGATTATTGATTCCTTTTTTGTGCTAGACCATTGATTGCCGCTAGGCATGCCATTGATTGCTGCTAGGCATGCTTGCTCACTGTTTGTGAACCTGCTTGTTTGGACCCAATTGTTGATTGGACTAGATTTGTTCGTTGTAAGCCTAGATCTTGAGTGTGGGCTCAAGTTATTGTGAACTTGTATGTAATCATGATGTAAGACCTATTACTAAGCCTTTATTATTGTTCTTGGATAGTATGTACTGGGCTATTGTTGTTGTAGCCTACCTCATTGATTACATCATCTATACCTTGTGAGGAAGCGGATTACTGAGTTAACTCATTACACAAAGCGTACTGAGTAAACTCAATGGGCCCCACCGTCATTTATGTATTTCATGCACTCCATCCATCCATTCTACGAGATAACTAAGGGCTTGAGCCCAATAATGAAGCATATCCAAAAGTTCAAGTGGACCACACCACAGGAAGCAGTGTGAATGGAATGTCTACCGTTGAAAATTTCTTGGGGGCCACAGAAGTTTTGGATCAAGTTGATATTTCTGTTTTCCCTTCATCCATGCCTATGTGATCTTATGAACAGGTTGGATGACAAATAAACATCATTGTGCGCCCTAGGAAGGTTTCAAGGGTGGAAATAATTATTCCCGCTGTTTCCTGTGGTGTGGTCCACTTGAGCTTTGGATATGCTTCAATTTTGGGCTCAACCATAAAATGAGCTGGAAAAACGGATTGACCACCGTTACTGTTACGAAATACCTTGCCACTCGTCCCCTTCTCTTCCATCTCATTCATCTCCATTTCTCCTATTGACTGACCCAACGCTAGGCCTGAGCGTGCATTGCATGCTGGCCATGTAGATGGCCTAGCACTGATCATCACATAGATTAATGGTTAGTGTCGTTTAACAGGTTGCACCAAATTAGATTAATTTATCATGAAATATGATCAAATTTCATGATATTTGGTGCAACCATGTGCCCTACATAAACCTCCATTTTGGTTTTGATAATTTTTAAGCAACTATGTCTATATTCAATAGTGCCTTCCTCCAAACCTCCAATTATCCTTTGTCTTCTCCTAGACCTCTACATGGAGCCAAAATGTATTTACAAAAATTTTTTAAAAAGAAAGCAATATTAAGGATAAAATGAAAAACTAAGCCTAACCTCATAAAAATCCAACATTTTTAAAATTGCAACCACCATGAATAATCATTCAAAAATATCAACTACTTGCACATTGATGTATTCAAAACAAAGCGCATAAAAATTCATTGTCGACATCAGACAAAGAATTAGTCTAGCAATGAAATGAGATCATTCATAAAACCAAACCCAATCTAAGAAATCCAAACCAAGCATACTCTCATTCTCTCTACTCTTCCTCCTCCGATGCTCCATTATTCTTGTTATGCTTCCTAGCATACCTTTGGTTCCTCAGGAACTTTGGGTCCATCTAACAAAAAACAAACGTAAATCAGAAAAATAAAAGCATGCAAAGCATAGAAAACGACTGACAAAAGACTACGAAAGAAAAGGCCAATGCCAAGCGCACAAACATATGAAAAGCATAAGCTGCCAACAGAAAACATAGGAAAACAAAACCTAAGAAAATTTTAAAATAGAAATCGATGAAGAAACAAAAATCCAAAAAATGAGGCCAACTTAAGTCCATCGCCCCATGAACCATGCATAGTTGATGAATTCATTTTGTTTATGTGGTAACTCAAGCTCATCCAATGTGTGTCAACCATGGGGCCACCACATCTAGAGAAGTTGAGATGATCAAAATGTCCTAATATGGTGCCAACCATTCCAAATAGATCACAATCCATTTTGATCATGTTCTAACCCAAGCTCATCCAATGTTGGATGGTGGGATGATCAAAACCATCCTCTTATGGTGCTATTGTTGTGGGCCACAACCCAAAAATCACAAAGCATGGATGCATATAACCATTGGCATACATAGATACATCTAACCATCAATTTGTGTAGTTGAATAGACCATTAGAAGAGGAAAAAAAAAACTTTTTAATGATTAATATTCTAACCCTGTGGTGCTATTCTTGTTGGACCACGTGGATGCTCACAAAGTTGCGTACCACACACGTTGTCTCATACGTGTGGTGTTGCACATAATACAAGTCATGCAATGTTGGACTACTTGTATTGTAACTTATCTGTCAAGCACATGGCAAAGGCATACGTGTTGTGTTGCACATGATATGCAAGTCTTGCAATGTTAGACTAGTTGTATTGTAACTTATTTGTCAAGCACATGGCAGGGGGTGGGGGGTAGTAGAAAATATTAGAGAGCTTAAGATGGCTGGTGACACATGTAGCATAACAACACGTGCATAAATGCATGTTGAACGGGGAGCAATGGAACATAATAGGAAGGTTAAGATGGTTGGTGACACAAGTAGCATTACAACATGTGCACATCAATTGACGCATGTGAAATGCTTTAAGATTGTTGGTGGCACGTGGTCCTCATAGGGGCTTAAATATGGACAGTCACACATGTAGAACAAGACACATGAGATGCATGTGTGCAGAATATTATGTTCCTACATGCACCATACAAGGCTTTTAACGGGTAGTCTATTTGACCCTTCTAGCAAGAATAAACTATCCTTGCTTAGCAATCATATTTTGAGTACATGGTGTACTCATTTTCCTCATTTTATGTGGGGGAAAAAAAAAAGAGCTTGACAACCCATGCAATTGTTGCATATGCAGGACAACTCGTGCAATACATGACTTTGTGAGTATCCAAACAGCCCCATACAAGTGGATACGTCTAACCCCTGATTATTGGTTCAAACAACCCTTTTTGAAGTATGCAAGTTATGCAATATTTCAAAAAGGTTAAATTATGACCATTACATAATGGTAACGACAATGCCTGCTACGTGATACAGGACAATAACACCTGATTTGAAAAAAAAGGAGGGGTGGGCGCGCCATAAAAGGCCAATAATTTTTTCCTTTAAAAAAGCATTTTTTTAGCACAGTTCTAAAACTCACTAACTCAACTCGAACTCGGGCAAGTCAACTCAACTTGGTGAGATTTTGAATCATCACTGGGAAACCTGGTCATGGTTGTGACTCGACGTGACTTCGGAAGACCCATCAAGTCCAATCAATGCAAGGTGACTCGCAATGAGTCAGTGACTCAAATCCAGTAACCCGGTGAATCGTGCTGTATCAATGGCAAAATGCAAAAGCATAATGGACAAATTAAACCCATTATTCCTGCCATAGATGAGACACACTTAACTACTGCATTAAGTGGCGTGTTGCTATTAGTTTAGCTTTTTCTTTGTTTCTTATACTATTTCTAACCAATTCAGATATTATCTACCATTCCTAATATTTTTAATTTATAAATTATTAAATATCAAGTCGGGCCAGATAAAGCTTTAGTGGTTTTGAACTTGGTAAGAGAACTGCACGGGTTTGCCAATCCTAGCCCTCCACTAAGCACAGCCTTCGAACAAAATAAAACATGGTCAATGGTCCACATTGAAAAGGAGAAATATCCAATGATCCGAATCGTCGCATCGCCCAAACAATGTGGATTCTCTAACGTGGGCCATCCCAAGTGGGGCACACAACACAATGGGTCCCGATTCACCAACCATACAAAAATATCTAAGTGGCTGGAAAGTAACTAAAACCAGCTCATCAATACAGATCAGAAAAGGTCCTCCCAAAATCTCTTCTTCCACTTTTACCTTTCAAAATTTGGAATTTTTCAATGGAAAATGTAGGTTAAAAAAGGGTCGTAGATTAAGTTAGCGTACGACCGGTTGTAGATAATCATTCTCAGCCAAAATTCATGATAAATGCAAAATCCAGCAATAAATTTCATGGAAAAACAAAACCGAAATCCCAGAAAATGACATAAAATAGTTTTAAAAAATACAGAATGAAACGAAATTATTTTCAAAAGATTAAAGAAAGAATTAAATACCCCTTTGGTTGAAGTGTGCCTGTGCTTCCTGGGCTTCTTGATCCCATTCTTGTGGGCCTTGTATGACTGGTTATGGGCCGTATGATTCTTCGATTTCGCCATTTCTCTGGGACGGATAAAAATTTAAAAAAAAAAAAAAAAAATTAAAAAAAAGGAAAGAAGGAAAATAAGTGAGTTTTCAGCACAAAAAGGGAAGATTAGAGAACGATTTCTGGGTTTTTTTGAAGATTGTGAGAGGAAATTTTCAAATTTGAAAGAAATAAGAAAACAGAGAAATGATGAGGATTGATACCTGGAAGAGAGAGCGGGACAGAGAGAGAGAGAGAGAGAGAGAGAGGCGGCCCTAACAGTATATTAAGGTTAGGGTTGTGATGGTAACAGAGATGAGATTTTGCAAGTCCTGCGAGCATGCGAATACAGAATGTACTCGCGCTACTCGCACGTGTAGCAATCAGCAGCACACGTTTGCAATATTCGAGTGGACGCGGGTGCCTCGGGAGTCGCAAGAAGTTACTGCGCTCCGAATCTAGGCGGGGCCCACCGTGATGTTTGTCAGAAATCCACCCCGTCCATCCACTTTGCCACCTCAATTTTTTATACCAGACACCTCATTTTATGACATTATAACAAAAATGACGTGGTTCCAAGACTCATGGTGGGCCACACGTGAGGAAACGGTGTGGATTGAAAGGCCAGTATTGACGCAAGTACAGGAATTTTGTATCAGACTATGTTTTATTGTATTTTCAGTTCATCCAATGAAATAACTGTTTGGATGGCATATAAATGTCACGGTGGACCGAAGAAAGTTTCAACGGTAATCATTTCATTCCCCACTTTTTTCTCTCGTGTGGCCCACTTGAGTTGTGTATCCACCTAAAATTTTCATGTCAGGTCCAAATGAGAAATGACAAAATAGATAAACGAGGTGGATTTCTCAAGAACATATCTCTGAACCCCACCTAGCTTTGGAGTACAGCAACTCGGCGCTACACCCTAATCTTTGCATCCGATCACAGCCTCACCCGAGATGGTACGGCCCTTTCCGTGGGGCCCGCCTTGATGTATTTATTCTATATCCACGGCATCCATTCGTGAACGCGGATTGCGTCCTACCCCCGCCCGGACAGTAATCCGTCCGGGCATGGCTCTGTGGGCCCCACCGTGATGTAAGTATTTTATAACGATTTTTTCAGGAAATTTTAATTTGTCAACCAAAAAATGAAGTAGGTCAAAGGCTTGAGTGGACCACAGCAAAGTAACCTGCACTGATATGACACCCACCGTTGAAACCTTTTTAAGGGCCCACGTGATGTCTTTTTTACTATAAAACCTATTCATAAGGTCATGTAGACGTGGATGAAGTGAAAACACAAATATCAGCTTATCCGAAACTTCTCCGGCTCCCAAGAAACTTTTAACGGTGGAGTGTCAATCCCTACTTTGTGGTCCACTCAAGCCTTGGACCTGCCTCATTTTTCGGTTTACCTATTAAAATTTTCTGAAAAAGTAGTTAAACGGCGTGGATAAAAAACTTACATGACGTTGGGCCCCACAGATCCCTGCCCGGACGGATTACCGTCCGGGCGGGGGTAGGACGCAATCCGCGTCCATCCATTCGTTTGCCATATCATTTCAGATCCCGCCCTGATGTGGACCCCATAGTAAGGGCCGCATCCACCCAATCCGCTCTCGATACGAGGCTGGTCATGCATGGATGTTTGGCTAGTGACGCTGCCACCACCTGCGTGACGCTGCCACCAGCCAGGTGGCTAGTGGTTCGGTGATACGTGGACCGTACCATAAAGTATGTGTTTTATCCACGCCTTCCATCCATTTTGAAAGATAATTTTAGGGCTTGATTTCAAAATTAAAATAGATCTAAATCTCAGTTGGACCACACCATATGCAAACAGTAGTGATTGAATGTCCACTATTAAAAACCTCCTCAGGCCCACTGTAATGTTTATTTGGCATATAACCTGTTGATTAGGTCATCTGGACTTGGGATAGAGGTAAAAATATATATATCAGCTTGATCCAAAACTTTTGTGGCTCGGAAGAAGTTTTTAATGGTGAGTGTCCAATCAACACTGTGCGGTCCACTTGAGATTTGGATTATCCTCATTTTTAGAATCATACCATAAAATGATTTGGAAGAATGGATGGACAGCATAGATGAAACACATATATAATGATGGAGCCCACGGAGCACCGACCATTAGCCATTGGCTAGTGGCAGGGTGAGTATCCGATCCGTTTCCGTCATGCAGGGGGCATGAATGTGCTTGTAACGTGTACAGAACGTCTTGGCATATATGCATAAAATCCGCCACGTCCATCGAGTACAACACACTAGTATGGCATTTGTCCTAAGAAAAACAGGTATATTCAACACTCTGGTATGCCACCCCATGGACTTATATCTAAAATATCTAAATCATGGAGTATGGCCTACCCGAGTTTTAAAATACATACTGTGATTTGTGTGTAATTCTTTCATCCCAACAAAGCACATTGGATAAATGGATTGGATTGTGTGTAGGCCCTGTACAACACATCAGTGTTTGCGTTTGGGTCCTTATAAAAGAGGGGTTGTTGGATGGATATTCGCTTCTCAAATGCTTAATTGATTCTCTCTTTAAAATTACATTTTTCATCTTTTGCAGTGACACGAACACAGGCATACACTCCTTCGGTGATAGAATCCAATTTTGAAATCCGACCACCCATATCGTAACCTTGAACTTGTGATAAGTGTTTATATGATCCAAGGTAAAACTTGGGAGGAACCCAAAAAATTAATAATAAAATATCTATCATGGCTTGCAAGACAATGGATAAAGGAAAATGTTGACGATATATATATATATATAAAAAAGAAAGTATTCAAATATTTCAGTATTTCAGTATGGTTTTTACCTTAAATCAACGTAAGAAAAAGGGAACAAGCTTGTTGGGTTCTTACTCTTGCCCGGGTGCGGGATTCACAACAGTTTCAACACCAGTTAAGGGCTCAAGTACTCATAAGAGGTGAAATCCTACTACAATATGAGTGTGCGGGATGTGTGCTTGTGAAAAAAAAAAACTAGAAACTTGAACTTTAATCTAATAATGCACAGTAAATCACTAGACCCATAGTCTCAAGTACCAACCTCTCATTCAACATCTTTCCTAAATAAGTTGAGGGAATTAATAAATGGGTCACTTATTTTTTTGATGGATTATTTTCATATCTCATTTTAGCAAATGGAGGGAAAATCCAGGAATTTGTCAAACAATAGTTATTTGATAATTTGGTAGAGAGTGGTGGATGTGGTGTAAATGGGTATGGGTGACTCAATAGGGTAACTTGACTTGATTGGCTATACACAGTCTAGATTTGAACTTTGGGTTCACCAAAAGCAATTCTAGGTCCAATTCCACCTAACTACTACATTTCTAATTTAAGCTCACCAAAAATAGTTGTAGATGTTTAGAATCTCTCTCATGGTGGTAAAGTCAAATAATTGGTCTTAACTTTTCAAAATTCAAAATTCTTGTCCCTCTAAGAGCTCTTTTTTAAATAAAAGATTAATTTTTATTTTTGTTATACATGGATTAGAGATGAAAAAGTTTTGGGATTTACAAAATTTCTTGTGAATTGCTTACTTGGAAAAAAAATAAAGAGAAGGAGATAGAGCTTAGGTATAGGCACGTGTATGTGCAGACAATGAGGCAATGTGGTTGAATGATTGTAAAGGCCCTAGTGGCATACTTTTCACGTATTGAGCATGATAGTGGCACACTCATTTTATCAAGAAGAAACTGGACAAGTTTAACTATTTGAGAATCAAACAGGCAAATACTATAGTCGATTCATGTATCAAGTTGAAAGAAAACAATGTAATACTAGTTGCATAGCTTGAATATGATAATATTATATGCAGTCTTATATATGTAATAAAGTGCACAAGATCATATATAACATACACTATAAGTAAATTAATTAGGTTTACTAGTAATCATGGTGCAGAACAGTAGAAGGCTATTGGTAAGGTTATTGGTTACCTTAAAGTAATCAAAGAATTAGGGTTATTCTACTCATAATTTTCGACCATGTTGAAAGGATACAACGATGTGAGTTGAATATTAAATCATGAGATAATAAGTCCACAACAGGGTTGGTATTTACCTTAGGAGGTGCATTTGTCTCTTAGGGATTCAAAAAACAGACATATATGACACACTTGATAATGAAATATAAGTTTATAACTCTGGCTGCAACAGGTAAAAAGGTTGAGTGGCTATGAGATCTTTTACTAAAAACACATTCTGTGCGAAGTTTATACCAATTATTTCACTTCACTGTGATAGTGAAGTCACCCTAGTATGTCTTCAAGGATTTCATATGTGTCACAAGTTGATTTGGCACATGCTAATAACCACCATAAATTTTATTTAAAAAAAAAAAAAAAAAAACTGACAAAATAATAAATTGATAAACATGGCTCAAATTTTTTACAAAAAAAATAATAATAATTTATTTAAACACAAATATGGAAAACAAAGTTTTCTTTCTCATTATTTCCTAAAAATAAAGTTTCATAATAATCTTTCCAATTGAATCTCCATATGGGTTACACATACATTTTAATGGTTTTAAGTGGTGCATATTAATTTTTTTATGACGTGGCTCACTTTATGTTTAGTTTGAGTCCTTTTTTTTTTGTGCTTTTAAACATTGTAGTAAATTACATTTATTAAACAAGTTGGACATCATAAAAATATCACGTCACTTTCTAAAGAAAAAAATGTATAGTAGACATGATAATTTCACTATTCAAAAAATATTTTCATGACTTTTGGTTTATTCAACCATTATTTGGTAAAATCCTAATTTGTGAGTAATTTTGGTGGTAAATTTTCCCTAAAACTATAATGGCAAAAGTAAAATCTATATAAAATAAATTTTTTACTAAGAACTCCAAGCCGTGCATTCATTTTTACTCCCTCGTCTAAACCATCCTAGCATGTAACACCTCCCTTGGTATCCAATATACAACTCTTGCAAGGCACACATGATTAAACGATATATATAAGATTTTAGAGACATTCATACAAAATTGAAGATAGACGACCTATGTCTAATAGTCCGCTTAATAACTATGAGAGCAAAAAGATCTAATCACCCCTTTGATCCTATGACTAGGATAACCACTAGACACAATTAACAGTTTGGATCATTTTAGAGGCGGCTCTAGCGGACAATGGTTAATATTCTTATCTTGTTTTTCTTTATGAAAAAATCTCTCTTTTTTCTTTTTATAAATGAATGAACTATGAGAGTTGAAAGAGAGTTTAGAAACCATAAGTCTATCTCATGTAATCTCTTCATCTCTTTACCTGATCCTAATCTCCTCCTTTAGATTTAAAATTCAAATTTTAAACTCCAAGAAAGATGTGAAAAAGTGATGTTGGAGGAAAAATTGCGTGAGACCTACCCATTAGTAATATTCCACAAGTGGGCCCCCTGGGTCCATAACCAACAACTTCTCCCGCACTTCAACACATTGATGTAGAGCGGGTCGCAGATAATTTCATGGCCAGGATGGATCAAAAAAGGCACGGTCGGCGACAGAAGTGATCCGGACCATCAGACCTTAGATTAGGCGTATCTCGCAATCCGGAATAAGTTATCCGACGCAAAATATATGATTTTGGGGTAGAACGAGCTACTTTAGCCAACCAACCCTGCTACGCCGGGTTGTGCAGCCCGGATTTGCAAGAAACCTCCTGATCGACGGTCGTTTTCCCGTTTTAATTTCGTTTTTACTATTTATAGTAAGTTTTAGTTTGCTTATAGCTCTTCATCAGTTGGGCTTTAGGAGTTGTGTCCAACATGAAAAGTGCTTAGAATAATTAGGAGAACGGTTTGGTGAAGCCAAATAAGACACTTACTATTTTTGGCCAAAAACCTTGCGCACTAGTAGACATCACGACCGTCTATAAATAGTAAGTTTATTATTTATAGTAAGTTGTGAATTTTACGAGTTTTAGTTGTAGTTTGAGTCTGATTTCTTTCCTATTGCTTGGTTCCCTTATTTAAAGGGGTGTAAACTCATTTTTAGTTATTCAGTAATCAATTTCAAATTTTATTAGAGTTTATTTCTATTTTTTTGCTTTCTTTCCTCGTGGATTCGAGCAGTCTCTGTGAGGAGTCTAGAGAAGCTCCGTGGATTCGGAGTAGTTATCCTTGAGGAAGACGGTGATCGACCTCATCACGTTCATCCCTGCGTCACACGTATATGTTGATGTTCCTCTCTTAATGTGCACTTATCATCCTAAGACCCATTAAGAGTATTTATACCATTTTTCTTGCTTTGTATATCTGAACTACAATATATATGAACTTCTTATAACAATATCACCTGCCTAGTAAAATAAATTGCATTATCCTTCTATCTTACTAATTTTATCCAACCAAAAATAAAATATTAATATTTGTAAAACTTTTGTAGCATTGTAATAAATATTATATTTATAATAAAAATGCTTACATTAGAATCAGCACATGTCTAAAATGCACTTGCACTGGATGATGCCACTGTCAAGAGAGTAGAAACTACCTACACTACTTACACATGAAACATGCACTGAACATATTAAATCAAACATACATTAATGAATCTCGATTTTAACGGGCCTTTCTCTTTTTTCAAACATTGTTTACTAAGGTGTGTGCAATAAAAAAATATAAAAATTTTAAGCCAACAGGAAGATAGTATTTTTTTACTTTTTCTATTTATAAGAAGAGCAATAAGATATATCCTTCCAAGAAGTGATCGACGACATATATTAGGATGCATTCCATAAAAAAAATTTTAAAAAAATACTATAAACGGCATAGAGACCACATGGATTAGAAAAAAGGTCATTAGAGAAAAACTTTATCGTTCTTTAATAACATTCAATATTCCATATTTACCAACCTTGAATGCTTACATATATCTTTCAACTAATTTATCACAGTATTAAATATCAAATGCCGCATCTTTTTCCTTTTAAAAAAAAGAAAAACGAAAAAGAAAAATATTGTTATGTAGGTAGAGTGTGTGATTAATACGCGCTTACAAATTACTTGGGGCTTGTTTGTCATTTAATTACCTTGGTAAATCCTTGTAAATAAGTAATAATTATTTGCTTGCATATTTCTGCCAGCACTCTGGATATAGGCATTGACATCTTTCTTGTTTAAAGTAGTCCAGGTCTGAAAAGATGTGGGGCCTACCGTGATGTATGTAGCTTATCCATTTTGTTTATTCATTATGCCACTAATTTTAGGGCACGAGCTAAAAAAATGTGGCAAATCCACGTTTAAAGTGGACCACAACATAGGAAATAATGGGAATTAAATGCCTACTGCTGGCACTTCTTGGGGATCACAAAGGTTTTAAATCATGATAACATTTGTGTTTCCCCGTTACCCATGTCTGTGTGACCTTATAAATAGATTGGATAAGAAATAAACATCAATGTGAGCCCTAGGAAGGAAATAACCTTTGACAACTAACATTTTTAATACTACTGATTTTTGTAGTGTGGTCCACTTTGAGCTTTAGATTTGTCTCATATTTTTAGGCGCACGTGTCGAAATTTCTCATAAAATGGATGGGATATGTGGATGGGTCACATACATCATGATGGGGCCCACAAATTAAAATAAGCCCTTTCTGAACCGATTTTCGAGAAAAAAATACTCATCGGTTTCTAAACATACATTCGTAATAATAATAATTTATTTACGAAGTGCTTTGAAAAATAACCTTTAATGGCTGTTTGAATTGAGGATCACCATGATAGTGTAATAAAAAATGCGATAATTACAAAATCCTTTATTTGTCTCTTGCATTTGATCAATGATTCCCACGTTTGGTTTATCGGTAATAAAATTATAATGATGACACTGCATACACGCCACCCAAAATGAGACTAAGCTATTCTTCAAAATTCATTAAAGCTTTAATCCATGGGTAATTTATTGGTCGTTGAAAATTTAATCGATCGAGGTGATAGGACTCTCGACACGTCACGGAAACAACCGATAGACATGATTGGAAAATCCAAAACCTGACAAATCAAATCCCGGCCAATCCTCTATTCTCTCTAGAAAATCTCATTTATGCCTTATCTCAATAAAAGCTATTTAAATCTAACTAATAAAGTATAAAAAATCCAAAAGAATCACAAATTAAGAGTCATCAACATCTTCCAGAAGCAACCAACGGACATGATCAATAAGGGAAAAAAAAACATCGGGCTCGCAGCAAGGTGATTGTGACATCATCACCCCTACTTTTGTTTTTTCATGTGAAGGAACCATTTTTATGAAATGAAAATGTGTTGAGTAGATCGCTGACCCGCCGCAAGCTGACGACCACCTGGTATGCTTTATACCTAACTAAGATCATGTCTCGACTTTCCAAATGCCAAAATCTCAACATAGGGACAAGTATCACATTGTTGGATCATCACAAATTGACGACTTCAATCTATAAATCCAGCATCACAGTTGCAGGGGGCTCAGAGACAAAGAGTTAGAGAGAAAGGTTGAGAGGAGTTCGAGAGTGGGTAATATTTTATGAAGAATTCAGAGATTTTCTTATTGATGTTGATGCCTCGCTTGACTAAGGAGGCTAGATATGGGAAAAGCAATTAGTAAATCCAATAATATGATTGGAATCAAGGATATCTAACCATCTATTGTAAATAAAAAGGAATGTCTGATATCCTCTTTCTTTTTTTCTTTTTTTTCTTTTTTTCTCACATCTAAATTAAGCTTAGATCCCATTCCAATACACACATTCATAATATATATGTATCATAACTTTTACCTTTATTTTCTTCATTTTATATCCTTTTTCCTTTATTACATTCACTTACTAGGAGTTATTTTACTCCACGTAGTAAGGCCAAGATCCTTTTATTTTTGCCCACTAGCCCGTTATGAAAAGTATGATTAAATATATAATGTTGAAATTTTATTGAATTCTTCTTAAACTCATAAAATTTCATATAATAGAGATCATACTGTATACAAATAGAAGAAGATGCAAATAGAAGAAGATGCAATCATTTTATTTTCTATCATCGACACCCTTATTTAGAATTTATGGTCACATATCAATCGCATGAGTCACTTGATTTAAAAAAACACACAATTCTTCAACTTATAAGTAATTCTACAATTTTCAATCATTTATAAATTCTAAGTTTTATTTAATTAGTGATGACTCTAAAAATTATATGCATTTTTACATTTTAGTTAATTCTATACGATCTATTTGTATAATTGAAAACAAAAGTGAAAATGACAACTCGCTCCTGCATGGTCAACCCACTTGAATGTCAAATCATCCCATTCGTATTTTGATGTGCCTATTTCAATTCAAGATTTCCATAAATACACTTGAAAATAGCAATAATGATTATAAATTCTTTTACTCCTTTGACGATAACATGTGCTGTTTATCCACGATTACCATGCTTAGTTTCATAATGGTAAAATTATAATAATGACACTTTTTCATTACATTAGCAACGAAATCCTGTATCTAAATAAGCCTTCAAATCCACTTTTTCAACAATAATATTAACCCAGCATATAACACTAATCATAACACTAATAAAAGTTTTTCTTTTATTCAAACATCCTAACAATCACATCGATGAAATCCGTTTCTTCGTTCCTTTGAAACCCATGAAACATGTGAAATCAAACGTGTCTATGGAAATGGGTAACGCCAAACATGCCTTAAATCATAACCGGGACACCAGATCCGGCAGAACAAAGAAAAGGAAACGGATTGGCTACTTCCCCTGCCCAGCCAATGGCTGATGGTCGGTGCTCTTTGGGCCCGACCATGATGTATGTGTTTCATCCATGCTGTCCATCCATTTTTCTATATCATTTCATGGTATTACACTAAAAATGAATTGTATAAAAAATCTCAAGTGGACCACATTAAAGGAAACAATGTTGAATGAATGTCAACCATTAAAAACCTTTTGTGGGGCTATAAAAGTTTTGGATCATGCTGCTATTTGTTTTTTCCATTCATCTGGGTCTTTATGACCTAACAAACGTACTGAATGTCAAATAAACAATACGGCGGGCCTTAGGAGGATTTTAATGGTGGATATCAAATCACTATTGTTTTCCTGTGGTGTGGTCCACCTTATGCTTATATCCCTCTCAATTTTAGTAGAAAGCCCTAAAGGGATCTGTAAAAATATATGAAAGGAATGGATGGAACACACACATCATGGTGGGGCCCACAGAGAACCGACCATCAGCCACGGGGCTGGTGGCAGGGGGAGTAGCCAATCCGTTTCCCAGAGAAAATGCCCAGCACCAAAAATGGCGCCACCACACTCATTAGGTGGCTGGATGAGTTTGAGTGACGTGGACGGCTAAGTAAATTGCCTATATATGTTTAAATGCACGTACTTGTCCCACCTAATGAACGGACATTATTCATCGCGATCGCGAATGGACCAACCAGAGCAGCGCTTCATGATACATGAAACATTGAAATTGGGTGGGTATCCATCATTATCACGAGCAGTGCAAAGTCATTCTTGTACAATACACTGAAGATGTGACTCGGAACACAACTGCCAATTATCACGTGCGAAATCTGGGCCGTTCATAAGCTTCGCCGCTATAAAGTCTGGAGCTCCCATCGGGCGGATGGGCGTGTGCGAACCATAATTGATTAGATAAAAGATGACCAATGGACTGGATTCAAGGTACGTGCGTCCATCCTGATGAGTGGAAAGGATTAGATGTCCTGGATAGGGATGTCCCAGCCTTCGAACTGCTAGTAGCACGTGTATCACAACCGCGAATCACTTCTTTATTGTATTCTCACGCGAATGATCTGGCATCTCTCACGCCCGTGGTTTAGGGACCTTCTGCAGGAAGTTCCGGCCTGGGATGCTAAGTGGGGCCCACTGTGATGTTTGTGATAAATCCACACTGTCCATCCGTTTTTAGAGATCATTTTAGATTATGGGACAAAAAATAAGGTGGATCCAAAACTCAAGTGGTCCGCACGAGAGGAAACAGTTGGGATTCAGTGACCACCGTTTGAAACTTTCGTATGGCCACAAACATCACGGTGGGCCCATCTAGCCATCGATTACCCTTTGCAATCCATAGAAGATTTAAGCCGCTTGAGTTTTGGAAGATCTAACCCGCTTGACTACAGATCAACGATAGTAAACTCTTTCTCCGGATTTTCCTCTCGTAAGGCCGCTTGAGTTTTGGATCCACCTTAATTTTTTGTTTCATTCCTAAAACTATCTCCAAAAAACGGATGAACGGTGTGTATTTCTCACAAACATCAAGGTGGGCCATCTAGCCATCGTTTACCTTTTGCAATCCATAGAAGATCTAAGCCGTCCGTTTCTGAGTCGACGGCTAGAATCCATTCAGTGACGTGGAATCTGCCACCACCTACCTCCCCGCTAAGCAACAGCTTCGACCCCCGGTAAATTCCGGACGCACGTTCTTTCACCGATTCCTCCGCCAGAGGACGCGGATTGGGTATTTTCCGCACCAGGATCTAGCCAGAGGCGGACGGTCCTGGCAGGGGATGTGTGGGCCCCAGTACTCCGTATATCCATTTTTAAATATCATTTTAGAGGATGATACAAAAAATTAGGCAGATATAAAACTTAAGTGGACCACACGACAGACAACTGAGGGGCTGGAATGCCTACCGTTGAAAACCTCCTGGGCGCCACAGAAGTTTTGTATCAAGCTGATATATATATTTTTCTCCTTCATCCAGGTCTAGCTGACCTTGGTGGGCCCTAGGAAGGTTTGAACGGCAATCATCATTGTCACCATTGCTTCCTGTGGTGTGGTTAACTCAAGCAATCGACCTTCCTCTCTGCCTACATCATTACCTAAAATGATCTTTAAAAATGGATGGACGGGATGGATTAAAAAAATAAATCACGGTGGGCCCCACAGGGCCCCTGCCAGGACCGTCCGTCTCTAGGTCCGAGTGGGGTAGTACCCAATCCGTGCCCTCCGCAGGACTACCGACGCCATCTGCCCAGGGAAGAGCGTGCAACAACCCTGCTCTGAGGGCCGACCACGAGTGACGTACATGCCATCCGTTAGTTTAGAAACCTGGTGCTAAGACCCGATACCAAAATCAGGCTGTTCAAACAGTCAGCTGGGCCACACCCCAGCAAACATTGGCATAGTAATGCTCAACATAGGTACCAACCACGTTGTTTGTATTCCATCCAATCCGTTAATCAGGTGTGCACCACCAAGATGGATTGATATCACAAAAATAAACTAGTAAAAAATTCAGGTGGGCCACACTGCATGAATTTATAAATTTTAATTGCATTTTTACTTTTTTTCATGCCTCCGAGCATCTGATCCCTTACCATGTACGGCTATCATGTGATGACTAAACTGATGGACGGAGTAGATGTCGAGGAAACATAAAGGTGGACCCACAGAGCTCGGGGTTACACACAGACCGGAAATCTCAGCAGCACCGGTTTTACCCAGCGCGTAAAACTGGGCCCACCGTGTTTAATATATAAAAATCCATTCCGTCTATGAGGTTACATCCTCGATTCTAGATGCTTGAGAGAAAAAGAAACTAAGATCTACTACTCATGTGGGCCACACTACATGGAACAATGGGGATGGGATGCAAACCATGGCTTGTGTGTGGGCCAAATACGAAATTTATCTTTCATCAAACCCGTTAATCAGATGAAAATCATCAAGATGAAGTGAATTTACAAAAATTATCATGACACAATACTCAAGAGGGCTACACTATGTTAACATATAGCTTTTGGAGGAATTTTACGTTGTTGCAACTAGACGTAGATCATTGTAGTCTGGTGATCATTTTTATGTACGGATGGAATAAGGTTTTTCACCTTATGGACGGCGTGGATCCAATATATGGGCCCCACAAAGCTTGGGTATTTTACGCTCTTGGAAGCGTCCCTACAGCAAATGTTGTAGAGGATTCCGGTGCAACACTTGCAAGAACATCATATTCCTTACTGGCCGAGCCGGGAAACCAAATCCAGCTCATGCTATAAAGAGCCCCAAATGGCTGAAAACATAGAAAAACTCATTTTTCCCCATTTTCCTCTCTGCATCTCTCCTCTCTCTCTCTCCTAGGGTTTTTCTTCCTCTCTCTCTTCTGTCCGTCCATCATCAGTACCCAGGAATTTCTGTTCCGGGCTTTCGATCTTCTGATATCAACGTCAGGGGATTACGATTGCCGAATCTGGTTGCTTTTCCGACCGATTTCTGCCTAGCTTCATCGGAATTCGTTTGATCTGTTCGGATCGGAGGCGGATCCTCGTCAGAGATCATGTTTCTTCTCGATTGGATCTATGGCGTTCTCGCCTCGCTCGGTTTGTGGCAGAAGGAGGCCAAGATCTTGTTTCTAGGGCTTGATAATGCCGGAAAGACTACCTTGCTTCATATGTTGAAAGACGAGGTCTGATTTCAATATTTTCTTAGAAATTTCTCTGTTACCTGTGATTTTCGCATTAATTTCATTCAATTCAAACATATTTTCGTGATTTCTTCTTTTTGCCTTTTCGTGATTTTTCCTTTTTTTTTTTTTTGCGTGTGTGTGTGTGTTTTCTTGGGATTTTCTTCTAATAAATGATTGTTGCGAATTTTGTTTCACGTTTTACGCGTTTTGTTGATTTCATTATTGTTTCTTTTTAATTATTTGATTTTTCTTGGATCTTCTTAATGACATAGGACATTTTTTTTTTTCATATCCTAATTTTTGTATTTTTCTGTGGTTGTCGCCAAATCCTGTACCTATATTTTCTCAATTTGCTTGCAATTGTTGGATTTTTGTTTGATATATTTCTCATTTTGTTATTGGTAGAGACTAGTTCAGCATCAGCCGACACAGTACCCGACATCTGAGGAATTGTGCATCGGAAAAATCAAGTTCAAGGCTTTTGATTTGGGAGGACATCAGATCGCACGCAGGGTCTGGAAAGATTACTATGCGAAGGTTGGATCCGTTGCCTTTTTTGTGTTTTATTTATTTTTAATTGGATGTAATGGTTTTATCTGCAGTCTCTGCATCTTTTCAGTTTTTTTTTTTTTTAGTTTTTGTTTTTTGTTTTAATGTCTTCTTATGGTGTCCCATGCTTGATATCTTTAATTGTCTTCTGCAAGTTGTATTCTTCTCTGTACAATCTTCTTTGTTTGCATGTTTGAGATATCCTTGAAGTATAGGATGTTTGCCTTCCCTCTTTATATCATGTAATTTCATTTATTTCACAGTGCTTATTTTGCCTTGGGGCAATTTGAGGCGTGATGTTTCTTCATTGGTTGCAAGCAGATTGACATGTTCTGCTTACTAATGCAGTGGATTGAAATATTGAAGCAATTTTAAAGCTCTTTTTTGTGGATACCAATCTCTTCCTACTGTCCCATTGATATAATTCTAAAGCTGATTTATATCTTCCTCTAAACTACTGAAACACTTACAGATGTGGTAGGTTCCCCTTAGTTTTCTGTGCAAATTTTGGATGTAAGGTTGGCTTCCTCAGTCATAAACTTGGTTGTGAGATGTCAGATGGTTGTATGGTCCTTGATAAGATTTCTGTGGGTCTTTGTCATCATCATCATCAAGGCCTTCCCAATTAGTTGGGGTAGGTTCAAGGTATTCCATAACAGTAACGTTGGCCATACCGTTACGAACTTATGATATAGGCTGTGGTCGAATTTATGACCCTGTTTTGGCCCGGTAATGGGGCATTTTTTTTCCATTACGGCCCCGTAACGCCTAACAATTACTACCATTACTGTTACATAATGGCCATAACAGCTATTACATAACTATTTTTTAATACCTTGAGTTGATTGCGTGAATCCTGTCTTCTTCTTCTTATTTATTTATTTATTTTAAGAGGGGTTACTAGGCTCATGTAGCAGTGCAATGCAAGGGTGACACTCGATGGCCCCAGCAGCAAGCTGCTGTGGTGGGCCATCCCCCAGAAGAAATCAATTTAATATCACGTGATCCGATGGGCCACGTATCAGGGTAGTAAACTGATAAGAACATATCTTAGCCGAAAGGCCAAGAAAGGTCCAAGCCTTTTCTACCTCCAAGCATATACTACACTTGATCTTAGCCAAAAGGCCAAGAAAGGTTCAAGCCTTTTCTACCTCTTACCCACATACTTTTGAGCCTTCCCCTTGCCCTCTCAGGACCTTATGCTTGTACCAGCTCACTCCTAAACAGCGTAGTTCTTTGATGCTGTTGCACATGATCAAACCAAAGACTTATCCCTCATCTTGTTACCTATTTGTGCTATTCTTAAGTTTGAATGCATTCATTTCTAATTTTATCCTTCTTCATGTTGCTACTCATCCATCTCAACATCCTCATTTCAGCTGCACTAATCCTATGAATGCGTTGCTCCTCAATTGCCTAACATTCTATCCCATAAAGCATGGTGGGTCTTATAGCTATCCTATAAAATTTCCTTTTCAGTTTTAGAGTACCACAGAAAATCTTATTTTCACTTACTTTTTGTGGTATTCTTCATAAATCTTGAGGAAGATTCCAACTTTGAAATAAAATAATTTCCCTCGCCAAGTAATTTCAGGACAAATGTTAAGACTTAATTGAGTATTCGAAACGAATCAAGGAATTAAAGAACTGTATATGCTTGAATTGTTTCCATAGAAGCATGGTTGCTCATGCTATGCATTTGATATATCCTCTGTTATGGTTTGGGCTTATGTGACTTGGATGCTGGTGATTTCTCCTTTTAAGTTTCTATGTCAGGGATGTGATGTCTTTTAGGACAAACCATGGTATCATTTTTTCTTATTTCTTGTTACTATCTTCTATTATTTGGTTCATTAAACAATTTCCGGCTAAGTAATTATGGGACTAATGTTAGGTCTATGATGACGATGATCCCAAATCTGATTCCTGTAAAAATCTTTGTTTGGTTATTTTTGCACAATGGGTGGCAGTTCCAGTTCTGCATTGTATAAGATTGTTCTGCACTTTCTTTTAGGAAATCGATATTACGCATACATTTTAAAACCTGGATTGGATTTTGACCTGTTTCCATTGTTAAATTGGTACCAAATGGTCCAACCGCGGGTAAAAAAAATTCTGATGTCTAGTTAAATAAACATATAACATAAAATCTATCATGCAACAAAAGTGCATGTAGCAGAGTGATTGGGATAGAAGAAGGAGAAGGAGGAGGAGGAGGAGGGGGCGGGGGCGGGGGCGGGGGCGGGGGAGGAGGAGGACATTTTTACACCGGGCTCAAGTGGGGAGGAGGAGGACATTTTTACACCGGGCTCAAGTGGGGTGGCCCGTGGGATGCATGGGCACACTCGGGGTAGGCGGCCCGTATGATCCGGGCCCCACCCATGTGAAGTGGGGCCCACGAGGGGGGTTTTGCCGAGGTCCTAACCAATGAGATGTGGGGCTTGAGCTTTGAGATAAATGGATTGATTCACCATGCTCTATTAATTCAACCTTTCAGAGCAAGTGGTTAATTGTCACACATCATACCCACTCATAAAAATGCCAAACAAAAGAAGCAAGCATGCCAATTAAGCCTTTCAGATTCATCAAAACCTTTGAAAAATGAATTGAAAATCATTTAAATGAATCTAAACGTGACTATTGAGTCTATGTCATCAATCAAATGATCTTTCATAACCTTTCAAATATTGTAGAAAATCAAAAGTAAAAGCCAAGTCAATTAAGCAAGCTAAGCACCGAATAAGCTATTCATCAAACTTTTAATAAAACCATTAATTGCAGTAATCTTACGACACTGATAGAAGAAAGAAATCAGGAGTAAAAAGTTTTCTCGAGTTCATGAATATTTAAAAAAGAATTTGGGGAAAGTTGTATTTTCCAAAAGCGTAGCTCTCATCCAAAATATAGGGCAAATTCTTCTGTAACAGTAACGGTGGCTGTAGCAGCCACCACCATTACCTTTATGATCTGAGCTGTAACGGCTGTCACATTTTATTATTATTATTATTATTATTATTATTAAAGTGGAAAAAAGAGCCTGAAAAACCTGTATCTGCCCATAATGGACTGTTACGGCTTTTATGGGGATGTAACAGGCCGTAATGGCGGTTATGAGTCATTTTTTTTCCATGACGGCCATTACGTAACACGTAACAGTTGCCACCATTACCTTTACTTAACGGCCTTTATACCTCATAATGGCTGTTATGGTGCACCGTGATATAGGTTGAATGTGTTTAAAGATGGTTTATATGATCCCTTTGTGGGGGTGTTAACAATGTCCAAGTTTCCCTCATTGGTGGTATCAATGTCCGGGTTTTTTCTTTTCTCGGGTGGATGCCAGGTGCTTGCTTGAAGATTTGTGCATGGTGCTAGGCGCTTGCGTGGGGTTTGTCGCTTTGCCCAGGGCCTGGATGAGGTGCATATGGGCTAGACACCTGAGGTGCCTAAGTTGCTTTCTAAGCTACAAAATGACTGGATCATAGGCATAGCTCTCATATAATTTTACAACTTTGTGCTTTTGTATTTCCAAAAGAAGAAAGAATAGGTGTTGCCATGGTATTTCCAATGGCTCCCTGTGTTTCTCCTTGTTTTCTATTCATGGTTTGCAAGTTGTGATTTGTAATGATACCAAGACCGATATACATTCCATCCAATGATTCAAGTCTGGTGCTTTTATAATGTGGATGCCCCAAGCCCAACTCTGAAGTGAAGGTTTCAGGCCTATCAGGCTGGGCCTTCTTGAAATTTGATATTTGCCCAGCCCAGAAGCAGGCCATTGCCAGCTCCATCTGTAATGCCATCAAAACCATCATGTGCTGGATTTATATTTGCATTGTGCTAGGATAGAGTTTTTCTACCATATGACAAGCTTATTCTCGAGGAATCAAGCACTGGTTTTTTAGGTCTGTGGTTGTCTGTTCGTCATTCCTGCATCTTGTGCTGTTGCTTATTGTATCAAACAATCTTTGATTAGTTGAAAAAAAGTCATAATGATCTTATAATAAACACCTTTACCATAAAAAAGAAGTGTTAAGAGGAGATGTTTTCGTGGGTTTTGTTGCATTAGTGTGATTTTCAGCCATACTGCAGTATTATTGAAGTGCGCATGGGTTATGCGGTCTTTGCAGGTGGATGCGGTGGTCTACCTTGTTGATGCCTTCGACAAGGAGAGGTTTGCTGAGTCAAAGAAGGAGCTTGATGCCCTCCTCTCAGACGACTCACTGGCGACCGTCCCATTCCTCGTGTTGGGGAACAAGATCGACATCCCGTACGCAGCCTCAGAGGAGGAGCTTCGGTACCACCTGGGCCTGACCAACTTCACCACTGGGAAGGGGAAGGTGAACCTCGCGGAATCAAATGTCCGCCCCCTTGAGGTCTTCATGTGCAGCATTGTCCGCAAGATGGGATACGGTGAAGGTTTCAAGTGGCTCTCTCAGTACATCAAGTAGAAGGTAGGCAGAGGCAGGTATACATACCCCCGTCAAACCCACTGTTTTTGTCAGCACAGCTGCAGTCTTTTTAATCTAGGCTTTGAAATTGAAACATGTTTTCTGTTCGTTGCTGTTGAAGAACCAACTGCATGTGGGGTCCAGCGGTTCTTGATCCCTGATATGTTAAGTGAACGTGTAATCTTAAACGGTCATATGAGGTTGGGAACTGCTTGTGTTTGCTAGTTATTTTACTATTGTAGGACCATCTTTTCTTTTTTGGGTCACTCTGCTGTTTGGGAAATCCATATCTCGTGACTGGTGGATGGTTTTCTTTGGCATCTTAACAGATTTTACTGTGACTTGTTTAGGCAACTTGATATTATTATTATTTAATAGCCCTTTCCCTGTTTTGGACAGCAAGCAAAGCTGCATGAGCTTATGGTTCTTGAGTGTTGCAGTGTTTAAACTTGGAGAATGTTGCCTATGGTCTGGTTTCCTGTGGGCCCTACCCAATTGTTACGGTAGCCAGTAGCACAAATTTCATGAATTGGGGGTGGATGACCTGTGACCATGAAACATGTACAGGTTGAAAGAATGGAGCCATGGTCGATGGCTATGATCATCTGGTAGTGGTAATTAGTGTGATTGCAATTTCGGATTGGGGGTTTTCTTTGCACTTTTTTTTTTAAAATAAAAAAATAAAAAAATAAAAAATAAAATTCTCGTTGCGTTTGTATTTTGTGAGAATTAGGCTTTGTTGATCCTGGCTGCCGGAGACGCCTACAGGTGAAGCAGACCACATGAGTGGTCAGATGCGAGCTGTCATTAGGTGGGCCACGAGTTATGTTCGTCAGGTTGGCTACGAATCATGGTCCGCGTTTTATAGTCTTGCCCTACGGGCCTGACCCTTGGGCTGCGTGTGATGTTCGTCAGTTGGGTTGCTGTCTATTTTAACCTCTTCACTAGGCCGTGGCAACCAAAGGGACTCGGATTCTGCAGTGACCCCTGCTGTATCGAGCTTGGTACTCGTCGAAACTCTGTGGGCACTACCATGATGTATTTGTTTTATCCACGTGGCCCATCCATTTTGCCATCTCATTTTAGGGCATCGTCCTCAAAGCGAGGTAGATCTAAAGCTCAAGTCGACCACACCCCAGGAAACACTGGGGATTGAATGTCTACCGTTGAAAACTTCTTGTGGGCCACAGAAGTTTTGGATCAAGCTGATTTTTATGGTTTCCTTTCATTCGGGTTTGTGTCTTTATGAACAGGTTGGATGGCAAATAGACATGACGGTGGCCCCTAGTAAGGTTTCAACAGTGGTCGTCACCATCACCAGTGTTTCTTGTGGTGTGGTCCACTTGAGCTTTGGATCTACTTCACTTTTTAGCTCATACCCTAAAATGAGCTTGCAACATGAATGGACGGCGTGGATAAGATACATGCATCACGGTGAGGCCCACCCACCTTTTCCAGTACCGATGGTCACTACCGAAACCCCAGTCCCAACCAAAGAGGCCGTAGCCATTTTGCAGAGTTCCACACAACTCAACGGTTTTTGTGAAGCAGGATGTGTAAACCATATGCGGGGTGAGTCTGAAACTTGTTGGGTCATGCTAAACCCAGTTGGCCGGACCCGGACATTAGACTGGGTTGGGTTTGGGCTGAAAATCCTAAAGCGACCAACATGACCTTAGGTTGGGCTTGTATTTAGGCATTAAGCAACTTGACCCAACCCAAACCTGACCTTACTTTTAAGAGTATACACACACACACACACACGAGCAACATTGCTTAAGAGTATATATACATACATTACTTGAAGAGTACATATACATGAGTTATATGATTAGCATAGAAAATAGAATTCAAGCTTGGAACGGTAGTCTGTACATCCATGGTTGGGTTAGGTTCGGTTGACTCGACCTCATCTCCTGAGTTGTATGCGGCTAGGCTGATGTTACCTGAGCTAACCTGCATCCTTAAAAGCAACGTCTTTCCCACCAGTGTCGCTTGGGTAGGAAATCAATACTGTCTGAAGGAATGCCCTCTGAAGATAACCTTTCTCGAAAAATCAGGCTGATCCACATTGATCTAGGCCGGTTGTTGTCATTGGTTCAATTGGCGTGGCCCACTTGATGAATGGACCTGCCTGTCTTTCTTTTTTTCTTTTTTCTTTTTTCCTCCAGTCGATCTTCATATTTGAGCCTGTGATTTCATGGTACCAATGTCCTGCACAAGGTACTTAAACCAGAGATCAAACAAGGGTCACTTGCACACAAGACTCTCCTGCAGCTTGGGTCCCTATTCATGGTTCAGTGGTAGACACTGCTGAGGTCATGGGTTCAGTGTCCATGTGGTGGTATGTGGGTGAAAGTGCTTTAGAAAAAAAAAAAAAAACTCTGGCAACTCCACTGACAAGTTGGAGACATTTTAGTGAAATATTCCAAATGACGCCGCGATACAGCAATATTTTCAGAATCTTGGCTGTTTTGAATATCTGGCAATTTAATCACAAAACTATTGCTATTTTGATGAAGTTTTTATTTAAGATCTAAGATAATTTATTTATACCTTAATACTTAAAATTTTAAATTTATATTAATTTACAATGTTTATTTTTAGTGAGAAAAACACCAGTGCTCTCTGAGCATTATTAGTTATATTGCTCCTAATTGCATCTGTCACTTGGACAGTCCAATTGATGATCCTAACTCTGTTAAGTCCAGGACAAATTTTTAGCCTCCTAGTAGGGGGCTGGGCTCGGGCCTAAAAAATCAAAATTTTGAATAGGCCTGAGCCAGCGTGCGGCTCGAAACGGTTCAAAATCTGGACAGAAACCTACCCAGGCCAGGCCCGGCCCGTTGACAGCCCTACCTCTAAGGCAAAAGTCATACTTGATACCATGCTTCAATCCATTGCTGGTGTTGTCCCATCCTTTTCCAAGCCATTGATGCGATGGCTACGATTGTCAATATAAGATGGGCTCTAACAAATAGATTGATCAAATTGCTGATTGAACATTTTCTGTTGTCTCCAGCAATCTATGATGGGATCACGTCATCACCCATGACTCCAGGTAACAAGATACGCTGGATTTCTCTCTCCAATTGCGTGCTACACAGCTTGATTTTTAACGCGTGGAACTTCTCCGCCTCTACAATGATTTATGTTTTAGATCCACATCGTACATTAGTTTTTACAGAGCATTCTAGAGCATGAGCCCAAAAATAAGCCACATCCAAAGTTCAAGTGGACCACACCACATGAAGCAAAAAGGATTGAACGACTACCGTTGAAACCTTCCTAAGTTCCACTATGAGGTTTATTTGCCAGCTAATCTCTTTGTAAGGTCACACGGATAGATACAGATGAAGGGAAAATACAAATATCAGTTTGCCCATAGCCTTCCATGGCCTTAAAAAGAAGTTTTTAACATGTGTCCAATTTCTAATGTTTGTGTAGTGCGGCTCACTTGAGCATTGGATCTGCCTCTTTTTCTATCTTTTTCCATATAATGATATGAAAAAATGGATGAACGGTGTGGATATAATACATCCATTATAATGGAGCCCACTTAAGTTCATTGGTCAACACCTTCACATTTTCCTCTGGAAACGGATTGGCTACTCCCCCTGCCACCAGCCAGGTGGCTGATGGTCGGTTCTCTGTGTGCCCACCATGATGCATGTGTTTCATCCATTCCGTTCATCCATTTTTACAAATCATTTTAGGCTTAATCCCAAAAATTAAATGTATATAAATCTCAGGTGGACCACACCACAGGAAAACAATAGTGATTGGATATCCACCATTAAAATTATCCTAAGGCCCACTGTACTGTTTATTTTACATCCAATATGTTGAGTAGGTCATACAGGCCCAGATGAAGTAAAAAAAACAAATATCAGCTTGATCCAAAACTTTTATGGCCCCCAAAAGGTTTTTAATGGTTGACGCTAATTCAACACTGTTTACTATAATGTGGTCGACTTGAGATTAAGATATACTTCATTTTTTGTCTCATACAATAAAATGATATGTAAAAATAGATGGATGGCATGGATGAAACACATACATCATGGTTGGGCCCACGGAGCACCGACCACCAGTGGCTGATGGCAGGGGGAGTAGCCAATCCGTTTCCTTTCTTCTCTCGACGTGGAACGTGCTGCACCGAGGGAACGGATTAGGTGACACCCCGACTAACCCAAGACGAGCCGCCTTTACCATGTTGCCCATCTTGACCTGTTTATCCTTTATCCATCCGGTCCATCCGTTTTTCTAGATCATTTTAGGCATTATCTAAAAAATGAAGTAGATCTAATTATCAGGTGGACCATATCATAGGAAACGGTAGTGATTGGCCATTAATGGGCTGATATTTGTTTTTTCTCTTCATCCAGGCTTTAGTGAACTTATCAACAGATTAGATAGCAAATAAAAATTACAGAAACATTAAGGTGAGCTCTAAGAAGTTTTTAATGGTAGGGTGAGTAGGCTCCACCTGATAATGAATCTTCTTAATTTTTAATATCATGCTATAAAATGATTTGAAAATCCGGATGGATGTAGGGGAAACAGAATACACACATCAAAGTGGGCTTGATGGTAAGGGCTGCACCGTCTTGGGTGATGCTGGGTCTCATCTAGTCCGCTGCCCTACGCTAGGTAACAAGCAATAAGGTGTGAAATTTAAATGGGCCATATAATTATATATTTTTTAGATGCACATCATCCATCTATTTTTTCAGATCATTCCAGAATAAGAATAAAAAATTAATGTACATGCATATCTAAAGTGGACCACACCACTGAAGACAGTAGGAACTCATGATGCTGGAGACTTTTTAAGGCCACACAAGGCTATGGTCAAATTAATATTTATATTTTAACTTCATCCGGTTATGTGTGGTCTTGAGAAGAAGTCGAGTGAAAAATAAACTTCATGGTCGGCTATAGGAAAGTTTAAATGATGGTTTGTTCAATCACCATTAGTTCTTGTGGTGTGATTTACTTGAGCTTTGATGTACCTCATTTTCTGGCTCATCCTCTATAATTATCTAGAAAAATTGATATATGGTATAAATCTCACACAATAATCATAGTGAGACTTAAAAAGTTACAAATGTGAAAAGTTGTGTTGTGCAACAACGGTGCATTATATGGGATGAAATTGTACTTGGTCCCTCAAAGATTCCATCTAACATTTGGTGAGGATGGGATAGGTTAAGATTAGGTGGAATACAATTGCATCCGGTCCATGTCGAATTTTCATAAATTTTGAAATCCAATACACATGGAGTAGGCCTCATATCCATGTGTGTGTTTTATCTATACCGTTCATCCATATATACCCTTTATATATGACATTTCAGTTATATATATATATATATATATATATATATATATATATATATATATATATATAGTTATTGGCTGACATCTACTGTGAATTCGGTTGTTGATTATGATTTTATTGTCTGCCAAATGGTATTTTATTTAATCCAATATTTTCCTATGTAATAATTTTATCTCAAATATGGAATTGAATAGCCCAAATACCATGATATTTTCAGATATGCAATTATTGTATAATAACAATGTTAATTTCATCTTATACGGTTTCATACCATCTAATTCCACATAGCAATCTATTTGCGGGAGAGACTAGAATTTTCTGTGCCGACACTCTTTATTTCAATGTCTTTGAATGGAGTTCGCCTGTAAGACTCGGAATGCTGGCGCATCAGGAGCCATCGATTCCTCAGCTTCTTCACACAAACTAGAACATTCTAGAAGCAGATTTTGGTGGCTGTGCGCACACAGTTTCAGCCACCCAGCGGCGACGTGTGGTTGAAAGAAAGAGAATATCCAAGACGGCTGATGAAACCACAGCCACAGAGACCAATAAGATGAGATTTTGAAAATCTAAATACATGAAACCGTATTATCGCGAGAACTTCGAAACTAAGGCAGACTTTAAAATATTGTAATTAATTCGTCATATTATCCCCATAAAATTGCCATATTAATTCGTTAAATAGTAAAAAGTTGAAGTAATTTGTTATCTAAAAAATATATTTTAATCTCAAATTTATTTATTAATTGAAAATAATTATTTTTAAATATTTTTATTTTTGCAAGAGTTTTCCAATAATATCTTAAGAGAAACCTCAAACTTTGCATGTCTCTCCCAAAAAAATTTCAACTGAGAAAATGCCAAAAACAAGATTTGTGCCATACTTGAGCTCAACTTGGGTGAGACCCGGACCAACGATGTGGGGCCCACACAGGCGTATTTATTGTGCATCTACTCTGTTCATCCACTTTTTCAAACTCGTTGTAGGTCGTGATTCAAAAAATGAATCGCTCATGCATTCTAAATGTGTATGCAATTTTTTTTTAATGCTTTGTTGTCTCTTCTGCTAAAATGATTATTCTAAAAAAGAAAAAAAATGAAATTAAAAAAACTACATATATGAAGTTGAAATATTATTAAAAATTAACACCCGGGTTTTTTAAAAGCAAGTAGTATATTCAAGTTTCGAAAATTCAATCATTAAGAATTTCAGATAGACCCAAAAAAAAGAAAAACCAAACATTGTTTAACGACCGCTTAAAACATTTTATAGGCCAAAAAAGTTTTGAATCAAGTTAGCATTTGTTTTATTTTCTTTCATCTAATTTTGCATGACATTACTAACAAGTTGGATATGTTAATAAGCTTATGATTGTTGGAGGTTTTTTTATTTTTTGGGTTAGCTTGTTAGTACACAACCATGCTGGTACACACAGTCCATGTTAGCCACCTCCAACTAGAGATTAATACCAAGACCTCATGTGTTGAAAGGAGGGATCTCCACTCAATCTACCAATTGAGCTATGGATATGGGTGTTTTAATTGTGGGAGTTTACAACCCTTGTTTCCTAAGATGCCGTTTACTTGAAATTTGTATAATAAGCTTTATTTTGAAGATCATATATTAAAATGAATTGAAAAAATATATGATCAGTCTACATGTATAATGTACATATTGAGGTGAATCCTATAGTTAAGGTCTCACCTACATTGCTGGCTCCGGGTGAGTTGTGCCCATAGGAAGTGGATTGTGTTCAGAAGAATACATGGATCCGCTTGTACACATGTATATGACGCTTTTTATTGCCACTGTATAATGGAGTGTGTATAGCTTCCCAATAGACTATCCACATTCAAAGAGGCAAATCTTGTTCTCAGCCAAAAATAGAAATTTCTAAAAAGAATTTCAGATTTTAAAATTTTTCCTTGAATAACGGGAAAAGATTTGCTGAAAATAAAATTCTTAAACTATTTATCATAAATTAATTGTGCGATAGATATTTTCGAAATCTTGATAATTTCATGGTAAAATCGTTAAAAATAATAACTATGAGAAGTATAAAAATATCAAGATAACATTGTTTGGTTCATTTATGTGAAATTATCGTGATATTTTAGAAATCTAGATATTTTTAAAATAAGGACGATTTTATCAGAAGCAACAGAAATAAAATAGACTTCCACCAAAGACTAGGTTTGGTGGGGCGTGTGTCAACCCACATTGGAAGATTCCAGAATTGCTTGTGGCGTCATTCTCCACGCCCTGACCCTCCTTATCCAGTGCCACGTGTACGGTGATCTTGACAATCTCAGACTATGACCCATCATAGGTGCACCGTGGCAGGAAAATAATCCATCTTTGCCGTCCGATCTACGGTCAGGTTTTCAGTGTGTATGGTTGGGGCCATGGTTCAGCGATCTACACCGTTGATATGATCGACCTCACATGGATTGGAGGCTAGTTGTCAAATGAATGGCCATATTCGGTTGAATTTGAACCGTTTCTGTGTTTCGATTATCAACTATGGGTTTGTTGGGCCACCTGTTGAAGGGCTAGGATTACTCCATCGGAGAATTTTTTGTGCATCAGCCATACAGAGTAGTTCCCCTTCACATGAATGGTGTGGATCACCTAAGTCCAAACCATGGGTCCCACTTGCACAGAATGAGAGCACGAACGATAGTGTACGGTATGGTTGGCGGTTCACCAGTCAGGTAGGTCACGTTGAAATGATCTGGTTAGATCCGACGAACCAACCGTCCATCTGCCAAAACGACGCGGAAGGGATTGCTACTCCCCCTGCCACCAGCCAATGGCTAGTGTTCAGTGCTCTGTGGGCTCCACCATGATGTTTTTGTTTCATCCGTTCCGTACACCCATTCTTCCGGATCATTTTATAGTATGATCTAAAAAATGAGGTTGATCCAAATCTGAAGTGGACCACACAGTGTTCATTGAACGCCCACCATTAAAAATTTCTTAGGACCACAAAAGTTGTGGATCAAGCTGATAGATATATATATATATATATATATATATATATATATATATATATATATATATATATATATATATATATCCCTTTTAAGATGTCAAAAAATCATTACAGTGGGCTTGAGAGGTTTTTAATGGTGAATATTCAATCATTACTGTTTTTTCATGGTGTGGTCCACCTGAGATTTTTATCTACTTCAATTTTCAAATCAAGCTTTAAAATTATCTTTCAGAATGGATGGACAGCGTGGATAAAACGCACACATCATGGTGGGTCCACATAGCATCCACCGCTAGCCACTTGATCGATAGTGGCGACACTAGCCAAACTTTGTCATGGGCATTGACCGTTCTTATACCGACCTCTCTCCTCACCTAACATATTAGATTTAATTGAAATGCGGCACGCAATACATGTTTGAAAGGAGGTTGGTGGGCACCGGTTCCATCTCTCACAACTGGCCGCATAAGGATGCTTGGCTCATAAGATGAAAGTACCTAATCTGCATCCGTACCAAAACAGTAATTGAGGTAGACCGGCCGTTTCATTAGAACGATCCAATCTAACATAAGATTGCTTGGACTCATGGCAGCAGGGGTTAGAAATTACGTGAGACCACCGTGATGTTGATAAGAAATGCACTCTATTAATCTACTTTGCTCGCTCATTAGCTACTCAATCTAGATGTATGGCCACACGTATTATAACAGGGCTTGAATTTGATCAAACATGTACTCTTAGAAATAGTAAAGAGATTTAAGAGTCATATCCACTTGATTTGATTGAATGCTTGTTATAACTTTCGGTGTCAAATTAATCTATTTAGAATTAGACCTATGAATGTTGATTTAACCCCCCCAACTATTGATGTTACAATGATAAGATGATTTAAAAGATGAGGATTAGTATTTAAAAATGTGTGTATATATATATATATATTGCCTCATATTAAAGATTTCTTTCAATGGTAATAATTGTTTTTAAGTTTTTCAAATTTAAATAAATAAAATTTAAAATTAAGGCATCGACTTGCATGTGAAAACAACACAATTAGATAAAGTAAATTAAAATAAATAGGAAAAAAATAATTAACTATGTTTGATTGTGTGGATAGAACAATTGAGGTTTGCAGTATGCAATCCATGCTGGTGTGATCTATCAAGTAGGGACTCTGATTTGGTGATATTATCGTATGAAAGTTGTGGATATTTAATTTAATTAATTAACTCTTAAGACGTAGTACAACAATGTCCTGGGAGTGAAATATTTAAGCTAAAAAAATAATAGGCAACATCATACTGTAGATATTAATTGATTGTGTGTAGTGATGGCTCAAAGTTCTTTTCAAATATTGATTTTATAGACTTTAAAAGGTAGTGGTTGAGTTGAGACTTTCTAGGTAGTCTTCAAAGGTGCCCGAGGTGATTCGATTATATCTTGCGTTAAAACCTGATCATTATTTTAGATTTACAAGCATTTTAATTAGGAACACCTTGTTTTTGATATTTTGAATTTATGAGCAATTTTATTAAGAAATGCTTGTTTTTTATGAATTTTCTTTTAGACATTGCTTTTAATTTTTTCTATAAAGTATGGGCAAAAATTTCATTTGACACATTGTGAAAGACATTATTATCATTGTTAAATATATCTAGTGGTTTTTTTATTTAATCTTTTTTCACTCATCATCCTAACATATCCTTTACTTTAGCTTTACCACTTTAATCCGGTGGATAAAAATCTTTACAATATAAAATATATTTCATTTTGACTTTTTAAATCATCCAATTAGAACCATTAATGCTAACTTTTTTATTTGTTGCACTTCCCTTTCCCAATTCATACATGATAAACAACGAACCCCACAAACATCTAAGTTTCCACCCAAAGCTCTGATACAATTTAGGAAATTAACACATTGCCTATATATATATATATATATATATATATATATATATATATAGGAAAAAGGTACTATACACTCTAGCTCAAGATAAGCTTGTCGTGAGGTCGAGCTGTGTGGGCCCCACCATGATGCATGTCGACCATCAACACCGTTTATTTGATGGTTCCCCTTTAAATAATGGAATATCCCTAAAATCAGCCGTATACAGAACTTAGGTGGGCCATACCATCTAAAATCATGTGAAGACATCGTTAAAACATATAAAAGCACTTGGTGGGGCCACCTGAGTCTTTAATGCTACTGAAACTTGGTATGACCCCTAATTCTAGTGGGACACACATAACGGATGGGTTGGATTTGCAAAACACATCTTTGTGAGACCTAAAAAATGATTATGAATGTTTTAATGGTGTACGGCCTCCTCTCTATTACTGTATGTGGTGTGACTTGTGTTTTGACACCTAGATCCATAATGGAACGGTGCATCTGACTGATGGAGTAGATGTTCGAAATGCTTCACGGTGAGGCCCACATAGCTCCAGCGCATGGGACGGAGCCATGAGCTCGAGCTTACAGTACCTTTTTCCATATATATATATATATATATATACACACGTGTGTGTGTGTGTGAGAACCAAACAAAAATATAAAATTCATAAATATGTATTACAAATCCAAAATAAGGCTACAAAATAGAAAAGGCCTAAATTACATGATTAGATTTGCATGGAAAACTACAGGGCAAATTTGAGAGAAATTAAGAGTATGAAGTAACAGATTACATAATACTTCTCAAGTCTTTTGTCTTAGACTAGAGAGATTAAAAGAGAAAAAACTCAATATAAATTAATCATCATTCGATGCTTTAAGAAATCTAACCTTTTCACCGTTAAAAAAAATAAATAAATAAATAATCTTTCTTAAAGTAAGAAAACTAACCTAAAAATGATATAGCTGGTTTCTACGAGGAACAAATCCACAGAGAGTAAGAAAAAACTTCCAAGAATTAGCTCTGGCACGAAGGAACCCTATAATTATTCTCTTATTTATTTATTTATTCTTCCTTCTCCTTATCTTTAGATCATAACTTTCATGACAGTAGATCAGTTGCCGAATAAACCAGGCCCATCTGCGTGGCCAAAAATGAAAATGGATGACCCTCTTCCCAACACACATGTCGGGAAATGGCCATTCATCTCGTTGGACACACTCTATATTTAGCTTACTAAAAATCAGGTTTGTACGCTCATCAAGTGGCCACGTGTACCACAAGATGACTGTTAAATAGATACACCAGTGATCACTCAACAAACACGTGTGCCCCACCTGATCCTGTGTCGGCCATACTGATGTTCAGGCCGGAAGCGGATTGCGTCCTACCACGCTCAGTTCGGGCAGGGCTCTGTGGGGCCCGCCGTGATGTAAGGGTCTTATCCATTCCGTTCATCCATTTTCTCAGATAATTTTACTGCAATATACCAACAATAAGATTGGTACACATCTCCAGTGGATCACACCAAAGGAAGCAGTGGTGATAATGACACCCACCGTTGAAACCGTTATTGGGGCCACCATGATGTATTTTTACCATCTAACCTATTCATAAGGTCATGTAGACCTGGATGAAGTGAAAACACAGATATCAGCTTGATCCGAAACTTTTACAGCTCCCAAGAATTTTTTAATGGTGAATATTCAATCCCCACTTTGTGGTCGACTTAAACGTTGGTTCTACCTCATTTTCGGGTTTATTTACTAAAATGACCTGTAAATATGTATGGACGGCGTGGATAAAACACTTACATCATGGTGGGCCCAACAGAGCCCTACCCGGACGGACCATAGTCTGGGCGGTGTTAGGACGCAATCCGCCTCCGTTCAGGCCGGGAAACGAATTGGCTACTCCCCCTTCCACCAGCCGCTGGTGGTCGGTGTTCCGTGGGCCTCGCCATGATGTATGTGTTTCATCCATGCCGTCCATCTATTTTTGAAGATCCTTTTATTATATATGTGTAAAAAAAGAGTTATATCCCAATCTTAATTGGACCACATTACAGGAAAAAGTGTTGAATGAGCGTCGACCATTAAAAACTTTTTGGGGCACGAAAGTTTTGTATCAAGATGACTTTTGTTTTTCGCTTCATATGGGCTTTTATGACCTAGTCAACAGATTGGATTTCAAATAAACAGTACAGTAGGCCTTAGGAGGATTTTAATGATGGATATCCGATCACTAATTTTTTCATGTAGTGTGGCCCACCTACAATTTATATACCTCTCATTTTGGGGTTCAAGCCCTAAAATGATCTGTAAAAATGGATGAAACACATAGATCATGGTGGGGCCCACAGAGCACCGACCATCAGCCTAGTGGCTGGTGGCAGGGGGAGTAGCCAATCTGTTCCCTTCAAGCCAGGTCATTTTCACAGCATGGCCGACCTGATGAACGGCCCAGATATCGTAGACGTAGGCGGTGGGTGCACTCAGTGGATTCCCACGCGATTCGCACACCATCGTGATCAATCGCAATATCGGTGACGTCCGCACTCCAAAACAATGAGATTGTGGGCCCCACAAATTTAAGGCTATGCGCGTGGAAGACACGGTGTAGTGGGCAGCAGAAGATCCGCGTACTCATCACTACTCGCCCACATACACCACTCTTTCGGTCTTCAACGCAGACTAACGCGCCCCGTGTCCCTCTTTCCACCGTTGACCTTCCCCTCTTATATAAACGCCCGAACCAAACCTCCCGATTCAGGCACTCAAACCCCAATCCAGAGAAGAAGAAAAAGAACAGAAATAGATGGGAAATTACAATTCGTGCCTCTTCAAACCGCTAAAACTCGCCGCGAAATTCCTCGACTCCGACGGAAATCTCCATCGCATCGGAATCCCCACCAAAGCCGCGGAGCTCATGCTCGAGTGGCCGGGTCACGTGATCTGTCAGGCCGAGGAGCTAAGACGCACTCGCCGAGTTACCGCGATGAAAGCCGACGAGGAATTGCAGGCTGCGAAGGTGTACCTACTGCTACCGGTTTCAAGGATAAGTTCTCGCGTTTCGGAAGATGAGATCGCTCGGATGGACGCCACGTGTCGGAAGAAAAAGAAGAACGACGGGAGCTGCAGGGTTTTCCCCGAGAGCGAGAGTGGCAGGAATGAGTTCCACGTGGCGGAGGAGTGTGAAGAGCTGGATACCGGTTTCCCGAGTCACTGCATGGTTAATTACCGGCCGTGGAGGCCCGCGCTGGAGACCATAAATGAAGGACACTGAAAGTAGTCTGGCGGACTACTTTGCTTCGGGAAGTTATTTGATACTCGTGCGGAGTATGCCGCTTGATACGCAGGCACTTAGAAATTGTACACATGGCCTATTTTAACCTAAACTACACCGGCTAAATTGTCGAACTATCGTAAAGTTACATTGTCAAAATCGTACTGGTTGAACAATCCTATCCTCTGGTTGGTGGACATTTGTTAGCTTACATTAAGACCATTGGATGTTTTTCATCTTAACATACCAATGAATGTACACCGATCGGATAATCTAACTATAAGTCGTCATACAGATGACGTGAATATCAGATCCACCCCGTCTATCAAGTGAATCATCACATTTGCACCGTTGATCATGAAAATCAAACAAATCCAAAACTTAGGTGGGCCACATAACAGAAAACGGTATAAAATTATACCTAAAAGCTCTAAAATCACGTTGTGTGACCTGCCTAAGTCTTTGGATGTACTGATTTTTTAGGTGGTCCACCTGATGGACGGAATAGATTTCATCCACATAAAATCTTCGATCCATGTCAGCAAATAGTCACTCCCCCACATGGCTAGCAATAGTCACGCAGGCGATCGTGTTTGTGCATCACATCCATCACACTTTGCTAGAGTATCAAAGTTCTTCCTTTTCGCTTCGTCATTGCACTCGCGCGAGTGAACTTGGGAGTCTACTCGGCCCTGCACGAGCGAAGTTGCAAGATCTATGCCACTCATCAGGTGGATCTCCCGGGATAAGTATCTCTATGGTCTTCCCATCAAATGGATCACACGTTTACAGAAGAAATGGACGGTGTTCATTCCATCCATTCATGTAAACCAACGGTTGAAACTTCAGGGGCCAAAGTTTCTGGATGGTTCAAATCTGGTGGATGGTGTGCATCCCATCCATTCATGTGAAACACCAAAGAAGCAGATTGATGTTTCGGCTCCTCAACTTTCAACTGTGGGCCTAACCAGATGTCTGGTTGGATATTGTAATTTGACACGTGTGGCAGCTAGAACACGAGCACTTCGCTTTCCTCTCCGTGTAGTGAGGAGCTCATCACAGTAGAAACTCTGTGGGGCCCAACGTGATGTAGGTGTTATATCCACACTTTCCATCCGGTTTTGAAATTCATTTTAGCACACGAGCCCGAAATTGAACTATATCCAAAGGTCAAGTGGACCACACCATAATAAATAATGGGAATTGAACATCTACCGTTGAAACCTTCTTTGGTGCCACATGTTTTGGATAAAGCTGATATTTGTGTTTTCCCTTCATCCGTGTCTGTCTGACAAAATCAACAGCTTAGATTTCAAATAAACATCACTATGGGCCCTGGGAAGAATGCAACGGTAGACGTCATTATCCCCTGTGTTTTCTGTGGTGTGGCCCACCTAAGATTTATATATGCTTCAAGTTTTGTATTATGATCTAAAATGACTTAGGAAAACGGATGTACGGATTTGATAAAACAATTACATCAAGGTGGGCCCCATAAGGATCCACAACACGCTACAGGACGGTGAGCTCCTCATCATACAATCCGCGTCCCTCATTGGCTAGGGGCCGTCGCCGGAATAAGCGGGAGTGCATATTGCGCATATGCTACCACAGGTTCAGTAAGGGTACGTTTTTAGTATAGACCGGCCGGACTACCGGCGTTATTTCATTCTGACTCGAGAAAACTTAAATTATCAAAATAGACTACTATTTATCTGAATTAACTTTAAAAGATAAAAATATCCCTATGTTTTTTTCGGTTGCTTTACTCTATCTACTAGTTTCGTCAAAACACAAATTGAAAAGTCCACTTTCTTGAGATAGTTTTCAAGCGGTGAAAAAAAGCATAATACGTCTCATTTACATTGCTAATTTTTTAACCTTTGGTCCCCACATCTATAAAAGCTCAGATTCCATGCGTGGTATTTTGTTTAGTCATCGAGACTGTTGAATTGATGGGCCCAGCACGGGTAGTGTATTCTGCAAAAATTCTTCCAGTGTGAAAATACTTAACTATTAGATATGTGGGCTACAAATACATTGTCGTATCTATCTCCTAAAATGGGCCTTTTTTGGGCTTCCTTTATCTACTATGGGATCCCATCACATAAACGCTCTGGATGATCAAAACATGGGCTCCACGTCTGTTGAAAAATGTGGAAAGCCCCTTTTCTGATTCAAGGCTAAGATCCTATTAACTGGGCCCATCAAGGTTGGGCCCATCCAGCCCAGCCCAGCTGCAACCCCACCTAGATTGCTTTAGGCAGTCGGTGCTTTGCTCTTTACCTTAATTGAGGGTTTTGATGAGGCCTAGTTAAGGAACAGAGGTGGGCCTAAACTTCTCTGATGGTGATCTGAGCGTTGCATGTGTTCAACTCACCATGTGGGGACCACTCATTTAAGAGTCACCCACATCGACCGATGAAAATCCAACGGCCCTACAGTAACCATGCACCATAACTGCATCGAAAGGTGACTTCGACCCTTCGATATTACAGAGCAAATCACACATGCTTTGAGCACTCTGGATTGCCATCCTGCAGGCCCCCAGAACTATGCTGTCATAATCCAACGGTCGTAGGCCCACTAGTGCACCACAGCTATGTGTGGGCCCATATAACTGAAGGTCCAGATTTTCAACTAGTTGGGCTGGGCTTTTGCTTGAGCTGGCCAATTGACTGCTACTCTGCATGTTTTTCCTCCCCCCCTTAGTGCAACTGCATTGACTAAAGCCAGCTGTGTGGAATCTAAACGGCCGGGATCGCCAGTCAGGCTATCAAAACTAAGCAATCAATGGACCGGGATCACCTGTTAGGCTAACAGTCCCGGCCCACCTTTTGCAGTAACTTAGACTCAAATATTGGGTCCATGAGCTAAAATTTTAAGCATGTCAATTGATCCGACGGCTCAGGTCATGCAGGAGTGCCAGTGGGCCCCGGCACGACCCGTTTAGGGTTTCAACTTTCAAGGGCATCTATGACATACAATAAGCAGGGTGGGCCCCACTTGATGAACATCCAAGATGTTGCACAAAAGTGGGTTGGTAGGTTCGGGCTCAGGCAAGACCGTGGACGGTCCGATTACAGGTTGGGCTTGGATTATATTTCTTTTAGCACATTACAGTCCGGGCATTTCACTGTGGGGCTGGGCCTGGGCCTGGGCTTATTAGGCGTGGCCTGACCGGGCCCATTTTCACCCTATGAACCTAACATACCTGAATTAGCTAATGATGGTGGGCCCTAATTCCGCAAAACTATGCTACAGTTGTAGAACGGTCATGTTCGGTAAAATGTGAACGGTTCTCAGCCAAGGAAAATTTTCACACGTACCAACATGGCACACGTGTGTGAGGTTTAGGGATATCCATTAGTGCGTTCGGATCCACGATATGCGACTCGGCTTTAGTCTGGCTGGTGCGCGCATCTGGTGAGCCGGAGAGAATCGCGCATGGACCGTTGATCAATCATTACATTTACCGTACATTCTTTCATACACCTGTGTGGACCACCTGATGAATGGACCAGATTCGTTTTGAACCTGGCCAAGTACGGAGGCATGTGTTGCCTGATGAACGGTCTGGATCTCACGCACGCGTGTCATGTTGGTACATGTGGGGCGAGTCCCCGTTGGAAGGTAAGGTATTGACCCGCTCTAACGTACGCCAGGGGGTTAGACCAAGACGACGACTTTGGAGAGGCCAAGTCAACCGCACCCCGCCTTCCCAAGTAGGGGGCAGTTTAACAAACCTCTCTCTTCTCCCATTTAATTAGCACCGACTTTTTGGTGTGAGTTTGTCACAAACTACCATTACGCAATACTTGCAGCGCAATCTAGACCATCAAAATTTGGGACCCGTTGCATAGGGATGGAAATGGGCCAGGCTGGCCAGGGTTAGCCCCGGCCCTACAGGACCGTCCCTGACTGAAAAACGACGTAGTGATCAAAGGTTTGGAATTGTCTCTGAAGTTGGAACCATCTACTCTACTGTATAATGGTGACCCACTTAATAATTAATCCAGGCCATTCATCATTGGCCCTGATGATCTTAAACCATCTTAACCGTTTATTTCTTTTTTAACCCTTCAATTGATGACCACAAATTTAACGATCAACATCATCCTACAAGCTCAACTATCACGCTATCTCAATCGGTAACGGTCTCCACAATTCTGACGGTCTGGATCAGATCATCGATGCACATCAGTCATGCAGCATGTACAATGCATAAGCTGCCATGAGTTAGTAGTCTATGGTTAACGCATACTAAAGCATATGAAAGAAATCCATGCACTCATTCAACTCACCTCTTTCTCTACGTTAACGTATTTATTTATTTAACTCAAAACTCCAATTCTCATTTCGTTCTTCTGATTCCATGGGGAACTACATTGCATGCTGGGCCCGAGCCTTCGCTGGAAAAGTCATACTTCCCGACGGCTCAGTCCATGAATTCGACAGCCCGCCGACCGTCGCGGAGCTAATGCTCGACCACCCACAACACTTCGTGGCCGAATTCCGCTCCATTGTGGCTGGAAACAAGCCTGCCCCATTGCCCGCCGATCAGATGCTCGAGCTGGAGAAGGTCTACGTGATGGTCCCACAGAAGCAAGGGAGGACCGCCGCACCATCTGCTGATGAAACTCGTAGGATCCTATCGAAAGCGAGTTCGGTCCTGCGGTTTAGCCTGTTTCCAAGCCAAGCCAGGATCCTTCCCCTGCTGACTTGGATGTGTCCGGTGAGCGTTCGAAAAGGAGAGGTGTTTGTATTGGATGAAAAGGATGGTGTGGTGGAGAACGCGGAAAAGAGTGGCGGGCGACAGTCGCTGACCGACGGCATCGATGAGAGTGCAGAGTATTTGAGCAGACAAATTTCAGGCAAAGCATGGAAGCCTACTCTGGATACCATTAAGGAAACTGGAGCTGAGAAGAAGGTACCTCATTGGCTGTTTTAGAAGGTAAGGATTCGACGGTCGAGATGCCGGACCTTAGCATAGATACTGAATTACGTATGAGAGGGATTCATATGAGGTTATATGTATAAACAGGCATATTTATCACTTTGTGAGATGGTTAGTTTTGATGCGTGAAAATATTCATTCTAAAAGAATAGCCGACTCGACTGAGTCAGATGCATCTCATCTGAGTTGACTCGGTCTCAGTTGAGTTTGATTTGGTTGGAGACCACGAGTCGATATCAGAAATAGAGCAGTACACAAACCGAGTTAGCTCAGTTAACTCACATGGCTCGACTTGACTCGGTTCGAAATTGGGTTTGAGCTAACTGAGCTGATTTTTTGAGCTCAAAAAATTTCAAGCCAAGTCTAAGATAAACCGAACTCAACTTGATTCGGAAATTGACTCAAACTTGACTCGGTTTGAATCGATTCAACTCAGATCGGGTTTACTTTCCTCCAACATGTCTTCGACTGAGGTTGGGACCCGGGCATGGTATGCTTATTAGATGTCTCCGATCTGTTATTGTATCTCCTTGAGCTCGGCGTTTCAGGAGACCTCATTTTCTGACATCGCCTCAGGAGCCTTCCCGCATCTTCTTTTCTCCAACATATGGTATAACTCAAGAGTCAACGAGCATGGTAGTTCTCACGGTGTGGGTGCATGCATGGTTATGCTGCCCCGGTTGTTGCTTACCTCTGTGCAAGTCAACAAGTGCTTGAGGAGGCAGAGAGAGCTCAGTTGCCGTAGGTACTTCTCCTCCATGGATGGGAGGCGAATTTTGCCTTTCCAGTATTTGTATTATACAGTTTATATTGCCAATTAAGGCTTTGACTTGATTTTCCAATGAAACAAGCTGACCTCCCCGATTGCAGGACCTCTATGCGGGCACTGCAAGAGCAGATTCATTTTGATGTTGTAGAGGTTGATCCTGGGGATCTATAGAGTGCTCTTCTAGTGCGGGAATTTGTGTGGCAATGGTGGCAAGGCTCTCTTCTTACCTTTCGCCATTGTAGATTGGATGGAAATACAAAATGTGACTTTGGAATGACTTTTCTGTCGTTTTCCATAGACGGCGTCAACCTGTTCATGCTGAAATGTATTTGTTTCCTACTGAACCACTATGTATTTGTAAAACCAAACAACAATAGAGACCCTAGCTATAGCAAGGTACCCTTCGATGTTAAAGTTATAATAGGCACTCTAGGTCTAATCAAATTAGGGTTTTTGTGGGGGTCCTTACTCTTACCTTTCACCATTGTCGATTGGATGGAAATACAACATGTGAGTTTCAACACCTAGTTGAGGGTGCGATACCCATAGGTGGTGAAATTCCGCTACAGTGTGAATGTGTGGTGGTGTGTGTGCATGTGTTAAAAAAATAATAATAATAAATAAATAAATAAAAATTAAGGTTTTTGTGCATACCTCTTTCCATAGACAAGGTTCTTATAGCCTTCCTAAGCTTCTTCTATGTATGCTAACGAGTCTATCACGTAGGAGCGTATTGTGCCAAGGATCTCTCCTCACCGAGGACCTAAGAGGTAATCCTATCTGAATAGGAAGGAGATATCCTCCGGCGGTCGGTATCGAGGAGACTATTCCCTTAAGTCACATTGGTCGGAGTCTCACTGACCGAGGCTGGCAGCTAAAGTCGGCAACCAAGGTTGGTCTAAAATCATGAAGTCTAGGTCCTCGGTGGTCGCTCTCAAGGTTGGCTTCTGTAGTCGTTCGTCAGTTACGGCCGTGAGGTATCCGCCAAAACTGACGTCGCTGCTTGTGGCTAGTGCTCAAGCAAGCCGTGGAAGTCCTACTCGGTAGTCTGAACCGATCTCCCATCTGATCTCTTCTTCCGAGCTACTTGCCTTCTCTTTTCTATCTCATCCTTATCATTTGGTCTGTCCGGTCCGACCGATTTTACCGATAACAAATTATATATATATATATATATATATATATATATAAAGAACTCTGCTTGAAAGATGTTAACTCCAACTCCGCTCGAAAGATCTAGGCCATCCTGGAATGTCTTTGATACATAGCCGTTTTTAGGCCTTTCTGACAACCGTAACCGTAAACTTTTTTGGCATGCACTAGATCATATCCACGCAAACACATGGGTGAGAAGTGAAGGTAAAAAAGAAAAAAGAAAAAAAGAAGGATCTGGGACACCCATTTGGGAGATTTTGGGGTAGGGACCATCATATCAATGGCCCAAAATTACACAACCATGGGCCCCTGGGCCCCAGATGAACTAGATTCTTGCCCAATAGCGAGTCTCCAATTTGTTGCCACTAAAGAGCTCATGGCTCCTGAATACAATAACTTGGGGCCTGTTTGGACACACCCTCAAAAGGGATATCTGACACCCAAATGCCACCAACGATTGGATGCACTTTTGCAAACCCTAAAGCTGGCTCACCGAAAACCAATTGGATTGGCTTTTGGTAAATTGACCAGCATAATCAGTATACACTTTGCAGAAAACCCTTTTTGTAGAAGTAGCATCCAAACAGGCCCTTGATTTTCAGGGAAATTGGGGCCAGGCAAGTTTCAAAGAACATCCACACAAAAAATAAATAAATAAATAAAAGAAAGAAAGAAGAAGCCATGTATCTAATGCATCCAAAAGATTCACACTACCTTCTTATAATTTATCTGAAACCATGTTTTCACTATTCAAAGCCAGATCATATGATGGAACCAAACACCAAACATAATCAAAGTCCCAACAAGACCCGCTTATCAAATCATACACAACATGGGGTCAACTGTACAACATCTAAACTAAATAAGGGCCTGTTTGTTTTGTAGATTACGTAATTATGGTTAACTAAAATGAGATGAACTCATTTTTAGGTGTCTGCCAAACAGGCCCTAAAGGGGGTAGATTTACATGATGGGGAATGCTATTCCACCTTGTAAATTCGACACTTCCAACCCTGCATGATCAATATGGTCATATTCAGTGAATGAGTCAGCAATCCCCAAAATGACTAAATTTCCCTTGCAGTAGTTGGAAGTAGCAAATTTCAGGGATGGAAATATCATCTCGCTAATAGAAATAGCAATCTATGTTTTGCAAAAGATAAAAGCCGATGCTGCAAAGCAAACTGCCCGACAGATGATGACAGGGGACCCCGGCACAGCTGGCTGCTACTGGCGACGATTGGAATCAAAAGTCATCATGTTCAAACTGCAGAAGACAAAGCATCCACAGTTATCTGACCCAGAGATTAATCACAAAAGCAGTCCCATTAATTACTTCTTGTTAAGAATTCTGAGGGGAAAAATTACATCTTACCCCCTATGTTTTATGAAATTTATCTCCATGAACTATAGAAATGAAATGACAGATGTGGCTGAAATATCCTCGCTTTCCTAAGAGTAGGATTCAGGGGAACTGAAATACTACAGGCAACGCATCACAACTTGTGGTACAGTACCATCTTTTCCTGCCAAAATACCACTCGTCCACCATGGTAATAGTAGGACGTGACAGAAATCACATGGGACAAGAATCTAATTCCTCTCATCAGGTGGGCCCCACTGATGGATCAATGCACAACCGACAGCTTGGACCAACATACGGGAGTGGCCTACCGAGCAAGTGGATCATCCTGATTCTCAAGAGTGGTAATCTTCATGGTGGGGTCTAGCATTTTCACTGTATTCATGTCCTACACAAGTGGCATGTTGGTGGGAAAGATGGTACGGTGCCACAAGATGTGGTACCATTGCCCGTATGTGATCACTTCTCATAATTCAGATGCCTTTTGGTAAAACAGTGTGTTTTAAATGCATAAGAAGAAATGGGTATTTCTACAATGTTGTGGTACATCATCATCATAATCTAAGTCTTATCCCAACTAATCTGGGTTGGCTATATGAATCCTGTTCCCAAAATTCATGGGCAATAGTATACTGGTATGCATCAGGTGAGATGTATAGGCTTCAGACAATATTTAAAGCTGGCGATGATGATGATCAAACATTTCACTGTTTTCAATCATTCTAGCATGCTGAACTTAAACTAAGCTGTAATATTTCCAATTTCTAAAGCACACATGCATGGTTCATATATTATGACATGCAAGAAAACTGCCAATAATTCAAAAACATGGAATCTAATACAATATGATTCAGTTGAAAAATATCTTATTAAGCATCTGTGCATCATAGCTTAAATCCACCAAAAGTCAGGGCTACCCCAAAAGATTTCTTTAGCTATTGTTTTGGCAAAGTGGCAAAAGCAGTTGACAAAACCCAACCCGATCATCCAATGGTAGACAAGTTGTCCTTGTCCAGTTGTTGGTTGGTCAACGGTCAGCCCATCTGATTCAGATCACAAATCGAGCCCAGATCAGGCCCACCAAAGGGTCTGAACTACAGATTATCCAAATGTTCAGGTTGAAGATCTGGACCACCTAGACATCCAGATCGACTGCATTGATGGTCCAAATTAATCTGACTGAGAACCTGCATCATATCCACGGTCTGGACCACATCAATGGTCCAATTGGATGGTGGGCCCGCAGTTCCAACCAGCCTCGATTAGATGTCATATCAGTCGTTTATTTGGTCTCCATATGCATTATGCAGCCTTCAGTAGTTTTTAATTCTAATATTTATAGCAACTTGGTCATGATTGTATTAGCGAATCAACTGAAGGACTGGAGGCCACGCATATGAAAATGCTTGAACTTTTCAGTGAATTACCGTTTCCAGCATGTGTTGCTCTTTTTCCTAAGCATGTTTTGATTGATTTTCCATTAGCATGTGTTGCTAGACTGTTTGGTTCACCCCAACAGTTCCCTATCTTGACTTTTTCTTCACCCATCTAATGTTCTGTGAGATTACTTTTGACTTCCAATGTAACAGTGCTTTTCTTTTCTTTTTTCCCTTAGTAGTTAGTATGCATTTCGTTGCTCCAAATATCATGATATTTCATGATAAATCATCCAACTTGGCAGAAAATATCATGATATTTGGTGCAACCAAACACACCATTTAAGTGGATTTTCCCCAAAAACAAGACCAAAGAGTTCCCACAAAATGCATTACCTGTGCTTGATCAAAGACCAGCTTCATTCTTCGATATTCTTTTTGTGCTTGGTATGATCGGAACATGGCTTGGACCCGTACCACTGATCGTTCAACCCGATCTTCAGCATGCTTCCGACTGATCCGGTAGAAATCCTCCTCGACGTCATTTTCTTGTGCCTGTGTTGCTGTAACAGGTTCAGCTGGTTCAACCTGAAGGCCACGCAAGCCTTTCCTCTTTAGACGCCAGCGTAGAACCGCCTTCTCAAGCACTCCAACCGACCAAAGGATTTTGCGGTACTGTCTCCTTACTTGGTGTCCACGGAATGCAGCCTGAATAGATATCCCAATTGTATCACGTAACAGGAGCAAAATTAAAAGCACAACACAATCGGGATATTATGAGAAACACGGTGGCTATTTGCGAGTAGAGTGGAACTAAAAATGCCATGCAATCAGGATGTTACGAGGAATGCAACAGCTACCTGCGGGTAGGAATTGGGTCCTACCCATCACACTTGCCAATGTGGCACATGGGTGCAAGATCCGGGATGTTCATCGGGTGGGCCACACATGGGTGGCAAACGAAATCAGGAGCAATAATCAGGTGGACCATGTGTGACGAAAATGGACATTTAGGAATTGGCCGAGGGTCCACAACCACCTGACGACAACCAGCGTGCATTTCTGGAGACGGAGCAAACACAATGTAGGGCCACCTGATGAAAGGCCCGGATCTCACACATGCCAATAAGCCATGTGCGGGAGAGTAGGATTCCAAATCCGGCCCAAGACTACCATCAGGTGGACCACACAACAAAAATGGACTTCAAAGAGAATCTATGCATGCCCCATCCCAGCGTGCATTTCTGGAGACGGAGCAAACACAATGTAGGGCCACCTGATGAAAGGCCCGGATCTCACACATGCCAATAAGCCATGTGCGGGAGAGTAGGATTCCAAATCCGGCCCAACCCCCCCCCCCCCCCCCCCTCGATGACAACCAGCCTGATTTTCAGCTGACAGCACAAACACAGTGAAGCCACTTTGAACAGCCTGGATTTCTCACACACCAACATTCCATGTGTGGAAGAGTGTGATTCCTAATCCTACTACCCTGGGTAACCATAGCTGACTTGGATATCATAGTCCATGAGACTGAAAATATTCAAGACAACTTATTTTAGCAATCCATCCTGAATGCGATGGACACGATAAAAGAAAATTATTTTTGATGAAATTGCCAGAACTTTACTTGAATTTTGATAACTTGTCGACGCATGTTGAGAAACTCCCTGCGGATCTTCCAAGTCCGGAATCTGTGCTGAATACGGACTGCAGCTGCCAACCTCTTTCGGGCATTATAATTGCGGAAGGCGTGCTGAATCTTCAATGCAGCAATTATGTATTCTTCGGAGTCTGGTTTTTCTAACTGAACTGCTTTTGTCCGTACCTTTAGCGCATTCTCCCTCAATGCAACTTGTATACGAGCCGCTGCGTCAGCAGCATTGCGATATGCCGCCAACGAATCTTTCAAACACAGCTCCTCCTCATTGAGGTTCTCAAGCTTATCCAAATCAGTTGTACTGGCTTGAAGGGTGCCAGTTATGTTACCTGATATGGACATAGCCTGGAAATGCGCTAGTAGACCCTTCTCCGCAAGATAGGCGGCCAGGCCATCATGACCTCCTATCGATGCCAGGTCTGCAGCAGTGCATCCACCAGGACATTCGGGAGTTGGGTCGGTAACCAAGCTTGGGTTCGCCTCTGCAGATAAGAGAAATGCGACCATCCGTTCCCTGCATACGCAGATTTCCACATGTGAATACTAAACATGATTTCATTGCAAGACAACAAACATGCATGGTAGGCAATTCATGCATAAACCACAACTACCAAAAGCAAAGCAGCAAAAGAGCATCTTCATTATACCAATAGGCTCAAGCTGAGGCCCCCTTACTACCCACATGTGCCAATGTGGCACTCTCATGGGAACCAAACCATCCATCAGACAAGTCCCACCCTTACCTGCCCGGTCCCTGGAAGTCAGGCCATTTCATTCATCAGGTGGGCTACCATGTATGAAGTAAATGGATGGGAGGAAACTTGACCAAGGTTTTAGCTGTCCACCCGAAGTACAACCTTTCACATAAACTTGATGCACGGTACTAGGGCAATTCTTTTGTGGACCACCCACTTCTATAGATACCATATTTAATGAGATAATTTGCCTTCACGTGCGACCTTACTCCACATACTGCCATGGCCATTTCCAGAACAAAGCCATATTCACCACTTTAGCCCCACTTGGCCCTGCACCTTTCATTTACTGGACTCTCACCCCATTCCAGTAGATGATCATATAATAATCCATATCATATCAATAATTAGCAAGTTAAAGCTCCTGACAAATGTGTTCATTGTGACATTAGGAAAGAAATAGTGATCTCATCAAACAGTTGTGTCCTTAGATCGAAGCACTTGCATTCAGTGACAGTAGATCAGACCTCTGCCACTGACCCAGTTTTGTCATGACAGATGCTCACAAGCAGCAATCGGTGTTACCTAAATGGGTCAATTGACATTCTATCAATTTTGTGCATCTTGGGTAAAAGAAACAGTAAATTTTACAGATCACCGAGTCGGTTTGAATCACCGAGTCAAACAAATAAATAAATAAATAAGCTAGAACATCCCCAATGGAACCAGAACCCCCACCCCAACTGTACCCACAAAACAAAACAAACAAACAAAACTGATTTCAAGGTGCACCAGAGCAGCTGTAGGGAGTGTCGAAAATTCAGTTTGCAGACAACAACAGCATCAGTCAAAACAAAGGGTGCCTTTGGATGAATTATCCAATTGAATAGCAATTATTAGCATAAAGGTGCGAAATAACTAAATTGTATTTTCTTCAACAGCATTCATACTGAGGATGTGGCTCCATATTGCAATACATTACTTTTAAGTTGGACTTCGAAGGAATGCAACAGCAATTTGAGGCTACTTCTTTAGTATGAATACTAGGAACTGTCATTAACTTTTGTTATAACCTCTTGATCACATAGCATTTGCAATTTAATATCTTGTCTGTCCAAACACAGCCCAATTAAAGGACTGAAGTTCCATAATCTTGTAGACACAAAAGCTTCATTAGTCTAGCTAGCCAAAGAGAACAGACTACTTATTGGACCTTCTGAATCCCATAGCAAGGAAAATAAGCCCATATTCGAATGTGGAGAACTTAGTCATATATTTTTGAAGCTAACGGATAGAGTCCAACATCATTCTTCATATGAATGACTAAGATGTATGAAATGCTGATGAGAAGCTGTAAGAGGAATACATGCTCAAATAATTATCAAACTGCAATTATACATATTCCGCGATTTCATGTATCTGTGAAAGAATCTATACCTCCCGCGATATGCTGCCCAATGTAGAGCTGTCCAACCAAAAGCATCCCGAAAATCTAAGGAAAGTCCTGAATGCAAAAATGGATAAACCGCCCATGTATAACCCAGCATAGCACACAAATGAATAACCCCTTGACCTTTATGGTCTCGGGCAGTTGTCTTACATCCTTCAACCACTCTTTCCAAAAGCCATTCATGGAATTTGTTCTTCAAAGAGAGTTCAAACAAATTGCGAGTAGCTTCTGAAAATGACTCCTTGTTGGTCTCAGCTGACTCTATAGAATTCATCCATTTTTTCTCGTAGGAAGGGGCAAGGGATGAGAACTTTTTTGCTTGCTTTATAGCATTTGGTAAAATTTTGTTTGACAGAATGGTAGTGATGTTAGTCGTGGAGAAGAGTAAATGAGAAAGCCGTATCTGAATTCGTAGATCTTCCCACTTGGACTCATCGGCTTCAGATGAATCCAGCCCATTGTTCTTATGACTGGTTGAAATTGACCGATACTCAAAACTCAGAACTTGGCTAATGGGTAGGTGCCCATCCAAAGTCAAGTAAAAAGTGACCAAGCCAGGTGTTTGTGGCCGTGCCATGCAACGAAATACCCCAACTTGGACCATTTCTGCAGGAGCGCATAGATCACCAAAGACGCAATAGAAATTGGAACTGGCAAGATGAGTATGACCTTCATGAAAATGCCCAATCAATATGACCTGCAGAAGCCATTACACAAACATCAATGGCTTATATAGTAAATGTCATTGTTCCTGCTGTATGTCTTGGAATTAACATTTGAGGAAATGGAGAGTTCCATGATTTAAGAAACTGGCTATTTTCAACACTCCACAAATGGTTAGACTAGCCTACTGCATTACAGGAATTGTAACAGAGTCTAGACATTTTCAAACCATGCTTCCAGCTATGACACAAAAGCTGTGATAAAAAAAATAAATTAAATTAAAATACGGTTACCCAGCCATCCCGCCTGTAAGTTGGATTCGAATTCCAACAAACATGGTATGAGAAGTAATACCATCAGTATAACAAAAGATCGCATTGCCGCAAGCAGGGAGGATTTGATATATGGTTTTATGACTCAGACTTGGTCAGACCCGTTCTGGTTTGACACCACGACTCACCCCAGAAGTTGTGCCGACTCACCCCTGACTGAGTTAAGTTGCAACTCAATTTGAGACGGGATGAGTCGGTCCAAGTCACGGAGTCTTTTAAGCATTATTTATAAGAAAGAATCACTTTATTTTAGACTATCCACTAGCTTAGCTTTTGATAAATAAATGCATCAAATTGTGGATTCCAACATTTACGCTAATGACAATTAAAAGAATGCAAATTATGGCCATATTGAAAGCACTTGCAAAAACTGGCAATAAGGATGACACCTTGGTTTCTTCTGTTGCAGAAGCCCATCCAGGTGAGACATCGGTTATACTGAAAACTTGCTCTTGAGGCAAAGACTGTTCCATTGTTGCAGGTGAACCTGATGCATGATCAGTTGACATCGGACCCACAGGTGGCAGATCCCTCAAACCACCTGGGGATTCATTGACAATGTACTTCATCCACATTCCGAAGCTGTCTTGAGTCTGTAAGGTATTCTGGTCAAACAAATTCAAGGTTTCATCAGTTCCTGTCGTAAGCATTTCAAAATCTTTTCCATTACTTGTCTCGAACAAGGATGGGTGGATATTTTGATCTCCCACAGGCTGAAAGTAGGCATTGCCTAGTTGTTTAAGACTAACTACATCACTTGCATTAACCATGTACGTTGGATGTTCATTGTGAGACGACGGAAGGCAACCCTGCAACAATAAGCTGGTCTTTAATATATGGACTAAAAAGAGCACAGGAAAAAAAAAAAGAAGAAGAAGAAGAAGAAGAAAGAAAGAAAGAAAGAACAAGGGCCCATTTGGTTTCAGTGAAAATTGTCCCTGACTAGTTAGTCAAGGACGAGTCTCTTGTCCATGGTTTGTGAATAACTTGTCTGCACATAGCACCCAAAAAATAAGGATGACAAGTCCTTTAAAAAAAATAATAAATAAAAATCATTGGGGGCCTGACGAGGACATCACGTCATGTTTACCCTTACGTTCGTATTAGAGGAGGCGGGCCGAGCCAATTTCCCCGTGGCTAGGCAAGTACCCGTGATCGTGTTGAAGACCCCATGTGCATGTGCGAGCATTTAAAAGACTCCACGTTGGGAAGATGCACATGGGCTACTTTATGGAGTGATCCAGACCGTTGGATCAGAGGGATGCAACGATTGGGCCGTTGATTGTTGATCGTCCACATCAGTTTTAGACTTTATTCATATTTTAGGATTTAATTTTTTATTATTTTATATTTGGACACATTACGAGTGTTTTAGTTGATTTTATTTAGATTAGGGCTATTTTCGTTAGAATTCACATGACAAGGGGATTTTTGTAATTTATGAAACTTCTTGGATCTTTAAAAGGAGGGGGGCGTGTGACCTCTCTCCCATTAGATTTGTGATTTTTTTAAAAAGAAAAGCTTTTGCTTTCTTCTTCCATCTTCATGTGATTTGAACATACTTCCATGTGATTTAGAAGGAAGAATGGTGCGAGGCTAATCTTCATCAATAGAGGTGTGAGGTATCCATCTATCCTCACACTTTTTCTTTTCTTCCCCATGCAAGTATTTTCTTCAGGTTCTTCATTTTCCTCACCACAGATCTTCGTCTTCTCCCAAACCTAACTGACCTAAACCCATCCTCCCACACCACACGTGTGAATCCCACCTGCCCCTTTTGATTTCCTACCATTATTATATCAAAACCCCTTTATTCCATTCCCGAAACCCTAACCCTAAACCTAAAATTCCTAATTTTCCTACTTTCCCAAATTACTCAAACCCTAATTTTCACCCTAGATTGTATTAGATTTTCTATTTTAAAATAGACTATATCCTATGCTAATTGGATGTCGCTACATCCATTAGATCTTAGTTTCTTTTTTATTTAATGATCTTTAGTTACGATGTTAGTAGCTTAGGCTAGGATTATGCATGGTTTTCTTTTGATTTTCATGATATTTGTGATGATTATAGTGATGTTTGTATTTTTTTTATTAAATATCTTAATTTGGCTATTTGATCTCACATGTTACTTGGTTCATGCACCAGTCCTGCATCAAGACCTTTCCTCATTCCTACAAAAAGTAGCCTTGCTATGGCACATGGAGGTTTATACTCTTGTGATACACATGCCACATGTGTCACATATGACAATGCGCCACAAATGCCATTGTCCATCTTCAAGCACTACAAAGATGTCACATTCAACCTTTTGTGCCCTTCATGTGCCACATTGCCACATATGCCAAGTTCGGCATCCGATCCATGTACCACTGTACATCTCAAGCACCCCATGTGCACCACATATGCCACTATATTTTCAAGAACCACACATGCACTACATGCTAAGTCTTCAATGTACACATGTACCAAAGACACGTGCCAAATAATCTTCCCTTGTTCTTCGTGCTTGACAAACAACATGTGAATAACTCATCCCGGATAGCATGACCAGACCAGACAAGGCTAGGATGAGCTTGACCTAGATAGGTTGTCCAAGACTAAACTTTGGTCACTACCAAACAGGCCCTCAAGGATTTAAATATCATCGTCTATTTTCCTTATGTTGTCTACAATTGGAAAGAACAAAAGTTAAAGACATCTCATTATCATCACATTATCAAGATTAACGATAGAAGATGAGGCAAAAGTTTCACACAGATTGCCAATCTTGCACACCCTCATTGATCCGGGGTTAAGGTTGGTAATAAGAGCACAAAACTCCCAAAGGTGCAACGTAATAGTCGACCACACAAGTTGAGACATTTAGGACCTATTTGGATAGTGGAAAATTGAAAATAAAATAAATACTTTCACGTTTCACTGTGTTTGGATAACAAATAAAACATTGGATTCAAAAAACAACCATTATCCAAACACCACGGCTAAATTCTCATACAAAAGAGACAAGGTGATTACTGTGAGAGTCATTTTTAAAAAAAAGATAATGCTGTGAGAGCCTTATTTGGATTTCCACTTGATATCCAAACAAGATCCTCAAAATAAAGTCCATGGGATTCCATTCTCATGGAAAATCTTGGAAAGTCATCATTGGATAATCATTACATTTTCCTTTCCTTTTTTCCCCGCTAAATTCAAAACATATTTCATGTTTAGACTCCTAAAACACACCTCAATGCCCATTAATAATAGCTAAGTACAACTGTGAAGTAGGTCAACTGAAATGATTTTATGATTTGAATCGTAGGATTTATGATTCAAATTATACTTGCTTTCTTCTATTTTAAGCTTCACTTGGCTTTCATTTTATGTTTTTAAATTGGTGGGGGTGTTAAGAATCATTTAGAAAAACACTTTTTTTTTAAAAAAAAAGATTCTTTTATAAAAGGTAAAATATTTTATTTTGCTCTTTATAAGCGATTAAATGATATATAGTCTCTGCTATGTTAAATCCTAGAGCTTTGTTTTCAATGATTTCCCACTTCTTAACTGGTCAAAGCACCAAATTGATGGATGACTTATCTAGAATGTTTTTATGGATGGTTATGATCATGTTGGCTTATGTATTGTGGAATGATAGTTAGAAATCCAAATATCTTTTTTCAATGATCTACGGAATCAAATGTTGCCTTTCCAATATGATTCTACATTCAAGAAAGGCAACAAAAACATAAATTATTAAAGGATCCTTGCATGTTTTTTAAAGAAAATTTCTAAGGACAAAAAAAAGAGGGGAAAAAAAAAACCGGAAAAGATAAGAAACATTTAATTTTTTAAGTAATACCATGTCCTGATAGTGTTAGAGTTTTAATTTATTTTTTTTTTCTGATTTATTTATATTTTCCATATTTTCAAGAAATCCATAAAAAGTCTTATGATTTACAATACAATTTGTGATTCAATATGATTCAACCCCTATTATGATTTGCAATATGATAATGATTTTGACAACATTGCCTAAGTGTTGTAAAAGCATAGATTACAAATTGGAGTGGTGAAATGAACATTGCATATGCTCATGGTCTACAATGAAAGATATGGTCTACCAAGAGGACGTGGGAACAAGAAAAGACTAAATAAAAAGACAAAGGGTGAGATTTAAATATCAGGCATGGGCAACTAAAATAACTAGATGAAGAAGCACAACAAAAGAAACACCTCGCATGTCTAGCATTGGATAGTAATAAACACGAGGACAAATCTTGTTTATAGGAATTTCACCGCCCAGGAATTTCTCAGGAGATTTTTCAAATTTTGAGGGTTTTCTTGGGACATTATTGGAAAATCTCATAAAAATGTTAAGGATAAATTAATAAATAATTTTAGATTTTAAATATATAATTGCACAATGAATTAGTTATATAATTTCTGTCAATGTTGAGATAAATAAAAAACAACCAGTATTTTGAAAATCTCACGATATTATCTTTTAGTTGATTTAGTGAAAATATCGCAAGATTTTCAAAATATCGGAATAGTTGTAACAAATATTGCTAGCTGATGGCACAAAGGATCATGGAAGATCAACAATGCTCCTCAATTGACAACGATGATTTCCGCGATAGTACCCAACAACATCCTTTATGAGGAATAAATACAACCACCCACATGCACACGGTTTGTGGTGAGCATGCATGGGTGTGAACATGCTTGTGTGTGGATGATGAGGTGGGCTAACACATGAACGTGCATATATTAGGGGTGCATGCATGCAAGTTTGGAGGTTCGATATGGGTGGTTCTCTATTTATATGTATGCATAAGACACACACACACACACACATCCATGATCAGCTATGGACATTATAAGTAAAAACTCACACATGAACAACAGAAGAATGTCCTATACCATGAATAATTGCTAGCAACTAGTTACTTACATTACTTTTCGAGTCCCTTAACTCATTTGCCTTCTGTTGATCAAATGACAAAGCTTCATCTGTAACACAGAAATCACAGCTAAGCTTCTCTTCTTCTTCTTTTCCCGAAAGTTGTGTCGTCAACTTCAATGAAGATGGTTTAAAAGAAACTACCTTTTCTAGGAGCAGCAGAATTGATATCATCATTTGTTTCCAAGAGATCTGACCATTCGAGTGTGTTAATTTCGTGAAGTCTTAACTTATTCCTCGCTATCAAACTCTCGTCCAGCTGATGCCCAAGTTCAGTTGACTCACCAAGCAAAGAAGTGCCAGAACCTATAATATCACCATGTCACAGTCAAGATTCATCACAAGAAGAAACCGTAATATACACATTCAAGAATGATTGACTTGGGAAGTATGTGCATCCAAAAATATATCAGTGGTGGATCTATAAATTGACAATGAGATCAGATATACATTTTAAAAAATAATAATAATAATAATTAATGAGATCAGCCATGGGCCATTTTCAGGTATAGGATTTTGAATCCTCCTCTAGCACATGTGCCAACTTGGCATGTTTTGAGCTGGATCATCACCATTCATCAGGTGGTCTCCACTTCGTATCTTCCATGGCCTGAAAATCAGGCTGGCCCATCATCAATAGGACAACATGTGTTACATGAGATGTGGACCATTGCTCATTTTTTAACTGTCCATTTTTCCTATACACGTATGGCCAACCAGCAACCAGACTGGCCTGATTTTGGACATACACTGATGGGCCACCTGAACAGAAAAGCCACACGAGGGGAGCATGATTCAAAATCGCAAGTAGCAATGAAATGTCACATTGAAAAATTACAAGCATGTTGTGCTGTATTCCCTGTAGCAGTGGGTCTTTGTCAGGGATCAACATTAAGCTGGTACCTTTTTGCACTTGTTGTAGATGAATTAATAGCTGGTACTCAAGACAAGGCCATGATGATGATAAACTCCAAAAATTCTTGACAAGCTATGATGATAATTAACATGCTAGAATTCACGAGCAGGATCATTAGTGTATGCTGTTTGTGGATGACGTGAAACTGGTTTCTGACTCTAGAGAAGGAGCAAATGCTAAATGAGAAGCTTGGATGAAAGCTCTAGAGTCTAGAGGTTTAAAAATGAATAGAACCAAGTGATGCAGGCCCACAGCCCACTATGGGGCCTAACAATGACATAGGCCCACAGCCCACTATAAAGCCCAACATGTGCTGATTTTTGGACTGTTTATTTATAGATTTGGAGGCCTAAATCCAGCATTGCAATTATTATTTTTGGAAGATATGAGGGCTGATGATGTGATTGGAAATATGAGAGGGATGCAATTGAAGATATGAGACTGATTTAGATATATAGTTAGGGATTATTTTCTATATTTGCTTTTACTGTTATTAGGCTTTTACCATCTTCGATAGATGAGACTGGTTTAAAGTCAACCATGATTGATTTGAAATCAATCTCTTAGGGGAGGATTCTCATTGGAAATTAGTCCAAAAAAAGTGGGTGGGGTGTAGGAAGTAGGCATTCCAAAATTTCCTAATTATGAGTTTTCTTTAGTATTGTAAGAAGAAATTTGATATCAAAAAAGTATTCCTCCCTCCATGCTCAAATATTCTTATGGGTGTACTCTTGTCCATTTCTTTACAATTCGAGCATCAAGATCTCATTGAATCGATATCTAGATTGCATCATTTTGGTATTAGAGCAGGTCATCTTTGGGTATTTTCGACTCTACACCATCTCCTAATGAAATCGAAAGGAGTGACACAGGAAAAGTTCACACAAATAGCTCAATTGATCCGTGCATATAGAGTGTGTAGATTAATTTATGCATACAGTAAGCGATAGATCAATTCACGCATACAGTAGGCAATCTAACTAATCAAGTGGGAGGGCTCTGGCGTGACGTGGAGGGCATCTGAAGACTGAAGTTGGAAAGGTACCCACCAAGGTCCTAACCAACAATGGGGACCCCGTCTTGTGACGACACCGACTATCAAATCCTTCAATTGTAGGAACATGACAAAAAACCGGGAATAAAGGTAGACATTCTAGAATTACATGGTCTGTCATGTGTTGATGACTTCATCGATTGGCTAAACAGGGTGGAAAATGTGTTTGAGTACAAGGAAATCACGGATAATCGGAAGGTGAAGTTAGTAGCTATAAAGGTCTTCGGTCATGCATTAACATGGTGAGATTATATGCAAGCCGAACGAATCCGTCAAGGTAAGGAGAAAATAAATTCTTAGGAAAAGATGAAAAAGAAATCTAAAGGAAATTCTTACCGGCAACTTATGCCCATGACATCTATCAAAGATGTCACAATCTACGTCAAGGGCATAAGTTGGTAAATGAATACACCGAGGAGTTCCATACATTGACATCACGGGTAGGGTTTCATGAGTATGAAGACAAAAAGATTTAACCCAAATATCAGAAATAAATTGGTTTTCAATGATGCATTAATTAGGAACTCAAGAGACGATTTAGAACCCCCACAAAGGTCTTCATCAACGATAGGACAGCTTGCTACCTTTCCAAGTAAGGCAACTATAGGGCCTCCTATAGGCTAAGGGACAATGAGCCAACATCCAACAATGAAGCAAGCTCCAACCTGAGGGAGAGGTGTTTATGGATGAGGGGCTAGTACACCAAAGATGGGGAAAAAGCAACACTCTTTTCACGTGCTTAAGTGTGGGGAACTGAGACATCGTTCTTTTCACTGTAATGAACATCGGTCCACAATTAAAGTAAACTTGGCCGAGGAAGGAGAATATGTTGAAAACACTCCTGACTTCATGCAAATGAAAATTAAAGTGGACCCAAAATCTAAAAAAACATCCATATGAGGATGAGCTGCATGATGGGGAAGATATAGCAGATGTGTATGGTGATAGGGAAAAGTCATTGGTTATCCAATGAACTATGATATCAACACCTCCTCAAATGGTTAATGAGGGGCAATGGTTGTGACAAAATATCTTCTGCAGACTTACACTTTTGGTAGGAAGATATGCACACTTTTTTTTTCTTTTTTTTTTTTCTGGGGGAGGGGGGCAAATAACATAAGTATATGCGACTATATCAGATTCGTTGGTTCAAGAAAGTGGGAGAAGTTTCTGTCAACTCCAGATGCTTAGTTTTCTTTATTAGATCAAAGTACAAGGATGAGGTGAAGTGTGGCGTGATCCCTATAAATGCATGCCACTTTTTGTTAGGAAGACTGTGGTTGTGGGACCGAGATATGATGTGGTACATTTGCCTCGAGCCAACACATATTACTTTGTCAAGGATGGTGTTAATATCACATGGCACCTAATGACACATCTTCCAACATCCAACTCTTGATAAAGAACAGGGTTAAAAATCATTCGGTGTGCAAAAGTTTGAAGAGGTAAGCAAGGAGACTTGCATCATTTATGTCTCGGTTGCCAAAGAAGACAAGAAGCAGTCAGATGTTCTGCTTCCTACACAAAAGCTCCTTCATGAATATGAAGACTTTGTGCTCGAAGAACTCCCAGCTAGACTTCTTATGAGGAACATTCAGCACCACATTGATTAAGTGTCGGGTTTGAGTCTACCCAATCTTGTGTACTACCAAATGAGTCCAATTGAACATGTTGAGCTCCACCAATAGATTACTGAGTTGCTATAGATGAGTTTAATTGGGGAAAGCACACCACCATGTGTTGTTCTAGCATTATTAACCCCTAAGAAAGATGGATCTTGGGGGATGTGCATGAACGATCATCCGATCAACTGGATTACTATCAAATATTGGTTTCCTATTCCTCGCTTGGATGATATATTGGATATGCTGCATGGAGCAAAGGTCTTTTCAAAGATCAACATGAGTGGATATTGTCATATACATATTTGGCCTGGGGACGAGTGGAAGGCTGCATTTAAAACTCGAGATGGGTTGCACGAGTGGCTCGTCATGCCATTGGCTTTTCAAATGCGTTGAGTACTTCCAAGAGGTTGATGACGGTGGTACTCTGCCCCTTTATGGGAAAGTTATTAGTTGTTTATTTTGATGATATTCTTATTTTTAGTCCTAAATCATTTGTTCACCTTGGTCATTTATAACAAATATTTGATGTACTGGAGAGTCACTATTTGTTAACTTGAAAAGGTGCTCATTCCTTATCGATACTGTTGTGTTTTTTGGATATATTGTGTTTGCAAATTGGATCAAGATTGATCATGAGAAAATCAAGGCCATTGCAAAGTAGTCTACCCCATGAACCTTTTCGGAGGTTGGTTCTTTCCATGGCTTGGTAACATTTTGTCGGAGATCTATCTAGGATTTCAACACCATCATCGCACATGTTACTAATTGCATGTGAAGAGGCAATTCAAATGGACTAAAATGGCAGATCAAAGTTTTAATGCAATAAAAAAGAAGATGAAGGCTCCAGTTCTTGCACCTCTGAACTTTATTTAAGTCTTTGAAGTGGAAAGTGACGCTTCCAATGTTGGCATTGACATGGTATTTAGTCAAGAAGAAAAGCCGATCACTTTCTATAGCGAGAAGCTTAATGGTGCACGAAAGAACTACTCCACGTATGACATTGAGTTCTATGTACTAGTCCAAGGGCTACAGCATTAGAGACATTACTAATTCATCGGAAATTCATTTTATACATGGACCATGAGAAGTTGAAATATCTCAACTTCCAAAAGAAGCCGAGTGCTCATTTTGTGAAGTGGATGGTTTCCTACAAGAATATACTTTCCTTTTGTCTCACAAAGCCGAAAGTCAGAACAAAGCGATAGATGCTTTGACTAGAAAGGTAGTTCTATTAGGAACTTAACGTGGAGTTTGTCAGAATCAAAGCATTAAAGGAACAATACAAGGAGGACACCACATTCTTGGCTAAGCACTCGATAGGTGTGTGGATGGTCGGTATCCAAAGTGTGAATTAATCTCACGTGATGGATATCTATTCAAGGGTTCTCGCTATGCATTTCCAAAAGACGATTGCAAGAGAAGACCCTATCTGAAATACATAGAGTACTGGGTGAACACTTTGGAAGAGAAAAACATTGGCCATGATAGAGGAAAAATACTACTAGCCCCATATGCATTATGATGTTGAACGATTCATAGCACAATGTTGCCAATACCAAGTCTTCAAAGGTCATGCATAGAATACCGACCTTTATACGCTGCTTCCCGTTCCAGTTGCACCAAAAGTTGATATCTTTATGGACTTCATTCTAGGTCTTCCCAAGACTAAAAAGGGAGCCTATTCGATTTTCGACTTTTCGTTGTGGTGGACCGTTTTCGAAGATGACCCAATTCATTCCATGCAAAAGATGATGGACGTTATGCATATTAGCAACATAATTTTTCATAGAAATTATGCGACTTCACGGAGTACCGAAAGCAATAACTTCGGATTGTGATTCAAAGTTTGTGGGCTACACTGACACTCTATATGGAAGTAGTTGGGGACTAAGCTTCAATTCTCTAGCACATATCATCATCAAACAAACGATCAAACCGAGGTAGCTAACAAAAGCCCCTGTAACCTCTTTAGTATCATAGGTGATAACATATCTCATTGGGACTTGGCTCTAACTCAAGCCAAGTTTACCTACAATAGCACAGTAAATTGTATCACTAGAAAATCCCCCTTTGAAATTGTAAGTAGGAGAAGCCCACATCATGTACTTGACTTTGTACCATTACTGTAACAAGATCGAGTAAAGATGATGATGCTTTCACCAAGCACATCCAAGAATTGCAAGCTCAGATGAAGATGGAGAAGAATGAAAAAAAGCAACACCAAGTACCAAGAAGTTGGGAATGAACATCAACGAGAAAAGATATATAAGGTGACTTAGTATGGTTTATCTCCACAAAGAAAGGTTTCCAAGGGGATTTTGCAACAAGCTCAAGTCTAAAAAGATGGGTTCATGCCAAGTCAAGAGGAAGTTAGGTGACAATGCCCATGAGGTCAAGTTGGCAGATGACTTAGATATCTCACCAACTTTCAATGTGGCATATTTGTTCAAGTACCATGGCAAGACGTCTAACGTGCAAGATGAAGCTATTATCGATATAGACAAACGACTCAAAAAAAGAAAGAAAGAAAAAGTTGAACAAGTGTTACGAGTGAATACTATTGACACTTGAGTCACTCGACAAGGCCAATACAAGTGTTGTGAGTGCATACGGATCACAAGCAACAAAATGAAAAGATTGGATTCAAACCTCTACTATTTGTATGAAGCGTCCAACTCATCAAAGTCAAGTTCTTTCCAACCCAAGAGGAATGATGCGGGCCCACTGCACACTTATGCCCACCATAGGGCCCAAAAATGACGTAGGTTTACATCCCACCATAAGGCCCTACATGTGCTGATTTTTAGACTATTTATTTATAGATCCGAGGGCCTAAATCAAGGATTACAATTTACTATTTTTTTGAAGATATGGGGGTTGATTTAAAAATGTGATTGGAGATATGAGGGAGATGTGATTGACGACATGGAATTGATTTAAAGATGTAATTAAAATTATTTTCTATATTTACTTTTACTATTATTAGACCTTTACCATCTTAAGATAGATTAGATTGATTTTAAGTCAACTATAATTGATTGGAAATCAATCTCTTAGTTGGGGGAATTCTCATTAGAGATTCACTTGGTCTGTAAAAAGGGTTATGGTGTAGGAAGCAAGCATTCCAAAATTTTCTGTGTGAGCTTTCTGAAGTTTTGTAAGAAGTTTGATATCAACAAAGTATTCCTACCTCTCTACTCAAATATTCTTGTCGACATACTTGTCCATTTCTTTGCGATTCGAGTGCTGAGATCTCATTGACTCGATAACCAAGTTGCACCACCAAGACAATATTTCGAGTACAGTAGGAAACAGTTCTATAGGCAATGCTTTAGCTAAAATTGATGGCCAACGAATGCCAAAAAAGTGACTTATTTCATTGTTTTGTCTCTATAAATCAAATGGATGGAGAGATGAATGATGTTCCCAATAGGAATAAAGTTGGGAGGATGAAGTGGAGACGTGCTTCTTGATCGTTGTGTGGTTGCATGCTAAGACAACTGCTTGGAGGGCTATGCCATATGGGCTGACGTCTTGGACATTTTTTTAGCACCGTGAGTAGAGGATGAGTATTTGCAAAGCATGTGGAGAGAGAGAGAGAGAGAGAGAGAGAGAGAGAGAGAGCAGAAAGAGGGTGGCTGTGACCTATACGGAGAGAGGAGACGGTACAAGCCACTCATGTAAAATATTTAAAATTGCAAAAATGCCCCTGGTTGAAGACACGTCTAAATAACCCAAATACCCTTTCTTTTGTTGGAAATCCCTCATATCATTCTTTTAATTTGCAAAGTTAGCGACTCTCTGAATTCTAATTGCATATGTAAAATTGTCCATAGTTACGCATGTTATATATAGTAGAAATGAAATTTGTTAAGACGGATATCTAGAAATACTATGAATGATTAGGTTAAGAATGAAGACATCCGAAGCAGCTAAGAGTACAACTCCAGTAGGAGATAATGATGGAGAGCCAATTGACATAATTCATCCATGAGCAAAAGAAACTAGAGACTAGAACCGATGAGGGGAATGTTGAGACTGGACTCGACAATGGTTGAAGAATCTGAAAGATTGAGGGTGGTGAGAAGGGACATCAGGCTTTTGTACACTTACCAAGGATTAGGCGTTGGGAATAATCAGGGAAACGAGATTCATAAAGTTGACAACAAATAGATGGAACAGGGTTGTGATGATGATAATAACAATGCTTCTGATTACTAGCAGGATGGGCTCAAAGCTGTACTCCATGCCCCATTCAAAAGAATAACCCATGAAAGGATTGAGAAGCCGATACATAACTACAGACCACATTAAGACCATGCACAAGTTTCTCTCACCCGCATAAACTGCACAATCTGCCCCAGAATCGATTTCTTCCGATACAACTGCAGAACCAGACATATCTGAGTGCATAGAGCTGGAATTTGAATTCACAGGCGTGAATGGAGGACCATGAAGCACCCTGTTTGACAAGGACAAAGCCTCTTTACATTCTTTTGGTGTGCTAAAGGACTGATTCACATTATCCTGAAATTTCAAACATACTAAATCAGTCAATACCCATTACATATTCGGCACATATGCATACATTTCCATCTCTAAAATTCAAATTCAGTAAATCCAAATAAAAGCCTTAGAAGACCATGCAAAATCCTGGTAGCCAAAAGGTGATTTCAGTCAGAGGATCAACACGCATGAGTTATTAAGACAGAAGAACAAGGAATGTCAATGAACATAGATCCTAAGAAATTTGACTTGGTGCTAGCTATCACAAGAAAAACATCATCACGCCCCGACAGTGCAGCTGAAATACATCAAATCTCACTGAGCATTGTGTCAATGAGAGAAAAGAAATGATGGAAGACTATTAGGATATAGAGAATACAGCCGGCATGCGTCTCTGGAACTCACAGGTAGGCATATTCCAATTTCTTTCTTTTTTTTTAACACACGCACACACACCCCACACACTCACGCTAGTGGAATTTCACCACCTATGGGTACTCGAACCCTTGACCGGCTGTTGAGACTCCTTAGAGTCTACCAACCCATCAAGAGGAAGGACCCCACAATATGTGAGGTTATCCAAAGCAACCTTATCATGTTCCCTGTCACTCTTAACTATTTAGAATTTGATGGCAAAGATAATAACTCTCCAAGCTTAGCATGCTGAACTGCATAGTGTTAGATAATCTTCAATATGGTGTCCTTCTAATGGTTTTGTGCATTGCATCACAGCTTTGATTATGTTATGTTGAGATTCTGTTCCCTTTTGATTTGAAATAGAGTCGTTAGTTGGGTCCAACGGCAAACAACTGAAAATACACAGAAAAAGCAGCTAATTAACCCTGTGATTTAAATACAACGTGTTGTGTGAAAGTTTACTGAATTTTCTAAATTTTTTTTTTTAAAAAAAAAAAAAAAAAAAAAAGCATATGTGACTGGACACATCCTAGAAATTAGAATTGAGCATCCATGTGAAACACAATAGCTCTCTCCAATAGAAAACTATGAAGCTTCAAAGAAAATCAACATGTATTCCAGCCCTTGTGTATTGACAAAAAAAAGCTTGTGATACATGTGATTCAAGGTGTCCCGTATCGGTATCGGTTGGCGTAACGGTGCCCTCCGAAACCGATACGGATACGGGGGCGTAACGGCGATACGGGGGCGTAACGGCCTGTAACTGCGTTTTTTTTTTTTTTTTTGCCAAAAAATATGAAAAAATATGGATTAAATCCGGAATATTCTAAGCATTCCAAATATGCACTCAGTTATAAATTGGAACATGTTTATGGTGGTGTAACGGTCCGCTCTTTGGTGAGAAGTTGTATCGGACTGTCTGATTATTTTTTTAACCAGGTAACTTTAATTTGACTACAAAATTCATATATTTAATTTTCTAAATATGTAATTTATATACTTAACAACTTGATATCATTTCTCCCAATAGTTCTTTTAAAAAAATGAAATTAAATTTAGGGAGATGACGTTGTCAATTTGGGGCTGACTTGAAGGACCAATCTATTTTCCAAATCAGCCTCAAATTTATGCCATTTATTGTCATTATCTCACTTATAAATTGGTGGACATTTATTGAATAGTGAATTATAAAAAAAATAAAATCAAAAGACCTTATTTTAAAAAATAAAAGTCCACAAATTAACAATTAAAACTATTCGAACAATTTGATTTTGGCATTGTGAGTTAGCAATTGCAGTGCATAATTTAAATGCCAAATTTTAAGTTAATATATGTCTTGTGTACAATTTTTTAAGGCTTGAATTAGGAGGGACTCGAATTGTAAAGTGCAGCACACGTGTCAAAGTTTTTTGGGCCCCACCCGTGATGAATGTGTTATATCCACACTGTCCATCCATTTTGCCAAATAATTTTAGTGCATGAGCTTAAAAATGAGGCACATCCAAAGCTCAGGTGGACTGTACCATAAGAAACAATAATAATTAAATGTACACCACTAAAAATTTATTGGGGGCTAGAAAAGTTTTAGATCAAGCTGACATGTGTGTTTTCCCTTCATCCACGTTAATGTGACCCAATTAATAGGTTAGATTGAAAATAAACATTACAGTGGACCGTAAGAAATTTTTAATGGTGAGCATTCTATAACCACTATTTCCTATGGTGTGGTCCACCTGAGATTTGGATATTATTAATTTTTTGGATCATGATCTAAAATGACGTGTCAAAAATGGATGGACAATATGGATAAAATATATACATCATGGTGGGCCCCACTCGGGTCTGAACAGGATAGAAAATAAACGTTACCGTGCGCCCTGAATTGTTTAACCGTGAAAATCATTATCTCTGCTGCTATTTTTGGTGTGGTCCACATGATCTCTGGATATAATTCATATTTTGGGCGGTGCTCTAAAATGATATCTGAAAATAGATGAACGGTGCAGATGTAATAAATACATCACTGTGGAGCCCATATAACTTTGATCTCCTTGAACCGTTCGTACAACTCGGAGCTCGAGGAGTGTCAGCGCTCGTCGTCGCGTGACACGTAGCTACAGCAGCTAGCTGCTGCAAATTAAAAAAAAAAAAATGGAGAGAGAGGGAAACCGAAAAGGAAAAAAGAGGGAAAGGGAAAAGAAGAGAAGAAAACAGAGGGAAAGGGGAAAGAAGAGATTGAGAGAGAGAGAGTGAGAGAGAGAGAAGAAGAAGAAGAATTAGAAGAGGCCGCGGCCGCAGCCGCAGCAGGGCACAGCCGCAGCCACAGCAGGCCGCAGCCGCAGCAGGGTGCAGCCGCAGCCGCAGCCACAGCAGGGTGCAGCCGCAGCCGCCCGAGGAGAAGAAGAAGAAGAAGAAGAAGAAGAAGAAGAAGAAAGAGAAGAAGAAAAAAAGAAAAGAAAAAAGGTAAGGTATTTTTTTTTTTTTGTTTTTTTTTTTTTTAGGGCCCGTAACAGCCGTTACGGGTCCGTAACGGCCGTTATGGCCCGTAACGGCCCCGTAACGGCCGTTACGGTCACAGAAATCTATAACGGCCGTTTCGACCCCGTATCGCGTAACGGGTCTCACCGTTACCGTTACGTATCGGCCGATACGTAACCGATTTGGGATACATTGTGATTAGCAATGACAACTTGTTACACTCTCTTTTTTTTTTTTTTTTCCTTCTTTTGAATGGTGAACAACTTTTCATAATTAATGCCATTGTCCAATGAACTATCTTTTTTTTTTTCCCCACCATTTGCTTCTACATTAGGACATGTTTGGATAGCTAGAATCCAAGGTGTGGACATGAAAAAATTAATGATTACATAATTATTGTTTCCCTCAACACTACTCGAAAACATATTCGTAAATATATATATATATATATATATATATATATATATATATATATATATATATTAAAGGGTAACACTACCAGAGACTGAGCCTTGGATCACTCTCACACGCTATACTATCTCTACCATTTTTAAGAGGTATTTGTTTAGAATGCAGAAGCAATGCTTACCTTGTAACTTTTGCAAGAGAACCACCACTGTGCATAAGGCTGATGATTATTTTGTAGAATCCATGGTTTTCTTTGCAATCCAAACCGTAAAAAATGTCAAATCATGGAAGTTGCTTTTTTTCCATGGATTTTGTCTATTGGAACAGGCCCTTTAGAGCAACCTAATGAAGAGATTTACACCATTGACACAGTGTCCACTTCAGATCGTAGATTCAACACTGTACAGATCATCAATCATTATCAGGTATAATTTGCTGAGTTGTGTCCCAGCCTCTCCGCACACCACACATGGGCCAAGCTGGCAGAACATCTAGCTATCCATCAGGTTAGCTTGCAGCCCATAGATTCTCTGCTCCCAAGATCAGGCTGGTCCACTTATCATGTAGGTGACAGTTGATGAAACAAATGGTACACTCGTCACCTTGTAGAGTCTCATTTTTTTTAATCAGTACCTTGTAGACACTAATTGCATGACTGCCCATGAGTATTGAAGCGGAAGAATAAAGTCGTAAAAACTATCATTCCACTCCCTACCACAAAGTAATCTCTTCCACCGTTACCCATCTTTCCTGTCACCCACATTCTTCTTCATTTGCATTCCATGTCCCATACTTCTGCACCAGCATTTGCTAGAAATTTGGAAATTGCAGTGTTTGGTTATTTGTTGTATGGCCTTTTGTCTCCTGTTTATGACTTGATTTTCTAATGATCAAGCAGTCGTAGCGCAACTCTCACTTGCTTATCTTCTTCCTGGCTATCATACATAAAAACTGACCATCCTGAAGCAGAAGCTGAAATCAACTGTGACCGAGATAACCTTCCGTGTGAGGCAGTGTCCCAAACATTCAAAATCCTAAAATTAAAGACCATGGAAAAAGGAACTGCCAAACAGGGCTAAGCTTATAACGCTCTTTCCATAGCATGCTTTTCTTGATATAAATTGTTATTAAATACTTATATTGCCTCGATAAGGCCTCTCAAACTCATGAATGATTCTCTATAACTAGCACAATCAAATAGCCCTGTTATACATGTCAAGCTTCTCATTTCTGACGTCCATAACTTCACTTAGATGACTTGCTTCTCCCATCGGATCAAGCATGAAGGGTCAATTGTTTTCATAAGTGATTTTAGGGGCTTTCGATTCAAAGATTTTTAGCACATCCCAGCTTCATCCCATCATCTTTAGAATACGAAAGATAAATATTGGAAAATAATAAGAAATAGAAAAAAACAAAAAGAATTTTATGATGAAAAAACATGTAAGACAATAGAACATAAGTCTTCCATTAACTAAATATACAAATAATCCCCTTCCATGGAATTAAATTATTAACTAACCATATAAAATTACCAATCACATCTTAATTATGAAAAGTTAACAATTAAAAACAAATAAATCTTGGATGGACAAGTATCATCTAATGGAGATCAAGAACTTAAACTGTGGTATGAAAAACATTAAGAGCAAGATGCAACATATAAGAGGTTACATAGGGGGGGGGGGGGGGGGGGGGGTGGACAGAGTGAGAAGCAAACTAAATCAGACCATAATAATAATAATAATAATCCTCATATTGGTATTACTAAATTTGATGGGAAACATGAAAGTGAATTTTGAGGAAGTTTTCCAAGTGCTGAAAGTAAAAGCCCTCAACTAGAAGATGCGATATCAAGATGTAGGTTGAATTTATTATGCAGTTGATGGTTCTTGGCATGATAATTGATGATGAGAATGTATAAAAGAAACCAAGTTGAACAAACCTCTAAAACTTCGCGATAATGGACAAGGACTATGTGTTCGAGTTTCCTGAAAACACAAACATACACACGCACACACAAACATCAAGGAAAAGAATAAAGGAAAAAAGAAAGTCAGAATCATGCCACTGGAGGTATTATAAGATACAATGCAAATTCTCCCATATGCATAATGCGATAGAGTTTTACAACAGCAGTTAATGATATAGGAATAATCTTCAAAAAAAATGTGGTGATGATGATCATAATCATGATGGTATATGAAACAATTCATTAAGATCGAGGAAAGGTGCACCACAAATATAGTCAAGTACAAGATTACCATAGAACTATTGATGAACCCAAGGCATACATCATGTGTGGAGGGTCCAAATGGGCCTCGTGTGTGATATTCCATAATAAGTGGTGGTGGAAAGGAGAGAAAAGAAAAGATTTGGGGGGAAATTCGGTATTAGGGAGCAATATGACTCCATAACATATTTTATTAAGAGACATTACAATGATATCATGAGAGTAAAATGACAGCCTAAGAATTTTTTTACTATTATTTTTTAAAAAAAAAATTAAGAAGGGCATATTACAATGATATGGTATCTCGAGAGAGCACCAAAATAAAAGAAATGTTTTCTCCACTTTCTCTAACGCTCCCCCTCAAGCTAGAGCATAGATATCATACATGCCTAGCTTACACAACGTGTCACATAACTAAGAAGAGGGAATGGCCATGGTGAGAATATCAGTGAGTTGATGCTTGGAGCGTAGATGTGAAGGTTTCTTCACCTCATCAAGGATAGGCCCTTGGATAGGGGGGATTGTTGATTGGTGAAATAGGATCGGTAAAAGTGATCCATAACAGCAAGGCAACATGATGATGATGATATGTGTGTGTGAGTCATCATATCCATACATCTGTCTATATTTGTATCTTAAACCTCATTTGGTAGCAATGCACCCACTAGTCCCAAGCCCACAAGGGAGGAGAGTTGATAACAGGTAGGCAGCCAATCATTCAACTCTTGGAAAGCAATCAGGATTCTTAAAGCTGACCCAGATCATGATATACACATAGGAGTGCACTCAAATGGTATCAGCATGACCACTATGAATGGTGGTACTGAGCCATTGGTGGCCCATGTAGTGTTTGTATGATCCAACCTGTCTGACAATAGTGCCCCACCATGATGGTTAGATGCCCCAAAAAATACATTGATCCAATCACCAAGTGAAGCACACCATAGAAAATAACGAGAAATGCCTAAAAACCTACGATGTCAAGTCACGATAGGTTGGATTCTATAAACAAACAATGTGAGCCCACTGCTTGAATGTGGAGGGAATCGGACAGTACATTGTTTTTCATGGTGCAGCACACCCGATGATTCAATTTGGTTTGTTTTTGGTGCACATCATGGTGAGGCAAACCTATTTTGATGGTTTGGATTTCATGCACACACCATGTAGGCCTTCAATCAATCTTCGGCTGCATCTCAATGTTAACAGGCCGCTATTGGTGCAAAAAATGACGGAGTCATTGGTCTCAAGTCGAACCAGGGTATTGTTTCATTCTTGTAACAGGAGTGCATCGCAAGACCAGAAAATGTTGCTCCCTTGCCTCACAGTGGCGGTACCAGTACCATATGAGGATGCTCCATGTATCTATGCATCCATGCATATATGTATGTACCTATGATGATGTCCGCGTAGATATGTCCATATGTGTTACTGAAAAGGATCTTATACAACTGGTTGTATTGTGAGCTTACGATACAACTAGTTGCTTTGGACACTGGCAGTCCGATCATCAATCTGGACTGTCCGTGCTGTCCAAGCACTCTTGGTAGGCGTTAATTCAAGAATCACACCAATCAAACAATCCTAACAATTTGATCAGTAGAATGAAGAAAGTTTACAGTCAAGTTAAGAGTATAAAAAAATAGCTCCAACCATCAACTTAGAACATGTATTCAATGGGCCTCGTTTTGGATTGCTTATTATTTGAAAGAAGCACTTTGATCAGACAATGCAAATCCATGGCTCGTAAAATGGACAGTTATAGAATGACTGGCTAGCATTCAAACGGTTAAGAGTTGTACGATTAGTACAATCCTTGCATCATCACCTAACAAGAGTTGATTGGAATGAATGACCAGACAATCCAGGTAGATAATTGGACTGGCCAATGTGCCCAAAGCAACTACTACTGTAAGACTACAATACAACTAATTGGATCAGATAATTTTGCATGTGTGTGTGTGTATTATATGTGTGGGTACATATACACACATACATATAAGCATAATTTGGATGGAACTCGTGTCAAAAAGTGCATAGGCAGCCGTTGTTTGGACATGGATGGGATCTCGAACTTCTCATCTATAAAACATCTCTCTGTTTGCTCTTCAGGCTGTATTACAGAGCTATAGCAGCAGCATTTCTCATCTAAATAGCTCAGGTGGTTCATAACATAGATGCGCATAACTTCCACCTTCACTAGGAGTACTATTTAGCTTGAAGAATTTTTATGAGGTTAATAAATGTTAAATAAACGAATTTCATGTTACGACTGATTTCTGGCCATATCGCTGATTGGGTTCCATTTCATGCTTAGCAATCTGGTACGGCATTACATGTTCAGGACCCAAATTGTTCGCAAAATTCCCTTTTGGGTAAAACATACAATGGCTAGGCTAAAGTCCAGTGGCAGGATATGATCATGTCGGCATGTGAGAGTGATTGGTAAACATTTACCTCTTGGCTCCCTGCATTTTTTGCAGCCAACTATTCAAGCATGTCCTTTTCACTTTTGTTACGATCGTGGTACATGTGTGATGAGGACATCCGAGCACCTTTTAGAGTTTATAAAAGGAGGAGAGATGCCTCAGTTTCTTTATGGCTATGTGATCATTACATGGAGCTCAATACGCCCAATTTGAGTTCCTAGCCATATTGAAGACCCCACATGCATGATCGTGCATCTTTGAAGACCCCACAGTGAGAAGATGCATGTGGGCTGCTTAGTTGAGAGTACTGGACTGTTGGATCGATTGGATACATCTATCGGACCGTTGGATTTCGCACGATGGGACATCTTGACCGTTGGACCATTTTGATCGTTGGGTCGTCTTGATTGTGGACTCATATTGGACACTAGTTTTAGTTATTTGTTTAGTTAGTTTCATTTTGATTTATTTTATGATTGAGTTGATATTAGGGTGCTTTGGACATTTTATAGTATTAAAGGTGTTTTTTTGTAAAAATACTCCATATAGAGTATATAAGGCTTGGACATATGAAGCCTAGGGCATTATGGGCTATTATATGAAATTTTCTTCTTGCTTTATTTTTTAGTAAAAGTTCTCCAGGGATTGGAGTTTGGTGTGAAGCCATGGAGTGATTCCAATTTTCTTTCTTTTATTCCCTTTCCAGGTAATCTTAATTTTACTTTCTTCTCTTCTCTTCTTTTTTACCCTTTTCTTTTGATTCCAACCAAAGACCATCACTACCGTCACCCGAACCCTTTCAAACATAACCCAAACTATCACCCTAGCCATCCGGACCACTCCCAAGCCATCACCCCCCGCCAAATCATACGGACAACCTAGTCCATACACCTGATTCGTACGACCATACAGATGCACCATACGGACAACCCTACCAACTATTTTTGCTTCTTCGTTTCCCATCTTCAAACCCTAATTCCCTAATTCCCTAGATTCCAAAATCCTTTTTTTTTTAAATTTCAAAAAAAAAACCCTAATTCTCAAAAACATAATTCCCGAAACCCAAACCCTAATAAAACCAAGTGATTTCCTTTGAATTAAGATTTATCTCTATGCTAGATGGAAGTTCCACCTTCCATTGGTCCTAATTAATCAATATCCTCTTAAGACCTATATCGTGGAATTGTAGGTAATCTTGAATTGGAGCATCCTTTAATGCTTGAACTCTTTAACCTTGTGACAAATTAGCTTTATTTTGTGCTTTGATTTCTCTAATTAATCCGTTGATTAATTTCATTATTCTAGGTTAGACCATCCGTCCTACATCAATGTACATGCCTCGGTCTAACTTGGATTCCTATGTTTATTGCCAGACACAAGGGAATTCCATGCATGTGTGTACTTGTGCTCAAAATATGTCCTGCAAATGCCCCTTCACACCACTCCATCGCTTGCCCTTTGGGCTGTGCATGTATTAGTTGGCCTGGGGATTAGCACTAGGTGCGACTGTGCTAGCATGCAACTGCATCAATGTGAACCTCTTCACATGTTCCAAGGATCAACCAAAGAATTAGTTCAATAGTGTTGTTACAAGCTGATGTGCACCCAGATCTGAACTATTTGTTGTGTGATACCGTTTTCTCTTTTCATCATGCTTTGATGTTTTATCCAAAAACATGAATGGAATTCCCTCACATTTCCAGGCAATAGAGGTTTTTCCTACACTGGTCCCGCTGCTACCCAGTTACCTCAACATTCATGTCATATTGCTTTTTTCAGACTTGGGAGTGGGACCCTTATGGTATGTACCATGTGCTTAATTGGATAGGAGCCCTGGACTGCATGGAATTTGCAGACAGCATGCCCCCTCATATAGGCAGACAAGATAGCATAAAAATAACCCATTTGTGTTTTTGTTTCAGTTAGATTCATGCCCCCTCATGCTGCTTGTGTTTTCTTTAGCTAGTTTCATGCTTTTGTAGCTTCTTTTCTGCTTGGTTTCGGTTATCTGTTGTCTCTGCTTCTTTTCTGTAGTGTTAGTGTTCCAATACTGGGCTCTTTGTTGTCCCCCTTTGCGGTGTTTCATCTTGTTTCTTTCCCTTCGCTTTTAATAAAATTCATATCAATCATATTTAAAATTTAAAATTTAAAAAAAAATTTTAAAAAAAAAAAAGATAGCTCACAAATAAATAGATTTTGCAGAGATGGTGCACATATTTCACACATTACATACTTATCAAGTAGCCAGTAAATCCTGCGGACAAAGTTGGGGTCATCCTGACCATGTGCATAGTAGACATGGATCCTGTCTAGATTACCAACCTGTGCCATGAAATAAAATATACATTATATGCTGCTTCACGTGCTCAGATATAGCTAATTAAGAAAGTATACAGCTCAAGCCAAAGAATTAAATATCAAGAACAATGGAGAATCAAATGAAAATCACATAATAAAAGTTCTAACTTACAAATGAAATATCTCAACATTTCAAGAAGGTATGGACAAAATCCCATACCTTTAGATTCCAAAATTGTTATGAATTTTATGCAAGAAAGTAATTGCTTGAAGTTATCTAACAAAATGAAGATGCGAAACATAAATCAAAGGTCAGGTCAAAGAATGTGAATTGTTCCCCTCAACCAAAATGACAAACACAGTAGAAGAACCACAGAGATAACGGACGCCCACAAGATCCATAAAAGTACAGCTGTATAAAGGTTGGGCCAGCCCACCATGCTATTGAGGCTCGACAGAGGGTGGGGCTCCAACTTGATAATTTGATGCAGGACATGAAAATTAAATATGACATGCGAGATTTCAGGCTTAAGATCACGTTAGTTCAGAAACAATTACACAAATTCCATATCTCACGTGAAAGTCCAAACATTCAATCAAGGGGAATCTATGCAAGTCCAGGCCTACACGTGATAGGGTTGGATCAATAAAAATTATAAACCAAACAATACTTAAAGATAAGAAATAATTATCCACACATGCATGGTAATCAGTCCCTAATCCAAGGGATTCAAAACTTTCAATTTGAGGAACCCTAGAGTAAGAAAATGGGCATAAAATTGGAGATTTGAGTAATTTAGGGTTAGGTTTAAGGATTTTGGGTGAAAGCGGAGTGAAATAGAGGAGAGAGACAAACCAGAGAAGTACCGCACGCGTGGACAACAACGATGGCCCAGACGCATGTGCGTGTGATCCCGGTCGCACGTGTATGGGGCCCACTATTCAGAAAAAGGTCACCTTGGCCCTAGTCAGCCAGGGATGGACTCCAAAACCTCCAAATCTCAGCTCGATTCGATGTACGGTTTGTGCGTGGTACTCCGCCGAAGTTTCAGAATTCTGCTATTGGGAGGAGAATTGCTACAATAAATGATTGATTCGAAGTGTAGATGATGAGGTGAGATGAGAATAAGGGATGGTAAAAGATGGGTAGTAGAGATGGCGATGAATGGGGCAAATTGGGATAGATGTGGCTTCGCACCACTGTAATTAGCCCTTCGATGAGTGGAGGGCTTCGCACCCAATTAAGCTTCACAACTCAGAGAGTAGAAAAATGCAGAATTTTTTATTAATCTTCAATTAATCAAAAGAATTACAAAGAGTGCCTATTTATAGGGAAAACTCTATACCCCAAAACTCGCGCCATGTGCGCAACCTATTACTTTTTTTTCTTCTTCTTTTTTTTTACACACACCCCACACAGGCACGCCATTAGCGCAACCTATTACTTGCCGATGAAGTAAACTAAAATAAAAATCAATCAAAGAAATTTAAAGCGTTCACAATGTTCTAAATAACATAAATAAGCAAAACCTAAAATATGAAATCAATCCAACTAGTGGACCACGATCATGAGATCTCATAATGGGCTTTTCTTAGTTATCGGGCTCATTCTCTTGAACCAAAATTTCGTCTTCTAACTAGGAGGCCCTCCGTGGATGTCGTCATCGATCCACATCGACGGTGGGGCCATCCTTCTGGCGTACGTGCGCAGGGGGGCGGTGTGAGTGCACGTGTTGTCCCCATCAATTTTTTCCGGCTGTAAAGATTTCGCCATTGGCGAAATAAAACTCCTGAACCGCTCCAGGATGTCAGGATCAAGTCTCTGAAGCTCCTCAGTGAGCCACGTACTGTTTGAAGCTGGACGTAACTTCCATTTAACCACATACTTCTAAAACCCGTCGTCCGACGCTAAAACTATCTGATGGTTCAGGATATCCTCTATTTCCTTTTTGAGTGTATGAAGGTTAGGTATGAGAGGTAGAGGCTGGGAAAATGAGTCAGGAATGATAGGTATGTGAGGTAGAGGCTAAGAAGATGGGTTGGGACGGGTAGGTATGGGAAGTAGAGGCTGAAAAAATGGATCGGGATGGGTAGGTATGAGATGTAGAGGCTGGGAAAATGGGTTGGGAAGGGTAGGTATGAGAGGTAGAGGCTGGGAAGAAAGGTCAGGAAGAGTAGGTATAGGAGGTAGAGGCTGGGAAAATGGGTCGGGATGGGTAGGTAGGAAACGTAGAGGCTAGGAAAATGGGTCGGGATGAGTAGGTATGGGAGGTAGAGGCTAGGAAGAAAGGTTGAGAAGAGTAGGTATGGGATGTGGAGGCTGGAAAAATGGGTCGGGAAGGGGGTCATGGTTCAAAAGATAAATATGAGGAATCAGGATGGCTGGGCAAAGGGCTGGACAAAGTATCAGTGGTCCCTTGAAAAGTAACTAAATCCTCCACATCGGATGTGAAACTAATTCCCATGGAAAGTGGAAGATCTACCTCATACACATTGAGACCATTTTGTTTTAAAATTTTAAAGAGTCCAGCGCTACGCGCGTGTAACTTACAAACGGCCCTTGGAAGGTACCGCTCGGGGCTGATACGGACCATCACGGAGTCCCCAATATTTAATCCTTTAAAACGTTTAAGCTGGTCTGCAAAAAATGTGTAATGTTCATTACTAGTCATGATCTTCTGCCTGATCTCTTGATGCCATGAATGAATGTGATGCGTAAAAGACTCTGCAGACTTTGACAGCCTATGGAACAGTGACATAAGGACAAGATCAATAGGTTTCCTAGGTTTATAACCAGTAACAACTTCACGAGGACTTAGAACTATGGACCTATCGACGGAACTATTCAATGTAAACTCTATTGTAAGCATTACAGTGTCCCATGTTTTGGTGTGCTCTATATCCCTCCTAGGGAAAGACTCATCCAGTAGATTATCAGGACAAACATCACGAAACTCATCTACTACCGGAATGACCTCAGTGGGTAACTCTACACTAGCCTCTGGTGCACTCTCTCCAGCCATAAGGCCGCACATGTTGTACCCCTCAAAATAGTGGTCTTGATGTCCCTCATGGGGTGGGTGCACGGGTGCACGCCCATAACTGACTCCTTGGCCAACTCCATTCATTGATCTATCCTCCTATCCACCTGCCTGAGATTGGACATCCACTCTAATGGTGGGGTTTGTCTCAGCGGAGGTCCCAAGTTGGGCAATGCGCACATCAAGTTGTTCAAAGCATTGGTCCATATCCAACTGCTTAATCAAAGACTCCAACTTCTGGGACAGCATGTTTAGTGACTCTTGCAATTGTTTCATATTTAGTGTAGGGTGTTAACTAAAATTCAGCAATATAGTTGTCAAAATATAAGAAAGTTTAAAATAAAAATAAAATAAAATTAAGAAACAACCTAGTTTCTAAAAATGAATAAAGAAAGTTTTTAAAACAAGTTAGGAAAGTTTCTAAAAAAACAAATTAGGAAAGTTTCTATAAAAAAAACAAATTAGGAAAGTTTTAAAAAAAAAAATTAGGAAAGTTTCTTAAAAAAACAAATTACAAAAGTTTCTAAAGAAAAGCAACCTAGTTTCTAAAAACGATAAAGAAAAGTTCCTAGAAACAGATTAAGAAAGTTTTTAAAAAAACAGAACAGGAAAGTTTCCAAACCTAGAAATAGAAAGTTAAGCTAATTTCTAAAATAATTCAAATAAGGAGATAACAGAAAATTTCAGCAGCTTATGTCAGGGTTTATGGACCTCTAAACAGCCATATATGATGAGAATTGATGCGTAACCAAATCCTAAACATGTAATGAATTCCCCTACAAGAACCCCAGGCTCTGATACCAAATTTGATGCAGGACATGAAAATTAAATATAATATGCGAGATTTCAGGCATAAGATCACGTTAGTTCAGAAACAATTACACAAATTCCATATCCCACATGAAAGTCTAAACATTCAATTAAGGGGAATCTAAGCGGGTCCAGGCCTACACATGATAGGGCTGGATCAATAAAAATTATGAACCAAACGATACTCAAAGATAAGAAATAATCATCCACACATGCATAGTAATCAGTCCCTAATCCAAGGGATTCAAAACTTCCAATTCGGAAAACTCTAGGGTAAGAAAATGGGCATAAAATTGAAGATTTGAGTAATTTAGGGTTAGGTTTAGGAATTTTGGGTGAAAGCGGAGTGAAAGGGAGGAGAGAGACAAACCAGAGAAGTACCGCACACGTAGACAACAACAATGGTCCAGACGCACGTGCGTGTGATCCCGGCTGCACGTGTGTGGGGCCCACTATTTAAAAAAAGGCCACCTTGGCCCTGGTCGGCCAAGGATGGACTTCAAAACCCCCAAATCTTAGCTCCATCTGATGTACGGTTTGTACATGATACTCCGCCAAAGTTTCAACCCTCCTGTAGGGCCAAATTCTGAAATTCTGTTGTGGGGAGAAGAATTGCTGTAATAGATGATTGATTCGAAGTGTAGATTGTGGGGTAAGATGAGAAGAAGGGATGGTAGAAGATGGGTAGTAGAGATGATGATGAATAGAGACGATGTGACTTCGTACCACAGTAGTTAGCCCTTCGATGAAGGGAGAGCTTCGCACCCAATTAAGCTTTGCAACTCAGATAGTAGGAAAACGCAGAATTTTTATTAATTTTCAATTAATCAAAAGAACTACAAAGGGTGCCTATTTATAGGGAAAACCCTATACCCCAAAACTCGCACCATATGCGCAATCTATTACTTGGCGATGAAGTAAACTAAAATAAAAACCAATCAAATAAATATAAAGCGTTCACGATGTTCTAAATAACATAAATAAGCAAAACCTAAAATATGAAATCAATCCGACTAGTGGGCCACGATCATGAGATCCCATGATGGGCTTTTATTGGCTATCGGGCCCACTCTCTTGAACCAAAACTCCATCTTCTAACTAGAAGGCCCTCCCTGGACATCGTCATCGATCCAGATCAACGATGGGGCCCTCCTTCTGGCATACGTGCGTAGGGGGGGCGGCGTGAGTGCGCATGATGCCCCCAATCATAATTTGGCTGGACTTGGGAATAAAACTTCAAGCCCAATTACTAATTGGGCTGGACTGAGGCCTGTACATGGGCCAGCATGGCCATTCTATATTTATAATGAAGAAAAAACCTAATCACCCTTTTCTAGTATGTGAAATGAGCTCAGACCTATTAGGTTTATCTGGTGCATGGACATAGGCCCATTAGGTTTATTAAGAGCATGGGCATAGAGCTATTAGGTTTATTCTGCACATGGGCATAGAGCTATTAGGTTTATTCTGCACATGGGCATAGGCCTATTAGGTTTTAACCCAAGTTAGGCTTGTGCTTGGACCCATAGTTGTCAAAATCATACGATTTCCAATTTACAATTTAAGTCTAATATTAGGCAAAACGATTTGAATCCCTTTTTTAGATGAATCCTGAGAATCTACAATTTGAATCCTATGATTTGTGATTCAAAATCCCAATTTATGATTCAAATTATACTTGTCCTTTCATTTTTTTTATTTTCATTTGGCTTCCATTTTATGTTTTCAAATTGATGAGGGCTTTACGAATACTTTATCTTATATAAGAAATTATATGATGAGTCTTCTTTTCGACCTCACACTGCAGAGCTTTTCCTTATCATTTCTTACCTCTTAAATGGTCGAGACACCAAATTGATCCATGACTTATTTGGAATCTTTTTATGGATGGTTGTGAGTAGTGTTTTAAGTATCGACGATATCAGTCGATATATCTTGTATCCCACCTGTGTGATACAAAATGCGCAAGTAGTGGGATATATCCCACTGTTCGATCCAGTGAGCATTTTTTATTTTCAATCCTTTTTTTCTATAAATCATGTTAAATCAGTGTTAAATTATTACAAATTCATGATTTTTCATGTTTTGCATGAAAAATCATGGATTGGGAGCTTCAATTTTGAGATACAGAGGAGATGCGCCGAGTTGTGGAAAATTGGAAAAAATCAAAATTTTTCAATTTCTCGCAAATCGATTACAATCTGTGTCCAAACATAAAATCAAACATGTAACCTTATCTAGTGATTCTTCTTTTGCTTTTGAATGTATTACTTGTATTTCCATGCGTCTTCTTACATTTATAAATTATATGAATAGACTTTGAATATACTTGCATCAATTCAGTTAAACAGCGCATAGATTAGGACCCCATACAAAGAAAACTTACTATGTGCACTTGTTTTTTGTAATGTTTTGATTTAACAATCACTGAAGTTTCATTGAAAAATTCGACTAATTTTGCAATGTTTCCTCATGTTTCCAACAACATCGATACATTACACGATAAATCCGATATATCGCATGCGATAACCGATACATATCCGTATCCCAAGGGTGCAATACGTAACGCAATACTGATATTTCGAACATTGGTTGTGAGCATGTTGACCTACATGTATAGTGGTAGTAGTGGTTAGGGTTTGACTTCAACTTTGAGACTTATGCTTTTTTCCCAGTCATGCATCTTGAATTCAAAGTTTGTTATTATTTTTGTGTGAATTTCTAGGATTTCATTATGTGATTGTAAAATCAAAAGTTTACTTGAGACTTCATATAATAATGAAAAACTTATTATTCTTGTTTTGAAGGCCTCATTAGAATTTTGCACTTCATGAGTATGAGTTAAAACATGGCAACATTTATGCTTTGTGATGAACGTTATGAACAATGAAGTCATTGAGTTGGTGGAAATACTTTTTAGGCTTAAGTTGTGTGATGTTAATTATATAATATATCTATATGAGACTTGTAAATGGATTTGTTTTCCCTTTTTGTTTTTTGTTTTTTTTAAGTCCTTGCAGTTAAGATTTTTTGGAAAATCTTTTTTGACTTCTAATAATCTCATTCTTTAGATAATTTTACTCTTTAATTTGCAATCAAGTTTTTCAACTTAAAATGATTACATCCAATCCTTTGAAGTAATGAGATCACCACACTTAGCTTGATTTTATTAAAATTATGTCAAACAATGTGTTGTAGTAATACGTTCTACAATAATCTATTTATCATATGCAGTGACAAAATAATATCTGACATCATCCTTTTCACTTTTTTTTTTTTTTTTTGTAAAATATGACAAAAACTCGTATGATTTTACGATTTATGATGACAGTCTTTTTGCAATTTTACAATCCAATTCGACTTTAGTAACATTACTTGGTAATGCAAGGGCATTTTCACACTAGGCTCGAGTGGGATTACCTGTGGGATGCAGGGGCACACTCGGGGTGGCTCATGTGATGCGGGCCCCACCCATGTGAGGCGGATGGCTCATGTGAGGCGGTACCCATGTGATTTGGAGCTCACAAGGGGGGTTCGGCCGAGGTCCCAATCCATGAGATGTGAGGCTTGGGCTATGAGATAAAGGGATTAATTCGCCTTACTCTAATAGTTCGAGCTGTTAGAGCAAGTGGTTAATTGTCCTGCATCAAATTGGTATCAGAGCGAGAGGTCTCGTGTTCGAGACTCTTCATCGGAGGTGATTAATGCAAGGACATTTTCACACAGGGCTCGAGCGAGGTTGCCTGTGGGATGCAGGGGCACACTCGGGGTGGGCGGCCCGTGTGAGACGGGTGGCTCGTGTGAGGCGGTACCCATGTGATTTGGGGCCCACGAGGGGGGTTCGGCTGAGGTCCTAACCCATGAGATGTGGGGCATGAGTTATGAGATAAAGGAATTAATTCGTCATGATCTATCAGTTCAAGCTTTTAAAGCAAGTGGTTAATTGTGTTGCATCACTTGGACTTATTAAGCTTAACCAGCTAAGCGCCCAAGCACAAGACTAAGATATTAAGCCCATAATGGATTGGGCACGAGCTCCCTAAGTAACATACATAATATACCAGCCCAAGCCCAGCAGAACCTAGCCCAAACCTGGTGCATTGACAACCTGAATTGAAGTTAAAATAATAATAATAATGATGACATAAATGAAAGAAGTACATAATAGCAAATACTTTTTTTTAACAGTTACCCACTTTCTTTGTTTTGAGAATTAATAATTTTATTAAGGAAGCCAAAAAGGCCAGCAAGAGAACAAAGACCGGCAACAACAAGCTGGAACAACCAGCACCCAAAAAACTTAGGAATACTCCCTGATATACAGAAAACCCTCCCCACAACTTCAAAAATAGAACCGTCACAATTCCAGAAGTAGCGATTAGTCATCTCCCCAAAGGATCAACAACCAACAAGCAAACCTAGCAGCCATCTCAACCTAACTTTTGTCCAGGGCCCTCCTTCATGCCACGCAAGAAAGAGCCCCTCGATAGAACTCGGCAAGACCCATGGGACCTTGAAATGCCACCCCACACCCTCTAGTGAATGGTCAGTGGATGAAGAGATGATCCATTGATTCTGCATCTTTCAAACAAAGGAGGCGCTCCATCGCTCTCTTACACAAGTTATCAATGGTAAGCACCCTATTTCTACCCGCAAGCAAAGCAAAGACAGCTACTTTGGGGGGAGCTCGCTATTGTCAAACATGACTCATGTGACAGCCACTGGCACCTGAAATAAATACAATGGGCTGCATTGGAAACAAGCAATCCCAAGCTTTCCTCCAAAGTATGCACCATTCCCAGCTTACCTATCAAAGTTAACTTCTCGAGTCCCCAGATATTGTATTAGTTCTTAGCATGAACTTCCTGATGCAGAAAGAATGTTGCATGCATTCAACAGTCAACACTAGTATTTTGTCGTGGTTATCTGGTGACTAGTTTTCATAAAAAAAAAAAAAAAAAAAAAACCCATGTACAATTAAGTCATTTTTAGGAATGAAGATCATAAATACAAAGCCAGTGGAGAAGATATATTTCCATTGGCAGTGTTCCTGGATCTCTACAATAATGAAGTTTTCCAATGTCATCCTTATATTAGGGCTTTGTAGAGATACAAAATCTAGTACTATACCACACCCGGGTGCTATAATCATTGTAATCATAGCCAGGGCTTCATTACATCTGTCTTGTATTATCGACCCTCAGTCATGAGGTGATGCAGGGTTCACAAATTGGATGACACCCCTGCTCACTGTAGTAGCATAAAGTGGAAAAAACTAAGAAAAAAAAAAGAGCTGAAAATCAGCACCATTTCCACACAGCTCTCCTAGCTGAAGAGATGAAATATCTATGCTTATTATGCTGTCAAACAGTTCAGTGAGACCAGTTACAATTCCTACTCTCTTGCATAAACCATATAGGTTTCATGTGGGAAACAATTATCTACAGGCAGATTAAATGTCAGAGGCACCATATCTTCTGCAAGTTCACAACTATGATGATGAACTATAACCGAAACAATTAGTTGGAACTTGGAAAATCATTTCTTTTTTTTCTTTTTCTTTTTTCTTTTTTAAATGGATAACAAAAACTTATTAGCAAACAAAAACCAAAAAAGAAAAACAAAAAAAAAAAAAAAAACCAAGAAGAAGAACAACAAGGAATGGGAACAAATTCCAAAGATAAAATTCACATGGATAACACCCTCTTTCACCAAATAGAACCCTTCTTTCATCATGATCCCCCTACCATCTTGTGCCCTCTACCGTTACTATGAATTGATTCGAAATGCAATCCAGAAATGTAAGGGGGAAAAAAAAACAGCTTCAATTGCAAAATCAAGAAAATACAATATATGCTAAAGCTACAACAAAATGAATATCTTACTTTTAAATGTTCGTGAGCTTCTTTAACAGTCTTCCCATCCTTTTTCTTCTTCCAGTTATGGCCATCTTTCCGGAAGTTCCGCAGCATTTTACGGTCAAACAAAACAATTGTGCCACCTAACATTGAGTTAGAGAAATAAGAAAGAGAAAAGAAAATTTTTACGGTGTTGTGAAATAATTAAGACATAATGAAGTTTATACAGCACTGCATGAGTTAACGAGGCATTTACAGGATACGTTGTGTATGATGTTTGCAGCTGACAGATTTTTGATTGACAAGACGGGGGAGGTGGTAAACGCAAAGCTAGAATTGTGGAGGGATGCTTTAGAATCTAAAGCTTTTAAAACCAATCAGACTAAAACATTGCAGACAAAATGCATTTTTAGTAATAATATGAGTGGAAACAAGGAATTATTTCAGATTGCTAACCAAGAAGTACCCAAAATGACCATTTTCAATATCTTGGCCAATAATTCATGAGAGCAGAGAGATTGAGAAGGACTTTGCTCATAAAATCTGAGCAGGATGAATGAAGTGGGAATATGCCTTTAGAGTTTATGTGATAGCCCCACACCAATCAAACAAAAGGGGGATTTTATTGGACAGAATGTTGGGAGTCGAGGATTAACATATTCATAGGATGAGTGTAGCTAAAATGAGGATGTTGAGATGGATGAGTGGCAAGACAACGATAGAATTAGAAATGAACACATTGGAGAGGAGGTAGGAATAGCACCCATAGGTAATAAGATGAGGAGAAGTAGATTTAGATGGTTTGGCCATGTGCAACAGCGACCAAGAACTATACCAACTGGGAGAGACTTGGTTCAAGTTGAAGACTCTAAGAGGGCAATGGTGGTGGCAGTAAGATTTGATGAACCATGGCTTAACTGAGGCTATGGTCCTTGATAGAGTGGAACGGCGGAAAAGGATTTGTACAGCTGACCTAATTAGTCGGGAGTCGGGACAAGGCTCAGACAATGATGATGATGTTCTAGAACAGTGGTCATGGGTTATGAGAATCTTAGCCTTGCTATAAGGGTAGCAGTGACGTAGCACATAATGCAACCATAGTCATGCAAGTCCAAAATTCACATGCAAAAGGTAATGAAAAAGGATAAAGAAGTATCATCAACAGATCCGAAGCAAAAGCGTAAGGCTTAAGGTTGTGTTTGGAAGTTCTGGAAATTAATATTTGGGGACATTTGGTTTTTTACTAGGATTCAAGGGATAATCAAAGGTGAGATCAGCCCTCATTATAAATGGCAAATCAGAGCACTGATTTTTCAGAGCAACCCAAAACCAAAAGTGATGCCATTTCGACTCCTACTTGAAACAAATGCAGTTGTGATTAACGCAGACGGTGAGGGAGTATGCTGAATCCAATATTACTTTTTCATATTGATAAAAAGTTAACTTTTTCATATTGCTAAAAAGTGTCCTCGAATACCTCAAGAGGTACATGTTCTTACCATCCGCCTTAATTGCAAGTAAGTTTATTTCGAGTAGGACTCAAACTGGAACTTGGAGGGAGAGGATAGCAATGTTAGAAGTTCTTTTATAGGTAAGCGGATTTCTAAGGGAAGTCAGGCCCAAATAGCTGGGAGAGGACTATTATGATGATAATGAGCACTTCTTAAGGAGACAAAAAATAGCAAGTATTTTTACTCGGTGGCAAGTCCACTGGTTTGACGTTGATGTTAAAATGGGCGTAGTTACACAATATTGCATGAATCTCATTTGGCCGGAGCCACCTTGAAGCAGCTTCCTCCTTCATTTTTACAACATCCAAATCTGCCCATAGAGCAAGAGAAAGGAATGAGCATGTAAATATAATGCATTGAAACATAAATATATGAACAAAACCTGTTAATTGAAAAGACAGCCAGCTCAGTACCATGTAAAGACATGGCCTGAAAATCAGGTCCCTCGGCTCATACAGTGTAGCTTGTCTGACTTGAAAATCAGGCCCGTCAACTCATTAAGCAGGCCACAAGGAATGAAAACAGCAGGTTGTTTAATAATGTAAACGTATGGCCCACCCAATGCGTTGGCCGGGTTATTTTTGGCGAGGTCATCATGCAATGTGCCCCCCCTAATGCATAGCTCGGATGCCCAACACACGTGCCAGGTTAGTACATTTGGACAAGTGGAGTGTGAACACAAACATGAAAGTACAGATGCATGCTATGTGCACGCATACCATAGTGTCAAAACACCATAGCACAGAGAGAGAGAGAGTGAGAGTGCAGGCAATGTTCACATATTTAATTTGATTTCAATTCTTAAAAGATAGTCAAATTTTCTGTGAAAGAAATGGAAACAGAGAATGAAAAGTTCAATTTAACATTATTTCAACTCAAACAGAAAAAGGCTATGACGCAAATAAGATAAAAAAACAAACCTTCAATTGAAAATTGAAACAGCCAAATTTTCTATGAAATAGTGCACCTAGTTAATTAAATACTAACCTAATACCAGACCCCCTTTTTTTGTTGAAAGGTCTAACCTAATATCGTACCTTGTCTCTCTCAAATCCTTCCTTTCGAAGTAATCCCTATATCAATCAATCCCTCCCCCATTAAATTTTCTGACCTTCCATACATTCAATTGTTTATATCCTTCACTCACTGTCAGAATTTATTTTTATTTTTTATTTTTTTCTTTTTTGTGAAGAAAACCAGTTTAGTTGTCCCCTTTTTTAATCTTTTAAAATATGTGGAGTTCAAAAAATTGAAGAAATTATATGAATTTTATTTTTCCATGAATATGGAGTTCAAAAAGCTCATGCTAGGGCATTCCCTGTAAGTGACGCATTGCATCAGAACCCATGGGCAGTGATAAATGTGCGAGGGTTGGCTAGGCTCTTAGAGTGGAATGGTGGAACATCATTCATTTAGCCGAACCCAATTAATTGGGATGAGGTTATGACAATGATGGTGATGGTGATGGTGATGGTGATGATGATGGTGATGGTGATGGTGATGGAGTTTAAACTAGAGTTTTGCCAACTATGATGTACACGCCTACATCCTAAGTGTGTTCATGAGCAGCATTTTTTTGACAATCAAGAGATCAGAGGCCCAACAACAACTTTGGAGTAGCTGTCATCTTTTAAAAACTAACTCAACACATTGTAAAACTTGAGGACCTAAGTCAAGAGTTTGTCAAATCGAGTCAAGTTGTGCAATTTGGTAGAGTTTTCTCACATCTAGAACACCCATACTCAGTAATATTTAATATTTAATGTATAGATATTATAGTATTGGCATGTCGAGGTCGAGATTTTACGAGTCGTATCGAACTTTTCACAAATTTCTGAGTTTTGTTGAGTTGAGTTAACTGAGTCAAACGAGTCTCAATTGAATTGAGTTTTTTACGAGTCCTGTACCTAGTCGATTCAGGTGTTTGTTTGTTTTTTTTTTTTTTTTTTTTTTTTTTTTTTTTTGAAGTTTAAAAACATAGCGAGAAACTCATCTAAGTGGACTCTACTCAACTGGACCTCAATTTAACTTGATGATAAGCTTGTCTTCCAAAAGAACTTGCAAGACTTGTCGGGTCAAGTCAAGTCAAACTCAAAACCCAACTAAGTCGATCAAATCGAGTTTCCGGTCAAGCCTTCACATTTCTTGTATTAACATATGCATGTCTTTAAATAATGTTGAGTTTCAAGGCAATTCAAATATCCAGTTGTGTCTACGAGTCAACTCAACCCAAAGAACTTCCCAGAGGAGCCAAATTCGCTGGTTTTCAAACACCCAAAAACCCATGCAACCCAAGATTCTAAAAACCACCCAGATTTAAATAATCCTACAACCCAAAAACCCCCTAACCACTTCAAAACCCCTGAAACAAAATTCTTGAATTTCAACACCCGATGTTTCACACAAATTTCAACTATTCTCCCTAAAACAAGCAAAGCATAATCATAATCTCTCTACGTCCTCATACGCAACATCTCAATACAATTCTCTCCCTTTCTTTCAAAATAAACCCCTCTTAGCGTCTTCTAATTACAATTAAACCCCCAACTCCCAACTCCCAAACAATCCAAACCCATAAACCCATGAAACTAAAATCTCTCAAAATAGCATTCAAATAAAACCCAATTCAAACTAAAAACCGAAACAGGAGGGAGGGAGAGAGAGAGAGAGAGAGAGAGAGAGAGAGACAGACAGACAGACAGACGCACAGAGAGAAGAGAGAAAATTTTAAAAATAAACCCCTTTAAACTAATCTAATTACGATAAAAACCCCAATGAAAGAAAAAAAATTTAACGTAACAAACCCAAGAAACAAAATCACCAAAAATCGCATTTCATATAAAACATTACCCAAATTAAAATGAAAAAAAAAAAAAAAGGAAATCAGCTTCACTTACCTTCCATGGTATGGAATCCATGAATCTCAGTCCCCGTAAGGGGCCTGGAAACGCTGCTTTCCATGGCGGAAAATCCTTTCTCCGTTGCAGTAGAATATCAGGAAAAAAATAAATAAACTCCAGAAAAGGAAGAATCCAAGCTTAAAATATCATGAAATCGAAACCGTATTTGGAGAAATCGCGTGGAAAACCGACCACTAAAAGGTGCAGAGTAGAGCAGAACGATTGATTTAGAACTCCCAGTGAAAATGAATTAATAAGAGAAGGCGTCAAGTCCAACGGGTTGGACCAAAAGTTACGGTTCACCTCTTAAATTCTCCCAACTTATTAAGTCAATACAAAATCTAAACCTTCAAACAGGTTGGCCCCACAAGATCCATAGTAAAGCAAACAATATCTAGCCATTGATAAATACCAAAATATAATTTCGGGCCAATCAATAAGTAGATGTGGATAAATTTTCTTAAGTTGATATTTATGCATATATAAATCTATTTAATAGGTTAGATATTGTACAAATTCAAATTTTGGAAATTAATCTCTCGATGGACCCTAATTTTGGTCCAACCGGTCCGACTTAAGACCCTCTCGACTAAAAAGCAGGTCAGGGAAGGTTTCAAGTCCAACCGGTTGTACGAAATTATCGGTTCACCCAGAAAATAACCTCTAATTTATATTTTTTTATGAAATCACAGCCTTCCAATATGTTTTCCTCGACATTAGGACCAATCGTTGGAAATATCGGTACCATCCACTCATTAGATGATCCGTAAGATAAAAACAATTTTTAACCACTGAAAAATGACAAATCATAAATGTGGTCACTTGGTAATCGATGTAACTTGTTCTTCATTATATATTATTAATAATATAGAACCTTTTGGACGGTTTGGATGATGCACAAACATAAAATATTATAAGCTATTTGGTGGGTGGACCGAATATTGTAGTCCAACTCATAAATATAAATAAGGGAAATGCTCCCGTGCTACACCAGTTCATTTGGACAGTGTATTCAATCGATCTTAACCGTCCATTATTTCCATAAGAATATTCGTTATCTTTATGATCAAAATCGTACTGGTCAATAATCCAATCCATCTTTTATTTAGTATTATTTTATACGGACATCAATTTTTTTAAGACATGGATGGGATGGTTACAAATGGCTAACGAAAGTGAGTTCTGAGAACCGGAAGAAATCCATTATAGAACCTAACAGATAAATGGATAAAATTGCTGATTTTACCTTTTTCGTGTAAATGGTCTTAACCGTCCATATTAAAGACCAATGATCAAATGGTTCATATTTGCCAGATCGACATGATGTTTTGCATCGGAGCTCATGACATGTGTGCTGAACTTAATGAACGGTCTAGATTAATGAATCGGACTGTCTAACTGTCCAATGCAACTAGCTACGAGAGCAGTGGAGCATCACGCTCTAAATAATAAATGATACTGGCGGTCCAGCACCAGTGGAAGCTACGCTTCGTAAAATATTAAGAACTTAAGAACGGTTCGGTAAAATGCTGACCCGAGTCCCTATACTACACTTTCTTTCCAGCGCAAAACACCGAAGCTCGTGGGGCCCACCATGTTTGTATACGTAGAATCCAATCCACCAGCAGGATTGTACACGCAGAATCCACTGCGTCAATCAGATTTTATTCTCGATTTAAGGGTCGTCCGCAGAAAAAAAAAATATAAAAATTGAGAGATACGCGTCTTAGGTGGGCCACACCAGGGGAAATCGGATGGATTGCGTACTGAGTTAAAAGCGAAATGAGCAAACTCTGCTGGCCCACCGTAAATGTATGTGATTTATCTACACCGTCCATTCATTTTTCATGCTCATTTTAGAGGTTGAGCCCAAAATTGAAATATATCCAAAGTTCAAGTAGGACACACAATGATAGATAATTGGAATATTGGTTTTCATAGTTGAAACCTTTTTAAAACCTACAGTGACGTTTATTTGTCATCATACGTATTCATAAAATTACACGCACACAACTAAAGGGAAAACACAAAAATCAACTTGACCCAAAACTTCTAATCTCCAAGATTTTTTTTGAATGGTAGAATTTTAATTTACAATATTTGTTTGTGCGGTGAACCACTTGAGCTTTGTATATATTTTATTTATTATCTGATAAAATAATGAATGGAATGAATAAAAAACATGAAACTCAATCAGCCCTTAGGGTTTAGTTAGTACACTTAGCCAATGAGTTACTCAATAGCCAATCCCCTTTCACCCACAGGGAATTATATAGATGAAGTCAACATTAGATTTATCATTTATGCAGGAGAGTAGTCTGTGTGTTCCATCAAACCCATTAATCATATGCATAACTTAAGAGGATGAAGTGAAAATATAATAATCAATACAAACGTTTATCAAGTGGCCGTGTGCAAACATATTAAAGATTTTTGAGGATGAAGTGAAAATATAATAATACAAACATATTAAAGATTTTCAGAGCATTTTTACACGGTTTCCAATAGTATAGCCCATCATTAAAAAATAATAATAATAAGTGATTGATTTTTGTGCATGTATAATTCAAATAATGATTCTAATCTTATAAACAATAGATAGTTACCTACGAGACTTGTTGTACCAAGCGCCTAGAATTCCCAATCAACAGAGGTCTAACATGTTGTATATGTAAAATCCACTCCATCAGTTCCTATCCTACCCTAAAGGCAAAAATGAGATAGGTCTACACGTTAGATGGGCCACACCACATGGAACAATGAAATGGGATGACAATTATAAGTTTGTGTATTATGCTACTGTGGTGTGTATTTTTCGTCATGGTATGTTTTTTATCGGGATCATTAATTTTAGTTGTTTACAAGTATCGTATCCTAATAACCATCCTTGGCCGGTGGGCGAAATCTCTACAACACTGGCCTTAGTGGGATGTGGATTGTCCAGTGATTGGATGTTGCGTCTGTGGAAAATAATCTATATGCGGAATAAGCCCACGGATCTGTTTACACATGGGACATGGCGATCAGGTGTCGGATAGCTTACCTAGCTGAGATGCCGCCATGTAAGCCGGATAAGAAAATCAGAAATTTCTGTAGATCTACGATCTTCCTCTCCTTCACACCATTTCTGCAATTCACAAGATGGGATTCGAATTTCTGTAGTGCAGTGTAGGATCGGGGACCCAGATCTCTTTTATAGAGACTGTGGAGAGAAGTTTGAAACCCATCAAAACTCCCTCTCTCTCCCACGCTCCACATTATTGTATCCTAGTTCAACTCAAACTGCCTTGCGTAAGGCCTTAGCATTCCAGCCCAAACACGCATTGCTGCACAGATAGATTGTGCAGCGTATCACCTTAAGTGGGGCCCACTGATCAACTCAATCAAACAGTCCAGCTAGAATATAATCCAGATCGTTGATCAATAAGGCCCACTACATAGAGTTCTTACATTTTACCACTTGGGCCTCATTGAGCAACGTCAATGATTGTCATAAAATTTTGAAAACAAGTTTTGATATTAAGAAAATATCTTAATGGTTAACCAATGAAATAGTTAGACAATATGAGTAATGTTATTCTATCTGGTCCATCAAGACTATCAGTATCGAAACATGGTAGTCATCACAGCATTTAATTTAGGCGAAGTAAGTCTAAGCGCGATCACAAATACTTTCAATATTAATGACATAGATCATAAACTAGAAAATGTGGTATAAGGATTACACATTTTAGTATGATGATATGTGTCTATCCTTAAGAGGTCGTGAAGCTTTTACATGTCTCCAACGAGACACAACTGTAGTTCTACTTATTCAAAATTTAAGCATATATATAGAGAAGCAGAAATAAATCTTTATATCAAAATCATCCAAACAAATTGTATAAAACGAGATCTCTAAATGTCTGTGAAAATTAAAATACGCTTAACTCCCACTAACTGAAAATATCTGTGGGATCAATGACTCCCATGGATGTTATATGCTCCTGAAATGGCGTGATAGGGAGCCCTTTAGTGAGCGGATCTACAATCATCTGCTTAGTACCGATGAATTTCACTGACACTTGATGATTCTGAACTCTTTCCTTTACAACAAGGTACTTGATGTTGATATGCCTCGACCTTGATGAATGTTTGTTGTTACTAGAGAAGGAAATAACAGTCGAATTATCGTAAAATATTCTCAATGGTTTCGGGATATGCTCCAGTACCCGCAAACCTGAGAAGAAACTCTATAACCAAAGTGCCTGATTATATGCCTCATGACAAGCAATAAATTCAGCTTTCATAGTAGATGAGGCTGTGGTAGACTGTTTCACGCTTTTTCACGACACAACTCCTCCCACCATCATGAATATGTATCCTGAAGTAGACTTCTTAGTGTCAACGCAGCATGCAAAGTCTGCATCTGAATATCCGATCAACTCCAATTGATCAGATCTTTTGTATGTGAGTCCGAAGTCTTTCATTCTCTGGAGATATCGTAACACTTTCTTTGCAGCTGTAATACCCGTATCATAATCCGTACTGTTCCGTCAACTCCCACGATCCTTCCCGTCAAAGTCCGGCAATCCGCGACTTGTAATCGACGTTTGTGCACAACCGTAAGTCGTATCCTGTACATTGGAGTCGGCTTAATCTGAGACTTGTATCATTGCGACTACACCGTCGCTGCAGTTCCAACGCCGCAACTCATGTACCGATCCGATACCTTGACTAAGAGATGTAAGCTGGTGTTCAGTTCGAGAAAAAACACCGCGCGTTATAAATTCCAAGAGAATTTCTACAACATGTCAAATCAATCCCATCAATCACCTCTCATGTCAAGTACAAAGCACCCATGCTTTCTTTCTCCACAAGTCAAGCAAACCCAAAGTCAACCAATCCATCCCCTCATGCATCACTCACATCCATCACCCATCTCCCATCACTTCTCCTTACAACCACCTCCCCCCCTCTTTTCTCATACCATTTCTAAGCAAGGAAGAGAGAGCTCACGTCCAAGCTCTTCCATGTAAGAGAGAGAGTTGTGTGGTCCACCTTTTTCATCCCAAAAGCTCTCATCCTAGCCATCCAAATCTCATCATCCACCACCAAAGTGAAGCATAAGGAGATAGGCTTTCCAACGGACCAAGGAGATCGCTAGGTGGGTGCTTCTATAAGCTAGTTTTCATATTTTTAAGATGGGCCAAGTGAGGTCTACCGATCAATGGTATGGATCTCACTTGGGGCCCTAAGATGCGACCGATAGCTCATCTTGATCATCAATATCATTCCATGATGGAGCCATTCTCCATGGACCCCATCATGATGTTTACTTTCCTTACATTAAAGAGGTCATCTAGACCGTCCATTTTTAGTGAAGAAAGATCTCCACCGTTGATCTTTGAATTGGTGGGTCCACTTGTATTAGGGCCCACTCAATGTACAATTGAATGCAAGGGAGGGCTCATAGTGGTGAAGCCCTCCATCACGCGTGTCCCACTCCCTTTTCCTCTCTCTCCCTCTCTTTTTCATTTATTTTCTTTATGTAAGATGCATTGATTGTGTGGCCCACTTGGATGGACCCCCCACCATGAAGTAAGTATTATATCCAAGCCATCTATATGTGAGGTCCACCTTATATGGGTTGTACCTACACCATCCATCATGTGATGGCTCACTTGAGCAAGGCCCACCTCTCAATGCATGGGCTGTCACAAAACGTCCAGCGTCTAGGGACGCTGGACGTCACTATGCAAAAACATAAATGTTAGCTTGTTTCCAAGCTAATGGGGTGCCCCACTCATATAGGCCCCATCTTGATATATGATTCTAATCCACGCCGTTTATCTCATTCCCTGACTCATTTTAGGCGTTGAGTCGAAAAATGGAGTCGATCCGATATTCAGGCGGGCGATAGCATAACAAACATCGTCTTTATCGTTAAAAATTGACTAGAGCCCACCTTGAGTCAAAAAAAATACCGTATATTAGACTTGTTTGATTTGTATTGAGTCATGGAATGCAATGGCTGGATTGAATTTTTTGAATGTGGCCCCTACATGAGAAAAACCTCGGAAAAATGGTTTTTCAAAAAAAAAATAATAATAATAAAATATATATATATATATATATATATATATATATATATATATATATATATATATATATATATATATATATATATAACACAGCAGCAAACTGCTGCTGTGTCAGAGGTGCTGGCCGCGCCAGCAGCGGCCGGGCAGACGCTGGGCAGGGACCCATGGCCCTGTGCATGGGCCCCACCTTGATGTTCATTTTCCATCTAATCCGTTCATAAGGTGGGCCACTCTCTGAAGTGGACCCACCCCAAAATTTAGCTTGATCCAGGTCTTAGGTGGCCCACACCACAAGAAACAGCGATGATTGAATTCTACCATTGAAACCTTTTTGGGCCCACGGAAGTTTTGAATTAATCTGAATTCGTGTTTCCGCTTCATCCAGGTCCTTGTGGCCTTATCAACAGGCCGGATGGAAAGTAAACGTTATGGTGGGCCCCACATGGGACCCACAATGATATATGTGTTTTATTACCACTGTTCGTACGGACGGTGGAGGCCACACCAACGTATGTATTTCCATGCCGTCCGGCCATTTCTTTGGTTGTTGGACGACTGGTGGGACCCACCATGATGCACGTGCTGCATCTTATTTCCCCTCAACCATTTGGTAGATCATTTCAGTGCATGAGCTAAAGAATGGGGCAGATTTAAAGTTCAAATGGACCCCACCTTGGCATATGCATGGGGCCCATCTTGATTTACTTATGGCCATCCATTAAGGCCCACCTTGGTATATATCTAAGGCCCATGAGATCAAGCCCATTTGGCATATATAAGGCCCATGGGATCAAGCCCATTTGACATATATAATGTCTATGGGATCTGGCCCATTTAATATTTATATAAGGCCTATGAGATTAGGCCCATTTGATAAGGCTATAAGATTAAGCCCATTTGATACAAATAAGGCCCAAGTTGTAAGGCCCATTTTGATGTATTTCAAGGCCCATGGGTCATAGACCATTGCAATGTACATAAGGCTCATTGGTGAGGCCCATTAATGTAGCCCATTTGATGAATGTAAGGCCCGTGTGATACGGCCCATTTGATGTATCTGAGGCCCATGGGTCGAGGCCCAACGGGGTGTCCTTAGAGTCCATTGCAATGTGTGATTTTTCATGGTTCATGTAATGATATTTATGGCGGGCCGAGCCTAGGGAGCAATGTTAGTTTGACGTCCACATTGTAAGTACAATGTTGGTTAAATGTCCGCATTGTACCTCTCCTTAGGGCCCATTGGTAAGCCCATACTAGTTATGTATAGGCCGTCTAGATTCATCTGCATCGTAAGAGTAGTCCATTACTTTATAACATACTTAGTATAATCACATGACTCATGCTCATACGCATCATATATATGCTTGATATGAGTAGTGACTGATCATACCATACGCCATTGGGCAAACCATTTACGGAACTCATTATGAGACAGAGTGCCCCACATGATTGCGCAGTACGCGCTGGATTGTTGCATGATTTAACGGTGTGATTCATGCATCTCGCATATATGTGACTTGATCAGTGCATCCCTAGCGACATCAGAGCTGTGCCTCCACAGGTACATCGTCGATGGCTATATCGAATACCATAAATACTTGGTTCTAGTACTGTGGGCACTTAGGATGTCCTTGGGTGAAAGTCTCAGAACCTTTTTAGTACCAGGAATACTCCAACGTTTAGACCGAGTGGATACACGAGCGCCCGAGTGCCGAATACCAGTAGGCCACGTCTCCCACTGTGTAGTGGTCAGTTGGAAGGGGGTGTGGCCTTATCCGCCTGAGTGAGGGAGTTATAAGTTAGGCTAAGTTTGAAGAGACAAAGAGAAGGTGATCTCCCTATCCACCCGACGCGACGTGAAGAGATAAAGACTCTTCATTCTCCGCTCTCACTGTTTGCCTGGAGCGAAGAGAAGAGATGAAGACCCTCAATCTCCTTCAGCACTCATCCGTTGAGAGAGATCTGTGGTGTCGCCAATGGCATCTGAAGCAGCGGATATGACTTCCATTAATGAAGATGCAGACATGGTCGTATGGAATATGACATGCCATTACTGCCGACTGCAGTTCCCGTTCTCGATGATGACTGACGACACTCACAAATAACAGGTAAATCATGGTGAAGATCTTATGGGATTGAAATCCCCAACATAGATTTAGTTTTTGGTTTAGGATCAAAATCCCTGATCTCACCGATTTTGGATTGGAATCCCTAATTAGCTAGATTTCAGGGGTTTTTGAAATATGCATGCCTAAAACTTTGAATTTAGGGATTCAAAATTCCTAATTCGTTGTCTGGATTCGGGGTTAATCTAGAATTCCCCTAATTAACGGATTTGGGGATTCTGATTTGAAAAATCCATAATTTTCTAGATTTAGGGTTTCAGATCTGAAATCCTTAATAAACGATTTAAGGATTCGATTCTAAATCCCTAATTTGCCTGATTTGGGGATTTGAAATCGAAAAGCCCTAATTTCACAATTTGGGGATTCCGAATTGAAAAACCCCAATTGACATCTGAAGTTGGGGATTCAAATTCAAAATCCCTAATTCTGGATGTGGAAATTGAAATTCCTAATTCCTGATCTTAATATTTCTGGATTCAGGGATTCGGAAATCCCTGATCACAACTATTTCAGGAATTCGAAAATCCCTGATGCAGATCTTTTTCAGGAATTCAAAATCCCCGATTTAATTTATTATAGCTGGATGTGATCATCCATACCTATGCACAGACAGCTCTGATACCAAGTGTGGGAAATAATCTATATGCAGAATAAGCCCACGGATCTGTCTACGCATGGGACATGACGATCAGGGGTCGAATAGCTTACCTAGCTGAGATGCCGCCATGTAAGCCGGATAAGAAAATCAGAAATTTCTGTAGAGCTAGGATCTTCCTCTCCTTCACACCCTTTCTGCAATTCACAAGATGAGATTTGAATTTCTGCTGTGTAGTGTAGATCGGGGACCCAACTCTCTTTTATAGAGACTGTGGAGGGGAGTTTGAAACCCATCAAAACTCCCTCTCTCTTCCACGCTCCACATTACTGTATCCAAGTTCAACTCAAACCGTCTTGCGTAAGGCCTTAGCATTCCACCCCAAACACGCAGTACTGCGCAGATAGATTGCGCAGCGTATCACCTTAAGTGGGGCCCACTGATCAACTCAATCAAACAGTCCAACTAGAATACAATCCAGATCATTGATCAATAATGCCCACTACATAGAGTTCTTACAGCGTCCTATTATATTCCTCCAGCATGCCATTGTCAAAAATGCACTTGATTATATACTTGATTGAATAATTTTTCAATTTACTTTACATATCTTCAATCAAATTTCATCTATCCACCTGATATTACCATGGTGATTTCACCCGGCAACTAACTCATGGCTTTACATGGGAAAAACATTCATGGCTCCACTGTGCTGTCTTTGTTGCATTAACTGCACTGGAATTGCAATGACCCCTTGGTACTGGGAAGTGTGGAAAAAGGTTTGTGGGCCCCAATATAATGTGTGTGTTTTATTTATTTTGTCCACCAATTTTTTAGATCATTTTAGTACATGAGCTAGATTCAAATCTCATGTGGACCACGCCATAAGATGCAGTAGTGATTGAATGCTTACCATTAAAATCTATTCGGAGGACCCAAAAGTTTTGGGTCATGTTTAAATTTGTGTTTTCCTCTAATACAGTTCTGTGTAACCTAGTCAACTAGTTGGGTGGCAAATAAACATTACAATTGACCCCAGTAACTTTCAGTTTCTTGTGATGTAGTCGACCTGGGATTTGCATCTGCCTAATTAATTAGCTTGTCTTTAAATGATCTAGAAACGTGGATGGATCACGTGAATAAAGCAAGTACATCGTTGTGAGGTCTGCAGCTTTTCTGGCACTCGGTACTGAAAGGGTCACCATCGACGCCGAGTCCACGTTAGCTGGGTCATTTGGCGAGCAGGGAAGCAGATTAGCTACTCCCACTGCCACTAGCCTGGTGGTGGCTGATGGTTGGTGCTCCGTGGGCCCCACCATGATGTCTGTGCTTCATCCATGCGTTCATCTATTTTTACATATCATTTTAGGGCTTAATACTAAAAAAATGAGAGAGGGATTTAAAACTCAGGTGGACCACACCACAGGAAAACATTAGTGATTGAATATCCGCCGTTAAAATCCTCCTGAGGCCCAAGATACTGTTTATTTGACATCCAATGTATTGATTAGGTCAGATGAATGTTAAAAACAAAGATAAGCTTGATCGAAAACTTTTATTGGCCCCAAAAAGTTTGTAATGGTTGACGTTTATTAAAAACTGTTTCCTGTAATGTGGTCCACTTGAGATTGGGATATACCTCATTTTTTGTCACGCACTTTAAAATTATATAGAAAAATAGATGGACAGCATGGATGAAGCACATACATCATGGCGGGGCCCACAGAGCACGGACCAGCAGCCATTGGCCGGTGGCAGGGGAGTAGCCAATCCGTTTCCTGTTAGCAGTAGGACGGCAGCCAGCAGAGTCTTGAGTGTAAACGTACCGGCGGATTTATTTTGTTTCTTTCTCAGATAATGGCTTTAGCACCTACCTCTTGTCGACCTTTATTTTTTTTTCCATATATAATCCTTTCTAATATAATTCCTCTTGTACGAAAAGTGAAAACGAGGATCACGTCCATCACAGTGTCCTCCTCAATGCTAGGTACGTGGCCAAAAGTATAGTTCAGGTGGGCCACACCACATGGAACGACAAGATTTGATGCCAACCATGGGTTCCATTTTGAGCTACAATGGTGTATCTCTCATCAAATCCACTTATCAGGTGGGGCTCATTAGGATGAAGGAAATAACAAAAATCGGCCTGATCCAAGCTTAAGTGGACCACTAAGTGTGAATTTAGAATTTTGGACACGATATTTACATTGTTCACACTGATTTGGCGAGTATGGCATTGGGCTGATACTTTGTATGAATGGTGCAAATAAGGGTTTTGACCTGATGGACGGAGTGGATTTAGTACTTGTAACATTGTGGGCTCACAGAGTATCATTGTCTCATGCCTATTGCAAAACCGGTATGGTGATTAGAGTTGGGCATCGTGTTGATTCGAACTGAGTTAGGGTTGACCCAACTTGATCCAATTTTAAAATACGCTTGACTCAAACTTGACCTGACTCGGTACCGAGTCCAGTATGCCTGACCCGATTCGAGTCTAGTGTGCCCTGGATTGATTCAGACCGAGTCAGAACCAATCAAAAGTACTATATCGAGTCGAGTTGGCACCGAGACAAATCGAGGGATGGAGGGAGTGGAGATGGGAGAGAGCGGAGGAGGAGGAGGAGGACGGTGATAGTGGCTGGTGACTGCCTAAATTTGGAAGAGGAGGAAGATGAGGGAGGGAGAGGTGGATGAGGAGGATGAGAGAGAGAGGGAGAGGGAGAGTTGAAGTTTGGATCGAAGTCAAGTGCGGTGACTAAGTTTGGAGATACTTAAAAACTAGAGTATCCAAAATCGAGTCGAGTTCAACAGATCGAGTTTTAGGTCGAGTTATTGGGTAACTTAGACTCGACTTGGTTTGAGTTTAGATTTGGCGAAGCCTACTCGGCTCAAATCGGCTCATCCATTTAGTTCAGATCGAGTGGATCCAAACGAGTCGAGTTAATCGAGTCCATTCGTCCCATGCCCAGCTCTAGTGGCAATAGATTCCAATCAGTGAGTGAGAAAAATGAATGGCTATAATATATCGCATGCGACTCTAATATACACGTATGTTCAAATGATGATAGGGCTTACTGATTTCTGGGTAATGGAAGACGTGTGATGGGGCTGCATGATAAACGGTTGAGGTCTTGCATCGAGCATGCAACCTAGCATGTATGCCTCTTCCTCCATACAAGCATGAGAGTAGACTTCACATTCGGTGATGGAACTAGGAAAGGCAGAGTTTAAAGTTGAACGCGGGCTTCGATGGATGCCCCGAGTGAATATAATGAGATTTTCGGTTAGCTGTAAATACATGCAAGCGATGGTAAACAAACAATTATGACAAGTGCTTCATGTTTGGTTTAGCTTAAAATCTCACATCAAAATCCAGCAAAATTCTACTTTATAACAAGTGGGGATGTTTATGTTATATTTGCACCATCCATTCATTTTTTTTCATATAATTTTAAGGCATGAGCTGAAAGATGAGGTAGATCCAAATATCAAGTGGACTATACTACATAAAACAAAGAGGATTAAACACCTACTATTGAAAACTTCTTCTAAGATAAATTTTTTTTAAATATACCTCATACATTTAGCTCATGCCCTAAAATGATTTGACAAAATAAATAAATAGCGTGAATCAAACACATACTAACATACATTATTGTACATAGGGCACATAAAGTGTACATTAGATTCTTTAAAAGATTATACTAGTCAATACCTTTACCTGCCACAAATATCAAGCTATCATTATTTATTTACCACAGTTTTCATATATTTAAAGTTATCCATATACTCTAAGAGAAAACACTAATGATTACACTTTTATTTTCTTTTTTCATGAAATCTCTCTTATCAAAGTAAGCCCTTAGGTCATATTCAACGGTGGATGACTCATTTGTATGAGTTCATGAGCGTCCTAATTTCACTATAGCCCCATCCTACAAAAAAAAGTAAAATAAGATTGCTACAAATATAAGCATGTCTGTGTGTGTGTGTGTTTTTGTATGCAAGTGTGTGTGTGTTTTGCTGAGACATGACAGGATTTATTTCAAAGCATTTAGAATAATAAAGGCTCTGCCGTATCAAATCCATCTCGTTTATCAGGTTCATGGCATTATATCCGCAACAAACCTCAACAATTAGAAAGATCCAATGCTCAAACGGATCAAATCATAGGGAAGAATTCCAATTCATCTCTAAATTTTCTATAGTCGTGTTGTGTGGTTCACATGCGTGTTAGAATGTCCTATTTTTCGATGTTCCTTCCATCTAAATAGATTGCGAGTTAGATGAATGTATTGGATGGCACATCTACACCTCACTAGACCTTACGAATTGAAAGATTTTAATGGTGGGCTTCTCTATCTCAACCCTTTCCTACGTTATAGCTTGCCAAAGCTAGCCTGATTTGTCTAGCCTGGTCCTAAAAGATGGGGACATGTGGTGGATCTCATCCACATAAAATCATTCTCCCATATTAATGTAATTTGACTTATGCATGTGCAAGCGAAAACAATGTTTTCAGTTCTTAAATTGCTTCTCAATATAGGTTTATTTTTTTTCTAAGGGCCTGTTTGGTTTTCCATAATCTAGGTACGTCACTATGAAGAAGTAATTATTACATTTTTTTACTTGTTTGGAAATGAGTGAATAATGTCACCTAAAAAATCCGTCTAAAAATGTTGACTTAAATCCGTGGCATCACCATAATGTATATAATATATCCGTGTTGTCTATCTGTTTTATTAGAATATTTTGAAACATGATCCAAAAAAATTAAGAAGATCTAATGTTTAATCGGCCCACATGAAAGGAAATAATGAACTTAATTTGTCCACCGTTGAAAGTTGATTCTTTTACTGAGCCCATATTGAGGTTTATTCACCATCTAACCCGTTCATAGGGTCACATAGACATGGATGAATGAAAAATATAAATATAAGCCTGATCTAAAATTTCTAAGGACCTCAATAAATTTTTAATGGTAGACATTTAATTCTCATAATTTCACATGGTGTGGTCTACTTGACTTTTGGATTTATCTAATTTTTGGGCTCATGCCTTAAATTCATTTGGCATAATGAATGGGCGGTGTGGATAAGCCACACAAATTATGGTGGGTCCCATATTTATTTTACAAATTCTTCGATATAAGTGTTTAAAAAGTAACTGGTGAAGTCAGCATTGGAAAAGATGCAGGTAATTACCTTAGTAAATGATGATAACTCATTTACAAGATAATTACACTTGAGCAAGAAAGCCAAACAGGCCAAAGAGTAGAAGAAGCAACTTTTTAAGATGTGAACTAAGAGACCCATGTGGTCCAATTTGAAATGTGGTCCAACCAAGTCTATGCTTTTATTAACGTAATAAGAGAATAGTTAGACAAGCAAAATAGGACTAACATTTTGAATATTGTGGTAACATATTTTCCTTATAGAATCCGAATCATCTACTTGCCAGGAAGAGCAAATTTCTACTTGTTGCAATGTGATTGGGTCGCATCATCACATACTGTATTTAATGGGGCAATGCTGACCATCAAGTTGTAGGTAAACAAGTTGTAGGGAAACAAGAAATCTCCAATTGTGGCAAGCCGAGAATCCAAATCCTTGCACCATCAAAATTATTGAAGTTTATATACCATTTACCTAACACTACACCGATCAATAATTGCTAACCATTCAATCAATGGATGTCATAAAAGTAATCAAGGTACCAAAATTCTACGGTGAAATATGATGCATGGTGCACATGGCAGGATTAATTATTGAAGTTTATATACCATTTACCTAACACTACACCGAATGATAATTGCTTACCATTCAATCAATGGATGTCATAAAAGTAATCAAGGTACCAAAATTCTATGGTGAAATATGATCCTACCATAACACCTAATTGAATGGATTGCATTTTTTATTTTTTTTTAGAGAGGATCCACCATTTTTAAAGGTTTTGATATAATCGACTGCTCGTCTTATCATTAAAAAATAATAATAATAAAATCCTAACTTTTCAATAGGTGTAATTATGTTCTCATGGACTGATGATTTGTATTAATTGGACTAAAATTGAAAAGTCAAAAAGGTTGAAACTCTCACCTTTTATATTTAGTACAAGTAGGGAATGGAGTGATGCATGGTGCACATGGCGGGATTAATTATCAATTTAGTCTATGGGTCCAACCATCTATTAAAGGCTAATGAGCCTTACTCTTTCTCGGTGGTACACTCTCAGGAGTTTTAACACCAGTCAAGGGTCCCAGTATCCAAAGGCGGTGAAATTCCACTACAACGTGAGAGCGTGTATCCGTGTGTTAAAAAAAAAAAAAAAGCCTAACAAATAATTCTATCAATTAATTTTTTGTCATTCATTACGTGTGCCTTTTATCATTCAATCGGTTAGACAGACAGGAATTTATGATAGGTGTGACTTTTATACAAATGTACATGTAGATGCCCCACCCACCAGGAATAGAATGATCAATCACGTCCAATCAGAAGGATCATTTCTCACACAAAAATCCGAAACCAGACATCCTATGGAAGTCCATATAAGTTCATCCCAAACACCTCCAATTCAATCCCAACCAACCTAAAGCCTGATCCAAGCCATCTAGATTCAGAAATAAGGTCATATTGGCTAATATGGTGGTAGCGGAAATTCAATTTACGTCGTCACATTTTCTCATATAGAAAATAGATGGGTGTCTCCGTCTCCGCAATCAATGGCTAATCAGTGAGTTAGATGATAGGATTTGGTCAAAGATTACAAGTGAAAATTGATTTTTTAGTTTTATGATGACTCATTTATAACATCATTTCTTTGGGTTTTTTTTTTTTTTTTTCTATTATTTTCCCCTCCTTATTATAAGTTATTTTCAACCATTATTCCCAAAAATCCCTAAAATAAAGTCATTTTACTATTTTTCCTTAACCTTCACTAATATTACCGTCTCTAATCATTCAATGAAAAGATGTCAAAGTCCAAGAGTTTTTAAGTGCCAATAATAACAGGCCATATATCATTTTACCCCTCATCCACCTTAAAATAATTAGAATGTCATCACTTCTAATTATAAATACTCATCACCCCTCTCATTTTCAACACACCACAACAACAATTTTAAGCTTTGAAGATTAGGTGAATAGGTCCTAGAGAAAAAGGTGAAGTACTCTCATCTCTCTAAGACAACCCTTTCACAGGTTTCAGGTCAGAAGCTTTGAAGATTAATTTAGGATGTTATATAGAAAACTATAGCACTTTCATCTCTCTAAGATTACTCTCCCTTAAGTTGTGTGATTAGATCATAAAAGTTGTGGATTAAAGAGCTTCAATAATCTTCTCTAAAGAGTAAGTGTTCTTCATTTCTTACATTCCAAATAGAGCCAACCATCTTATGACCGAAGATTTCGTAGAATGATGTAGAGTGGGCCACAAACCTATCATTGGTATAGATGGACCAAAAGAAGTCCTAATGAAAGTGGACATGGTTTGTCAAATCTAGGCCTAGTCTTATGTGGGTCACAACATGACTAAGCACCAAGTGTGTCTCGGATAGAGGAAATTAATTCTAAATCGAGTGCGAATCATAAATCAACTTCTAACTAGGTGGGATTCAGTTTGGATTGGTCTAGGCTAAACCCAGACTCGGATTAGGTCAGGCACACCAGACACGGTACTGAATCAAGTTAAGTTTGAGTCAAGCCTATTTCAAATCCAAATCAAAACAGGTCAGCCCTAACTCAGTCTAACCCGACTCAATGCCCAACTCCAGTGACCACGTCATAAAACATTTTCATCTCTTCCTACTACATCAATCTTCTTTCCGTGCATTCCGCTAGTCTATTCCATATTTCAACTAAATGAATTGACTAAAACAACACTTGCACCACAGAATGGTGGCTGTGTTGTATGCAAAATCTCCATTCCATGCATGTCCACAGCCAATTTATTTCAAAGGAAGTGATCAAGTGTGCAACTCCTTAAGTTAGGGTATGGAACATGTGTCACAGATTCATGTGTACAACAAATGTATCAGAGATCCAAGCCATTTATGAAGTTGGGAGGGTACATTGAGAGCTACCATACATCAAATACCAGGGTCGCACGCTCCCAAGAAAGCCACTTACATGTGTTTGACTTTTGCCATTGGACTTCTCTCTAACTACCATTTTCTGACACCTGCCTTATTAGTCAACATACATTTGGATGCACTCAAATTTCTTACATGCGTTCATCCCCAGGGTGAGGGGAGAAGACAAAGGTTCAAAATGGATCAAAATCTTTAAAAATGCTATGGAAAAAAGGAAGCGGTGATATTGGTACTGGTGTGAATATAATGCACGTATTATATTCACACGTTTCATCCATTTTACTATAATGGTATGGGCAAATAATACGAGGCAGATCTAAAGTGTAAGTGGACCACATCACAGAAAGAGTGGGACAATGATCTAAAAGTTTAAGTGGACCACATCACAGAAAGAGTGGGACAATGATGCCTATCATTGAAACCTTTTTGGTGCCGCATGTGTGAGGTGTGAGTAAGTGTGAAAAAAAAAAAAAAAATACCTTTTTAAGCCTACCATGATGGCTACACATACATGAATGAGGAGAAAACATAGATTTCAGCTTGTTGTGTGGTCCTTAAGAAGTTGTCAATGATTAGGGTTCAATCTCCATTACTTTTTGTGGTGTGGTCCATTTCTACCTTGGTCTTACCTCATTTTTGGGCTCTTACAGTAAAATGACCTTGGAGAAAGGATGGCCAGTGTAGATATAGCACATGCATCATGGTTGGCCCATGAAATTTGTTGACACCGACACACCACTTGCTCGTTGTGACACACCACGCAATCCGCTTAGTTGAAACAAAAAAGAGCCTCCTACCACGCAGGATGGAATTTGTGGGACGCGGATTGCATCCTACCCCGCCCGGACGGTAATCCGTCCAGGCAGGGCTATGTGGGGCCCATCGTGATGTAAGTGTTTTATCAACTCCGTTAATCAGTTTTCTTAGATCATTTTAATAAATGAGCTCAAAAATGAGTCAGCTCCATAGCTCCAGTGGACTGCACCAAAGGAAGCTGCAGTGATAATGACACCCACCATTGAAACCCTTCTAAGGGCCACCGCGATTTTTTTAACCATACAACCTATTAATAAGGTAATGTAGACGTGGATGAAGTGAAAAAACAAATGTCAGCTTCATCCGAAACTTCTCCGACTCCCAGGAAATTTTTAATGGTAAAAGTTAAATCCCAACTTCGTGGTCCATTTAATCCCCTTGTCTGCCTCATGTTTTGGCCCATAACTTGAAATGATATAAGAAAAACGATTAACGGCGGATAAAACACTTATATAACGGTGGGCTCACATAGCCCTGCCCGGACGGATTACCATCCGGGCAGGGGTGGGACGCAATCCGCATCCGAATTTGTGGGGAACGGATTGGCTACTCCCCGCCGCTAGCCAGGTGGCTGATGGTCAGTGCACGGTGGGCCCACCATGCTTTATGTGTTTCTTCCATTCCGTTCGTCCATTTTTACATAGATCTTAGGTGGACTACACTACAGGAATACAATAGTGATTGAATATCCACCAATAAAATCCTCCTGAGGGCCGTTGTACTGTTTATTTGACATTCAATATGTTGATTAGGTTATACAGACCTAAGTGAATGGAAAAAAAAACAAAGATCCCCTTGATCCAAAACTTTTATGGCCCCTAAAAAGGTTTCAATGGTCGACGTTCATTCAACACTGTTTCAGGTAATGTGGTTCACTTGAGAATAAGGTATAATTCATTTTTGGTTTCATACCCTAAAATAACCTAGAAAACTAGATGTACGGCTTGGATGAAACACATATATCATGATGAGGCCCACAGAGCACCAACCACCAGCCATTGGCCGGTGGCAGGGGGAGTAGCCAATCCGTCCCACATGGACCCACACCCAATTAGTAAGATTTTAATGGTGGGCCTTTCCATCGCAACCGTTCCCTGCGGATTAGATCACCTAGCACACAGTGCTGGCCTGATAGACGAGGAGGATCTCCACATAAAGCTGCTTGCTCCTTAGTGGTGCAGGTCAAAGACCCTTTATCCATGTGCCATTGACGTCAGCGTTTTTGTCATCATCGCTGCCGGTGTCCCATCTAATCAGATACGCCACGTGGCGCTTGGAAATCAAAAGTAAGCCGTTTATAAGGCTACGTAATGCAGACTAGTGGATTGGAATTTGGAAGAACTAGTTCAATTAAATAATGTTTAAGGCCTGCAATTAAATAATGTGTACTGCCTAAACAAGATGGGAACTGCGGCCCCCACCTCACCCAAGACGGTACGGCCGTCCCCATGGGGCCCACCTTGACGCGTGTGTCTATATACATACAGAGAGAGAAATGCTCACACACACAACTAGTTAGACTATTCAATTTGGTCCAACTGAATAAAACTTCTCTTTTGATTCAAATATAATACTTTCGTATAAAAGAGTGCATGACATCAAGTTTTATATAAGTATAATAGGAAAACATGTCATATATTCAATTCGATTATTAAATAAGACATATTAATTTAATTTTATTTACAAAGTATTAGTACATAATACTAATCACTTCAACCACACATGCGAGTTGAATGTGAATCGTTGAATGAATTTGTAACCACATAATTTTCTCGTAGAAGAATATCTTACCTGTTTATATATTTATTAGGGGCCATAATAACTGCTTAATGGACCAGGTTTATTACATATATATAGATTTATTACATATATATATATATATATATATATATATATATATATATATATATATATATATATATGATAAATTGCCCTAGCAAATCATAAGTGTATAATTCTTTTAATAGAAGTTCTCAACCTTCTCCTCTCTCTTCATGTAATACGTTTCTCACTTACTAATGCTCTCTTACTTAGTTATTGGAAAATGAAGCCCATTGTATCCGACTGCTATTGGAAGCTAGGTGGGGTCCACCTTGATGTTTGTGATAAATCTATATTGCTTATCAATTTTTTTTAGATCATGTTAAGATATGAAACCAACATTTATATAGATCCAAAACTCGAGTGGGCCACATGATAAGAAAAGGTGAGGATTGAATTTCCATTGTTGAAAAATTCATACTGCCACGAAAGTTTTGGTTCAAGTTAATTTTTTTAAAAAATTATATAATTTCAGTCCATCCCGGGAGGAGTAACCTCACCAATGATATGGATAGCAATTATACATCACGGTGGACTCATTGAGGTTTCAACCATAGGAATTCCCCTACCCACTTTTTCCAATCGTGTAGTCCACATGAGTATTTTATCTATCTCGTTTTTAGGCCCATGTTCTAAGATGATTTGGAAAAATGGATAAACAGGGTAGATTTATCACAAACATAATGGTGTACCCCACCTGGCTTCCCATCTAAGGAAGTTTCCGATGATGGCTTCTACCGCGTCCATTGGAAACAAACGCCGCCTAAGAAAGTGAATTAGGAGATTAGGTACTAATCCTGCCCATCCCTGGCCAGGAACAAGCATGGCTCGAAGGGGCCACTGTGATCTATGAGTTTCATCCACATCATCCATCTATTTTTTATATTATTTTAAGATGAATTTCAAAAAAAAAAAAAAAAAAAGCAATTCTAAGGCTCAACTGGATCACACTAGTGGAAGCAGAGGTGATAATGACATACCAATTTAAAAAGCTGGGAGAGACGTCCAATCCTGATTTCTACAAAGCCACTCTAATGAGAATATAAAATCTACTCTAACTATTAGCTGGCCCACTAAATGCTAGGCCTTGTACCCAAAATTCAAGCCCATATGTACTTCAAGTGGGCCACACTAAGATATAGAGTTTAGAGGGTAAGCTTTTTATCTATACTTTTTTCAATTGTGTAGTTCACGTGGACAAGAGATGGAGCTAATTCTTTTTGCATTGGGTCTAACATGTAGTGACTCACCTAATAATTGGGTGGATTTCACATTAATGCTACAATGGAACCCATCCAAACAAATTTCTTTTCATCCATTATATGAAAAAATTATTAACATTAACGGATTATTAAATGACATATTTAGTTGGACCAATTTCAATGTCCAACTAGTTGTGTGTGGGCATATCTCTCTCTCTCTCTCTCTCTCTCTCTCTATATATATATATATATATATATATAAGGTTCTATGCTGTCGGGCTCATGGGGACTTCCCATGAGGTTGAGCGGTGTGGGCCCCACCGTGATGTATGTTGAACATCAACACGGTGCATTTGATGGGTTTCCTTTAAATCTTTTAAATTATGGGATATCCCAAAAATCAGCCGTATGTGAAATTTAGGTGGGCCATACCATCTATAATCATGTGAAGACATGCATAAAACATATAAAAGGACTTGGTGGGGCCTACCTTGATCTCGTTCATCCATCGCAGTGGTATGCCATTTATTATATACACATTATTCATCCATTTAGAGAGATCATTTTAGAGCATGAGCCCAAAATTAAATTATATACAAAGCTCAAGTGGACCACACCACAAATAGCAATGGGACAATGATCCTCTCCTTTGAAATATTCATAGGGCCTAACGTAGTGTTTATTTTCCATCCAATCAACTCATAAGGTACACAAATTTGAATGAAGAGGAAAAATAAATACCATATTGATTCAAAACTTCTACAACCCCAGGAGAGTTTCATGGTAGACATTCAACCTTCCCTTGCTTTTTATAATGCGGTGCCCTTGTAAAATAGATCCAAATCTCCAGTGAACTATATTACAGTAAATATTGGTGGCTGAAGACTCTATCATTAAAAATTTACTAGTGCCAATTATAATGTTTCTATAAATTTTACTTACTTACAATCTTTTAATAAAGTTAAAAAATCATAAGAGAAATAAATAAATATTAATTTGTTTCAAAATTTTTGTTATACGCAAGTTTATAATAATAAAAAACCATTATTTCGTGTGATCCATCGGAGATTTAAATTTGTGGGCATTAAAATAATTTAGTGGAATAGATGGACAACACACACACACACACACACACACACACATATATATATATATATATATATATATATATATATATATATATATATATATATATATATATATAAAGGTGGGCCGCATCTAATTCACTCTCAACAGCAGATTTAAAATCATTAATGTTACATGAGCAAATCGGGGTCATTCTTTAAAAGCCCCTAATACGAATGGCTTATAATTTGCTAATTATCTCACTAATATAAAGAAAATATGTTATTATTATAATTTAATTTATCAAGGAAGCGGATTGCGTAGTAACTCGCTACCCTAAGCATATTGAGTAAATTCTGTGAGGTCCATCTTGGCTTATTTATTTTATCCGCACCGTCCATCCATTTTCCCAGATAATTTTAGCACTTGATCTGGAAAATGAATCATTTAAAATTTTCAAATGGGCCACACCACAGGAAACAGTTGATTTGAATGTCTACCGTTAAAAATTTCTTAAGGGCCATAGAAGTTTTGGATCAAGCTTATATTTGTTTTTCCCGTTCATCCATGTCTTAATGATCTCATGAACAGGTTGACAAATAACCATCACTATTCGGCCTAGCAAGGTTTCAACGGTGGAAATCATTATACCCACTGTTTCCTGTGGTTTGATCCACTTGATCTTTAGATATACTTCAATTTCGGCATCAACCCCTTAAATTAGATGGAAAAATGGATGGACGGCGTGGATAGTACACGTACATTTAAGGTGGGCGCAATCGAGTTTAATCAGTACGAAAAGAAACACGAGCCAAATGTAAATATATTTTAAGAAACATGATCCAAACATCACATCATCACCATCAACAACGTATAAACCGAACATCGGCCAAATGCAAAGCTTTCTCATCACACGCCATTCTTCATTTATAAGCCCACGGATGGGAGTCATGATGACTGTAAATGCACTCTCAACCGCGTAAGCCACCAAATGAACAGTTCAGGTCTTGTGGCTGCGTTTGTCAATATAAATTTAAAAAAAGACACACGTCAGCATCATGTGTGTGCATGTCCATTCAAAGGGACCAATTGACTGATGTTTAAGAAAATCAAGTTTCTTGTGCGGGGAAACTTTAATACTCCGGCAGAGTGGCAGTTGATGCTGAGGCACTATGATATAAGTAGTGTTATGGGTAAAATTGGATCAGTAAAGGAAGAGAGGTCAGTTTGGATTTCTGTGCTTGTGGTGCGATCAACCAATACAAGTTACAACTAGGGGCCCCTCAGTAGCTAGAGAGTGGCAATCTATTGCCAGGAAAACAACTTAGTCCTCCAGACCAGCTATCATGAAATGAAGTATTGGCAATTCCATCAAATGTGGAGCCCTACTATGGTCTCATCCATTTCTAAATTGCTGCTTCGAACATCTCTTGGTGAGGGCTCCTGAGGTACGACCCTGCACGAGGTAAGAGCCCAAGCTGCTATACTTAGGCAAAATCATTTCCCGTGTGGTAAGATGAAGACGATGGTCATCCCTGATCCTGTCCATATTCCACTAAGGAAAAGAGCTCGGTCTCAATGTCCGAACATGAACTTCAAGTAAGGTCAGTCATCTACTCGATATTAAGGGAAAACTTAATCATGGTTCACTAGAGAATCCATGTAGGCAAAATATCCTTCAGAACGGTCGTGTAAGTCACCTCGGCCTCCTACCACGTGCTTCTACTGGTTCCGACTTGATTTCAACTGTATTTACCCGAAGTCTCAGTCGAGGATCTCGGGAGACGATTGCAACACGCATTTGCTCGAGATCTCAGCCGAAGATCTCAGGAGATATTCTCGAGATGCTCGGGGTACAAATCCCTCTACAATACGTCCCTGCTAAATAGGGAGATCGCAATATACACCACCGACCCCTCTAAACTGTAAATAGGAGTACCTCCAATGGTGAAAGGTACACTCAATATTAAGCATAAACTACTCTCAAATACCATACATTCTAATAGACCTATCTTTCCTGTCTAACTTTGACATTAGAGGGTCCCTTTCAGTAGCTAGGGCCTCCTTCTGTATTTTTGCATTGGTAGCTTACAATTAAATCAAATCTAACTGTCCAAATTATGTACCTAGGTAATAAACAAATATATATATATATATATATATATATATATATATAGAGAGAGAGAGAGAGAGAGAGAGAGAGAGAGAGAGAGAGAGAGAGAGAGAGAGAGAGAGAGAGAGAGAGAGAGAGAGAGAGAGAGAGAGAGAGAGAGAGAGAGAGAGTCATGCTCCCATGCGCACCTACGCACATGCGCACCTTTGCACACGTGTCATGAGTGTCTAATCTGAACGGTCCATGGGATGCGGAATCCCATGAAACTTCATGTTACAAATTTTCACCTCGATTTAAAATTCTGGTGAGCCATAGCAAAGAGAAATGCAAATCAAGGGAGAAAACTATTTTCATTTTCATGGCCCATCAAAGTTTTAGATCAAAGTAAAACTTGAGACCGGGGGTTTTCACGAGGTGCTGCTTCACATGAACGGTTCAGATTTTGGATCCACATCACATATTTTGGGTTCTAAAAAAGTGCGTACGTACGTATGAACTAGACGGCTGACGGACATCGGTCAACAAGTGTCCGCTCATCAGATATTAAAATTGTTCAAACACATAGTTTCGATTAAGAACCTATCTAGCGTGGGTCCCGGAATTTGGATGGTTTAAATTGAAGTGATGTATGCCATGAGTACAATTTCTAGGTGCTGCTTATCTACCATCAGTGTCTGCCAGAGTATCCAATAGCTACTCCTTCCATGCATGAGACGGAACAGGTCAGCATGGGAAGGCACGGTATTTCCGTGTCGATTATGATATGCGAGGACTTCCACAAGGTAGGCAAAGGCACGTCAGTATCCTACATTCGTAGGATGCCATAAAGAGATAGAAACTCTTTGATACTGTGGCTGACAGTGAAGAATGATACGCAGGCGCTTGAAAATTACTTGGAAATGGTGTATGAGGAATTCAAGTAATTGATTAAACTATCCAAATATGGGTCTTAATTTGATGTACTAATTAGTAAGTATTTTGAGGATTTTGGAAGATCTGATTATTGGTGGACAGCTATTAGAAGGCTAAAAATGAAGGAGCCGGATCCCGCAGGTAAGAAAATACTGAACTCATTCGAGCTTTGATGTGACACAATTTCATTGATTACAAGAAAATTGTTAGCAACGGCCACCAAGTTCTTAAAAGGTTGTCGGCCACTTTTTCATGTTGGTCCACTTTGACAAACATCAGACAAGCGAAAGAAAGTGGAGGAATTGGATTGCCTATTGAATTATTCGGTACCCTCTTATCATACCGAGTAAAATTTGTTGGGCCCATTGTAAATGCATGTGGTTTATCCACACACTCTCTCTCTCTCTCTCTCTCTCTCTCTCCATTTTTTCAAATTATTTTAAGGGTTGAGGTTTAAATTGAAGCATATATAAAGGTCAAGTGGACCATCCATAAGAAACATAGAAAATATTGATTTTCAAACGTTGAGACATTCTTAAGACCCACAATGATGTTTATTTGTCATCTAACATGTTCATAAGTTCATGCAGACATATATGAAAGGAAAACACAAATATTAGATTGATCTAAAAATTTTGTGGCCCTTGATAACTTTTCGATGGTAGATGTTCAATTCACACCGTTTCCTATCGTGTATTTGGCTTGAGCTTTGGATACTCTTCATTTTTGGACTAAAATTATCTAGTAAAATAGATAGATGGAGCGAATAAATTACATGAATGATGGTAGGCCCCACCGTGTATGCTAAGCGTATTGAGTTACTCCGTGCACAATCCACTTCCCCAAGTAGAATATATCTACCATGTGTATAATTTTTGATTGCATGTGTATGAGTGTTATATTGTTGCCTAGTATCAAATGAAGTTATTCTAACTTTTACTTGGGAGTATTTGAGAAAAACTTTATACTTTGTTCGCTTGCGATGGATAATACATGAGAAAATCATATTTAACCCCCCAAATTATAGTTCTAAGTTTAGGAGTCATTCAACACCATAAAATTAAGGAGCTTGAGGGGATTTCAAATCTCCAAGTATGTGTGACACGATAAAGTAAGTGGAGGATTCTTAAATCCCCTCAAAGATAGGGTTTGAAATCCAAGTAAAAGTTTGTATTGCATTTAAAATCTTTTTTAAGAGTTGCATGTATAACATGTGTCACTAGGTTATTAATCTATTGGGCATATAGCCCACTGATGACATACCAAATCAATTAGATTATTAATTGCATCACTATAATTGTGTTAATACGATGATCCACGTCATTCAAACATAATTCATGTAAATTAATGGTTAAAAATTGTTGGTTAGTCACTCCAGATGTGATCTTGTGCTTGTGGCCCATCTAAGGTTTAAAATTTCATCATTTTCAGGCAAAATATATATTTCAATGGACTTTTTACAATCATTGTATCAAACATTACATACATACACTAATTAAAAAAATTAAAGTTGATTTAGTAATTAAATTCAAACCCATGTAAATATTATATACATAGGTACTTTTGAATTAGAGGGGATTTAAAATTCCAATTGCAAAACATAATGAGAGGATTCCAAACACAAGAGGTTTCAAATCTAGAGGTTCCAAATCTAAAGGGTTCCAAATCCACACAAAAGCCCATAAATATATAGTAAACTATTTTTTTTTTTTTTAATGTGTATTTACACTTAACTAATTACTAACAAGTGCAAACAATATTCAGAAAATAAAATGTAGTGATGCCATACATGATATATATATATAAAAACTTCGAAGAAAGAATTAGAGATATGCATATAAGATAGCATTAAATAATAGAGTTCTATAAAAAATAATCACATGCAAAGTAAAATCTATTAAAGTAAATCTTCAGCCGGCATTAAATTTTTTATTACTTTATTAAGAAACATGATTCAAGTCATGAAAAAAAGAGTTAAGTTTGCAAGGTAAAAAGGTCTCATTCAAAAAGACAAACTATCTAAAATCGTTTGATCGTGATAACAACAGTGGTTGACTGGTCAAATCAATCTTCACATGTTTGGCCTTAATCTGACTAGCTTAATACTTGAGTGCATAAATGTTCAATTTAATTCAAGTTGAGCACGACTCTAATGTTTCTGATACGCAATCTAATTATATACGTTTTATCAAAATTAGACTATTCGTTACATGTGTGGTCACATGTTCAAATTAAACAACAATTTGAATGTTTTATTTTTAGATTGGTGGACATTTATCAAATGGTTAAAAATAAAAAATCCTTATACTTCAACAAGACAAGTGTCCATGAATCAGAGTCTAGGATGGTTCTAATATTTTGATTTCAGTACTTTGACTTTTTCAAAGTGGGATTCACAGTCTAATTGGTTTAATTTAAATTAATACACACCTTGTATACGATTTTTAAGTTCATGAGTATCTATTGTCATATATGCTTCCTGAATATATAACTAAACCTAGGGTAGTTTTTAATGGTTGGATGTTAACATGTAGTAAATTGACTTTCCTTTGCCCTAGTCTTTTATTAATTCCTCAAAAAGGCTTGCTTGACCTGGGTAAGAGCTGAATGACTTTACGTGCATAAGATCCAACCCGTCCATCAGGTACAACAACCCCGGTTGATATTGAATTCCAAAAATCAGGTTGATTCAACATACAGGTGGGCCGTCCTATATGAAATTAAACCTAAAACCTCTAGATTCACGTTTTACAGCCTACCTGATTTTTGGAAAATAATCTCCTGCCAGCAAGGAAAGTTAGATGAATGAATTGGATGAAATATACAAAAGTAACGGTGAGTGTTCCATCCCAATGATTTCCTTTAGTGTGGGCTCCGTAAGTTTTTGATGGCTATGATTTTCGGGTTATGGGATGAACGAGGGCCAGCATAACTAATGAATGGATGGGATCTTATGAAAGTTTAACCGACGTGGCCATGGAAGGCAAGTTACGCTGGCTAAGGTTATTTTTTAACTTTACAGATGTAGTTGTACAGAAATACATACCCTGGTAACTGTAGCTGACACAACTGTGGATGAAGAGTACCTCCAAAAAATTTCCCCGAGATGATAACATTCACGATCTGTGTTTTCCTTAGAATTTGAACCTGTCATTATTTTATTTTTAACCATTCATTTCATAGTCATTAATTGAATGGTTGGGATTGTTTGATCAGTATAAGACCGACGTGATTTGGGTGGATCTCTAACAGTGGGGCCTACTATGATTTATGTGCCTTATATCTATGCCATCCATCCATTTAAAAATCCTTAAAAAAAAAAAAAAAAAAAAAAACCCTTACCTAGTACTAAAAGTAAAGCAGCTTCAAGTCTCAGGTCGCCCATGATATAGAAACAATAGTAACCAACCGTTAAAGACTTCTCATGGGCCACAAAAGTTTGAAGCTGATATTTGCGTAGCCTTTTCATCCAGCCTAGTGACCTTATCAATAGGTTGGATGGTAAATAAACATTCCGGTGGCCCCCATGAAGTTTTTAACTATTACCTTGCAGTATAGTCCACCTGAGATTTGAATCTACTTCATTTTCTGGGATCATGCCTTAAAATGAGCTTTAAAACTAAATGGAAAATGCGACTATAAGACATATATATCACAATGGGTCTCACATTAGGGATCCACTAAAGTCATGCCTTGATTTATAGGGCTAAAAGTTGGGTGGGTTCAACCGGACTGACCCGTGACTAACCCGACATTAGGTTAGGCTCAAGCAGGATGTATGAGGTCTGGTCTTAGGCTTGGGCTATACAAACACCAACCCGATAAAACTTGAGTTGAGTCCGAGTTGAGGTCTCGGGTTGCTCGGTCTAACCAACCATGATTGATATATAAGTTACTTAAAAATTATAATTGAGTGTGGATCATCTGTGCTGAAGGCACGGGGATTTCCAGTGCTGTCGGGTCTCATTGGTCCACGTCATTTCCATGACTCAAGCTAACAAGATATGCCGGATGTCTCTCTCCTAAATAGATTGCATGCTACACAATATAAACTTTTGAAGGAGTAGTTGTCATATATTTTAGCTTATTTATTTTAAAAAAATGAAGTTATTTTCTATGCATAACTACATATATAATTAATAAAATTATAGATATAAAAAATAAGATGTGTATTGAAATATAATAACTAAAATATTACTATGTATCCATCCGACCAACCTGACCGAGCCCGCTTGGGTTGGGTTGGGTTGAGAATTCCCAACCCGAGGCAGAGTTGGGTAGGGCTAGTGTTGAGCACCAACCCAGACTTTCAACCATACTGATTTATATTGTCACGATGGTAGATAGGGCATATTAACCATATATTTTTTTATTCAAATTTGGACGACTCTCTATATTACTTTTAATAATCCATTTGATATCCATTAGATGAATTCTAGAAGTAATTTGCTAGTATGATTTTAGAGATTTCTCCATCCCCAGTGGGCCCATAATTTGGATGGTTTGAACAACATCCATGCCACACGTGGGGAAATCCAATAACTCTACTGAGAAAAACTTTGCTACTCTAGCATAGGGTAATGCTCCACACACATGCAATCAAAATTTTTGCACATGGCACACATGTGATTAAGATTAACCCAACTTAAGTTTCTTATGCCTTAAGTAGTTTATCTTGATTTTTATTTACTAAGGTTAAGTCATTAAGTAACTTTAAGTAAAAAAAGTTTATATAAATGATCTTAAACCAAATTGACTTATTTCAAATAAGTTAATTATCTACCAATGTAAATAGAAAAAGTAACTTATTTAGTAATATTCAAATGGACCTTAAATACGTGAGATGGCTAAGATGAAAGGTAACTATAGTCGGAATTATACAAACAAATGTCCATCAAATAGATGAAAGCCAAATGCCTATTGAGTAAACTCTTTAAAGCCCACCATGATTTATGTATTTATCTGCTCTGTTCATCTATTTTATTAGATAATTTTAGGACTTGATCTCAAAAACGCAGCATACCCAAAGCCCAAGCAGACCACACCATAGGAAAGAATGTGAAGTGAATGTCTACCAATGAAAATTTCTCAGGGGCCACTAAAGTTGTGGATCATGCTGATATTTGTGTTTTCCCTTCATCATGTCTGTGTGATATCATGAATAGGTTGGATGACAAATAAACATATAGCTGGTCCTAAGGAAGGTTTCAACGGTGGAAATCATTATTCCCAAGGTTTCCTATGGTATGGTACACTTGAGCTTTTGATATGCTTCAATTTTCAGCTCAACCTTAAAATGAGCTGGAAAAATGGATAGATGGTGTGGATAAACCATATACATTCACGGTAGAAGTAACGTTGTTTACTCAGAATGATAAAAGCGTACTAACTCAGTATACTTCCAAATAGATGTAGCTCAGTAGTTTCGAAGTATCTACGGTGGATCCAAGTATTTGGACGGTCTTGATTTGAGGCAGATGCATGCCAAGTGTATAATTTTGAATACCCGTTCGGTGAAACATTGACTCTGGCGAGTACGGTGGTCAGTTGGCCGGGCCGGTCCTGGGGTGGGTTTCAGCCCGGATTTAGAACTGTATCAAGCCGGGTCACTCAATATTGTGATTTTTCAGGCCCGAACCCGGCCCATTGACACCCCCATTGGTGAGGCTGTGACCGTGGGCCCACATTTTTTGTTTTATTGGACGAACAAAGAAGCTATGATTCTTGAATTTTTTATCCAGTGTAATCGTATATATAATCATAGCTGATCCAATAGAAATTAAAATAAATTTGTTGCAATAGAAGAAATCCATAAAAATATTCCTTGATGGTCATACAAATTGACCCGCCATTTTAAAAAACAGGAGGAAGAAAATGAGAAAGAAACGACAGAGAATTATGAGAACTAAAAATCACAAACTTGTATATTTATGTTATATATCTGTTTTGCAAGCTAATTTTATAGCATGAACCTAAAAATAAAGCCAGTCCAAACTTAATTAGACTACACCATAGGAAATAATAGTGATTGAATGCCTAAAGTTTTGGATGGAGTTGATATTTGTGTTTTTCCTTCGTTTAGGTCTAATGACTTTATTACTAGGTTGGATGGCAAATAAATATTAAGGTGGGCCCAAGGAAGATATTAATGGTAGGCGGTCAATCTATTTCATGTGTCAATCACCATTATTTCTTGTGGTGGGGTTGAATTTTGGATGATCCTGTAACACATACATCAAAGTTGCCCCCACCGAATCTGCCTTCCATCACAATGACTCTCTAACCATGCGCCGTGAATCAATGACCGATGACAGCGGTCAGCCATGACGGTGCTAGGAAATATGAAACTCACCCGCGTGACTTGTGGCTCACCCTAACTCCTCGTGGATAGAATTTTCATGAGTTCTAGACCATTTGTCAGTTACCTTTCATGTGGTTCACTCCGAAATTCAAAAACCATGGTCCAAAATTCACTTAAGTCATACCACAGCCCTGAGCCCAGCCTGTTGTAAGCCAAAGTGTCAACCTGAACCTACTTTGCGCAGAGAAGAGAGAGAATGAAAAGACGAATGATAGAAAGCACTCCTTCCAAGCAGCCAACCTATGGAGTTGAACACAACCACAGCAAACACTTCGACAAATTCATATGGTGTCTAGACACCAGCATTCACAAACATCACATTATTCGAAAATATTAGATGCGCCACGGCATGTGAACTTAAAGGTTTCATATATGATTTCCAATAGGTTGGCCCACCTAAGCATCGAATGGATTAAGGCTACACAAGGGGTTTTGTACTTAAGTCATGCAGCAACAAGAAATATGCAGTGATCTAATTGTATGTCGTGCAATGTATGATCAGAATTCATGGAACTGATGGTAAAGATTCTTCTATAGTAAATGATGATTTTATTATTTTTATTTTTTACCCGTATCTAACATATCCACATGTGATTGTAATTATACTATATGTCTTACATTAGATATCTTAGAGTAATTTACTTGCTCTTGCATAAAGAAAATTCATGCAATTTGTTATGATTCATTATTTTAACTTTGATTTAAAAATCAAGCTGCTTCTAGAGTTGGGTGGGCCACCCAAGAAATATTTATACTTAAAACTACTAACTTTTCATGGTATGGTCCACATTAGCTTTGAAATATTATTATTTTTTTAATAGTATATATATATATATATATATATATATATATATATATATATATATATAAAATTGTGACAAGTCACATTGATTAGATGACATATAAATACTATAGTTGCGACCACACAAAATTAATGGGGGGATTTCCATTCCAAATTCCTTAGGTGTGAATTGTTAGTTCAACCGATGACATGATGCAGCCTACCTTGTGTTTCATGTGTATCTCATGAAAGTTTCACCAACGTTGTTTTTATTTGCGCAACCAACCTTCCTAGGCTTGTGATCCCTAGCACTGTTTGCAAAGGAAGAGTTTGGATTAATTGATAGGGTGTGGGCCCACACCATTTGGTCATGGAAACTTCTCCAAAACAGCCACCTATTCGATGATCCTAGCCATCTGATTGGGGTCCATCAAAGTAAGAGGAAAACACAAAACTGGTTCAACGACAAGGGGAGTATAGGAGGTGCGGCACTGTCTCACCTAGGATAGTGCGGCCCTTACCGTGGAACCCACCTTGTTGTATGGATCATTTTAGGGCATGAGCTTAAAAATGAAATGAATCCAAATATCAGTTGAAGTATATGATAAAACAATGGTGATTGAACATTAAAAACTTCTTGTGAGCCACTGAGGTTTTGGTTAAACTGATATTTGTTTTTCTCCTTCATCCAGGTACTTGTGATCTTATCACTTGTGATCTTATCCAAAGGTTGGATGAAAATAAGCTTAGTAGAAGGTGAGCCTTGGGAAGTTTTCAATGGTGAGGATCGGAGCTGTTGATGCAGAAATCTAGTTAGCTCTCTTTAGACTCATGTACCTTGTTTTTTTTTCTTCTTTAGTTAGCTTGCTAATACACATCCATTGTTAGAACACACTCCAATGCTAGCCACCCCACTAGGGAATCAATACCTAACACCCCACTAGGGAATCAATATCAAGACCTCAGTGTTAAAACAAGGTATACAAAGAACGGACAAAGAAGAACCTAACTAGAGCAGAGAATCCCAATGCCTAAGTCAGGAAAGAAATCTGAGTCTATTTGAGAATCAAGGATCTAGAGTTAAAGATTGTATGTACCTTTTACCATTGGGATTACTCTTATTTATGGATGAGGAGAGACAGTTAGGTGAAAAAAATCTCCCTAGTTAGTGGGGATGAATTGTAACAGGATTCGGATTCCATATATATTCATATCCTGGTTGAATTTTTATATCTTTGCTGAGATCTTAGATAGAGATAGTTGTGATCAAGTCAGAATTGATGGAAGGTGGATTGTGCCGACATTGACTTGACTCTCTGGGCGAATAATAGAACTGGCTTAGATGTTGGGCAGGTTGGTAAGCGTTCTGACTTGGTGACGAGATGCCGAGCTCAACGTTATTTTTGGATCAGATTTGAGTAGGAGGTCCAACCTGTTGTGATGTTCGACTTGACAAAATGTGCAATCGATAAAGTGTGCAAGGTCCTGACCTAGCCTTTCCTAATCTTTCAGCCCATTTTCCATGCAAGAGGAGCTAACTAGAATCTTTATATTTCATCTAACCCGTTTATAAGGTGATTCTCACATGGATGAATGAAAACATCAAATTTCAGTCTGACCCAAAACTTAGGTGGGCCCAGAGAACCTTTCAAAGGTAGACGTCCACATCGCCAATTTTCACTGTGGTGTGGCCCACTTATTTTAGATCTGCTTTATATTTTGGATCATGACCTAAAACGAACGGGGGAAGATGATCAACCGTCCACACCACGGTGAGCCCCACAAAATTTCCATGTTCCACGGGATCCCTACGACATCTGTCGTAGGAAATTTGCATCCCTCATTTATGAGCGGTGTACAATTCTTAGAATGGGAACCATGATTTGGACGGTCTGAATTGACGTACACGAATGCCACGTGTTCATTAGATGAGGTCCTAATTTTATAGACTGGTATAAGCACGTCATTGTCTAGAAATATTCTGACGAAGATTAAGGACCGTTGACAGGCTAGCATGGGAAGAAAGTTCATTGTAACTGAAATCCAGCCCTTCATACGGCTATTCTTGTGCCTTATCCACCAGATGATAGGGCCATCTCTCCTCGGGACACGTGGTTGGACTAGGATTGCATACTGTAGCACACAACACCTACATCAGTACTATAAACTAATGTAAAAGCTCTGTGAGCCCCAGTATGATGTATGTGCTTTATCCATGCCGTCCATCCATTTTTCCAACTCATTTTAGGGCATGAGCTAAAAAATGAGGTAGATCCAAATCTCAGGTGGACCACATTGTAAGAAATATCAGTGATTAAACACCCACCTTTAATAACTTTTTGGAGACTACAATATTTTTTGATCAAGCTGATTCAAAACAGTGTGGACTCTACTGGGCCCCACGGCATCGGATTGTATAAGGTGCGGCCCTTGCTATGAGGTTCACCTTGATGTTAGCATTTTATGTCCATGTTGTCCATATATATATATATATATGGAAAAGGTACTATGTGCTCGACCTCACGAGTCTGTCCCATGAGGTCGAGCTGTGTGGGCCCCACTGTGATGTGTTTCGAACATCTATCCCATCAGTCAGATGCACCATTTCATTGTGGACCTATATCTCAAAAATCAAGTCAATCCGTGACTTTTGTGGGCCACACCACATACAGAAGTGAAAATGTGCTGTGCACCATTAAAACATTCATAATCATTTTAATGGCCCACCTAGATGTGGTTTGCAAATTCAGCCCATCCATTATGTGTGTTCCATTAGGATGAGGGGTCATACCAAGTTTCAGCAGCATTCAAAACTCAGGTGAGCCCCACCAAGTACTTTTATATGTTTTAATGGTGCCTTCACATGATCTTAGATGGTATGGCTCACCTAAGTCCCATATACGGCTGATTTTTTGATATCTTATAATTTAAAGGGGAGTCATCAAATGCAAATGCTCGGTATTAATGGTCAACACGCATCATGATAGGACCCACACAGCTGGACCTCACGGAGCATAGTACCTTTTCCCATATATATATATATATATATATATATATATATATATATATATATATATATATATGACACACGCAAGACACACGCAAACATGCTGTAGCAAGATTTCACCACCTATGGATACTCAAACTCTCGACCACGAGTCGAAACTCGATAGTCTACAACCAGGGCAAGGATAAGGATCTATTTAGATTCTAAACGACCATGCCGTAGCAAACAATGGTGATTGACCAACCATTAAAAATCTTTTGTGGGTCACAAAAGTTTTGGATTAAAATTGTTTTTTTCATCAAGTTAATTCGACATTATAAGTTGAATGGAAAATAACTATCAGGGAAACATTATAGTGGGTTGTAAAATGCATAGATCAAGGTGGGCCCCACAGTAAGGGACGGCACCTAATCCTATTCCTTTATCAGGAATGGTGAAAAGGGGGATGAATAGGGTTCAGGCAGGTGTAATTTTGAACACTGATAGATCCATGATGGGAGATTAGAAAGGTAGTGTTGATTGAGAAGTCCCACTGCCACGTGTATGGAGACTATACTTAGGCTGTTTTAGACGAGATTGCCTGGAGACGTTACCTGACCTGACTCTGTGGGGTCCACCGTGATGCATGCATTTTATCCACGCCAGCCATCCACTTTGCCAGTTCATTTTAGAGCATTAGCTAAAAAATGAAGTAGATCCAAAGTTCAAGCAGACCACACTGCAAGAAATAATGGGGATAATGATACTAACAGATGAAAACTTCCTAGGCCCACCATGATGTTGATTTGCCATCCAACCTGTTGACAAGCTAACACAGACCTGGATGAAGAGAACACATAGCAGCTTGATCCAGGACTTTTGTGCCCCTACTATGTGGTCCACTTTTGTATCTGTTTCATTTTTTTGGACCACGTCCAAAAAAAAGTTGACAAAACGGATGGACGGCATGGATGTACAGTGCATAGGTCGAGGTGGACCCTACGGCTAGGATGGCATTGTCCTGATCCAGTTGGACTAGCTGGGACGCGAATTCCCCACGTCAGCCGTTGAAAAGAGGGCGCGGATTAGGTACTACCCCCGCCTGTTTCGAGCTGGGGACAGGCAGAGGCTCCGAGGGCCAATGAAGGGCCACCTTGATTTATGAGTTTTATCCACACCGTCCATCCATATTTCCATATCATTTTAGATGGATAAGCCAAAAATAAGGGAGATCTAAGGCTCAACTGGATCACACCACAAGAAGCAGCGTTACTAAGGACTCCCACCATTGAAACCTTCCTAGGGTCTACTATGTCGATTATTTTCCATCGAACCTGTTGAAATGGTTATATACAATTGCATTAAGTGAAAAAACAAATATTGACTTATTCAAGACTTCTGTGGTCTCTAAGAATTTTTCAACGTAGGAATTTAATACCTACTGTGTGGTCCGTTGGGCATTGGACATAGGTTATTTTTGGTTTCATGATCCAAAATGATATGGAAATATGGATGGATGGTGCGGATAAAACTTATAAATCACAGTGCCCCTCAGTGGACCTCAGAGCGTTTGCCTGTCCGTAGCTGGGAACAGGCGGGGGTAGTACCTAATCCGCGCCTTTGAAAAGGAGTCATCCAACAAAATGCTGTGTGGGGGCCACCATGATGCGTGTGACATCTACTCCATCATCTACGCATCTACTCTATCCATCATCTACGCTGCTCATTTCCAAGCGCTGGCCCGAAACTGATTACGATCCAAAACTTGTGTGGGCCACACCATAGAGAACAGTAGGGACGGATATGCCTACCGTTGAAACCTCTCTGGGGCCCAACCAGAATCTTTATATTCTATCCCACCCGTTCATCAGGTGATTCTTACCAGGCTGAATGGAGATACCAAATTTCAACCTGACCCAAAACTTAAGTGGGACCAAAGAAGGTTTCAAAGGTAGACGCCCACATCACCAATTTTCACTGTGGTGTGGCCCGCTATTTTTAGATCTACTTTATTTTTTGGATCAATTGCTAATGTGAGCTGTGGAAAATAATCAACTGAGTGGATGTAACATCCAAATCATGGTGGGCCCCACATAACTCTCGTGTTTCACGAGATCTCTACAACATTCGCCGTAGGAAATTTGCAACCGTAATTTGTGGACCCATGATTTTGACAGTCGGGATTGACGTACGTGAGTGCCACGTGTTCATTGAATGAGGTCCTAGTTTTATAGATTGTCACAAGCACGTCATTGTCTATAAACATTTTGTTTCTGATTTTGATGAAGCGAGACTGATTAAGATTAAGGACCGTTGAAAGGCTATCCTTAGCCATCTGAGAACACAGACATGATAGAGCCGACATGTGGTTGGGATACGTATCAATCAGCGTCATCCATCTATTGGGCCCTATAATGGATGGCTTACGTTTCACAAACCATCCCTATTAAGTAATCACATCCATCAATGATTTACCCCACTGAATATTTGAACTTTTAACTGTTTTTGCTTTCCACCATTTGGTGGCCCCCCATTGGATGGATGGGATTATCTAGAGGTGTAATTTTTGAAAGATAAAGCTATCCGTGCAAGGGCCAGTAGATGGACGGATGGGATTGGTTAGGAAGTAGACTGTCTGAGAGATGGCTTTACCATTTTTCTGGTCGTTGGGGTCCACCGTATCATCTCTGGTTATCTAAATGAGAAAAACTTCATATTTGATAGAGCATGATCGATGATGTGCAAGCAGGTAAAAATTACTTGGAAATAATTTAAATTAAATTATCTAAATTATAGCATTATCTTGAATCAAAAGGTAAACTTATTTGAACATTTGACTATTGTTGTTGTACATTTTAAACGCACGACCGTATAAGTAAGGAATGACATAATTTGAACAAGAGTTTTATCTGCTAGGTCAAAGGTTCGAGAACCCATCTGTGGATGTTTTCTTGCTTTTTCATTGGTATTTTTTCTTAGAATTAAAGTCTTTTAATTAAAGTTTCTTAATGACAAAATAATCCAGTGAAAGGCCATGCTGTAGGTAACTAGTTATATGAGAGTCAAATGATAGACGGTCCAAGGCAAAACTCCCTCTATATGTTAGAGGTTGAACGTGCCTTTCATTCGTTGGTCACTTGTCAGGTGATAAACAACTACGTTAGGATGTGTTTGGATTTACAGCTTAAATCGTACAAGATTATATTTATGAATAAAATAATAATTTTAATGCGTTCGAGTCCGAATTCAAATCCTGCGTTACACCACCCTCGAGTACATTGCTAATCCAGTGTACTTACTAGAGACGTTAATACTTTCAGGAAACAGTCATTTCAGCAGAGCAATGATGCGAGAACTGGCAAAAAAAATAAAAATAAAAATAAAAATAAATGAGTTTTGAATAGCTCGGTGGTTCATATCTAGAAATGCATCGTTACTGCCCTTTTCTTCTCATCTCCACGGACTGTTTCAAATACCCTGAGATTTTTACCTTCACACATCAGTTGCTTCCATGAGTGGTTGCATTTTCATCTTTGTCGAATATGAAGATCAAATACCGTACATCTCTAATTAAGAGTTTACCACGTGTGCTTCTCAAAGCGTCTTACTTTTCTGAAAAGATACGTGTCCTCAATGGATAAGTATCTGCGGTCTTATCTTATCACGAGTCGAATCTTCTTTTGATTCCATTCCAGTGTCCCAATACATGGTAACTTCTCGCTTGTTGATTTAAACCATGCCAGGCCATATGTAAACTACTAAATTTGTGTATATTTCATTGAATTGTTAAATGAAAGTTTTCCTACAGCTATATTTCAACAAACAAGTTTTCACATATTAAGGGTTAGGATTGTTCGGCCAATTTGATATATGAATCATGACTAATCTACTTGGAGTTTGACTATTTAGTCGGTTTAAATTCAGTTAAACCATTGAATCGTGGGACCCACTTTATATGGGTCTTAAGCAAAAATTACACTGACCCGATCTCCTGACCGAACGAGTTGTGGACATATAATCAGTGGTCAACATGAAAAGATGAAAAAGCCAACGGTCCGGATCCATCAAGTGTCCCTTGATAAGATATGATCTGGCAAGTGGATGTTGCATGTCTAATTTCGTAGTGCATGCATATGGTCCATCGTACTTTGCCGGAGTATCAAATAACGCCCAGCAAGTATGATACTGCCTCGCAGTCGACCCACTGACCTCGCACACGTTCCACAGGCTTAGCGATCACACCATACATCTGCTGACCCTTAACTCAGGGAATCCTAGGCATTTTCATACCGGGTCAGACTAGAGTTGACAGTGGGATGCCAGGGCACAGTCAGAGTGGGCAGCCTCCGTCAGGTGGGTGGCTCGTGTGAGGTGGGCCCACGCGTATTAGCCGGGTGGCTTGCATGAGGCATACTCATATGATGTGGGCCCACAAGGAGAGTTCAGTCAAAGTCTTAACTCATGGAATGTAGGATTAGGCTATAATATAAAAGGATTAATTTACCCTTTCAGTTTGAACTTTTGGGACAAGTTATTAATTGTCATGCAACAAAGTAGTATCAACGGCAGAATAAGAATGTTAGGTGGGAGCTATGAAATAAAGTGAATAATTTTTAATACCTTATTATTTCAAACTTTTAGATCAAGTAGTTAATTATTCTGACCAAATGCGTAGAATGAAAGAGTTGAATCAACAGCTGATATTCCATTAAAAATAATAATCTGATATGAATGAATAGGATCATCTGACTTGTGGTTTACAACCTAGCCACTTCATATGATTATCTCATGCAGTGATGTGTCCACCAACTTTGCACGTGATCCTCATGGAAAAATGAATGGCCTTCGTTGTCTGGGCAATCTACCTACATGGTCCCTCACAATGCTTTCCTCGTACAATATTAACTAAGACAAAGAACCGTTGGATGCTAGGTGATGTCCAGATAAAAACTTCTTAGTTTGGTGCATATGTAGGAACTTATATTTAGGGTTGTACACGAATCGAGTTAGCTCGGTTAGCTCACTCGACTCAACTCGAAAAAGCTAAATTTGGCTCTATTTGAAACCGAGTTTGAACCGAGTCAAGCTGATTTTTTTAGCTCGAAAAAACTTCGAATCGAGTTCGAACTTGCCCGAGCTCAACTCAACTCGAATTGAACCCCAACTCGAATCAAACTAGGATCGAACTAGTTTGGTGACTTGGTTACTTTGATATTGATATTGCTCACTAAATATTTGATGAAATGACTCAATGAAGTGTCGGCGGGTAGCAAGGAAGGTACGTATATGCAACAAGTACTATTTTTTTCTTAATTTTAATGTTGCCTATAAGGTGTTTGATGAAATACTTGTAAACAGTTGCTATTGTTTACCTACAATAAGAAATTGAAAATGCACTTCATGTATTTGTGAAAATGCCGCATAGGCTCAATCTTACATCGAATTGGTCCGAACTACTGACTAAACCGAGTCGAGTTGGCTGATCAAGCTCGAGGACCGAGCCGTATCATTAAAACGAGACATATGCTAGTGTGGCACATCCATAAGAAACCTAGACATCTCATCATCTTGTAAGATCTTATTAATAGGCTCGTAACAAATAAATATTATTGTAAACCTTAAGAAAGTTTTAGCTTTCAATGATTTAGATAGGTTAGAACCATTGTTTCATGTGATGCGGTCTACTTGAACTTTGGATCTGCCTATTTTTTAACTCATGCCTTAACGTGCTATTCACATAGGCTTACATTGATATACATATGCAAACAGCACATTAACGTGTTTGGATGACACAAATTGTCATCTCACTAATCCAATGGTTGGACTTGACCTACGGTGGGCCATTTGGAAAAGATGCACAACTAAAAGATCATGACCACTCCGTATATGGTGGATGGGATGTCACCATTCAAGCCAAAAAGTAACAGTATATCGTGGATGAGATGTCACCATTCAAGCCAAAAAGTAACAGTATATCGTGGATGAGATGTCACCATTCAAGCCAAAAAGTAACAGTACATGCAGAACTTTGGAACAGGCGTCACACCCCATTGAAAGTAACTCAGCTGTGCTTTTAGTTCTTCTCTTTTTTTTGCTTTTTTTTTTTTTAATTATATTTTTTGAGTTAGCTTGTTAGTACAAGCCCATCTGTGTACATGGACTTATGTTAGCCAACCCCACTAGGAATCGATACCAAGACCTTAAGTGTTGAAACGAGGTATTTCCACCGAGTCCGCCAGTTGAGCCATTTAACTTGGTGTATGTAGCTGTCTTGTATTTGTGTCATGTCCTATCGTGGTAATTGAATTCAGGGAGAATCGGGCCTACTCAACCATTATGTTTACATTCGGCAGTGCAATTAGGTGGGATGAGATTCAAAAAACATAATTATTACCATGATAGGGATTTTTCCATATTATCATAGGATAAAATTAATGCTACGCTTTGTTGACAATATGATAGTACATTGAATAGATAAAATTAGGGCTTGTTTGTTTTTTCAAATAGATAGTAAATACATGGTAAAGGTTATTTCCTCCTATTTCATGTATTTGAAAATTCATGGGACTTTGTTTTTTTGAAATTGGTTTAAAAGAGATAACTCTAATTTTTGAACAATATGATAATGCATATGATATATCCATTCCGTCCATTCATTTTACTACAATATTTTGAAACATTAGACAAAAAAAAATAAAAATAGATCCAATACTCAAGTGGCCCACACCAAAAGAAACAGTGGCCCCACAATGTTTTTAACTGTCAGTATTCAATTTCCTTTTTCGTATGACGTGGTCCACTTAAGTTTTGGATATGCTTCATTTCTTTTACTCATGCTATAATTTCAACTGGAATAACGGATAAATGGTGTGGATAAGCAGAATGCATCATAGTAAGGCCCACAGATATTTTACAATATTCTTAGTTTTTGTGTCAAAAAGTAAGCAGTGAAATCAGGTATGATATAAATGCATAGGGAAATAATAATTATTATTTTACCCGGTATTTACCATTTCACCCGAAAATCAAACATGCCTTAAGAATAACACACGTGTGTTATATCTAAACTGTTAATTTGTTTTGTAACCTCATTTTATGGCATGGCCTAAAAATAAGGTAGATTCAAAACTTATATAGCCCCAAAGAAGTTTTCAACGGTGAGTATTCAATCCTCGTTGCTTTTTATGGTGTGATCCACTTGAGCTTTAAATTTACTTGATTTTTTGGCCCATGCTTTAAAATATTCTCGATAAATGGATAGACGGTGTTACAAAAAATATTAATTTTAAAATATATTTTAATAATGAATAATATATAACATATATAAAAAGTATTTGAAAAATAGTTTTTTGTGGGGTTTTGGGAATAGTCCCACATGGAAAAGGGAAGAGAAAAATCTGTAGTTTATATGAAGGACGTTGAGTATTATAATATTTGCTTACCTAGTCCGTGGATCATGAGACTTGCGTGTTCTAGTGCGAAGCACTAGAACACCGCGCACACGCTCGGGCTCGGTCTCGGTGCGAGGGCGTGGGCATGTGAGGCAGTGTGGCTGTAGAGGCGCTAGTGACGCACTTTGCACTTCGTACATATGCATCGTGTCGCAGATGGTCGCTCCCTCCCTTCGCGAACCGGAGCGAGACGTGCGTGAGTCGCGGTGCGACTAAGTGGCTAAGACAGATGGCTGGGTGATGGAGAGACTAGAGGACTGAATGAGAATCCTCCAGAATATATAGAGGGCTGAAAAAAGAGCTGTTGCAGAAAATCTATAACAACTGTGCAATAAGTGCAGGGTCTAGCTGAAACTGCTGCATGACTAGCCCAACAGCTAGAAAACGGCTAGCTGCTGTCTCACAACAGTCAGCATGCAACAACTTAATGGCCCATGCACAATAGTCAGAAAATGGCCATAAAACGTCTAATTTTCTCCAACAGCTAGAAAACGGTCATGAGATTTATTTTCCTGGATCATAACCCCCATCCACCATAGCCTATAAAAGGAGACTCTAGATAGGTTTCTAAACCATCTCACAACTCAATCGAGCACTTACATGCGAAACTGAGACAACCCACTAATCCTCTCTCTATACTCCAGTAATTCCAGCAAGATATCAACGGTTAAACCATTGCAAGAAGAACGGACCAACGGTGTGGTATAGAATGGTTCAACTGAATTAGTGGCTGAAGACTTGACCAGTGTAGTGGTCTAAAACAATTTTCTTCCTTTTCTTTATTTTGGAATTTTTTCTTTTTTATTTATTTCTGTCAGACTGTGTAACAAAGTTCCATTAGTGGGCCTTTGTGTTTGTTGAACGCAGACCCACATCAAGCTCGTCGTATCCTAGAAGTGGTTTGCCTGTAACGTATCAGTATACTCAATTCACTTGAGTAGGGACAAATAACGCTTTAAGGACAGCGTTTCAGACGTGCTTCAGCCTGTCCTTAGATCAAATAATTTTTATTTTTTCGGTTTCCACGTTATACAGGAATTATATTAATCTGTATAAATTCTCAACATTCTTAAAGCGTTATTTGAGATGTAAGCCGACGGTGTTTCATCCATCAAGTTGATGAATCAGGACTTGATACGTCTTGATCGGTTCGATGGAACCAATTTTACAAGATAGCAAGACAAGTTAAAATTTCTCCTGACTGCGCTAAAGATCTACTACATACTAGATCTAAATCTGCAAGTACTGCCTGAAGCAATCGACAATGACACACCTGAACAGGTGTCTGTATACACCAAACGAGCCAAAGACGAACTCTTGTGTCGAGGACACATTCTGAACCCGCTCTCTGACCGTCTGTACGATCTGTACCAACAGACATCATCAACAAAGGAGATCTGGACCGCTCTAGAGTTCAAGTACAAAACTGAAGAAGAAGGAACCAACAAATTTCTCATCGCCAGGTATTTTGACTTCAGCATGGTAGATAATAAACCGCTGCTGCCCAAAATTCAAGAACTGCAGCTAATAGTAAACAAAATCAAAGCGATAAAAATCGATCTTCCTGAATCATTTCAAGTCGGGGTTATAATCGCTAAATTACCACCGTTGTGAAAAGACTATAGAAAGAAGTTGCTGCATAAAATCGAGGACTACACACTGGAACAAATCCAGAAACACCTTAGGATTGAGGAAGAATCTCATAACCATGACAAAAGGAATGATAATGGGAATGTCTCGTCCAAGGTACATGCAGTAAAAAATACCAATAACAAGAATCTCGAGAAGGACCATTCCCTAAAACCCAATAAAAGAAAATTCAAGAAAAACGTCCAAAAGAAGAATGAAAAGTTCAAAGGCCCATGCCATGTCTGTGAAAAAATCGGGCACTATGCTCGAGTATGCCGATATCGCAAATCTAAAAAAGAGACAAGTGCAGTAGAAGAAGGTAATATCGTGGCTATGATCACTGAGTGAATGCCATCCAAGACAAAATTTCAGGGTGGTGGTATGATACTGCCATTACAGTACATGTGTGCTACGACAAATCTGCCTTCAAAACCTATGAGGAGTTGACCGATGGTCAAGAAGTCCAAATGGGTAATGAAGTCCGATCGAAGGTCGTCGGCAAAGGAATTGTCGAACTGATATTCACCTCTGAAAAGAAAGTGATTCTAACTAATGTACTGCACGTCTCAAACATGAGGCGAAACTTAGTTTCTGGAGATTTTCTGGGAAAACCAAGTATAAGGTGGTACACGAGTCAGGAAAACTGATTTTGTCTAAGAATGAGAATTTTGTGAGAAAAAGATATGCTTATAACGGGATGGTTAAGTTTTCTCTTAATGAAAGTAGCACTTGTGCGTATATGGTTAAATTTACTAGACTGTGGCATGATAGACTAGCCCATATAGGGTATAGTACCTTGAAGTTTATAGCTAAGAATGGTTTAATCTCATACACAGATAATGAAACTGATAAATGTGAAGTGTGCATACGATTCAAAATGACAAAGAAACCTTTTCCAAGTGTTGATAGATCGTCTCAAATATTGGATCTTGTGCACAGTGATATCTGTGAGTTAAATGACTTTCTTACTCATGGAGGTAAATGGTACTTCATAACTTTTATAGATGATTGCTCTAGATATGTATATATTTATATGTTAAAGAGCAAAGATGAAGCAATAAATATGTTTAAAATATATAAAGCAGAAGTAGAGAATCAATTAAATAAGAAGATAAAAATTCTCCGTAGTGATAGAGGAGGAGAATACTTCTCGAATGAATTCGATAACTTCTGTGAAGAACATGGACTGATACATCAATGTACAGCTCCATACACACCTCAACAAAACGGAATATCTGAAAGATAGAATAGAACATTAGTAGAGATGGTCAACTCAATGCTGATAAAAGTAAAGTTGCCACTAAATTTATGGGGTGAGGCACTGCTTGCAGCATGCCATATAATAAACAAAATTCCGTATAAAAAATATAAAATATCTCCATATGAAATATGGAGAGGTAGAAAACCTAACCTATGATATCTTAAAGTGTAGAGGTGTCTTGCATACTGAAGAACCCCTGATCTAAAAAGAACTAAGTTAGGACCAAGAGCTATTAAGTGCACCTTCGTAGGGTATGCAAAAAATAGTAAAGCTTATAGACTTTTAAACATAGAGTTTAATACAATAATATAATCAAGAGATGTTGAATTCTTCGAACATTCATTATCCTTGGAGTCAAAGGATAATGAAATCCAAACTCCTAATAGAGAACCAGATAACACAACTCCACAGATAGTGGAAGCTCCTATTAAATCTCGTAGGAGTCAAAAAATAAGAATAGAAAAGAGTCTAGGAGATGACTATATAGACTCACAACACATCATTTTTCATCTGGTAGAAGCAGATAGAGAAAATGTTATAAGACAAATACTTATAGTAATAACTATAGAAGATGATCCTAAAATATATAAGGAAGTTATATCATCTAGAGACTCAGTTTTTTGGAAAGAAGCTATAAATGATGAAATGAAATCCATACTATCAAATCAAATATGAGAACTAGAAAACTTACCTCCAGGTTTTAGACCTATAGGTTGTAAGTGGGTATTTAGGAAGAAATATCACACTGATGGGACTATCCAAACCTTTCGACTAATAACTAAGGGTTTTAGACAAAAAAAAGAGATAAATTACTTTGACACATACTCACCTGTAGCTAGGATAACATCCATTAAGATATTATTTGCGCTAGCTTCCATACATCATCTTCACATCCATCAAATGGATGTAAAGACTGCATTCCTGAATGATAACCTCAATTAGGAGGTATACATAAAACAACCTAAAGATTTCGTTCTACCAGGAAATGAAAACAAAGCATGTAGATTAGTCAAATCATTATATGGATTAAAACAAGCACCAAAATAAAATACTATCTCATGATTTCATGCATAATGTAGCTGACAAATGCATATATTCTAAAGTAGATGGTAATTATATCGTTATTATTTGTCTGTATGTTAATGACATGTTAATAATAAGTAATAAAATGAAAGGTTTGACTGAAACAAAGAAGTTTCTTTCTTCTATATTTAAAATGAAGGATCTTGAACAAGTTGATACCATCTTAGGTATCAAAGTTAAAAAATATTGTGGGGGTTATGCTTTGTGTCAATTTCATTATATTGAGAAGATACTAAACAAGTTTAACCATCTAAAAATAAAGGAAGCAAAAATCCCATTTGATCCAAGTATCAAACTAAAAGAAAATACTAGAAGAACAGTTGCACAATTAGAATATGCGAGTGCTATAGGAAGTCTTATGTGTGCTATGCAATGCACTAGATCTGATATTGCATATGTTGTGAGTAAACTTAGTAGGTTTACTAGTAACCCCAGTACTGAACACTGTAATGCAATCAGTAGAGTCCTTGGTTACTTAAAAGCAACTAAAGACTTACGACTATTTTATTTAGAGTTTCCTGCCGTATTGGAAGGATATACCGATGCGAGCTGGATATCGAGTGCAGGGGACAACAAGTCTACTACATGGTGAGTATTCACCCTAGGAGGTGTAGCTGTATCTTGGAGATCTAAGAAACAGACTTGCATAACGTACTCGACTATGAAGTCTGAATTCATAACCCTGACTGCAACAGACAAAGAGGCTGAGTGGCTAAGATATCTTTTATTAGAAATTTTTTTTTGTGTAAAGCCTATATCGACTGTGTCACTATATTGTGATAGTAAAGCCACATTAGCTAGAGCCTATAGCGGCACTTATAATGGTAAGTCTAGACATATTAGTCTTCGACATGATTATGTCAGACAGTTGATTAAAGATGGAATCATTGCTATTTTCCATATGAAATCAAGCAATAACTTAGTAGATCTTTTTACTAAACCTCTACCAAGAGAGGTAGTAAAGGCTATATCTGGAGGGATGTGATTGAAACTCTTCAACCAAAGTTTCACCAGTGATAGTAACCCAATCTAAAGTTAGAAAATCTCTAATCTTAGATTTAATGGGTAAGAATAAGTCACTAATATGTGGAAAGTTTTCAACACTAAATTATATAACCTCATCCATAATATATAAGTGCTGAGCGTTACGAAAGAGGGTTGAGTCATAAAACTCTTAATGAAATTCAGTCTTTAGGATAAGTGTCTTATAGTAACGAAGACACTGAAAGGATTTCACCTATATGAATGTAGAGATGGTGCCGTCTCTCATGAGAGTTAGGAGTTTCTCTCGGTATCGTTTACGAATTAGGATAAGCACATGACCATTAATTGTGCTGAACAAGATTGTGAGAACTCTAACAACACATAACGAATATGTGTGTGGTTTCTCCAACTCTGTTATCTAGGAATAACTGGTTCAATGCTACGACTACCAGTCATTTTGATAGAGTTTTGAGATACTTACACTTAAGGAAGATTAAAATCGAAAGATATCTTTCTTTATGCATATAAGCTGATTATTCTGGCAGAAATATTTAACTGATAAAATATATTTTTATAAAATCAAGTGGGGGATTGTTACAAAAAATATTGATTTTAAAATATATTTTAATAATAAATAATATATAACATATATAAAAAGTATTTGAAAAAATAACTTTTTGTGGGGTTTTGGGAATAGTCCCACATGAGAAAGGGATGAGAAAAATTTGTAGTTTATATGAAGGACGTGGAGTATTATAATATTTGCTTACCTAGTTTGTGGATCATGGGACTTGCGTGTTCCAGTGCGAAGCACTGGAACACCGCGCACGCGCAAGAGCTCGGGCTCGGACACGGGCACGGGCTCAGTCTCGGTCTCGGTGCGAGGGCGTGGGCATGTGAGGCAGTGTGACTGTAGATGCGCTAGTGACACACTTTGCACTTTGCACGTGTGCATCGTGTCGCAGATGGTCACTTCCTCCCTTCGCGAACTGGAGCAAGATGTGTGTGAGTCGCGGTGCGACTAAGTGGCTAAGGCAGATAGCTGAGTGATGGAGAGACTGGAGGACTGAATGAGAATCCTCTAAAATATATAGAGGGCTGAAAAAAGAGCTGTTGTATAAAATTTGTAACAGCTATGTAATAAATGCAGGGTCCAGCTAAAACTACTGCATGACTAGCCCAATAGCTAGAAAACGGCTATCTGCTGTCTCACAACAGTCAGCATGCAATAGCTTAATGACCCATGCACAACAGTCAGAAAACGGCCATAAAAGGGCTAGTTTTCTCCAACAGTCAGAAAACGGTCATGCAATTTATTTCCCTAGACCATAACCCCCAGCCATTATAGCCTATATAAGGAGACCCTAGATAGGTTTCCAAACCATCTCACAAACCAATCCAGTACTTCCATACAAAACTGAGACAGCCTACTAATCCTCTCTCTATACTCCAACAATTTCAGCAAGATAGCAACAGTTAAACCATTGCAAGAAGAACAGACCAACGATGTGGTCTAGAACGGTTCAACTGAACCAGTGGTTGAAGACTTGACCAGTGCAGTGGTCTAAAACAATTTTCTTCCTTTTTTTTATTCTGAGATTTTTTCTTTTTTATGTATTTTTGTCAGACTGTGTAACAGAGTTCCATTAGTGAGCCTTCATGTTTGTTGAACGCAGACCCACATCAGGCTTGTCGTATCCTAGAAGGGTTTGCCTGTAACCTATCAGCATACTCAATTCACTTGAGTAGGGGCAAATAACGCTTTAAGGACAACATTTTAGACGTGCTTCAGCCTATCCTTAGATAAGATAATTTTTATTTTTTCGATTTCCATATTATATAGGAATTATATTAATCTGTATAAATTCTTAACAGACGGTGTAGATATAGCCCATACATCATGTTTGGACCTACACAACTTCCCAAACATTGGGTGAAATTGGCATGGGACGAATGCAATTCTAAGCTTTTCAATTCTTCCCGAACATTGAGTGGAATTGGCAAAGGAACAGATGAATCCCATCCCACCTGATCCCTTCTAATCCCACCGCCCAAACTGACCTTAGGTGGGCTACACAATCTCTAATAAACCACTGCACAGAAAATCATAGATTCACATGACACATGATGGTTGGATTTACATGACTTTTAGGCTGGATATAACTAAGTATGTGAGCCCACTATATTGTAAATGTCAATCCATTCCGTCCATCAGATCCTATCCTCCATGTTAAGCCGTTAGGACGTAAATCAGCTACATCCACGGATCGTATAGGCTACACTAAATGAAACAATGGGGATGGTTTGCTGACCATAGGTTTGTGTATGAGGCAAACATGGTGTGTGTATTTCATCAAACCTGTCAATGAGGTGTAAATCACTGCGAGGAATATAATATACAAAAAATACGGGTGATAAAAAAAGATCAGGTGGACTAGGCCATGTGAAGTTAGAGGTTCGATGGAGGAATATTACATTGTTGCCACTGATGGTGCCCGTGTGAGTTTCTCATAGGGCTTTTTTCTTCTCTCTCTCAAACTCTTATTTATTTTTTATTTTTTTCTATGTACGGTTTGAATAATGATTCTACATGTACAAATTACAGAGCTGAGGTGTTTTACACGGTGAGGATGACATAGACGATTTAGACATTTTTGTCTCTTTTTTTTTTTTTTTTTGTCATCTATAACGTGGGTCGTGGGGCCTACCGTGATATACATATACGTGACATCCAATCTGTCCATCACATTCGACGCTACATTTTCTCGTTAAATCCCAAAAATCAAGCTCATTCAAAACTCAGGTGGGCCACATCATATAAATCATTCTTAAAACCATATTGTGTGGACCATGTGGTCTACTTTATTATCAGAATGGCCTAATTTTAGGGGTGTCCTTTCATCCTAACGGTTCCTTTATATCTAATGAACAAGATGGCGTACAATATACATGGTAAGGCTCAAACAAAATCTGAAATGTTTTAATGGTAGACGTTCCAATCTCGAATGTCCTCCTGTGGTTGGTGTGATCAACCTTGGGTTGGATCGAGCTGATTTTTTGTATACAAGGTTAATTTTATAAGGTGCACATCATGGACGGATTGGATTTGGTCCATAATTCAAGGCGGGCCTCACATACTGTGTTTTTAAAGAAGTTGTTGTACGGAGGTGGAGCACGCACAACAAACGTACGTAAATGGGAGCGGATAAGGTGCGGCCCTGAGAGTGGGGCCCACCTTGAAGTATATATTGTATATCCAGGCCGTCCATACATTTTTACAGATCATTATAGAGGCTGAGCCCCAAAATGAAGCGGATAAAAATCTCATGTGGACCACACAATAGGAAAGAGTGGTGATTGAACGCTCACCATTAAAAACATACTAGGGCCCACCTTAATACCCATCATAATGTTTACTTTCCATCCAAACTGTTGATAATGTCAAAAACACATGGATGAAGGTTTTAAAAAAAAACAAATATCAGCTTGATCCAAAATCTATGTGGCCCGTAAAAAGTTTTAATGGTCAATCATAACTGTTTAATGTTGTGTGGTCCACCTAAAACTTGGATCTACTTCAATTTTTGGGATTCTTCCCTAACATGAGCTGGAAAAACGCATAGACGGCGTGGATACACAATAACGGTGGGATCCATGGTCATGACTGCATCGTGTTGGGTAAGGCAGGTGCCGCACCTAATCCACTTCCTGCGTAAATAGCCATATTTAAGCGTGCCAAACAGGCCCTCAATTTCAATCCTTTTCATGTTGGTCTTTGCAGTGATACAAATAAAATGAAAGGAACTTGTACGTCCACATACGTCTGAATGTACGAAAATTATTCTAGAAAATTTATATTTCCACCCCTACTTTTTTAATGAATACACAACTTTCGTACTTTCCGGGACCAGTGGTAGATAAGTAGGTGCATATATTAAAAAAATGACAGTAACCATGCGTTGGAGTTTGTGGAGCCCACTGAAGTTTTTGTGGAATCCAACCCGTGCATCAGGTGGAGCACCTCATGTTTGTGGTACATCCCAAATACCAGGCTCATCCAATACTCAGGTGGGCCACACAACAGGAAAAATGCAAAGTCACCATTGGAATCTCTAAATTCAACTGGTGTGGCCCACTAAGTTATGGAATAGGCTAATATATTCGGGATGCATTTTCATACAGGTGGAACGCATGCGACGGTTGGACGGCTGGATTTGATTGCGTATGCATTGGGCCCAATGCACATTGTCTGGGCTTGTATGGTCACCATCCTCCTCCCTGTTGTTCCCCATCAATCCCTGTCGTATGGTCCATCAGAGATTTGAATGCTGATATTGGCCTCTGAGCCTGACACGAGACAATCAACTCAAGGATGGGTGGATGGAAAAGACACATCACGGTGGGCCCCACTAGGTCCCAACTTACAAGATCATCTAAGATAAAAATGTGCAGTGTTATTTACAAAAGAAAAAAAAAAGGAAGATAGAAACGATACAGTTTTTCAGCAACTCATTTCTCCACTGTTGGAAACCAAAATTTGGAAAATGGTTCGGTGGCTCACCTTTCACATCAAGACCATAGGATGGAATCATTTGAGCCGATCCTTCCCTTTGTTGTTGATGTCTTAACTCTGGCAATAATAAAGTTTGTCAATGCTATCTAAACACTCGATGCCATCAATAAGTACTCAGATGCCATCAACCATTGTTCAATTATACCGAGAAAATTCAAAAAATCGTAAATCTTGATGAAACATTTTAGTGTTGTTATTTGTTGCCATCGAAGTTCGATGACATTAAGAATTGTCGATGACATTGAAAATTTCATTGAATATGCTCGGAGAATTGCATAAGTGTGAAATTTGTTATATATATATATATATATATATATATATATATATATATATATATATATATATATATATATATATATATATGTGGAAAGGTACTATATGCTTGACCTCACGAGTGCGTCCCATGGGGTCGAGTTGTGTGGGCCCTACCATGATGCATTTCGAACATCTACTCCATCAGTCAGATGCACCATTCCATCGTGGGCCTAGGTCTCAAAAATCAAGTCAATTTGTAACTTGTG